>JAYDZK010000113.1:133746183-133828719 GCA_034509185.1 Euphonia xanthogaster
TAATGATTTTTATCCTCCAAATTTTCATCTCCTTCTCCCTTTTTATATGTATTATTGCACTAAGATGAAAATCTACCACTAATGGATTTCGTCTCTTGACCAGAGAAAAGAAAAGGAAGCTGCAGCAACAGGGAACAACAGAGATATAAAAATAAATATTAAAAATTATGAGGAAATCCACCACACTAGTTTTGGAAAAAGGAATCCTACTGTCAGGGGCTACAATACTGAGACTCAGATTAGAAATTCCTAGAACAAGATTATTTTTTTCCTTGACAGAAGTAACTTCTTTTTAAACAAACTACTTGCTTTTATGAAAAGAAAACCAAGGAAGTAAGTGGGATATAAAACATTTCTCTGAAGGAAGGAATGTTCCAAAGGAGAAGCAGTGTGCTTTATTAAACACCTAATATGGCTAGAAAGATATAAACAAACAAACAGGCACTCAAAGCTTTCATAGATGTAAACCAGAGAGGAGCAGTACATTTCTGTTAAGCACAGAGCTGGCAGCAATTTCTTCAAGTATAATTTTATTATGCCAAACTCAACTGTTTCCAACCTGTATTTAGTCTGCAGTTTACTGCCTCTACTTCAGCGATGAAGAAAGACTTGCATGCATCCTGTTTTCCCCAGATACTTTGTCTGACTTAATAACTACACAGCTCTCCTTGTTTATATCTTACTCAGACTGTCTCTGCCACAAGAACACTACTGCTTTGATGGGATATGTAAACTTTTGTGTGCAGAAGAAAATGACATAATATTAGCCAAAAACCCCCTGAAAATCATGATTCAATTTTGTGTTTCCATTCCCAACCCTGAGGCTGGCAAAGAAAATGGTTGTGCCTGGTTCTTTTGATTTACCTTCAGAATCCTTAGCTTTCAAAGAACATTTCAGAATTTTGTCTTCAAATACAAATTTTTTTTTCTTGTCTCAGTTAGAAAACTTAGGAAAAAAAACTTGTGTAATTGGTATGCCCACCTGTCCTATATATTTGTGAAATACTTTTTGAACACTTTTGAGGTTTGGTTAAAAGTCACACAAACTGGAAGTTCAACAAGGTTTCAGAGAACTGGTGTCTGTGACGAGTTGCTGCTGGCGGAAATGCTGAAGGAGAAGCTCAGCAGTTTCCTATTCCGGTCGCTACAAGCAGACACAGAGCAGCCAGCCAAGTGCAGATGCTGAGCAAATATTGCCTCAGAGGTTCTTACACATCTGGGAGAGATTGAGGGACAAAAAAGGGGAACTTGGCTTTTACCACAGAGAATCCTAGAACATAACAGGGTTTCAGCAGATTAGTAATAATAAGAATGGGACTTCTATGTGGGACACAGGACAAAAGTCCACAGAAAATCAGACTTCATTAATTTTGATGTTCATGGGAGAATTCAGTAATTAATAAGTAATTAAAATTCCATAATGAAAAATAAGCATTTTACTTAGCAGACCATTTGGGTTCATACTGCTGCTCAAACCTGTGGGGCCCCAAGCGATAAGATGCCTAAAGCCTTGCCTAATACCATGCTTGTCATTTATGGACTGATGCCTAAGATTTAGGGCAAGAAATTTGGTTTTGAGAATGCCTTAGGCAAGTGTTAAAAGTTAGCATTAGGAGTGACCTATTTCAGGCCCATAGCTGTTATTAAATATATTTATTTCCCAGTACATATATACATTGTCAACAAACACTTTGGTTTCTGCATTCAAATAGTTAGAGCAAATGCTTCCAGAATTATTGGTGTTAAAGTTTAGTGCCTAAACTCAAGGAATTACATGAGGTGATCCAAGTCATCCTCAGCTATCAATCCACTAGGAAAAGGAACATCTGTATTTCATGAATGTGTTTGCAGTTAACTACATTTTAAGACTCTCTGAAACCCAGTGGGTCTTAAGCACCTATCCAAAATTGCATTTTAAATGACTAAGAGACTATTTTGTCATTATCTTTCTATATTTTGTTCATGATATGCTTCCAAATAAAGAGATTAATTCTTTAAACTCTGCATTTTATTCCAAAATACTCAAATTTTCTTTTCCCCAGAAATTTGCATAATAATTTGGGATGGCTGGCAAATCAGTGGCTTTAAGTTCCCAAAAGAGTACTTAATGTAATAGAAAAAGATCAGTAATTTCCAAAAGTTCTCAGCATTCTTCACTTTCCTCACCAGCACACTACGGAAGCTAGGAGAATATAGCAGGGAAATATGCTTACATTTTCATAATATGCTTTCTTATATCTCCACTATTAGTCACAGAAATGGTACACAAATGTTTGCACTGACCAGCACAGATTATTATAATGCTTCATTTTATTCTTCACAAACAGGAAAAAAAAAATTGCTGCTGAAAATTGCACTAAGATCATATTTTGGCAAAGGCTGATCTGAAATATGACATAAAAATCACAAACAATAAGTAAATTCTTTTATCCAGATTTTGTCATTGAGAAATAATCAAGTAATGTTTTATACTACATTAGAGCAGACTGTTCCTGTCAGTGTGATAGAATTTATTTTCAGAGAAAAAAATAAAACAGTACAGAACTTTGCTGACAAATGTAAATCCGTTTTTGTAGTCGGATGAAGCAGAGGGGTTTTCTGTTTCTATATAACTATATTATAAATTCTGTACATTCTGACATAACGTTTAACAGCTATGCAAAAATAACGAAAGATTTTTTTTTTTTTGTATGGATTAAAGTACTTAGAACTAGGAATCAAAGACAAAAGCACATGATTGTATAATATTTATTCTAGATGACATCTGACTTCTACATCATCTCATTTTCAATTTCAATTTTGTTATTAACAGAGTCCAAACTATTAAAGCAGTCATAAGTACAAAGAAACAAAATTCAGTACTGGTTTTAAAAATGCCCTTAAGAATTTAAAAAGTTGATACTTATTCAAAAATAATAAGTATGGTGCAAAAGAATTTTATTAGCTTTGGCAAAATCTGTGAGGGTATTCTGCCTGAATCATGTTGCTCCAAGTTCATTAAACAATTATCTCTCTTACTTTATTTATTTTGTCTGATAATGCTCACAGGAAGCTTTGACTTTTTATAGACAAAACAAATTGAAACCAGACACAGGCAATATATCCGATGGGTTCATCTTCTGTCAGACAATTCAGTGAATAAAGCAGATAATAATTCAGTGTTTTACAGCAGCTGTGACTTCCCAAAAGCCATGAAGAATATTCAGCTCCTTTTGCCTTAGCTGAGATTATGGAATGGATATTGTTTAGGAAGATAATTTCCAAAAAATGTTTGTATACTTTTTTTGTATACTTGAATATTTTCATTCCCATCACATTATACTATTCATTCTTTTATTTTAAATAACGATTTGATTTTTAGAAATTACTTCAATTTCCTCAGACAAAATATGTGTTAATTAGTGTTACATACAAGAATATTGGAAAACAATTCCAAATATTCAGATTTTTTCTCCTAGGAAGTACCAACACATATTCGATGACAAGTATTAAAAATATCCTTAGATTGAAGCCAGATACCTTCTCAAAAGACTAAAAAGAAAACAAAGCTTTGTCAGTTTAAATAAAGAACTAAATATCTGAACAATCTACCTGAAAATCTTGTTCATAATCTGCAGCAATTCAGTCTGTTGCACTTCATTCTAGACTCAATATATTAGTAGAAATACAGAAATTAGGTTCAATTTTTACTTTTTCCTTCTCAAACACACACAGTATCAGTAGCAGCAAAGTTCCCAATGCATAAAAATCACAGCAACAGAAGGAAGTGCAAACCTTACACAAAGGTTACCTCTGGCTGGGCGAGGGGCCCAAAACAGCTCAGTTGCCTACACATATTTCCTATAAATAAAACAACCAGGACATTTTCCTCAAACCTGGATTTCAATCTAGCTTCCTTACTATGTAACTGAAAATAGGAGAGTATTTCTTATTGAGACAAATTACATTAAGAGCCTTTATCCCAAACCACCATTTTCACTGTAGGACAAGTGGATCCTGGGAATGCACAGACTCTTTGTGTGGCTTCTAGTAAGAGCATCCCAGGGACATGGATATGTATTAAAGAAAAGAAAACTCATTTTTTGTGGTCTAAGAAAAATGAATTTTGAGCTTTCTGATAACATTCTGACTCATTATTTTCAAAGAAATAAATGGCAAGTTTTAGGGCTAAATATGCAAAATGTAAGAAAAATATCTAGGAAAGGTATTTTTGGTCATTTCAGGCAAAAGGAAAACTTTTGGGGTGTAGGACCAAATTCTTTTCTCGAAATACACTGATTAATCCCAAGTAGCAAAAATGAGCATGGCTAGGAGCACAGATGCTACAGCCAAGACCAAAAAGTTTGTGAGTTTGAGAAAGGGCTTGAATTTCAGCCATATAATCTGTCTAAATTGTGCAAGCATCAAATTTATGGATTGTTTTTGAATCTCATGCTTGGGCTCAGCTGGTAGTCTAAACAGCTGAACAAGAATAGAAGCTGACTGACATCAGAGTCAAAAAGTTTTACTCCTAATTTGACACGAGCCCCAAAGAGAAGAGCTGCTCCACTAAACTCCAAATGGAACAGATCATACAGAAGATGCTTCTCCCTGAAGAGAAATTCTGTTCTATGATGAGAGCACACAACTGCTATTTGGGAAGACCTCTGCTACAATTCTACTTTGTTTTCAAGTCACAGATCTTAAAAGCAACCTCACAGAATCTCACCTGGCTCTTCTAAAATAGCATTTTCGTCTTGTGGTTAGAACACTTCTTTAATGACTTTAATCTTTCTCACGGTGCTCTAGAAGAGGCTGTTAGCATAATTAAGCTAGATCTTATTATCATTATATAAAATTTATTAATTAAAAGTCATTGGAATACTACATGAGTCTTATCAGTATAAATTAATGCTGTTAAATAGAAGCACTAGCGGCAAAGCAGCGCAAGTATACATCCATGTGTCAACAGAGCTCTTGAAACTGATGCTATCCACTGATGTTTGCATAGGAAAGACTGAGCTGAGTATAACACATTTAAAACACAACTGTGCTCCAACACAAAATTGTGTTCAATTTCACATCCAAAAATTTTCTCCAAAATAAAGAGGATGCTTCCTTTTGTAGTAACATCTCTGGTGTCTAATATGGTGTTCCAACCTCTCTGAGACAAATATTGTTTCATTCTTGTTCACTTACATAATTCTGTTGAAGCTTACACTGTAGAGTAAGCCTTGGTCAGGACCAGAAGAGTTTAATGAGCATGTTTTCATAAAACAAAGTATGGTCTCTCACCACTTCAATGTAATGTCTCTTTCTACTGGACATACTGGATTTAGATCTCCAGAGAAGCAGAGAAAATGCTGTGTCTTTTCATACCACTGATGAAAGTAACAATTATCTGAGTAACTGGTGCAGTCAGAACAGACTTTTTATTAACCAGCATGACATGCCCTTTATCACAGAAGGGTGGGTCTCTGTGAAAGGCGTTACTCACATAGTATCTGAATACACATTCCATTCACCAAAAATCATTTCCTTATATCCAACTCGCTTGGAAAATGTGTGAAAAAACCAAATTACTTCCATGTCATCTATCCCAGTCCCTTGGAAGAAAATTGTCTATTTTCAGATGTAAGAAACATATGATTTTGAAGCATACTATCATAAGTGATGAATTTATTGATATATGTTACAAAATTGCAATCATAACTCAGTCTTACAAGCCATTCTTTCAACATATTCATTCAAGACCGCCACTACTCCCAACCTGTCTCGTTTGTTTACACTACAGAAACGTAATGTCTGTCTTTTCCAAGGTCATGCAATCCCTAGTTTTTGCTTTTCTCACAGGTCCATCCAGTTCTCAAATTCTTCATTTTGCAGAAGGGACCATGCTGCTATTACAAGGCACTTTATTAACTGCATCACAATACTGACAGGGAAAAATACACAAGCCATCTCTGCTGAAGAAATTATGGGAATAATCTCCAGCTAGTAGCTAGATGGATAGATGTAGTACAGATAGCTTTATGAAGGCTCTCTTCCTTTCAGAAATTAGTTTGTATTCCTTTCCTACTCCAAGGTTGTCTACAAAATGCTTGCCTAGGTTTGTTGAACCTGTAATTCTTTCCCTCACAAGTGTGTCACTAAGACACAAGGGGGAGAAGAATCTGTGAAAAGCGCTAAGAAAATTTCCTGTGCTAACAGTGAAACTGTCTCAGCTCCAACACCAAAGAATCCCTATGCCAGCTGTCATTTGAGAACAGCCCATTACCTGCTACTGTTTGGGTATTTTCTGTGCATGTTATTTGAGTCAGACCAAAATGACTCTAAAATTTAGTGATGATCTTTGGTCACAAGATATTTGAGTCCTCCTTTAAAGAACACAGGGATACATCTATCAATGCAAGTGTGAAGATTTCATGACTGTAACAATGCATAACATATCTTAAATAGTTATAATCCTGGAAAGGGATTAAAATTCATTCAAATATCTAGCTTTAAAAAAAAAGTGAGAATTATGAAAGATATTGTTCCCACAGTATGGGCTTTCAAATTATGAGTAATTTTTTTTTCTGTCAAGAACATTCTCCTCAGCCAAGCCATATGGTTTATGTAATTTTTGCTTAAAATCCCACCCACATCTGAAGTTATTTTGCACTAAAATCGTGGAACCAGAATCAATAAGCTTACACAAACAATTCTAAAAGGTGCTTTATGCAGTCATTGTCTCTCACTTTAAAAAGAAACTGATGAACATAATGTTCTAATTATTGAAAAGGGTTGGAGCTCTGTCTGTGATTATTTGATTCATCAAGTGTTTGGGTATAAAATATAACCTGAACTATTCATAAATGGATACAACTACAACAGAGAATTATCCACCATCAGTTAATGCTCCAAGAAGAAACTACATCAGCTTGAGTTTTTGTCTCTTCGCTCAAGAAAAACACAATATAAATGGTAGTGAATACCTATTTTGAATGAGAAGAATGTGCAAGTTTACATTGCTACTGAAGCAATATGGAAAAAAAGAAATGTCAGAGTTTAAAAGCAAGAAAGGTGGGCAGGGAGAACTATAACAGAACTTGAACTAAATCTTTCACAAGAGAAATTAAAATTTTAAGGCTTAAAGGCTTACAACAGGTGGAGATCACAAAATGAATTAGGAGACCATATTCTAAAACAGGAGCTGAACAGTTTGCAAATACAAATTGAATGTAAGTAACTTCTGGAAATTTTTAGAATGAACTGAACAGACACTGAAAAATAAAGTCTTTATTGGAATGGTAGCTCTTATGTATAATTCAGGCTCGTAAGACTTACAAAGGCTAGCGAGATGAAAACATGAGGTGACCAGCAACCTTACTGTCACAAACAAGGTCTTCCAGGAAATAGGTAGGCCCTCTGTCCAAACAAAAGCTTACTCACGGAGGTGGACTGTGGGAAGTATATAAAAATGTGTAAAAACCATTCTGTCTAGAAGGAAATCAGAGACACAGAGTCCAAAGATGTGTTCAGCTGTCCTTGAAGGAAGCAGAAGACACAGACCACCAGACTTGTTATAAAAGCTTAAATTTACTGAGGCTCAGAGGAAAGTCAGATAACACAGATTCCAGATAACACGATGTAAATTCCCACTAGAATTGCATCCAAAAACACTTCCTGAGAAAGTTCTGGTGACTACCTCCGTGCTCTGGCTCTCAGTGTGTGAAGAATTTAAGCCACAGAAGAACATAAATTATCCTGCTCTGGTGTCATACCATGTATGCACTCTGGAGATAGTCATCAATTTAACCCAACAGCCTTACGGAGAAAAGAAAAAGAAGAAACTGCAGCAGGAATGGAAGTGGTTTTGTAGATATGCTCTTCAGGCACACACGAATGCTACTGATGACTTCTGAAACAATTGGCAGCAGACTTTTTTTAAGCACTGAACTGTTTTTGGCCTCTTAGATATTAATCAGGAACATGAAATTAAGGGAATGTGGAATTTAGCACTGAATGTCATTCTTACCTCAAAGAAACCAAAAGAAAAAACAGCTGCTGGTCAGGAAGGTAGGAAGTGGTTGCCATATAGCTTAGAAATTCATCTTTGTGTGTACTATGTACAAGTGATCCTAATCTAGCTCATGACATGAATGATTAAAATAAGTGATAGGTTTTTTTTCATCAGAGAGTGGAAAGTAGCAATTAAGGCATAGAGTACAATTAAATACTAACATGCAAGAAAAAAACTGGCTAGGAAAAAGATTGCTGTCAGCTGGCTAAGGCACATAATTTCAAACACCTATTGAGAGTTTTTCTCAAATGAGAGAAAGCAAGAAAATTTAAATGTCTGATGAAACTCCCAACAGACTCGACTCCAAAGAAGGTCCCCTAGGAAACTCATAGTGGATGTTGGGCTATCAAGTGTGGAATAAATTTAGAGAATTTCATGGGAATTATTAAACTAGACATGCTAGGAGGCTAGAGAATAGGGAATTCAATACTCCATCACCTAATTTGGCAAAAATGGAAACAGTCACTGGGAAAGGTGCATTCATCCAAGAACTGAAAACTGGAAAATGATCAAGAAGTCTCAACAGCCAAGTTAGCACATGAGCTAACCATTTACTAAGATTTGATTATTGCTAATAACCGCCTAATAAATGCCAAAAACTGTGTCTTGGAGAGTGAGCTTGTAGAAAACCCCCTTCTAAAGGGTCTTGGGTTTGCAGATGGCAAGCAATAATTTTTAAGCAATATTCCCCTCTAGAGATCAAAACTCTTAATAGTGTTTTACATTTACATTTACTCAGGCAAGAAAATAGGAAAAATGCTTGAAATTTTACTTCAGGGTGATCTCACCTGCCATTAAAGAAATTATTTGTTATTCCACTTCAATTTTCTCTGATAAACAACAAACCATATAACAGAAAATGCATTGCAAAATGCAAAAGAACAGATGTAGTAGATACTGATAAGGAAAGGATGGAAGAATGAACTTATCGGGTTTTCTCTGAGTTTATTCCAATTAGTATTGAATGCACGAAACTCAAATGGCCCAAGAGATTTCTTGGTCAGAAATCAGTTCTTAGAAACAAAGGTAAAAACTGCACTGCACACCCTAAGACTAACAAGAAAATTGGAGGATCCTGGGAAAGTATGCACCTAAGCAAGAAGATACATAACCAACCTTGCATAACAGTGAATCTGCAGAAAAGGTTATGCACTCATAAGCTGTTGTTTTAGATATGAAAGAAAGTGTTACTTTATTCCAGATTGGAGGATGAATGCAAGTGGAAACTGAGAAAAAAAAAAAAAAAGAGGAAAAATTAGTACCATTATTACATTATCACCTACTGTGTGGCAATTTATGGATGAATGGAGTTGTATACTTCCTACTCAAAAGATTTATGGCTACCCTACCTCTCACTTAACCTGTTTTCTGTATTGGTGTCCAGAACAGAACTGAAATGCTTCCATGTAAGCTGAAAACACCAGCATGAAACTGCATTAATGACAAGGAGTGCCTCACTGCTGTCAGTGACTCCTGTAACCCAGCAGTGCTGTCACCCTCGCAGAGACTGCTCCGTGTGCAGCCTTCCCAAGTAAGCTGCTGCAAGGATCTGCTTAGAGCCAGAGCACATGTGCAGTGGCCTCCTAACACTGTAACAGCCAATAACTTGTGGGGCCTTCAGCAGCAGTGCAGGCTGGTGGCCTGAATTCCTGTCCAGCTCGGAAGCTGGCAAGAACTTGCTTATAGCTCAAAACTTCAACAGTTTTCCAGATTTCTTTCCAATAGGAACTAAATGCACTGAAAATAAATGAAGCCCAAGAGACCTATGGTTGCTGTTATTATATGATGATATTTTATTTCTGTTAGCTTTAGGACCACAGTGAGTTAAAAGCTCAAGACAAATATGGTAACAAAATCGAAAATCTCTAACTGAATGATGGGTTGAGAAAACACATGTTAAATTCAACTGCTCCAAGTACACCTGAGTGCCATCGTGGTGTTTCCCACACCACACTACCCAGCTTCCACTGGAAGACACACCAGGCAGATGTGTCAGGAAGGAGAGGGGTTGTGGTCCAACAGACACCACACACCCTCACCGAACAACCAAAGAATTGAGTTAGTGGTGTTATTGGCTTGAAGCTCAGATGCTTTCAGATATCCCAGTAATACAGAGTCCACCAGCCTCTTCCATTCTGCATTCAACACTTGGCATTTTATCATAACCACAGAGGGGAGCCTAAGATTGTTACTTTGGTGAAACTCTTCATAGAAGCAGAGCAAGAATAAATCCCATCTTCTTTCATGACATATAGGATAACCTGTCAATAAAAGTCCAAAAGGGATCCTTTCCATTGGGTAGAAGTAACTGATCCCTTAGAATACTATTTCATTCCTAGAGAGAAGCAAAATTCAGGCTGCTTGAACTAGACAAAGCCAACAGAATCTAATCCTGTACAGATCCACACTATTGTGAAGGAAAAGTGGAGGAAAATGACTAAGTGAAGGGATATATATAAAAACAGGCCACATGGGAAAACTTTTCAAAGGGCTGTATTTATTACACTGCCTAAGTAAATCTCAGGAGATAAAAGCTGAGAAAATCATAAATGTAATATGTATAAATTTTAAAAAGTCCATATGTAAGTTGCACATACAAATTCTGATTTCCTCACTAGTAAAACTAGTAGAATCTTCAGATTTTGGTTCCCCAAAATAATTTGATACTTTATATTTTATTTGAACCAAAATTGAGGAAAACAGTTTTCAAGCTTTCTGCTAAATTAAAACAATAACAATTTGAGTAGAATTTTCTAATTATTTTATTCTATTTATCTTCCAACTAGAGGATGTAATCTATTTCATAATATATATTAACTAAAGTGATTTTAAAATGAAAAGAATATTTTTTAATTGAGTTAAATAATTAGAATTTAGAAATCCATAAGAGCAGTAGTCTGACCCAGGTAATTATTTATATTTTCAAGCCATATTGAAAATAAAGCATCACTAGAATCCAAAATTAGATTTTGGTTCAATAATATATTTTGTTTATTTCTGAAATGGTAAGTTCTACTACAAAAATTTTTCCATAGAAATTTTTACAGATTTTTAAATGCTTTTATTTTTAAACACTGAAAATTCTCTTTTCATTAGTGTTTTTTGAAAACTGTTAAAAAACCTCTTTCCTCTGTCACGCTGATAACACAGTTCTGAAAACTTCACTAGGAGTGTCATTGAAATCCAAGCCAGTCCTTAGAGACTCAGAGAATGGAGCTCCATCAGAAAGTTTGATCAGGCAGACAATGAAAAAAAGTGACAAGTTATTTAGATTGGAGTAAATTTTTTTGAGTTGGCAAAGGGAAAATAGCCTGCTTGAAGTCATGTCATCTTTAATTTGTTAAGTTATTTATTTTCCTGTAATCCTATTTGAAGTATCAACATTTCCAGTACATTAACTTGATTGGCAGAGGTGCTGTATGACTTGGGATAAACCCCAGTAAAAATTTGTATTCCTATCTGCTCCAAATTCTGAATGAGTTCCTCTCAGCTGAAAACATCCATGCCTTAGAAATATCATCACATGCATTTTACATCTGAACATCACATCAAGTCAAAACATCAGAGAGACACAGCAGCATTCTGGCCTCATCTCATTTTAATCTCAGCAACTGATCTGAGAGAAACTCTAAATCAGGGGAAATAATACTCAAGTAACTGGGTAAAAAGTATCTTCAGAAGTAACAGACATGAGGAAAGGTAGTTCATAAAAGCTGCAGGACCATACCACATCACTATAAGAGGACTTATCTGTTTAGGTCAATAAGAAGTGGTATTTGAAATCTGACACTTGTATGAATTGTACAGCTATTGCACGTTTTTCACCTTACCATTTTGTATTCTCTCCAGCTTTTCTGAAAATCCAGACTTCCATCTTCTCGGTGTTGTATAACTGTCCATCCTCCTCCAGCAATTTCCATATTACAAAAGACCTACAACAGCAAATAAAAAAAGAAAAATTTAAAAACCCAAACAAGTTTGCATTGAAATTCTGTCATCTTAGTGGGGGGAAAGGTATTTGTGAATAACAGTACTAAGAAGGTGTGTTTCCTATGCACTCATGTCCCATACCCTCAATGACATCCTCAGTCATTTGGTGACAAACAGTTCTCTCGTTATGTTTAGTAATTCTCCCAGCAATGTTTCTTTTCAGTACATCACCAAGAATATCTCCCAGTCATCCCTTCTGCTTCTTCAGCTTTCCCCTTCATGTTCCCTCCATGGTCTTTTTTCTATTTTCTCTGCAGTGCCCCTGAAACCACTCCCTTCCTCTTAATATACAACACTAATGCTTCCAGTGATAATAATGCTTCATGTAGCTCTTAGCAGAGTGTCATTTGGTCTCAGAGAGAATCTTGAGAATTCTTGCAGAAAGCACTCATCCTAGGAGTCTGAAACGTAGCACAGATGAGGTTATTCTGTTTTCCTTTGAAGTGTAATATTACCTACAGTGTTCCAGGCAGTGTCCCAAAATGGGGCAGGTGACCTCAGAGCAAGCTGCCTTGTATGACAGAGAATGCAGGTAGAAACAGGCTCAAGAGATGAGGTCTGTGAGACAAGTTCAGAAGTTAAGATCTATATGTAAGATCATACCCTGTCACCATTGCACTAAAAAAATTATAAGCTAGGTACTAAAGATTCTGTGCATAAAGGATAATGAAACAATTTGTCAATTTTGTTGACCCTTGATATTAGAATAATGTGTAAACTGAAATCTGTTACCAATCCTAAATAATCCATATAATAATAAAAATGGATATTAATTTTTTTCACTTCACTCTTTTTCATTTTCCTTTCAAAAATACAGAAGATAAACTATGAAAAAATTAAAATACTGCTTGCACATTTGCTTTTCTTAGTATGCAACAAGTTTTAAAAATTTTTGTTCCTGTTTTTGTAGGACACTTGATTTTAAGATCTAACTTTCTTAGGACTACTCATTCAGGCAAATTTTCCTGATTTCATTCCCCTGGACTCATCCATGCCATATTGACACTGAACCTATCCTAAATTTCATTTGTCTCTGCTTTTAGAAGCTGTATTCTGCCCTTTAAGTAAAAATTCAGTATGTAAGTGTTGAAGAGGTTTAGCTTTTGGCATTCACATCAGCAAGAGTCAATCCATTAAGCACTAGCTGGCAATTTAAAGCTTTATACTGGTTTTACAAATTGGAGGTTACTATCCAACACAGTTAAATAAAAATTTGTCCTGGAGTTGACTAGAGGACCATAGTCTACCCTCAGGAAAAGGCATTCTAAATTTCTCCAGCTCATAAGAACTGTCATAGTAACAATATGCAAGTGGTTGTTTTTTAAAATTTGCACCAGGCATGCCAAGTGAAGTCCCTGTGAAAGTGCAGGAAGGAAATAGAATACCAGGACAAACATGAACTTGATTCAGGGTAACCACAAGAAAACCCACAATTTTCTAGACAAATATTTTGGCCCTATTCCTTCTTTAGGGAAGCCACTGTGAGTCAAAACATTTATCTACAGGATTTAATGTCTTTAGTCTGATTTACGGTGAGAACTTCTAAAAGATGGATTTACTTTCCTTGTAAGTCATTTCAAGCTCCCATGAATCCACTGCGAATTTTTAAAGCAGTAAATCCTCGACTGTATTAAGAATACACATTCTAAAGATGCATGCAAATTTTGGGATTTTCACAGTACAATATAATGAAATACCTATAAAAAGACTGACGTTTTCTGAATAATATATCAAATTGAAAGAGAAAACTGCACAGTGAAAAAAAGATTTGCCAGCAGGACATCTTTACTTTCCATCATTGTATGGTCTGGCATTTTCCACAGTGATAGACACAAACACCTGCCCATATCAACAGGAGTTCCATGGTGATTGTAGATGTTACTCTGCATAGCTTTAGCTTTGTCTATCCCAGAAAAGATCAAGGCATTCAGCCATTTAGCACCACTTAATATGTTCTGATACTTAACCCTCTATTAGAAAAGGATGAAAAAAAGTGACTGAATTTGTATGCATTATAGTTTCTGATTTTATAATTCATAAAATAACCTGACTTTGAATAAAAGACCATCCAAAATATTGTTCTCTTGCTCTTCCTTAAATGCATGGGTAATCATTCTTAAGCTCCTAAAAGGCAAATATGGGATTATTTCTACTTATTTTAGCTTTATGGACTAAATTATGAAAATTTTATAAATAGCATTCAGATCTAAGCTCAATTTTAAAGTAAATGGAAGATGCAAACTTTCTATAAATTGCATTTTAACTTTCTATAAATTGCACAAATCTACCTCACTGGCATGGAGCAACAAGCTCAAGACCAGACCTTTGAGATTCAGGGACTGTGTCTGTGCTATGCAGAAACAGCCTGCTGACCACCATGTTGGAGGACAGTTTGCACAGTACAGAGGGATAGCCTATATTAATGGGTTAAAATTCTGCCAGATATGCTCAGAGAGAGCATCAGCTCAAATTCAGTGGGAAGTCCACAAGAGGAAAGTTAAGGGGGAGGAGTGAAGACCACAGCCCCAGCACTTGCTTTTGCAGAGCCATGAGGACACAGACGCAGGAGCCCAGCAGCAGGGGCGGATAACATTGCGTTTTCAGTGTGGTGCACCCAGAGGAGGGTGAGAGCCACGTTTGTGGGGACACTAGGGACAGTGAGAGAGCCAATGCATTGATCCAAGGCAACATGCAGAGGTCCTGCTTGCAGTCAGACCAATCACACCTGGCCTACCCTAAGGTGACCTGGCTCTTTCAACTCCAAAATGGGGACAGCCTTACTTTCACTGCTCCCTTGCTCATCAGAAGCCTTGCTTCCATTCTAGCTCATCCTGACTTCACTGAAGACTGAGAGGCTTCTTCTTGCCTTTTCTTTCCCTCAGAGTAATCATTTGTTCACATTATCAGGCGCTGCACATATACACGTCAGAGTAAGCCAAGTAATTAGCTTAATTATTTTTCTCTTTCTACATAAAAATATGGAATATTATTAATATACTTTTAAACAGATATGAAACACTAATTTTGATCAAGAACTTGAAGGCTAATGAACTATATTAATGAACTGGTGAAGCAAGGAAGAAGAAACAAAAGTTGCAGTCTTAAGCACATGCAAGAATATAAAAACAAGGCATGTAAATGGCATGAAGGATAATTTTTTTGTGAACATATGGATGTAAAACCAACAAAACACCAAAACTGAGAGTAACATATGTATATATGACAAAGGTATTTTCCATTGAATATCAAGATTCTAGTAAGTATCCCTTAGAAAATATAAAACGAAATGAAGGCATATTTTGTAGTATGATGTATAAAATTTCTATGAATGAGATAGTTGGCTGTGACTGTGAGTAATACAGAAGATAATGATATATTAGGCCTCCTAAGACGTGCCAGAACTGTGCATTGCATTGTGGTAATCCAGATAACTAAGCTGGCTTTAAACAAGCAAGTCTGTCTCCATGGAGCACCTATCAGGATATTAGAGCAATCTGACTGTGTCTGCATGGTGCTACCTCTGGGCTAATTAGTGCTGGCACAGTGCTGCATTGAAGTGATTTTGAAGCTATCTCAGCTGGGGTTAGTTCAGCTATCTGCACAGCACTTACCTTACAGCCTGTTTAAATGACCTTAATGACTAAAAAAGCACCTGTTAAAGCAGTCATACTCCTCACATGACTAACATGAACATGCCTGGGCTCAGCTCTTGCTGTGCTACTGCTTGGGCAAGACAGAAATGGGTGTATCAGAAATGCCCTCAACACACAGAAACACACACTCCAGCCTTTTCTTGCTAAAACAGGAACCTCCAGGAAAGCTTAATGCAATGGCATTAAGTTGCTGAGTTGTGATACCTGTGTTGATTGAGAGCAGTGTCTGTAATCAGGGATATAGTGGAAACACAGGATGGCTTCATTATGTCATTGTCCTTATACTGCCAGTGAAGTGGGTTTGAGGTAAATATACCAGCAGCACGAGTGTCACAGCATTTCCAGACAACCATTGTTTTCCATTGCAGTCCAGCTTCTGGGTATGGCTCATGAGCTTCAGTAAGGCTAAGAAAACTACTGCAAATTGGTACATGCAATTTGGACACAGATGTTACATCTCTTTTTGAGTAGAGCAGCATCTGCAGAATTTCTTTTATTATTCTTGTTCTGCTCATTAATGCTTTCAGGGATATCTGCCTTTTATGTCATGTCAATTATTTTCCCATTCACATTTTCCAGAATTATGTTGATCTTGACCCATAAAGCTCTCCCACCCCAATTCTACTCATGGCTTAATGAACTCTAATTCCTTGCTAAACTATAACATCTTGATGTTTACAAGCTTCCAAAGGCCTTTTGTAACACCAAACTCCACTTAGGAACAAGGTTAGCATTTCTTAATATGATTATATTACTAAAAACAATAATATTGGTAATATTTTGTACAGTCTTTTTATGTTTGCAGGGTCACCATTTTACTGCAGTAAGAATAAATTCATCAGTCAGAAGTGGTTCCCTCCTTCCTGGCCCACTTTATGGCCATCACTGTATTTCCCAGGTAATCAGCCCTTAGCCTTGGTGGCTGCTCCCAACAGTGCCCTGTCAGCCAACATTCCCCCACAGACAAGCTGGCTTTAGGTCATCCTCTCATGTTCCTGACCTCAGCTCCTGACTCAGGTATCATAGCAACAAAAGCCTTGCAAAAAAATAACCTCTTATACAGACTAATGTTTCATTTGCATAAAAGGAACCCCCTCCCAAGTCTCTTTTTTGAGAAGGATGGGATTATACATGCTTCATAATTTCAAGCAGTGCTGGCACTCAGCATGTTGTGTTCTTTACAGCCAAACCCGCTTTTCCCTGTCCCCTACAAGAGAAGCAGAATTTTTTTTAAATCCTTATCTTTAAAACTACTCATTCTGCTCCTTCTTTTCTTGTGCTACCAGATAATCCCCAAGATCAGCTTCCTCATTATCACACTTTACAAATTCGCTTCAAAATTTTATTGCAGATTTATTTGCAGCCATAGTCTGATTCAACTGAGTTTGCCAAGGGAGAGGAAATGAGTCAACTATTGAGTGTACGTTGGAACTTAGGAAGGATTTTCTGTCAGCAGGAAAGAAGAATGTCTGGAATAATACAGTTAATCATTTTCTCAGTCTATTATACTTTTTAAAGACTAAATAGAAGAAAAGCTTTTTATACCAATACAATATTTTGTGGAATGATAACTTCAATAAAGACTCAAAACACTCCTTCCAGTTCAGATCAAGATTGTATTAACAAACAAGAAAATAAACTCAGTCTTTACCTTTTTAGGATCTGACACGTTGTTAATATAAATAGTGTAGACCCCACTTTTGTTAACACCAGACTGGTATACATCTGCACAGTCTCTGAATGGCTTTTCTTCTTCCTTTTTTGCATTCTTTAGTAAAACTGCAAAACAAAAGACATGATAATATAAGTTAAAACAACAGTCTTAAGCATTTCTGTATCTGGGCAGTCCACTTTTGCACACTGCATCCCTTTTAGAGATGCACAGTAATAATTGTACTGTGTTTCTTACACAGTTCATGCATTTGGCAAATTCTAGTAAAGAACTAGCAGAAAGATTTTGGGCAGATGGCAGAGTAGACACCAGAAGAAGTCATGATACATATAGCTAAACAGAGCATCGTGTCTGCTGAGAGGTAACACAGCATGCTCCTTCTGGGTGCAAAGCTCTGTGCCCCTGCAGGTGATGGCTCTGACTAAAGCTGTACCTGGGAGGTTTCCAAAGAATGCCCCAGAGATGGCACATGAAGGTGGAAAAATGTGTTCAGCATTGTGATCTGACAAAGGTGCTCACCTGAGACAGCAATGCTGGAAGAAAAGAGTTTGTGCTGTTCACCAAGTAATGACTTTTGAGCAGCATAGGAGCTTGGGGCAAGGTAGCTGCTTGCTTAAATGTATTTTTTTGTAGAGAATAATTTAATTATTTTCATATCTACATTCATAAAGGTTGCTAAATACAATAAAAGAAAAAACAGTGCTACTGAGGTCAGGTGTCTAGAGGCAAGATTTATAGAATTCATTTTGGCTCAGCACAGGGAAACAGTTAATGTTATAACACCAGTGCAGATCTTGATCCTGTATATTACAGATAGACCATATACATATGAGTCTGAGCTGAGAAATCAGGACTGCAAAATGTTGAGAATCCCAGTCTTGAACAACCAGGAAATTCCCTGTAGAAGGAGCAACATCTGAGAGCGTTCTTCACTTTCACAAACAAAAGTAGCATGACCCCACACAACAGTGAAGGATATGATTTTATTCCAACAACACATATTTTAAGCACATTAGTATTCCCATGGAAATCCATCTGCCTACTCAGATTCTTAAAGTTAAACATGTCCTTAAGTGATGTGCAGGGTTTGGGCCAGCACTTCATTAATCCCTACAATAAGGATACAATATTTAAGTCTTCCAGACACAATCATCCTCTGGTGAAAGATACTTCTTTTTAATTTTTGTCTTGAAAGTGTGAGTTATAGATGCAAAAGGGACTACATCTTATTCACTCTGAGTGAAATGGCCTCTGGGCAGAGCTGATGTGCGACAGGGCAATGGCCTTGCACAGTTTGTGGGATTACACAAGCCATGGGTGGTGAGAATAATGCCAAGGCGTGCAGTTGGAAGTACTGTCTTCCCTTTGAACACCTCAAAGCAGTATTTTAAGATGGCACATTCCTGCCAGAGCACTTGGTATTAATACCATTTCCCAGATGGGGAAATTGAGGTAAAAAAAGATTAAACATTTTACTCAGTCATTCCTTGAAAAGGTGAAAATAGAAAAATAGTGAGAAATCCAATCCTGACTGTAAGACAATATTGCTCTCTAGGTAGGCATTTTGCACAAAAATGATAATATTCTTTCCCTTTTATGTGTTTTATATTATTATTTTAAAATTTTATTTTAAGAAACAAAAATCCCTTACTTCTCCCTTTCCATGTATTTGCTTCATGTTTGTTATTTTTATTCAGCACTATCATCAAAAATCAAACCTAATTTATATATTTGCATATGAAATTTGATTAGGAGATCAATGTCTTTGAAACTTAGCCATATTTGAAAAAGATAGTGTTGGCAACACTGTAGATTACACACTTCCCTCTGAGATGGCAGGGAGTGAGGTCCTTAGCAAGGTGCACATCCCTTGTGCGCTCTCTCAAAAGTGACATTTTTTAGATAAGACATAGAACTGAGGCCCTCATGATTTGTGTTAATTAAAGACCTCATGGTACTTTTTATAAGCAGATGGTGTCAGTACCTGTGGCCGAAGTCCAACCTGAATAATTACTTGGGGCTGGAGCCAAAGCCTAGAGGAGTTAAAGCAAATCCTCTCATTTATTTCAGAGGGCTTTAGAATAGATCCATTCTTTCTGGCCCGAATTTCTCTAATGCTGTTGTTTCAACTGGAGACATCAATCTCTCCTGCCTCAAAATTATATTTAGTGGTGCAGAAGCACTGCTCATTTCCTTCAGTTTTAAAACACTTATATTTTATTAGCTGTATGCAGCAAGATTATCTTACCTCTTACATGAGTGTTATACACACATTGAAAACCAGTTGGAAATAACTTTTAAGATTCAATAAGGGAAACTTGAATTTGGGTCCTTTCTAACTGTAACTTAGACAAAAGAAATCATGAGTATGTTTTAAAGTTCATATCATTAAAATTTTAAACAAGGTAAGATTTTAATATCAGACCAAATAGCTTTGGTAACTTTCTAAAGAGATGGATCTCTAGGAATTGTCCTTAGAAATAAATTATCATGCTTAAAAACTAAAAGAAACACAGTAAAAAGGATGTTTGTGTGAGAGAAGTTGAAAAAGACAGATAAATGTCATAGATATGGCCATCTTTCCTCTTAGACAGCTGAAGCAGCTGAGATCACACAGAAAGCAAATGTGTAATTTCCTAAAAACTAAGCAATCCAATACCCATTTGGGGTTTTCTGCACCAGGGGTTTAATTCCACTGGAGCCAGGAGAAGATGGCTTTCCTTGGGTACCTCTCACCTCTCTCTCAGGAGTTGTTGCTCTCACTGCAAGAAAAGCCCAGGTCCTTCACAAGGACTTATACTATTACAGATTGCAGCACAGTATATTAAGCATGACCAGCCAAAGTTTAGGTTTTCTTAATACATCACACTGTAATTTGCAAAAACAGCCCAAACTTGACAGAAAATTAATACTCGGGAATGTTACTGGTAATGTGCTTTTAGCATAAAATATGTTTTCTCTAAGGTTTGCTGTTGTTTTTCTAACTTAATATTCCATACAGTTTCCAAACTACTTCTAGGTACTATAACTGCATACTATTTTTTTCTACAACATTACATAGACCTTGAATCCTTTATATATCAAGTAAAGTCCCTGAATGATGTATTGGCTCACATATGGTAGATGTGCAAGTGCATTTTTTTAAAAGTAAGAAAGTTCAAGTAAGTTAGTTCTAAAACAAAATATGTAACCATTAAATTCCTTAGTCAGCTTCAAGACATTGACTTTACACAGACTTCTAATATTTGTTTAGCTGTTTTTGTATACAATGCTTGTGACAGAGTTTTATGTACCTGAAGAAAAAGGTAAGTCTATGTCAAGAAAAATAATATTATAATTTTTTTAACCCAAATGCTTTGCCAAGATTTGGAACCTGGGAGGGTTTTCTGATTGCCTTCTCTGGATGAATAAGCTGGTCATGCTCCTTTAATGTGATGGAAAGCCGTTTTTCTGAACAGAAGGAGAATCAACAATAATTTTTTCACTGCACTTCCAAAAGTATTCTGGGTAATTTTTAGCCCAACTTTCTCCTTGGGCTATGCTATCTGTTTTCCCCTACTTGATAGCAATTATTTCTCTCAGGTATCAGTCCTTCAACTGTTCCTTTTCCTCAGTGCCCTGGATGATGAGTGGAGTTCAGACAGTACAGGAAATGCCATCCATAACTGCCCAGGCCCTGTGGATGATGAACAGGAACCCAAATCAATGAGGTCTCTGTTAATCCATGGGCTGTGCAGGACCAGGGCTGAGCAGTGTTCAGCTGTACCTGCTCCCAGGATAATAACCCTCAGCAGACAGCTGGGGTCAGCACCTGAAGCTGCAACCCCTCCAGTTTTGTTAGAATGGCTTACCTGTGCTTGCAAGTGAGAGAGCTCAGATATATAAGGCTTTTTCCCAAATCAATAGTCAGGGAAATTTAACTGATTGATAGCTGTGTGTGCCCAGTGTAGAGTGAGACCCTTTTTCTGCTATCAGTTGTAAAATTAAATCAATAGTTAATTAGTTTATTTCCTAATAGCTATCACAAATGGAGAATGTTTTCTTTTTTTCCCTCATGTTTAACGAAATAACAACTGACTACTAAGAAAAAGTAGCTTCTGAAATATTTACTAATCTAGTATTCTCCTCTAGGAATATGAAATTGAAAGCATGCAATATCTGTTTTTCCTAGCTGTATGTAAATTATCTAATTTCATCTCAACTAGGAAAAAAATTGAAATAATCTACTTGATTTTTTTAACTGATATTTCTGGTTGTTTTTGAGAATATTAAGTTTTCTCATTTCTTTTCAGGTCTCCATCAGATACCTGGTGAATTGCACAGCCTGTCTATAAGAAATAAAGAATATTAAAATGCAGTTCATTATGTTGATTAAATCAATAAATCACAATCATACTTCCTAAATTATTTGAGATCTGAGTGGCTATTGTGAAATCAGTTGAGACTGAGTTAATCACTACACTTTATGTCCTTTAGTGATACTGACAACAAATGAAAAGCAGCTATTTGATTTTCTGCATGATGGTGACTTATTTGGACAGATATGCAGAGATTTCTTTAGTGTCTGAATGAATTATTATATTTTCATTGTTTCAATGTTCTATTTACATAAATCTAATTTTCTTATAGACTGGAAGTAACAGAAAGACACTTAAAAATTTTTTGGATGTCTAAGGGAGCACTTAGTCCTAACCCCAAACATGGTGCAATCACAGAATGTCACTTACAGGAGCAGTGCTGGTCTGGCTACATCTGTTGGCTGTGGACTGATTCCATAGCCAGAAACAAATCAGCTAATGGGAGATCTTGCAGAAAGTGTTGGGATTTTTACAGGGGCAAAACGGGGAGCAAGGTTAGGGATTTTGTTTGGTTGCTTGGTTGTTTGGTTGTTTTGTTTCTTTGTTGGGTATACTACTTGTTTATTCTGCTGTAGCAGCTCAATGATCTTGATTCACACTGTGACCCTACGGTCCCTGGACTTGATGGAGAAGTGGAAGGATTTTGTTTCCAAGGAAAAATGACAAAACCAAAAATAGTCCCTTTGCTCTCAAACTCTAGACCTTAACGACAACATGCATTGTCCTCACTGCATGTGGGAGGCCCAAAGAGGTGTGTGAACCTCACCTAAGTACAATCCAGAGTAACTACCAAGCCATGCTGAAATGCAATTAGCAGGGCTACAATGATTCTAACAGCCTAGACATCAGTCCAGTACCAGATTTGCTAGGAGCACTAAGGTTCATTACATAGAAGAATTTGAGATCAATACTTTTAAACTTGGGGAGGAAAGAGAAAAGGTGTAGTCAATTAGATGTCTCAGGTTAACATTTATAGAAATGTTTTAGCAGCTAATAGAACATTACTTTGCCCTCCCACACAGCCTCTAAGAGTCTGCAGTAAGAAAGGCAAACAATTGCATAGCAAGAGCACTCAAGCTATCCAACTACTTATTAAATAAATCATTTAAAACAGAATTTCCCTCCTGTAGGGATGTAGGAATTAACTCGGTCTTGGAAAACGACATTGACACAGAGAGCTTTCACCCTCTCCAGGGCATAATTGTTTAATACCTAATAAATTATCTACAGTTATCAAGTTTGTTTCCCAATAAATCCAGCCTTAGTGACTGGCAAGAACAATAATACTTCAAATCACTGTGCATTTGAAAGAAATCACTTAAGAATACCATAAAATGGTCCTCATTAGTGAGCTGCAATAGAATGCCTTATGGCCCATTTACAAAGAGATAAAGACACTTAATTATCCAGCTGCAATATAGTTCCTTAAGAGTTTCTGCTTGAGACAGCAGTTTTGTGAGTAACTAGCTATTCACTGAGAGGAGAACTAAAGAAGTCTTTCACTAACTGTACAAGGAGATTAAGTTGCTGGCATTGTTTAATACTTCTAGTGTCCATATTTCTTTAATTGATTTATATTTTTCCACAGAGACACCCTAATGTGCATTTGATGTTTCCATCTGAGAAATGGTATGCATACAAAGAAATTTTTTACTAACAACCCATTTGGGTGACCCTCGCAGTGCTGTGGGTTGGTTTATATATTCTGATAGTCTCTGTAATATCTTTGGTGTGAGTGAATAATGCCAGTTTCACAAAACTGAGTGAAGAAGGATTTGGCACAGACCTATACAGTAGGAATGAGGGTGGGTAATTGATTTTAATATCAACAATCAAGAATTTATATACACTTCCATTTTAAAGTTTTCAGTACAAATAAATATTGATCTCCTGCTGTGATCATCAGCAAGTTAATAGGGATAAAATATCAGAATCTGTTTTGAATAATTTAAATATTTTTCCACTGACATAAATTTCAAATGCTGCACATTCAAATTTACTTATTTCAGAACTGAATCTCTATTAAATTACAGCCAAAGTTGCTCCTACCTAATGTAATTTTTTTGTACTTTATTATAAAGCATAACTTTGAAATGAAAGTATTTTTGCCTAAGCAGGGTATGAAAATATTTTTATTTTTAAAACATGATGATTTGGAAATTTTTTTTTTTAGTTTTACAAAAAAACAACATAGGTAGTGATCATATAAATAAATAAAAACCACTAACATCAACACTAAATATCAACTCTAACATTACTGCTATATTTTAACAGATAATATGGAGAAAAAGGGTACTTGTAGTTGTAAGTCACCTCATCATGGAAAAACTCACTTGGCCAGAAGTGACTTCGTTGATCTAAAAGAAGTCCAGACCCAAACTCTGACAATGTTGGGTGAGTCAGATAAGAATGATCCCAAAAAGGTCTCCAATAGAATTTTCTGAGAATCTCTGAAAACTGCATATCAATAAAGAGAGTCTTCAATGAATGTAAGAATTATATAGCACCTGAACAGAAAAAACAAGAAACACAAAAGCTGGTGCTGATGTGTGTGTTGAAGTGAACATCTCCATGACAGCACAAAGTCAGAGCAGCCGCTCCCTGCAGCCCTGCAGCACTTTCCAGATCATTTACTCAAGATGATCCAGCCACAGTAAGGGCAAGGGGACCCCTCTTCCCTGACACTGAGTGCAAAAGAAAGATTCAGTTTTTCTCCAGCTTTCAAAATATAAACAGGAGCAGATCACACAATGGAATGTATCTTTGTGATAGTGAGCTTTGTGAAACACCAGCAAGCATTTTCTGATAGGGATCTTCTGACCTTTTTTTAAATGAAAAGTATTTTTGTTATGCTTTAGAATATCTTAGTAAAAATGAAAACCTCATGCTCATAAAGTCTTTAAAGATTGAGGAAGTAGAGAGAAACTGAGAAAATTGATTTTTTCCATAATCTTGAACCTTAGCTGAAGTTATCTGCTTTGACATCTTTGGGGAAGTTAAAAAAGTGTGGAACATCAGATGATTTCAGTGCATTAAACTGCAATTTGTTTAAAGCTTTGGTGTAGGCATTCTAACTTTTACAAATCTGAGATTTTTAATTAATTCTTAACAAATAAAAATTTTAAAATCAATTAGTATATTGAAAGCATCATGCTTTGTTCTTACACCACAGTATATTAGAATAGATTGATAATTAAAATTCAATTTCTGGTATTAAAAAAGTCTGCCACTTAATGCATGAATTCGTTTCTTAAATGATGTTTCAAGCACAATCATGATCCACCTCAAACATACAGCTTTCAGCCAAAGCTGATCAGAATCTTCTGTGCACCTGGAACAAAAGGTTCTTCTATGTTTTGAAAGAAAAATAATGAAGTAATTGATGTGAGACACTCTAAGTTTCTGCCTCACCAGTTATGTCTCATCGCATTGGAAAAAACCTTAATAGTGTCAAGGATGAAGTACCAAGAGGAGCAATGGGCTTAGTGAATGAAATGTTTATAGAGAAATGGTACAGAAAAAACAAGCTGTCACCTCAAAATATGTCTCAGATGAGTACTGATATTGTTATTTCCATGAACAGAAGTAAAGTGATCAAGACTTGTATCATAAAACCTTGCTCTTCTACACTGCTAAAATCTAATCTAATTTAATTTTTTAAATACTAGCCTGTATTATAAAAGGTGTCTTTGAAGTCTGTCTAATGAAGAAGGCCAGCATCACTGCTGAGGCAATTCTGCTTCTGTCAATGGAGTTTCCTCTGAGCCTGTAACCTTCAGGTCATTTCTTTGAAGTTCTCAGTCTATTCTCACTTTTTCCACTTCAGAGTAAATTTTTACATCACATCAACTTTGGACTAAGTGGAATAGATCGATTACTATTTAATTTTAATTTTTTAAAAATAAATTAATTGCTATGCCTTTAAAAAAGCCTGAATTCCATTCAAATGAACTTTTGGACGTATTTATTTTTCCTATCCATAAACCAGGAGACTTGTACCTTTTCTGAAGTGCCAGACCCACTAACCATGTTCTTTACTTTATGAAGTCAATAGGTACCTCTGGGGAGGTAAATTCTTAGTTTATACATGTATGATTTTGAGAATTAAGCTTAGCATCATGCCAGCATTCAAGACAAAGATAATTCTTAATTTCTCTTTTACTAAGAGGTCCCAAAACCAGACATTCATGACAAAACTTCCTCTTCCATTCCATTAGTTTTCTGAGGTAAGCAAGTTTAGGCCAAACATTTTAACAAGGTATGTTTTTATGCAGTCTGGAAAACAGCCAAAGAAAAAACCAATAGGACAACAAAAATAAATTTATGGTTAAAGATGCTCTCCCACTGAATTTTACATTCCTTTATCCTGTGAGTAGGACTACCTAGGCAGTTACCACAAGTTATGCAAATTATTTTTAAGACAATAGAAATTCAATAAATTGTCTTATACTGGAATAAAAGACAATGTATTTTTGATCGAGCACCTTTTGTGACATTGGCTTGAACTACAATTTCCCAGTGGACCCATATCCTTTCTAAAGTAATTGGTTTGAACTTGCATACACATCTTTGATTGTTTTAGCTATTGCTTAACATAATTTGTAGTACATGCCTTGTTTTGGGGTTGAGGAGGTTTTTGAGTAATGTTCATGTGACTGTCTACTTTAGCATTACATAGCTTCTCCATAAATAATTTTTCTCATGTGGCAGCTTAGAAAGTACTTCACAATAGTATTTACTGTGTTACAGATGTGTTTGACAGTGACAGCAATGTGCTTTATAAATAATACTGCAAGAAAAATAATACTGTAAGTAGTATGAGAAAAGATCAGCTTAAAGAAAACAATAAGCACAAAACCTTTTATGACCTTTTCTAAGAATAATTTTATTTATATCCATCTATAATTTGATCTCTATTTGTTATTTGCTACAGGTGAAACACTTTTACAGTCTTGGAGCTAATCATGCAATATCTCTGTGATTAATCAGGACTTCACTTCTATGTTTTTATATCCTCATCTTTGTTGGGGATAAGTAAAAGTTTCATGCATTTATCTACATTTTAATTTTGAGATTACTTCATCTTTAAAAAGTTATTTTATTATTCACCATAGTGAAAAACCATTTCCTTCGAAGGCTAGTGTCTGAAGGTGCTTCTATTTTAGAAATTCTTCTCTAGAAATTTACTGGCAAATGTTGCCAAGGTTTTTGCCCCTGCCTAAAACTTACCAATATACCCAGACAATGTGACAAGTTTGTTTAGCCACAGACACAGGCCAAAATAGAGACGTGTGAGTCCCCATGGTACCCTGCATTTATTTGACTCTCTGTAGGCTTTGTGACCTGTTAGAGTGTCTATTTGAAGGATTAAATGCAAGTGAAACTCTAGAATCACTCACACTGGGAGAGAGGTGGGTGGTATTTTGGAAACTGAACTCACAACAATTCCAAGTTTTACAGGTGGCCCTTATCCCAAAACTGGTCTGTACCAAAACTGACACTGAAAATGGGATCTAGATATTCTATTTAGGTCCACCTATATTTAAAAAAAAAATCATTTGTGTTGCTTTTACATTTTACTTGGTTTCTTGAGCTTTTTTGTTTGGTTGGTTGGTTGATTTGGTCTGTTTGGTTTTGTTTATTTTTTTCTCCTTCTCATTTGCCTTTACATCCTTCAGAAATTCTCCTAATATATGCCTAGGCACAGTGGAAGCACCAAAGCAAGTTTCTTAGGATTTTCATCCAGTTATAGGGACTTTGTTAGCTCCTTAGATTGTTTTAGTGAACAAAAACAGTTTCTCTTCAGCCCTGTATCTCTATACTACCCAGCTATATTATTCATAGGCTCCCAGCAGGAAAATTTAGATAGTGTCCCAATTTCTTTAAATTAATCTAAAAATAAGTCTTCTGATATGATTATGTCATTACCGGAGAAAATGTATGTCATGTTCTGTAATCAAAAAACAGTGATTATCACCAGATTGGTTTCAAATTTATTGGCTTAGCTATATTCTATTTTTCACTTTCACAAATGGGAAAATCCTCAATACTATGACATACAAGAAAAAGAAAATAATTTTCCTGTCTGTGACTTATCCTGGGAGAGAATTTACACAAGGATGGATGGATGGATGGATGGATGGATGGATGGATGGATGGATGGATGGATGGATGGATAGACAGATAGATAGACAGACAGACAGACAATTTTTAAAATATCACGGCATAAATGTAAGATAGAATATAGTGACTTACATTTTTAATTTAGGAAAATCTGACAGAGATACTTAAATCCATTCTCAAAATACCACAGGATTTAGACATACTTTGCAATTCCTCTCACCTCTGTTGTTCATAAAGTTCCTCACCTTTGACAGTCTGACTTTGCAGACTTGATGCCTCACTTAGGTTGTGCTTTCTGTCAAAGATGAGTGTCCCTATTAAAGACCCAAAGTTCTTAATCGGACCCATCCTTTTCTATCTCTACAGCTTTCTAATTATAAAAAAATATTTATCAATCTCTATGATATCTAGTAACCTTTACCTAAATTACTTAATTCCTCTCTTTTTTCAATGGAGAATACTTTCCAGTGTTACTGGCTGTTCCTTTTCTCCCTAACATCAATTATTTTGGGCATTTCCATAACAGCATTCCACATATCTTCTTTCCCACCTAATAGATCTGTATGTTACAGCTCTCTCTCCTCATATGAAAATCGTTCCAGGGCTCTAATTTTTCCATTGTCCTATTCTTTTCTGGATCATTTCCATTTCTGCTATATCCCTTAAGAAATTAGATGACTGAGATTTACGGAAGTATAGGACAGAAGAGGTGTCACTGATTTATGTATCACTTGTTGTTATTCTCCATTTCCCAAGAAACACCAGTTCTCACAGAGCATTTTTTTTTATCATTAGCGCACATATCAAGATTTGTGTAAGACTACCCAAACTTCTCATTTTGGTGTAAATTTAGAGTAGCTCCAGTGGTAATTCCCAATATGCATACATTTCCACCTTCAACATATATTTTCACGGACTGAAGTTGGCATTAATTTTTGGCACAACCTTCAGTACTTAGTCTTCATTAGAGTGGTCCTATGCTCCAGGAAAATATTCTTTTGACTTAAGCTATCTGGCTACCTCTTCAACTGTGAGTGTACCTACCAAAAACATTGGTCAGTTAGACTTAATCAGACAATAGGAAGGAAACATTCCTTCACTCGAACATTTCTTGTTATTTCCTCAAAGAACAAAGGCATCCAAGGAAAATTCTGAACATGATAATACACAAAAGGTAACGGAGTTCAAAACCAAGGGCTTAGTTAGGCTATTAAAGTTTTATTCAGGCATTTAACTGTGTTAAGCATCATTTACTTCCATAGTTCCTCAGAAGTTAAAAAGACTGTTTAAAACTCAGGTGTTCAGGCACCTGAATTTGTACCCAGGAGCCCAATTTGAAACATCCACTTCTGTATTCCTCATTCAAAATTTTTATAAAAAGCAGTTTAGGAAAAATGTTGGTTTGTTTGTTTTTTTTTACTTTGAATCATATTCAAGACTGTTAGAAAATCTTTTTAAGCTTTAAAGAACTTGCTATATATCTCTGCATGAGAATCATATATCTTTCATTTTGATATTGATTTTAAAATACTCCTGAGCTTTATTAGAACACTCTGGACACAGCCTTGCCAGGTTTCTTTGCCAAAAGGCCATAAAACATAATAAAGGATTTGCATTGCATCACAATGTTTCTCTACTGATATGAGAACAGCCTTCTATGAAACGTTATTTAATTCCAAATACTAGGGAACTATATAACAGAATGAGCAGAAGGGAACATTTAGAATGAACATGAGAGGAGGAAAACATTTTTTTAAAAAAAGTAGTCTATCAACACTGGCCCAAGCATGCAACACTTCCAAAGTAAGAGATGTAATCCTCATGACTGGAGCAGTTTATATTTAAGCCACACAAGTTGCATGGGAATATATAGCAGAGAGAAAACCCACATTGCCTTGGGCTGAATAGTTTGATTGATAGAATATGTCTTCTGCCCCTTAGAGAGGGCACTGAATAATGATACAGGTGACAAGTAATTATACAGGTGACAAGTTTTCAGTTGGGGCAATGGGGTAGTTTGCTGGTTTCATTTTAGTATTTTGCTTTTTTTTTTTTTAATTTATGGCACTTAGAGCTCTAGAATGACAACAATCTATTATGCTGGGCTCTTCAGACTTCTGATACCTCTCAGAGAACTCCTTGATCCATGCTTCCAGAATTGCTAAAAGACTATCATACTCACATGTCTACAGTTTCTCACTGTGTTTATTCTGCACCTTTCTCAGAAGGATTTTTGTGTTGTCATTTCTGTGTGAATTTGCCTTATTTTTCATAGATAGTAATATATTATTACAGATGTACCATTTCCATTTTGCGCAGTGGTTTCCACTCCTCCCTCAACCAGTTCTGGTGAAAGGAATTTCTTTCTTAAGACATTCTGCCAAATGTCTTCGGCATTTGAAATTTGAAATTGTATCTGAATTTCTGTCTCAGTTTCTGTAAGAAAACTGTTTACTGAGAAAGACATACTTGAGGAAAATTGTCCTACAGAGTCTTTGCTGAGCCCTTCTTTCAATGTTATTTCTACCTTTTTCATTTGGAGCACCCGGAAACAAACAAAACACAGTAAGACAGAAGAAAGCAGAATGATCCCTTATTACAAATAAAATCTAATTCAATAGAAGAGATTCGTCTCTTGGATGTCTACCTATAGCACCATAAGAGCCTATAACCAAAATCATTAATATTATAAACCATACACATGTAAAAAACTTTGAATTACTTTCCTTTGGTTAGTAGCCTGTTCTCTCCATTGACTGAAAAGAAAGGAGTAGATGAGGTACTGTAAAGTTAAGATCCATGGTTGGTTGGCCTACCTCCAGCAGAAGGAGACAGATACTCAGAGGAACAAATCAGTATTGTTAGTGCAAAGGCAATGTAATCTTGGCCTATATCTGCTATGGTCAAGATATAAAAACTCAATGATATTAAATTCAAAGAATTAAATATGGCTGTTGGTAGAAGGATCGGCCTCAGCATTGTCTGAACTTTATCTGATTTGTAGGTTCTCATCAGCTCTTTTCTCCTCAATTATAATGTCTTTTTCTTTCTTGGAATAAGACCATTAAGTTTTGCTTTTCCAAAAATTGAGATCTTAATTCACAAGCTATTTCCTAGTACTTCTAATATACTTTATAATGTATTTTATAGTGCCACTTTCTTACCTCCTTCTTTGGAGCAGAGGGTGATCAGGGTGTGAACTGTGTCCATCAATTCAAGCTGCTGTTTCTGCAGGACACTGTTATTGCTTGTTGCCTTGTTTAACTGCTTCTCTAGTTCCTGGATTACGTAGCTTTGTCGTGTGACTAAGCTTTGTAGGTTCTCTTTTTCCTCCTTCAAAGTGGCCAGCTCCTCTTTGTGCCTTTCTTCCATTTCTAGAATTCTGTGCTCAAGTAAACTAAAATGAAATAGAACAATTAGTAAGTATTATTTCATGCCATCACAGTCAATATTACAGAAACCAGAACATTTTTTTTCAGTGTATAATTCACTACCTAAATCAACAAATCTAAAATATGTCACATCTAGTAATTCAACCCACTGAGTCAACCATAACTGATCTCTAAGACTGCATTTTGTGATGTTTGCATGTTGTAGTGCTTAAAGGGCATGGAACTGCATATGTAGGTATTACTCTGATTTACAAATATGCAGAAGCATATGGCCAGTAAAACATTTGAATGTAAAAGATGAGGCAGAATAGCCTGAGGTAGGCAGAGGAGAGAGAAGAGCAGGGTGTTGAAGAGGACATGGTTGGTAACAAGAATGAGTCAAATGACAAGAAAAATCAGGGCAAACTGCAGAAGAATTTGTGAAGGGTCTTGTCACTGAGAGGAAAATAAGCATAATAAGTTATGGAAGACCATCAAGGTGTGGAACCCACAATAAAAGTACTTTTTGATGTTGTCTGTGAAGCTGGGATAAGAATTTCCCACCAGATGAGCAGTACCTGCTTTCACATCAAGAATAGTACTGTTTTCCCAAAAGGTAAATCAACAACTTGCATTTTAATGTAAGAATCCCTTTTTCCTTGAGTCCACATATATATCCCACTAACACTCCCCAGCCGTGTTTGGTTGTTCCACAAAAGGCTCCTCAGGCAGAAAACTGTTGGGCATCATGCTATGTGATCCACTTACATCAATTTTTACAAAGAATTTTGCACATGTATAGAAACACCCCTTTCTCTGGATTAATATTCTTTTTCCAGTACCCTTTCTGTCCTGTGCTGGAAGTGTTTAATTTAAAAAGATCAAAGGCATATCAGATTACAACTAGAAAAATAGTGCTGTTGTAGACTTAAAGGACAGCTAATATCTGTCAGCCATGAACTAGAAGCATTTCCAGGACAGTGCTTTGATGCTGTGGTGGGAATTTAACAGAAAGAATGTATTAGTATTAGATAAAGAAATTAATTCAATCTCTCGGCTACTTTCTCTTTGGGGTTTCTGTTGTATACACCAAAGGTTGTGTTTCTCATGCCCAAAATCTAAGTGATGGTTAAAAACCTGCCAACAAACTGTTTCCTGCTTAAGTCAGTCTTAGGTTTTATTTATTTGCACTCTCACTCTACCTTTGTTTTTACTTCTGGATAATAGATCAGTGGCAAAATGCCTGCATAATTTTAGGTCATTTAACCTAACAGAGGAATGCAATAAAATCCATATGGAGTTGCTTACTCTATATCATGGAGCCTTAATATGAGCTGTTAGAGATGATAACAATGCAAAGATTAAATTCAGGCAACAAAATTTGCTGTGCAATCTAGAATGAGAAATTTTTTTAAGCAGCATTTTTTTTCTGAAATATTATAAATGTGGAATCTACAAAGATCCTGAAAAAAACATACTTTGTAATATCAACATGTCTAGTTCTGTGAAAATCAGAAGCATCTGAGTAAAGGGAGCAAAAAAGTAAAGATGTGAGGGAAAATACTGTTTTGTAGGGTCCCAAACACGAAGGAGAATATATCTCATTTTAAAAGGCTCATTAATTAGAAAAAAATAACAAGATTTAGTCAAATGAAATAAGATGGTAGAAGGCTACACCCTGAAAAAAATATGGATTTTGAAGCCAAATACTATAAATTATTTTAGCACCTTATTGGAGTTGTTGCTGATTTTTTACCACTTGAACACTAACATTAAGCATCATGTTTAGAGTCACACTGGGGTCTAGATTCACATGGATTTTTTTTGAGAATGTGTATGTGGTAGCCTTTGAACTTTCTTATGCAGAAAGTCAGATATAGTTTAGTTTGGCAGAAGCACTTGAAAATCTTCAGATAGATTTGGTTCTAATAATAAAATATTGTCAAAGAAATACACCTCCTTTTGAAATTGATCAGTTCTATCCACAGAATAATTCTATTCACTGATAATTATTCACAGAAATTATTGAAGTCCTGGTTGTAACTCTGGATTTTAACTTTTTTGATAGACTAATTGCATCAATGCACTTGGGATAGGAGAAAGGTGGCCTGGTCACAGTCTGTAATAGAATGGGTGCTAGGTGGGGCCACGTCCCAGTCTGACATCTTACAGTCCCCCAAAATGTTGTGTATTTTCAATGCAAGACAAGATGTCATTCAGGAAGATAGAATATAGCTGTTTGGTTAAATAGTAAGTAAAGACAAAAAAGTTCCCTTTATCCTTATCCATGTAGTACACTACAATGTATTTCCTTAATTCCACAGTATCCTATCTGCATGTCCACAACTAAATAATTTCCACATCTGAATCATTTCATGTCAAAGAAAGAGCTTTGACAGCTACAGTTTATGCATTGCATTATTTGTTTCCCACTGTGGCCTTCCTAAAACCATAGTACATGAATCCAGGGGGATGACAATATTATTTGTGGCAGCACTGGCCATGTCAAGCAAGAAAAGAGAAGCTGACAATGTTTAGAACTCCACAGTTTGGCATCTACAGAGCCAGACAGGAAGCAGATGTTTTATGGCTTTAATAATAATACATACTAATATTTCTGAGTGGTGTGTCAACATGTGGTGGAAAGATGGAAGTGTCATAGCACTTGCTTCCTTTAGTTTTCTATGTAGATTAAAAGTCCTGTAATTATAAACTGCAAAACTATGCTATTTTCAGGAATGCATATATATTTATGCAACTGGCTTTCTATATCCATAAATCTATATAAGATAAAAGTAAGTCCTGAGGATAGGACAACTCCCTGTATTTCTGGGAGAAGTTCAAAACATTCATTTTTGTTTTACTATGAAACAATGAGAAAACTTTGGTCAAATCTCCAAATGAACAAAAGCAAAGTCTTCACACAGATTGGGAATTTCATAACTGGACTGTTCCAAAAGGAATAAATCCTTCAATAGCGTGAGAAAAGTTGCTGTTATGGCTTTTGACAAAAATATGGTCAGAATTATTCATTTGTATTGTTACATTAATATTTGTTATAGGTGATTTAAATTTAAAAAAAAGTGTTAGGAAGTTCAAAAAATCTTGAAACCAATTGAAAGCAATTTAAAAGGCATTTAGGGTTTCTTTAACTATGGCAAGACCACTCTGTTGCCTCTTTTTTGTAACATCAGACAAACTCTAACAGACAAATACCATTAAGAAATAACTTTGCTGAGCACTCGGTAAAGATATTTTCTCAAATTTTTAAAGAAGCAGTGTGAAGACAGAGTTAAAATAAAATATTTTAATAATTTCATTTATGGCTATTGCCTACACAAAATATTAGTGAAAACGGAAAGAAGGCTGTCTCTATATGAATCAGTCCAGTATCCTCAAAAGGTTGACTGAAACATTCTTTTACAACACTTTCCAGTAACGTTATGGCTCTTTGTTTGCAGTGTTTCCTCTATTAATTTCCTATACATTTTAAATTCCTATACAATTCCTATTTGTTTGAAATTTCTAAATTTTTGAAAATATTACTGATCTAGGCACATGAAACATTCATGGGAACAACAACATAATAAAAATAAACCACCCTTCACCAGGAACATCATATAAATATACATATATTTATTTCTAAAGATGTCCACATAAACACAAAGATATATATTTATAATGGGAGCCTTCAATTTGGGGAAATAAATCAGGCATTTGGGGCACAGAATAAAGTTGTGAATAAACAAGTGTTGTTGCCATGAATAAATACCAATATTACCCATTGGATAATGACACTTTGGAGTCATTATCTAGGAGAATATTAATTTAACACACACACACAAACACACACACAGATCCCAAACCCAGACAAATTTAATATTTCTAAGGTTTAGCTATGTCTCGATGTCTAATGTAGTGGTTTTGGTGGGGCTAGGAATCTATTTTCAATGGCACAAATGATATCTTGACTTGTCAGCCTGTGGAATGACTTGGTGCAATGCCTCAGTGAACAGTGCTATGTCCAGCTGATTCAAAAAAAACCCTCTACTAATGCTGGGGAAGGTAGAATACCCATACAGAAGGCAAAGAATGACTTCTAGTGAAAGCTGTTGTCATTTTGAAAGGCGATGAAGTAGAACATGTAGGAAACACTCTGGTAGCTGTCCAAGGGAGAAGGAAAGTATGGTTTAGACAATCTGCCTTATAAGGCAGTTTAATCACTAATCCATTCCAGACCACAGAAGTTTAAGAGATTTTTTTTTAATCTTTGTTTTCAGAATCCTCAGTTTAGACTTGTGAGAACAGGATATAGACCAGACCTTGGAGATGGACATCTTTTGCATTAAAATAATCTTTTTTAAAAATATGATTTATTAAATATACAGATAAAACATATACTTTGTTGAGGTATTCAATAATTAAAAACAAGTAATGTCACGCTAGATAAAATGGATTTTGGCCATATATATGTAGGTTTATTTTATTATATATGTATGGGAAGACAAATGGGTAGAGGATTTCAATGCCCACTTTTGAGTTCCAGAACATTGTTTTACTAAAGAAATCCTGAGACAGCTTCTTTGTACTTCTGTTTAAGTGAGTGAAATTTTCTCTATGTTGTTAGGTGCTGACCACTCCTACTACCTTGGGAGTCTGATACTGTCTGATCAGTTTAAGGAATTATGAAAATATGTGTCCCCCTATTTCTCAGAGCCAGTAAAGTAACAAGTCACTTAGCACCAATAAGCCTAATTTTTATATCAATGACAAGATAATTCACATAAGTGAAGTGTAAAATCGGGATTTATCTTTTAAGTATATGCACAACCTTCAAATAAAACTTGACAGACATATTGTGTTTCCCCATCTTTCACACAGTCAGACACATTCAAGAACCATTCTTGAGACCTTGCTTTTTGTAGCATACAACAATTCTTGTACTGAACATGTAAACCCAGTATTATTTTCTGCAAATTCAAGCAAGATTTTATGTTTAAATTTCACTTCCACAATTTATTGATGGAAAAATCTAAAATTCCATTGTATTTTTCCTCATTTGTTTTGTTTTAGCAAATAGAAAGTTTTCTTACACTTGCATATTGAAACAAATGGCACACTATAAATTAATGCAGCTGGTACACTCTGGTGGAATAAAAAAAGGGGTTCATAAGGCACTTAAGAAGGGAAATCATTCAAGAATAAATCAAAATAGCATTTAGAAAGCTCTTGTGCGAAAAAAATGGCAATGGAAGAAACCACCGTTTACATTACAGTGGGTGGGAACCCACAAAACCAAATTAATTATGGCATGAGAACGCTCAATAGACACATGATTCTAAGACAAATGTGACTCTACTTATGCCATAGAATATCTTCCATTTCAGTGGAATTGTAAAAAAAAAAATAGGCCTCTCTTCTAAGCAGAGACAGGCAGTAAAGAGAAAGGCCAAGAATAGACATATTTCTAGTCTAAAGAACATGAACTGCTCCCTTGCTGATACACAGTGTTAATTTTATTTGAGGATAATATGCAAGTTACTGTAGTACATCAATGGTCAGTTATTGTTACTATAAGATTTTGCATTACTTTCATCCAAAATTCAGTTGTCTGAATGTGATTAATATCTTAATTTTTATTTTATATAGAGGAAATTTTAGCACAGAGAGAGAATTAGCTCACAGTACCCTATCTCTTTTGATTGTGTCTGCAAAGACAATAGCTCCTACACTAGTTCCCACTGTGCTGTAAACCTACTGCAAAAGAAAGATCCTTTCCAGTTTACAGTCCACCTACATAATGTGGATAAAAGGAATTTTCTCTATTTGTTGGTGTGTAAGTGATATGGAGAGGGATTATGAGTACCTAACTGCAAATAGCTACTAAACACAGCCTGATGAGTAATCTGCAAATATTGTTTACATTTAAGCAAGCTAAAATCGTTGGCATGTCCAGAAGCCTAGTATCTGCTGAGGTCACCAAGATTTGCCCCACAGTCAACCTGACACACACATAATTGATTTCAAATTTAGAACCTGCAAGTCTAAGACTACACACTTCTCTGTGAAGAGAAGATATTCATACAAGAGTGGATGATCCATATTTTAGTGTAATTATAACACTGCCTTCTCCCTAATTTTATCATTCCCAAAGGGACTTTAAAAGGACCCACATGATGCATGCCAGGTCCTCGCTCTGCTAAAAAATTAAATTCTTCATGCTTTTCCATCTATCAAAAAATGCCTATACCTCCGAGACAAACAACAAAAAAATGTGCTTTTGAAAACAGCCCTCCTTTTCTTTTGACTTTTCAAAATCCATTTTATCATGATGTCAGCCAAGTCAGAGGTCAACTCAAGTAGGGCTAATTTGTTTACTGCCATGAAGGCTTTTTACTCTGATTCATTCCTAAGGTAAATAAATAAATCCAAAGTATACAAGACACAGTCTCTTAAGCAGCCAACAAAATTTTGTTGCTAAGCATATTGCAGCAGATAAAAGTACAAGTACTTATATACTTAAGTAATGGTTGAACAAAAACCATTTTGAAATAAATTTGTAAAATATGTAGAATGAACTGCCCTCTTCCAATCTGTCTGTGGATTACAGGGAGAGCCCAAACAAGCAGTTTAGGTGAATTACCTATTTTTGAGGTTGCTGAAGACAAAGTTAATCCCACACTAATTTATTCACATTTCTATTTGTTGAGGGACACCTCTGGAGTTCAAGAGTTTTCAATGTAATTCAATTTCTTTAGAATAACATTTGCTGGAATTATTGGTTGCAAACAGTTTTTAGATTAAATGCATTGAATGGACTTTCATAATCAGTAGCAATAATGATGTATCATTCAACCAGCTTTGCAACTAGACACATTTTACAAGCACATTTCTTCATATCAATGTTTTCTATTTTCCATCACTACCTGTATTTTGCCTTCTTTACTCTGTACCCTCTTGCCCACTATGGTGCTAGTCTGCCTTATGCATAACCCTGAGTAAGGTTTTTCTGCCTCAGCTGCCAATTCCTGCCCAGCAGCATGGGGTCACACTGCTCTCTTTGGAAGACTGATCTCAATTAAAATTAACAGTCCTCAACAGCTTGTGTCACATGCTTCAGTCTCTGCCTCATCCTAAAAGCTGTTTGCTTCATTTCAATATCAAAAGTAGACAGAGGAAATAGAAACCTTAGTCCTAGTCAGACTGACCTCACAGTCCTTTCTAGAAGGGAGCTGAGTGAGGCTGAGGAGCCAGAGTGCTCCCTGTCGTCCCTGCTCACACCTGCCCACCACAGAGGCAGCAGTGTATTGGGTGTTTCAAAGAGCAGTCTGGAAGGGGAGCAGCTTTTCCCACTGTCCTGGGTGCCAGTGCCCAGGTGCAGCTGCTGTGAGGAAGGGCCAGAGCTGCCCCATGCTGGGCACAGCTGGTTCCAGTCAGCTGTACAATGTGAGGAGCGAGGGAACAAGGGAGAGAAACAATGCTGCAGACACCAAGGTCAGAGGAGGGGAAGGAAGGAGGCACTGGAGCAGACACAGCCCTGCAGCCTGTGGGAGAGGCCATGGTGGAGCAGATATTTCCCATGGAGGACCCTACAGTGGAGCAGATATGTCCAGAAGGAAGGTGACACCTGTGCAGAGCCCATGTGGAGCATTTTTACCCTGAAGTACATGAGCCTGTGGGAAAGAGCCATGCTGAAGAAGGGAAGAAACTTGAGGAAGCAGGCAAGGCAAAGTGTTGTGCTTTGTCTACTGTCTACAACCCCAATTCCTCAGCCCCTTGTACTGCTCAGAGGGCATATACAAGAATCAGGAGTGAAGCTGACCCTGGGAAGAAAGGGAGGTAGAGGTGAAAGGTCTTTTTGGGTTTGTTTCTGTTTCTCACCATCCTACACTGTTATTAATTGGTAGTAAATAAGGCTGTTTTGCCCATGACAGTAACTGATGAGTGATCTCCCTGTCTTTATCTCAACCATGAGTTTTTCATCATATTTTCTCCCTGTTCTGATGATGAGGGGGAGTGAGAGAGTGTCTGGGTGGGCGTCTGGCATCCCAGACAAGGTCATCTCACCACACACACTCTCTGACATACTGAACTGCTAAGCCCTGTGACTTCAGGTGCTGAGTCCCTGTGTCACAGAAAGGGAACACTGGAACTACTTCCCAACTCTCAGTTTACTGCTTTAAAAGTTGTGTTGGTAAATAGATTTTTGATCAGCTTAAACATAAAGCCCAAATGTTTACCATTGACTTCTTAAAATGGAGCATGGCTACCGGTATGCTATAGAGTACAAAAGGAGAGAGAAATCCTTCTACATGCCTTATCTTTGAATCCATTAAATTTAGAAAGATGAACCAATGAAGATTTTCTGTTTCTGAGGCACTTTGAGGTAGTAGAAAATCTCATCATTTAATATTTTTCTACTTGAAAATGCTTATAAAAGTTATCCCTATCCTTTTAGGTTGCAGGAACCTAAAATTGTGGTCGTATGACTAAGTTGTCATGAAACAAAGCAAGATGTAAATTTACAGTTAATATGAAAAGTAGTAAAAATCAATTTGCATTTACCATGCAGGACATAATATAGTGTAACTTCACACCCCAGTTGTTTTAGTGAGTTCATAAACATTACCTATGCTGTCCACTTACCATATTTGCTCCTTTCATCAGTTGCTTAAAACAAAGTATACACAGACCACTTTGTAATGAACAGGGAAAGAAACCAATTACTCACTCTTACCTATTTTTCTCATGAATTTTAAGGATTTCGTGTGTCTGTTGTAGCAGCTGTTTTTCTAGCTTGTATGTTGACAGGGAATTTTCCAGTAGCTGAATTTCAAGTCTGGATGTTTGATTTAGCACCTTAAGGATAAATTAAAAACATTAATGTTTATATTGTCCTGGATATCTCGTTTTAACAGCGTAATATAATAATTTAATTCTGATTTGATGATTTGTCAAAAATTGTTTCTAAATCTTTTTTTAACCTTGGCTGCTCAGCTGGTGCAGATGAACTCAATCAAACTACACTGATATGTACCAGCTGATTCTCTGGCACTCTAAAACTGTAGGATAGCAGTAGATCAGCAGAAAGAGGCAAGGTGACTGCCAAACAAACTTCATTTCAATAGAAAAAACAAGAGACGTGCCTCAGACATGCATTCCTACAAAGCATGCTTAAACCAGAAAAGTGCAAGAGTACTTGGAATGAAGTCACAGTGTTGAATCTGCTATTTTGTAAATAGAGCTCCTACTTTAGCTTTCCCCTGCATTCTCTCTTTTGTGGTGTTGGTAGTACAGTGCCTTATTTTTGTTTGAAATCATTGACATTCACAGAGCAATCTGAATTGTCCATTTTTGTTGTCCTACAGGGCTTGAAAAATTGGGAAATGATTGTTATAAAACGACATTGAAGATCAAAAGCTGTGATTTATCCTGTTACTCATTATTTAGCCTGACACTTGTACCAGTGACAATAAGTAGCTGTTTATTAAAAGTCAGATGCTGTTCTAGTTTCCTGGGCAGTCCTACCTTTGTTGCACACACACAGCTAAATAAACTAACCAAATGAAATCAAAAGAAAGACACATAACAAGGGTCAATCATCAATGCTGTTATTACCAAGAAATAAAGTGTGTTTCCTGGACCCCTTTTGAAATGTTTTGCGTTGTAATGCATTAGAAAGGGTTTGGGAAATGTTCTCTGCAATTAACAGCTTTTTGAAAACCATGCTGGGAACATACCTGGGTTTCAACATCCGTGAGTTTTCTTGTCTGCTCTGCTGTCTGGCTGAGGAGGCTGGTCCCTATCTCGAGCATGGTAGCTGTGTGGTTCTGCACAGCATTCTGCTGCAGCTGCACCATCTCTGATTTCATGTTTTCCACAATGTAGTTCTCAAGCTGTAAAAGAGAAAAGGTTGTAGCTGTAGTATTTTTTTACCCATTTAGGCATTCTGGGTCACAAAGTGTGCATAGTTGGCATTCTTGTCAAAAGCAGAAATTTTAATATTTTCAGGGAGGATCTCAAGTTGACCATGTCACTATTGGGGTAGGGATCTGATTATCTTTCCATTTCATTTAGAGTCCCAAGATTTTTCCAAGCATCATGATCTGTGTTAAGGTTGCAGTGAACATTTGTCATGGAGATAGCAGGTTCAAAATGAAACCCTAAAAGAGCAAAGAACACCAGAGGAAAACAGAAGACCCTATTTGTACATCATAACTTATATGTGAGTCTTCCATGGAAGAGATACTACCATAGCCTACATCCCCTGGTTTATGTCTGTCCTTCAGGAATATGATTTTTTTTATTGTTTAATTCCCCAAATGATTTTTTAGAAATTCAGCAATAAACGCAGCTTAGTTTAATTGTGATTAAAAATTTGTAAAGGAATGGTGACACTTTCTTGCCAATAAAAGAAGGAAGTTGTTGGCCAAAAAGCATAGAAAGCTGGTTTGCTCCTTTGCTTTTTTGGTCTTGATATTTGGTTTTACTTGGCAAATTCTTGAACAGATTCTGAACAAGAACCCTCTAAATAAATTAAGTACCCCAATGAGAGGTGCTTTTTGTTCCAGTTTGTTTTAGTCTGTGTAGGCAGAATGATTCCCTTCTAGCTGACAGTGTCCTTGCCCTGCCACAGCAGGCCATAAACCCAGGGCTAGTCTACAGTATGGGATTGTTTCTTACTTGCATAAGCACTGGTCTGTCTTGATGTCCTCCATAAAGCTTTAACACAAAGATAGGTGGCCCAGAACATAGTTTTCAACACCTTCCACTGAAATAACCAGTTGGAGTCCAGCTGGTTTAAACCCAGTGAAGATTTAGTCCTTAATTAGTGGTTAGTCACTGTGACAGGTAAGTTGCACAAATAAATAGTAAAAACCAGATGGAGTTGATTTAAATACTGCAAAGAGGAGTGCTAGTCATATATGGAGTGTGATTAGTAAGAATGGCTGCTTTCATTTTTTCTATAGATATACCTGTGCCTTGGGGCCATGACTGTTAGATATTCTAATGAGTCACTTCAGTTGAGCTCACAAAATATTTATTACAAGTTTGATAATTTATGTGCACCTACTAGTTTTATGAATATTATTACAGAAATAGGAACCTGACACAGTATACAACATTTTCTGCGTAAAACAGTTGTTGATGTTTTATTTGTTTGTTTATCCCAGTATGCAGAAACAATAACCATCATGGTCAAAACTGAAGTGGATGTCCTATGCTTTCAGAAACCAAAAAAGTTTGCTTGGATTGCCAGGTAACTGCTCTGGGCTGAAAACCTGGGGAGGGTTTTAAAGGGTTGGTAGTATTTATTTTTTAATAGTTTGATAAGTATTTAAATGAGATTTAAATACCAAAGCCAAAGAAAACTATATACATTGCAAAGTGATGTCTGCAATGTACATCACCATTTTCCCCTCCCAGTGTAAGTTTAATGTTTCGATTTAGTTTATACTGTGAGATATTTTACAAATATTAAACTGGTTCAAGAAAGAATTTATTGATTCATTGCATTTCTATAACATTATTTTATTTTCAGAAGTATTTTGCCTGTATACATTTTTCTTATAATTTATTTTTAGTCACCCTTTGCTTCTTCTTTTTCTAAACAGTTTTGTTTTTTTCCCCCAAACTATCTCTTGATTGCAAAGTCCTTGTGAATGAGCCCCATAAACTGGGTGATCGTCCTTTTCCATATTCAGGTCCAGAATATGAAGACTGATTCTGGAAGTTCAATTCCTCTGGTGAATTTTGCTTCCTAATGAAACACAGGGGTCTCCAATCATGACATTGCTCATGACAGGTTACCAACACACACATTTCCTCACATCCAATGTCTTTTGTTTGCAGATAGGAACATAGAATGTCTGTGCTGTAGCTGTACAGTGCTTGATTTGCTAGCCTGGAGCTTTCTGAAACTGCCTTGCTGTACATGAGGAATGTGGTGAATATGTGCAATGGATGCCTCTGAAAACTGCTGCAAAAAGGGTAACACATTTTAGCATTTATTACACATCAGAAATTAGATGTTTTCACATAAAAATGCCCACAGATAGGGAAATAAATATAAAAAGAAATGTATATTTTAAGTCATTTTCTTTGCCTGTTACTTTAATCACAGAGAGGATTGTGATTGTGATTGCATCTGTGTGGAGCTACAGCAGATTTGACTAGCAAAAACACAACGACAGATTGAGGCATATTGTATAACTCATACTTTTAATTATTCCAGTCTAACACTATCCCCATGGTGTCCGGTCTTTGGCAATTGCCCTCCATTACTCACCCCTAAAACAGCCTCAAATTGAATCTGGGACTGACTCTTTATAACAACAAAGCTGACTTTCCTGTTTCAGAATTACTCATTAAATGCTTTTGTAAATATTTGTTGTTCAGAATACCACCATAATAGTTTCTGTGAGCCCATCTCCGGAGTATCAAGAGCTGTTCTCTCAGGCAAAGGGGGGTTGAACAAAAACTGAAATAATATAGAGGGTTTGTTACACTAATTCCCCTTCCTTCCTCCCTTTACCTACTTCTTTCAGTAGGCTCTGTAGATTTATTGGTTGCAATACTGGCCCTGCTAAAATCAATGCCAAAATTCCCCTTGGCTTCAATGGGCCAAGATTTCACCTATTATTTTTATTGCAGGAAGCCAACAATTTACCAGGTTCATTATGACCAAGCATGGAATTTCATCTGAAGCCTTGCCTTCTCTGGAGGCCTTGTATTAAGCACATGAACTGAGCTTTCGTTGTGGCTAGTTAAGAGCAATAGCATCTATTTACTAGGTGATAAAAGGATCCTCACAGGTGGCCTCACCAAAGATTTGACACATGGAACCCTATTCATGGAAGCAAATTAAAGAACATTTTGAGGTTTAAGTCATTTTCTAGAACTCCTTCATCCTATAATTACATTAAATTCAATTCCTCCAGACCCTCTGAATTAAACAAGTCCTTAAATTACTATATCTACTTATTTCAGCTACTATTTTTTTCCAAAAATGAAACAGAATTATATTCTGCATTCTTTTCCCCTCATCCCACCCCTCCAACTATATGGGTTTCCACAGTAAATTGATGTCCTTGTTATTAATGTGGCTGCATCTGCTTTTGCTAAGACTCATTACATTGCAGAGGAGTTATGGGTAATGCTGAATTACCAGTGGGATGCATAAGAATGTTGTAAAATTCTCAGAAATAAAACTGTCAGAAGATTCAGTGTTATTGGTTAATAAACATTCCAGAGGATTATTTATTAAAAGTATCTAGCCTTTTCTGGACAATGTCTATTGAATAACCTTCATAGAAACCACCAAAACACTAATAGAACTATTAAAATGGAAACAGTAACTTAAGGTCTATATAATGATAAGTGTTTGTGGCAGATGGTTTAGAAATAAAATAAGAGCTTTTTCTTTTACTTTGATCAAGTAATGCTGGTCCCTGGTAAGAGCTATATGTGAAGAATTTATATGATTCCCAGAAGACATTTTCATACAGTGCCTTACAACAAGACTAAAAGTTAAAGTAACCATAGACTGCTCCTGTCCTACCATAGACTGCACATCATTTGGAAATACAGAAAGACAATGTCCAGTGTTATTTTGTAAGGGTGGTTTTGTGTTGTCTTGCTTTGCAAACATGAATAAGTACTAGTAATGCTATACCACAACCCAACCAATGAAAGTTCAATTCTTCTTTCTTTATTTTTCTGTTTGAGGGAAGGTCATACCTCCCCACAGTGACAAACTGCCTCAGGGAGTGAGATAGAAAAATGACATTTTATGTGAATTGTGTTTATAAATACACAAACAGCCTTAGTGGGAATAAGCTGGAGGAAGTAGAAATATATAGAATACCTTAGAATTTCTTTGAGATTTGAAGAAGTAGAAAGGGGTTAGGAAAGACCTTATCACTGAGAAAAGTTATTTTATTCATGTATTGAAAAAGCCAATATTGCATTTATTTAAAAATATATTCTATAGGCTATTTGCCAACGAGGGAAAATTGATAAAATATTTATTTTTCAATGATTCAACCTTCATGTATTACAAATTCAATGAGTAGAGAACAATCTTTGCACAATATCTGTTGGTATATGATTACCAGGAATCAAGGACAATGAACATGGATAGCACATAAAGGCAATGAATAATGCACAATTGCTAAAACTCTCATCTGTACCACAAAAACTTTACCTGATTACCTACATTAAGATGATACAGGATCATACGGATAACTTCAGTAAAATTATGAAAACAACCTTGCAAGCTGAAGTGAAACCTTTAAGTGGCTGCTACAAAAATTGGACTCATAGAGAGGCATGTTGGTATATGTGGTATATGGGGCTTTCACAAAATCATTGATTATGAAATATACTGGTTATGAGATGCATTGGTTATGAAATACATTTGTGGGTTTCAATTCTAAGAGGAACCAGAAAACTAATCCACCAAATCCATATGTAGTCAAACAAACACTTCTAAGAAAATCTGGCTATAAAAACAGTATTTTTTTAAATTTTTTTTTTTAATTCAATGTACCCAGATTTCTAGCCTTAAAGCAACAAGAAAATAAGCCTGTTAGTTTTTCAGTTGCATGTTAATAAAAGTGAATATTAGCATGATACTTGCACAATTATTCTGTACTTGTTCTTGAATTTTCATAAGTTTCTGTAATATTGCAACTCATCATTTTGACTTCTTGCTCAGATATTTTTTGTATCTCAACCCTCAGTCACAATAGTGTGGTTCCCCAAATTCTGTTCCTGACAGAGAAACAAGCAATGACTTGCAGGGAATGTATGTTAATTTCTGAACTGAAACATTGGATTGTTTTTTCCAAACCAAATGTTCCAAACACATAAAAGATACTTTTCCTTAAGTCCTTGATTCCTTGAATGTCTGAATCCTTGGCATATCATATGTTTACTGTCTGGCTATAAGGCATAATTCAATAGATGCAATTCCACTGTGACCAGGGAAACCACAGCTGCATTCTCCTCACACAATGACTAAACACTGATTCAGCCCCAGTTAAGTGATTCTGAGATTTCTTGTCTGGTTGATTTCCACTATACTAATGACACTTGTCCTCATGGAGGTTGAGCTTGGATTTATATCATCCTTTAGTAAAATAAAAGTGTGCTATAAATGTAGAAGAATCTTTCTGAAAGCTAAAAACCAAACAAACCAAAACCCCAAATCAGGCAGGTTTTCCTCCTCAGATAAAGACCAGACATCTTTTTGTCAGAAGAAATCAGGGATAGCACATGTATGAGATTATTCCAAAACAGGTGAAGTAATCTTTCTGCTGCATTCAGCATCAGTATAGTGTCTGCAGAAGTTTTGTTTTCAGTTCTGTATGTTGCAGTTCAAGAAAGATGTACATTATTTGGAAAAGTGTACAGAAGGCCAAGAGTTTTCATAAATTAAAAAATTGAAAGACTTAGAAATGCTTAGCTTGATAGGAAGGCTAACAAGAAAATAAGTTACTGGACTCACACAAAAATGTAAAGCGAAAGTGAATAACCTGTTTCCCACATCCATGAAGCTTCAGTATTGGAAGTTTAATTTTTACACATTCGGTGAAAAGTCTTCTAACAGTACAGGTAAAAAAATATTGGTAGGGATTCTTCTGTGAGCAAACTGTGAAAAGTCCATTGCTGTGGAGAATATTTCATGTAAAGATCAGACAAATTATGTCATTGTAGAGTTCTTTCTCGTTATCTTGATTTCATTAATCATAGGTCTTCCTACTACTATGCTTCAGACCTGAGGTTGCAGGCTCAATACTTGGAATAAAACTCTATAGTAAAATCTCAATTGAACTGAGAAAAAGTTTGGAAGACCCATCTCCTAATGAGATTTTTTGAAAGAAGTCAAGAAAACAAAGGAGTCCCATGAATTTAAATGACCAAAATTAAAAAAAAAAAAAAAAAAAAAAACAAAAACAAACAAACAAACAAAAAACCAAACCAAGAAAAGCAAGCCACACATAATGATAAAAATAAAAGGAACTGTTCCAGATAGACCAAATAATCAAATTAGGACATTCACTGAGGAAGTTTCTGAATGTATGAATATTCCTCCATAGGGTGCCACTCTGCAGAACCATCTGAGAAATTATTTCATTAACTACCCCTGCAATTATAAACTGGCAGAAATTTCTTAAACTCAAGTTACTTTTATTAGGCTGCTTTAAAAACTGCAATCTCTAAAAGATCAATTTGCAGATCTCCAAGCTTATGTCAGTGGTGTCTTGGAATCTTTGTACCATTCAGTAAAGTACATCAAATGTAAGATGTAGTAACTGATAATGATGGTGGAAGAATATGCTGTGTGGCATCCCACTACAATCTTAGGAAACTGGAAAGGGAAGTATTTTTTTATTAATAACTGTACTTTATCATTAATAGAAATGCAAGATATGGGCAACATATAGTTCTTTGTTTCAAAATATTTAAGGACATCCCCAGATAGGCTTACCCAATAGTGTAATATTCAAATATGAATTTCAGTTCCTAGTTCCTCATTATGTGGCAAGAAATATTTCCTTTTTTTTTTTTTTTAAGTTTTATGTCATTCTAAAAGCATAGCTATTTCTAGACCTAAAACCCAAAAATCATTATGAAGGATATTTGTTACTTGAAATGTCATTGATTACCTCTTCTACAAAAGAATACAAAACATTTAGGAATTAATTTCAATTAATTTAGTATGGCTATTAGTTAATACAACTAATTTTTCAACCTTAAGGCTTAATAAAGTCAATAAGCAGCATAAGTGAGAATCTCACCAAACATGATTAAATGGGTGCCACAGGGAAGCTTCTGATAACGTTTAATCAGAACAATATGTTTTCATTTTCTACTGATTAGTAATATTTCTGGTTCAAAGAATTATCTTGTTGAATATTAACGTTTATAAATTTTGTTACTGTGCAGATTATATTTTTCTTTCTTGATAATTTTTTAAACCATTTAATTTTATAAACTAAATTCATTTGGTTTTATAGTTGACTGAATATCTGAACCATCCTCAATGTACACTGGGAAAGGGAAGACATAGTTCTGAAAATTGCAACATCTGTCATATCACCCTAAGCACATTAACGTCTGTGGGGATTTAAAAAAAAATAATTTTCTATTAAAATGTGGAACTAATTAATTTTCTTTAGAAAATATAATTTGGTGAGGTCTAATTTTCAGAAACACTAATTTTGGAATAGCTTCTGTGTAGAAGACTATTCAAACACTTTTTGGCTCATTCCTAGCTTATGTGCATATGACATAATCAAAATTAGTTCCATTGGAATATCTCCTTACTAAATTGAATATGGTTCTTGAAAAATGTAATCTTAAACTGCATCAATAGTTCTGGTTGCTGTATTCTCTTCTAGCTTAAATCTAAACTTTCAATCAACCTGGGAAGCTGGAATATAGTTTGGAATCTATATGTGTTATAGGAGATATAATGATTTAACATTGTACTACTTAATCTGTTTTTAATTCTGCTTGGTTTCTGACACTCACCACTATGACATATGGGCACACTTTTCCAAGAAAAGTTGTGAAATTAAAACTCAATGATTTTATGCTGTAGTCTGTCAACAATTTTTTTTTTTTTTTTGTATTTATATATATATATATATATATATATATGTATGTAGATATCTCTCAGAAGCTGAATCTCTTTATTCATTGCCATGTGCTCTGCCTTCAGCTCTTCAGTTCTGTCTTAGGATCTCCCTGATGAAAAGATCACAAATTCTTTTTAATTACCATTTTTTCTCTCTTTCCTGTGCAAGTTGCAGATTTCCATTCTGCCCTTCATTAACCTGATATGAAGTCTCAAAGTCAATGGAAGATGCGGTACATTTTATGAACTGCCAACAAAGTCTCAACTTTTACTCCTTTTTGGAAGCTTAAATTGGAAGTTTAGATGGCATAAATCATAAATTTAGATGCGCTGAAACCACTAAAAATCCTGCAATTTCAGTACACTTGGGCCTACAGGAATTTAAGGGCATCCTCTGGTCCAAAAAACAACTTCCTCACTCTTCCAGACAAATACTTATTTTTTACTTCATCCCAGAGAGATCGACAAAACATCCACTCTAGGCATCCCATCAATCTTATAACATGAACCAGAACTCATGATCTGCAGGCTACATGTTCACATCCTCTGTGTGCATGCTTCTATCATAAATCACCCACTGGTGAGGAGAACTGAAACCTATCTCAGATCTTTTCCTAGGTGACAGTGAGTAATGAAAACTTCCTCAAGTTTGATTGTTACAGGAAAAGTAAATCCTACTGTGCACTCCCTGTCCTATGATGTCTCATTGGCACCTTGTAAGTTCTGAATTATGGTAGGGTTTTGCTTTGTTCAAAAAATCTGATAAAGAGCAGGAATACTGTGTGTCCACAATTAGCGTTGATGCAGCTAACTTTACTTCAAAACACATGGAAAAAAAAGAAACAGAACAAATCTGCATAGACAAAATGGTTCATGGTCTGCTTGAGAGCAGAGAATCCTGCTACCAACTTCTGACTTGATAAAACCTCTGACAAGCTAGACCAGATGAGTGGACAAGATATTTGTAAACAAATGAGATTCCTCAGCTCAACATATCTTATTTAGCAAAGAATGTTAGAAAAAATGCTATCTAGACTACAAAGAATAATAATATTTTAATCAAGAACCCTGTCCTTTTCTTCTCCTTTCCTTGACTAAAAATAGCAAGTCTTATTTTGTTTTGCTTTGTGTCTTGCATTCAGCATTTGGCTCTGACAACATGATTCTAGTTGATGTTGAAGACGTTGTTGTCCATTGGTATCTAATACAGCAAAGAGCAAATCATCTGTGTGTTGTAAAATCCATTCCCCTGCAGAAACTGAAAGCTGCTGAACTTCTTCAGTCAACAAGGAATTAATATCTAGACAAGAGTTTACAAATTCTCACACACAGTATTTATGTGCATAGATTTACATGACAGCATATGTAATATCTCTTAAATTATGGGGTTTAATCTCTGTAAGCAGCAATATTCATTTGTGTCCTATAAATTTTGGCTATATTTATGGTTCTCAACTTTTATTACAATAATCTGTGCACAAGCACTTTAATGATAGGTGTTCTGGATAAGTGGCAATGTTTACCTTAGTTTTAATACAGACATTAAAAAAATCGATACCTTTCACTGGAATCACTTCATCATTTTAAAAATACATATAAGAAATATAAATAAATGAAATTTCTATAAATATCTGTAGTAGTAAACTAAGAGCTTCAATTTCCCACAGTACTATTGAAAAAGTTAACTGCTAGTACAAACTCCAACACCTTTTCTTCCCATTCTTGAAATTATATATATATATACCCATTAATCTCTAAGTGCCTCCAGACATACCTCTAATTCTCAGCATTATAATGAATGTGTAACTACATACCAAGGAGATGGTCCTGCCAAAATATGTGCAGCCCACAAAAAATTTGGTTTCTTCCCATGCTGATGGATCTGATTGCCTTCATACATGTCAAACGGTGTATTAAAATACATAGATAAAATCTTGCCAGATACTTCCTTCCAATAATTATTAAAATCAGAAAAATGCATAAAAATGTCAAATATTCAGTACACATGTTCATATGTTCACATATGCGCACACAGGTATGTATACATGAAATAAGGATGAGTTAATTCCACCAAATAGATTATGAAAACTGCTCTACAACTAGCATTGGTAATAACTGAAAGTCACTGAACACTATAATGAAATAACATGTATTTGAATTAGCCTGTAAAAAGACCAGGAAACTTAACAAGATAAAAGTTCCTTGGTTTATCTGAAATTATGTAGTTCGAGATATATATCCATTTATGGCTTTAATAACTGTAAAGAAAGATAAGACCTTTTTTATAGGAAATATGAGAGCATCCAAAGCATACGAAGACAATTCTGGTCCCTCTTTTCATTACATTCCTCTTGAGATTTTGAAAGAGAGCAATTACTTTTCCCTATAGAAAATGTGTGCTAAAACAATCTCCTTCATCCCCAGTTGCTGGAGTGAGATTCAGGGTATGATTACAGGGATCAAATCCTTGCCCTGAGTTTACTTCTTGAATGCCACAATCTCTAATGAAAAATGTAGAACTGTGGGTTTCTCTAGAGAGCTCATATAACGGAAATAAGCCTTTTTATTTCCATTAACTACTAAAGGAATAACCATACTGGAATTGCAATAATGAGGAGCAAAGTTGGGCTGTTCTATGCTTAGCATTAAACACAAGCTCAGCAGTAATAATAAGATAACTGGGTTGCAAAATCTCTTTTTTAATGTATCTCTGAAGAATAAAAGCCATTTCAAATATTAAAATTTAGGGAAAATCTGAAAATAAAAATCTTTTGGAGATATTTCTGCACTTTAGTCACTGTAAAGAGTACATAAATGAAAAGGAATGATGGAAAAGTCTCTGTCCTAAAGCCTTACTTTTTGCTCCTTTTTTTTTTTTTTTTTTTTCTAGTACCTGGCAAGAATATTCCCTCCTACTTCAGTTTATCATACTCACAGCTCTTCCTGGAAGATGATGTTATTGTGATGCATTCTTTTGTAAGTCATGAAATCATAAGCTGAAGTGGGGAAGCTTTCAGCCTTCAATTACATGTTTGCTAACTCATTGTCATTCTCTTTTTATGGCTGATGTAGAGTTTCTATTGTTGTTCTTAGCAAAGATAGAACAAATAAATCTGAACTACTAAGTCTGTCCATAAGCACTCATGCAGTACAGACATAACAAATGATAGAGGAACAGTGACATATATTAGAAATGGATTGGCAGACAAAGAGATGGACAGTTTGGGTGCAGAAATTTGAAAATACATCTGGTTTTACAAGGGAAAACAGAAGCCACCAAGCATATATTTGCAAACATTATACTTAATGGCCACAATTAGACATTAAATGTTTGAGAATCATGCTAGTTCAATAAAAACCCAAATCATTACACTAACAATAACAGTGAAGAGGAATGTTTGAAATTATTTTTTAGTAGCAAGAAGCTGTTCACATGTCTTTGATGTGTCCTTCAGATAATCTAAATATGAATATATTTCTGGTGATCCAGGAGTCCTGGCACCCACGCTGCTCCTGCATTCCCAGCGAAGTGGCAGGGTAGCTGTCAGACTCACTCTGTCACTGATTAAGTTGCTACTTTTGTTTGCAAATTTCTACACAGTGTCCCTGTGCCCAAAGCAATAACAATCACAGACATTTCTGATTTGTAATCCAGGAACACATACAGGACCCTGCCCTGACAGACCTTCACAGTTCACAAATATGAAGTGACCACCCTTCTGGCATGATTAATGTAGTGAAAAAACAGAGCCATGAGTCAAAGATGAGACACACCAGTTATTGCAAGTCTGAACTTCATTCAGATCTTACATGAATTTTAGCATTTATCACTGGGTTTGCTCTCTTGTTCTTCCTTCACTAATACTTTTAATTTTACAATAAATCCCAAGTAGGTCATGCATAACAATAAGACCTAATGCTTTCTTGCCAAGTAAAACCACAGTCAGAAGGGTGGTTTAGTAATAACTCAGAAGCATTTACAATGTAATAAAAAAATACATTGAATAAACCAACATATCAGAATAACAGGACTAGTAAATAAAAGGAAAATATCCTAGGCATTTAAAACATGCTGTAACTCTTCAGAATCAGAGATGACCAGGGCTCAAAATCAAATATAGATATTCTTAAACTTTCAAGTATTCCAAGTCAGGATTTTACTTCAATCTCATTTTCATAATGATAGCCATGTGGTACTGTTCTTCTCCCTCATGGGTAAGGAAAAATATCTGTTCTACTGACTTTGTAGTTGCTGTATATAAAAGCAGACTTTCAAGTCATTAGTTTAACCACATGTGCAGAACATATAGGAATTAGAATAGCATTTCCCATGACTACAGCTATTTGATATAAAGAAGAATTGACATCAGTAATGCTCATATCTATCACACTTTGTAGTATAATAGCAGAGAACAAAGTGTTCATGAATCCCAAGGCAAGTTTGGCAGCTGTTTCAGTGAGCTGTAGATTGCAATCATGTTAACAGTTATACATCCTGCCCAATAGCTGGCAATAATGTTTGTGCCCTGTAGTCAAAATTTTACAGCACAGCGAATTCTTCAGTTCTGGAAAGAGAGAAAAAATCCTGTCAGGTACTAAAGAAATGCTGTAACTATGACTCTGACAAAGTCAAATTTGCTGCTCCTGGACGACCCATGGAAATTATATTGGTTACTGAACCCCAATGTCACCTGCAAACTCTTGTGCCCAGAGAACAGAAAATCTAAATATAAGCCATCAAATCACTGAAAAAAAAATGGTCTGAAACAGGTATTCTCTTTTTAAGGACAAAGGTTTTCCATGCCTGGTATTGATGCTGATAGAAACAGGTTAACTCTGTACCATGCCTGAAGGTTTGATCCGATGAGTGGGGCCAAGAGTGCCAAAGCCAAATGAGCCATACAAGAGACCTGGGGGCAACAGGTCAGGAAACTCCTGATTCCCCGATGCATCCCTGTCTCATCTGCATCCAACTGATGGCATTCAGGTAATGTTGTGTTTTCAATTTCCATTAGGTCAAATAATATGGGCTTAGGACACAGATTTTTCGGGATGGCACAGCAAGTTTTTTTTAGGGGGGGAGGATGGCACTGGAAGTCTGGAATTCTGACGTATTAAAGTCAAGGAGGTTTTGTCGGAGGTACCCACAATCTGGCCAGGATTTCATTCCTGAGGCTTTCCTTTTTGACTTTCAGCTCCAGAACAGGTAAAAATGTCTTCCCAAAGCCATAGGAATGTTTTTATTTTATTTTTTATTTTTCTGGCTACAATTCTAATCTGCTCTAAAACCAAACATTGGGGCTTTTCCTTACCGTAAACCTATTAACATGGTATTCAAGGTTATTTTCTTGTGAAAAGTACACTGCTGACATTAGTGCCAGTGTGGAAATAGGGATTATTTAGCCATTATTACATTTGGACTAAACTTCTAACTTCTAGACATGAAAAGAAAACTAAAACAGAAATGCTTCTGTTCCACTTGAAATAAATTACCATGCTACCACAAATTCCCAGCAGGAAAAGGGAAGGGGAGGTGTAAATTTCTTCACAATGTGTAGAATGTTTAATGGATTTCTGTGTGATAACAGTGGAGATAGTGTCACTCTTCTTTTTGTCGGTGTAGAGATAAATATTAGGAACGCCGGACTTAATTTCTGTCTTTGCAAGTGGACTTGCAAACATCACAAAGATGTTTTCCTTAAAAGGAAGAATACAGAAAGGGTTATGTAAAATGAGCTGCAGAGTTCCAGTTGAGAACTGAACTTCCTGAAAGGTCAGGTGTTTGTTTGAAGCTTATCTTTTTGACTCTTTGCTGTTCAAGAGCAGATCTTTCACAGCTGGCCAGAAACAAGAGCTCTGCTTTCATGGCATCCCAAAAAAAAGGGGATATTCCAAGCAGACCTGCAATCCAATGTTGCGCATGAGAAAAGATCATGGCATAAAAGCATCTTCCTCATTGTCATCCCCAAATCTGTGGCAATGGTGAGCAGAGGCTCAGCTGGAACACTGCAACAGCTTGACTGATCTGAATGACTTTTCCAGGTAGGACTTCTTCTACTTGCCAAAAAGAAATAGATAAAAAAATCTCAAATGTACTACAAAACTCTGCTCTAGATCAAAATCCCTTATCCAAACATGCAGCTGAGCATTTCACATGCAGTGAAAATGTGATTCTATTTCCTTTCCTTCACACTCTTGTTAACATCTGTGTTAGTCTTTGTTACTGCAAGGTCTCCCTTTACCCAAGATGGTTGCACAGCTTTTCACCTGTGAACAACCTGCCTTTGTGTGTGAAAGAAGATTTTAGCAGAAACTATAAAGAAACCTCTCTAACTGGACTACCAAAATTCCCAAAATATATATTTTTCAATACTAAAAAAAAGGTAAGAGAAAAGTTGACTAACTTTTTAATCTTGTATGACCTCCCAGACACTCAGTGCAGATCAGGGACTGACTTAGTTATATGTGAATATGATGCATTCATAATCCTGCTTCTATTTATGTTATGCAGAAGGGATGTGGACTCAGGATTACTGGTGGTTGGAGCTGATTATTCCCGAGACAGCTCAAAGTAAGGGTTTAATCCATTCCCCACTTTCCTGGTGGTGACAGTGTACTCATGCATGTGGCAGTAAACTCTGCAATATCTAAGAAGTAGTTTCTGTTTCCATCCTGCCAGAAAAGATTGTGTTCAACAGATTGGTCCATTAATTTATCAGGTAAAAAGAGGCTCACACTGATAACTCATCCACTGCTAAAATTAAGAGTGTGAGTCCCTGTTTAGAAACTAACTATAAAGCACAATGAAATACAAGAAGTGGCGAAAAAAAAGTGATGTTTGAACTTACAACTTCCTGGTTTCTGTGAGCTTTCCAGAAGACTGCTAACCTGTCTGACAAGAAGTCTCTGATACACCTGTGAAATAAGAACCTAAAACATGGGCTGTCCCAGTAATTTTCATTGATAAGGCAGCTCTATTTTCTTTTTGAAAATTATGTATTAACACCACATTTCTGGAGGTAGTGCTGTGTGAACTATCAAAATCAGAAAGCTGCAACTATATGTCACATAATTGCTGATAAAAAAAAAGGTTTTCTACCAGTTGTTTTCTACTTCAGTGCTGTTTTGTATTGGTTAATAAACAAATATTGTCATAAATGTGAATGGAACTCTTCCATGTCTGATTAAAACATGATGCCAGCCTCATTTGCCCTTTCATTGTCAAGATGCTTCAGACAAATTATTAGTGACATGTAAAAGACTGAAATGACCAGTCACAAACAGGAAGAACAGCTCTAGTGGTGGATGTGTTTCACCAACATATTCAAGAGCAGCAGAGTGTCTTGGCACAGACTGCACTGCACATCAGCTGAACCAGCTGAAGAATGTTTGAAGCCTTTCCTGCAATGGATCTTCATAATCCCCATCTTTTAGCACATGGTTCACAAAGCCAGTGTGGTAAGAAGGATTTTTAATATAAACTGGCTTTCTGAGACCTGAAAAGTTAATCAGATTGGTATTTAATTTTATTTCTTTTATGCTGAAAGCCTATTCTACTTGTGCATGAACTGTAAAGCTTTTATTGAGAAGAGTGAGCTGAATGCTAAAAATGGAACACACAGTATATAATTAGCTATGGCAGACTTAGTAGTTGAAGGGATATACTTTAGGAAATAATCCTGAGCTTTCAAGGAAGGAAAAAGATGACCAAAGTGTTTTATTCAATTTATAACTCCTGCGATGCTGTGAATAGTTGCCCTTTGGTAACTCAGCAAAAGGATTGCTTAATAACACATCATAGAAATGTAGAATGTTTGGGGTTCGAAGGGACCTTAAAGACCATCCAGTTCCACTCCCCTGCCACGGGCAGGGACACCTCCCAACAGGCCAGGTTGCTCAGAGCTCCATCCATCCTTGGCCTTGAACACTTACACAGATGAGACATCCACAGCTTCTCTAGGCAACCTGTCCCAGTGGTTCTCCACCCTCACAATAAAGAATTTTTTCCTAATATCCAATCTAATCCATCCCCTTTTCCAATTTAAAGCCATTCCTCATCTCATCTCTACAGCTCCTGATGAAGAGCCTCTCTCCAGCTCCCTTGTAGACCACCTTCAGGTACTGGAAGGATTTATTATTTAATTATGATACTTTAATAAAAAATTGAGTAAATTGTAATTGCTATAAATATCTTTCCAGAATAGTTTTATGCAAAATAAGATATAAACACAAAATGATATTTTACTGTCTCTTGAATGATTTTAAATTATTTTGAGGTTATGGCTTATTTAAAAATAAAACAGTATGGTTTCTACTCAGAAAATTGTGTGAGAGAAATACATTGAATTTCAAACTGCAGGCCAGCCTTTTTGCTAGAAATAGGCCATTTCACTTAAAAAGGAAAAACTTGTAACAGAACCTCGGAACTGATGATACAACATGACAGCTATACATTTTATGCTGACTTCCAAAATCAAATTAAATTAAATATTTCAACTGTCCTCCTAATTTTATTTAAAAGTGCATTTGCTTCTCCAATTTAATGAAACTTTAGTACCATTAAAGGACAAGTTAGTTAGCTCATTAAATTAAATTTAAATTCATACAGTTTTTCCAACATAAATAAATAATCCAAATGTTTTTATCCAAACAAATCTAATGTGATGTTCAGTTAAGAGAACAGAACATTCCGTAATAATCTAATCCACACAGTGACTAGAAATATTTTTACAAGACAATGCCAACGTAAAGTCAACCTTCTCATTAGACCTTTTCTACCTTATTTACACTCTTTCCAAGTAATACCAACAGTAATATGTAAATGAGTGCTGAGAGAAAGAAAATATTTCTGGTAAGTTTGTTTGGTTTTCACAGTTAATGACATTTTGTCTCTGCTCAATTTCTACTCCCTTAACTGTACCCAAGAAGGGCTATAAACAATGTCAAGATGACAATGTCAGTCTACACATAAACCCAACCATAGCCAGGCAACTTCAGACAGAGACAAATTGATACAGTTTATGACTTCTGTTCTTTGAAGAAGAGGAAAGACTTCTCAGTTCCAGCCTTTGCAAACATGTATGGACCAATACTATCAATTGTGTATATGACTGTACTGGTACATTTGTATAATGGTTGAAATTGTGAGCATTTGCTATTACATGGTCTGCTCTCACAGAGATCTGAGTACAGGATCAGGCCATATGAACTGCAGAAAAGCCAGTAAATTTCATCAAACTCTCCAAAATCTGATAAATGGAAATGCCTTTGACTGCACTGACCTGAACCGATTATGATGGGATGTCCTGACCATTAATAATTCCTGAGTTGTACAGTTAAACCATAGGAGTCTTTCTTCTTTTTCATTCTTAGCTATCTGCATAAAAGACCTAATCATTAATGCCAGTGGCTCAAGCAGAGGTTTTGTCCTGGTTTTCTGCCTGTTGGTAATCTACTCTTTTACAAGGTAGTTAGTAGTTCTTTCTTTGACTTTAGGAATGCACATCAATTATCTCTTCAGAGATCCTCAACTTACTTAAAATCAGCTACTCAAAGGTTTCTATTTACTTAAAAAATCTTAGCATCGCCTCGGAAAGAATCCCTATTGCGGCTTAGTTTCCACTGCTGTGTTTTCACTGAACTTGTTTCTGCCACTGCAACTCAGTACTAACTTTGTTTGGTTCAGCCACTAAAATGTTTTATCACCATGGCTACACAGAATTAAGCACACTGGACACGGTGCTGCAAAGGCTGGACATTCAGCAAAGCCTGAGGCCAATACAGCCTCAGTTTAAACATGGAGTGTTTCCACAATCTCTGGGATGATTCACAAGCACACAGATAATGTGTACTTAATCTGGGGAATGAGGAGCAGAGTGTTCAGAAGGCTGGTGGATGCAACCTCTGGGCTTCATCCCACACATCCCCTTCATTTCAAAACTCTCTGCAGTGTTTTTAATACACCATCACTTTTCCCTCCTCACATCTTCAGCTTTATTTCTAGTTTCATTATCCCCTAGCAAAACAGAAAGTTAAAGTTTAAAGCCTAACTTTGATCTCAGATGTCATAACATAAACAACAGATGCAAATACTTCTTTGGTGACCACTAATCTCTCTGTAAATCTTCTGTTGAATCAGAGCTAAAAATAATGACATTCTGTATGATTTGGCATAATTCAGCTCTTTACTTTTATACTCTGGGAAAACAGAAAAATATTGCTAACTTGGAGGAATTTCTGATTTTAAGATATCTCATAGATGGCTCATTGTATACCTTAGTGCCATGGGAGATATGGAGGAGCAGCTCTTAACTCTGTTTTACTGCATTTATAAAAGGTAGAATATTTTGCTCTTTGTTTGCTTTTCTTAGCAAGGAAACAGTGTGAATCACTGAAATAAATTTGCCAGAATTAGCCCTCTCAGTTCACCTCTTTTACAAGGATATTCCTTTAGGTTTACAAGCTGCGGGTACAGCTTTACTACTGTGGTTTACTATTTCCTTTACCCTGGGCACTAGAACAATTCTGCATTAATGGCATTAATACTATCATTTTACTAATACTTCCCAATAGGCCACGGCAAGACCTGTTATATGATTAATGATTTTAGAAATGATTGTTGAAATCCTAACTACTGTTAATATAGCCAACCTAAAACAAAAAAAAAAAAAGAAAAAATTACTTTTCAGCCAAATATTGCCAATTGCACAGAGAACTAACAGTGCCAAACTAAACTGTATACATAACATTGACTACAGAACATTCACCTTGCCTTCCTATAGATTGTATTTGTCAAGCTACAAAAAGTTCACTGTCTTATTCCTACAAGATACTCCTCTACAGTATAAAAGCTATTCATTATTATTCAGTCTCAAGATTGTATCTCTTATATAAATGAAGACGTATAGGAACATTTTTAAGAATAGTCTTTTAGGACAAGAATCTCAAAGATGCCAATGTTTATACCTATAAAGAAGTTTGGAACAAAGATAAATACCTGAATTGCTCATATAAAAACAGATTAAACTCTAAGGAACATGATTCACGGGCACAAACACAGTAAGCAGTTCAGGTGTGTCTCACTCTTTTAGATATTTCCTCATTAATTAGCTGACATTTACTCAGTTATAGCAAACTGATTTACCTGGGTTTAATTTTCTTTGGAACACCATCACGTGAGAGACTAGAAAACAGGGCTTCTATTACATCCTCGGTCTGGGAGATTACAGGCCTACAAATCCTCTTCAAAGTAAGTCTTTAGTTCACAGAAATATTGGCTAGGATGGGTCAAGTGTATTTTCTATTCTTTGATTCTCCATAATGTCTAAAGCAGGACCATTATGCCATGAAGAGCACAAGACTCCTAACGCTAAAGAGGAAGTGCTCAAGTGCAACTGTGCTCTGACAGCCCATCAATACATGTGTCAGGTCTACGAACTTGTCTCTTTTCTGAATATTGTTTACGAATTTTGCAGGGATTATTAAATAAATATACAATTTCACTTCTCAATAATTAAGCTGTTAAAGTATAGAAAGGATGGTATTGTACTTCATGGTGAGTTTAAGATTACAGATATGCAATAGGTATGCACAGTATCTGAAGACATTGTTTGAATATACTTGTGAAAACATACTGGCCTGAGAGATCTCATGTTGAGTGATCACAGCCAAATCCATTGTAAACTAACAAAATGCTTAAATTTATGTGCCTCCATATCATTAAAATTTCAATGTAGGCATCAGATTTTTTTAATCTTTGGTTTGGACCCATATTGTATTTCTGTACTTAATTCCCACTGATTTCTTATTTGAAAAGTAGAAAAATGTTCAGACAATTGCTCTACAAATTTTCTGCATAAAAAAACCTTTGCCTTGAAATGTTTTGATTCCAGGAGTTGTCACACCCCACATGCACAACAGTTGCACTGCATTCAACTCTGACTGGACTCTTCCAAAGAAATCAAGATAGACAGCTATACACACACACTGGACATCCAGCCTGTGATGTTTTTCAGAGACAGAACTAGTTATCCTTACAAAAATTAAGGATTTATGGGACTTGGACTCCATAAGATTTCTTTGAAACTGTTTACCTATTATGTGGATGTCTATACACAGCAACCCTAAAATGCTCATCAAAACCATTCAATTTTGTGCTGTGGACATGTTTAATACTTAGAGTTTGAGAAAATATTTTTTCAGATGAAAGTGGCATTGAAAGAAATAGCATGACACAGCCAGTAAAAACAGGTTTCAAATGAACTGCTTTTTATCAGTCATCACTTAAATGAAATAGAGCTTCTGGCTTTCTTTTTTCCTAAATAATGTGGTCTCTGATATTATGTCCACTTGAAAGTACTGTTATCAGTTTGTGACTACCTACATGGGTTATGACTGTGGAAGCAAAGTTGGTGAGAGTCTACATTTCACATGCAAAACATTTTTTTTCTTTCCCAGAGAATCCATTTAGTTCCTTCTAACAGTTCCTGTTCATTGTGTAACAGGATTTTTGTTTCCTGTGATTCAGATAAGGAACAAGGGATATAGGAATATCAAACTATCGCATTTCAAGAATGCAATTAAAGACCTCACCTTCAGCTTGATTACCACTGAATATGCTCATCTAGGCTTTCATGCATGGCTGTTGGGATTTGGTGATAGAGGACCACATCCTCAAGTGTTATACAGCACCACAAAACTCTGAATTTGCTGTCAAGGATCAGGGGAATTATTAATAAGTTGGGGATCTTCAGGTTTAAAAGAACCCATAAATATATAATCATCTCCTTCTAAAACATACATAGTTTTCATAGGTGAGGTAATTTCTAAATGTCAGTAATCACCTGGCATTAAAGCAACTGTAGAAATATTAATTTCCCTATCCACTCCCTTTAACTTTCTCCTTTTCTCTTCCCCTCCTCTTATTCTTTTCTGGCTTTCTCCTTCCCTTCATGATATTAGATAGGGCTAGACATTTCTTCTGTCTTTCATGCCAAGTGAAAAGGAACTCCCAGGACTATCATCTTCTTCCAGCTATCAGAGTGCCAAGGTAATTGGTCTCTTTCTTTAGTGCAATCACCACTTGAAAAATCAAAAGGCGCTAGCAAAATATTTGTTAGTCTACAGAAAAAAATATTGAAAATTCAGGGCTGGCACACTCATATCAGATCCCTCAAACTGACAACAACTGAATTGCTGCAAGAATAATTCACAAACTGAACTGTGTCATTCATTCCCCATGTCTTTACTTTCTTTATATTTAACATCAAAATTTTATCTACTGGCTTCATTATCTGGATTTTTTTTTATTGTGGAATTTGTAGTATTCATCTTATGAGCTTATTCATTCCTTTTCTTTCATTTATGAAGACATGATCCCAAATACACTAAATTTCTGACTTCACTTACCAAAATTTCAAGTTTTCCAGAAGTTTAAAAGATATAGGATGCTATACAGTGATGGCCTTTTAGCTGGTACTTAGCTGGTAGTTAGCTTCTTAGGTGATTTAGGAGCATTTACAACCTTGCCTTCAGGCTGTGACTGCAAATATGGTTTCCTGGTTTCACCTGCAGGAGGATTTAGAGAGCCCAAACACTTTAATAAATGCAATGTTGGCTGACTTTGGCTTGATATAGTGTGGTTCAACTCAAGACATTCAAGATATCTTCAACAACTAATTATTTGAAAGAGGTAGTAGGCATTGATAAGATGGAGGTTGTTTCTCCTCTGCTGTTGGCTGCCAAGACATTTTGTTAACAAGTGATGATGAAAGTTTACAGGTTTATGGAGATTCGTCCGAAAAATACACTCACCCTCATTGATTCCAGTTCTATTTTGCAATTTCTCTGAATAAACTAGCCCTGCATAGTTTGCATTCCCTTATTTACATCACAGAATTTTCTTTCCTTCTCACACTTTGTTTAAAGCTTTCCTTTTCTCTGTGGCCATCCCACTATGCATCTCATGTCTACATGTTTGGGCAAAAGCAATCAGCACAATCTTTCAGCACATCATTATCTTTTTACATAGAAATCTCTTAGCCCTGTTTTAGCAGAACCCTAACTTATTTCGTTCAAAGGCAGTTTAATGCTGTGAAATTGAGACAGATTGTATTTAATGGAAGAATGACTTTAAGTTGAGAAGCTTTTATTGAAATGCATAGTCACAGAGTAGATAGTATTTACTGTATGTGCCTCCTGGGGGTGATTTGGATTAGGTGTTTTCCAGCTGAATTAAGTACTTAACAAAAGAACTATTTTCCCATCTGTGAATACAGCTCTACTGTGCAAATACCATTACTGCCAGTTGAAATTACATAGTTAACTTCCATAGGTCACATGCACAATTTCTACTGATGGATGTTAGATGGAACACTATATTTGTATGGAAAAAGGCTAGTGCATGGTGCTTAAAGAGAGAGTGGGAAGAAATAAAATATTCAAATACAACAGGAGAATGAAGCTACAGGCCTGATTCTGCTTTCATTACAATCATTTGGATTTGTATGACTTCATTCCAGCTTGCTTCACAAGCAGTTAAGATACAGAGAATTTCCAAGATCAAGAGCAGTAGTTTATTTAAGAGGGAAAAATATGACCTTTGAAAGCAAGCAACTGACAAAGAAGAAACTTTTAAAATATGTGTGATAGATGAGCAATGAGATGATTGACTCTCACAACTAACAGACAAATATCATGTATACAGGTTAAAAAAAGTTTTATAGATTTATAGTTATGTTTTACCCCCTTGTATTGTTCTCAAGAGGCAGCTGGGGTTGGGACGTTTGGAAGGGCTGGCTTGTCACTATGGCAACAGCTGACCTCCCATTAGGATTTGAGGAAGAGATCTCCACCAATGGACAGAACTTTGGGAGGGGTTAAAGGGTTAAAAGGCTAAACCCCCATTGTGGGGTGAGCACATGGTGGGGAAAATCCTTTGCTCCTGGCTCTGTAACATTTCCTCTAGTCAGTCTTCTGTTGTATTTTTGATAAGGTTTAATAAACCTTTCTAAAATTATGAAAAGTGAGTAGCCATTTCTCACATGTAAAACTTCAATGTCTCTGTTTTCACTGAAATTTCAGATCTCATCTTCAGCCATCTGACCCAGCAGGAGACAGTGAAGTTGATTAGTGCTGAATAAGGATCTGTACCTTTAACAACAGTTCATATTCATAAGTCTTTAGCCAATTGCACTATGGACAACCTCCTCTGGGCAGTCTGTGCAAACAAGTCCCAGACCAGTCCTGTAGATTCTTGATGGTATGTGGTGGTGTAAGTATAAACTAGTTCAATATTTAGCAATTTTTAAAAAGCAATGATTTTTCCTAAAGAGCAATGGAGTAATTTATTTTGGTTAAAATGTGTTGCAAGCTGTGGTCTTGTTACACACCCTGTGAAACTGCTCTGGTTCAGCAAAAAGGCTTCCATCTTCTGTTAGACTAAAAACATCTACTGTGGTAATCTGAGAACAATTTTATGAAACAAGTTGACATTTTGGTAACATTTTCTATTGCTTCATTACCTTGGGAAATAAGTTTGTGGGTTAAAGGAGAAGGTAAATAAGAAACATACTGAGATACTATACATGAACACTAGCACTAAATATTTTCTTAAGACATTAAAAATGACAAAAGCAGAAAGACATAAATGACTATACAGATTTATGCCAAAGATTTATCTTTTTCAGAATCCTGTTTCTCACAGCGATCAATAATGAAGCCCAGTGCAGTATATTCTCCAAGATACCCTCAGCTTAGGAACTTTGTGAGGGAAATTCTTATGTAGACAATTTACTTTATAGTCACTTCTGGACCCCATCCTCATGCATTTATCTAATGTAATTTAAAAAAAAAAAAGGCATTTCTAATTTTGGTCTCCACAACATCCTGTGGCAAATTTCCATAATTTTATTATGCATCATGAGAAAAAGTACTCTTCTTTTTGTTTGTTTGTCCCTAAGGGAACCAGGGACAAATGAAAAGGGGCTGTATTTACCCAGCAACTAGTAACAATTGCAGATATTTGCAGAGCTGCACAAGAGGGTGCTGATTATGACCAAGGCTCTGCAGGCAGGAGAGCAAGGGGCAGTCACAGCACAGTCCAAAGACTGAGCTGAAATTCTGCATTAGGAGAAAGCAGAGAAGTCCTTGCCTGTAGTGTGTCATTAGAGTTTCTCATTTTGTCAATGCTCTTTTGAGTCCTGGATATCTGCGTGCCACAAACCAATGCCAGATGTTTATCTGCACATATCTAGTGTGAAATGCAAGTGACTGGAAATTAGGTTTTATCTCCTGTACACTGCACAGCCCCAGCCTGCTATAGAAACACACAAACAGGAAATTGTATGGATCCTAAGGGCCGCCCAGAGTACAGCCTGCGGTGTGGCGAGGTGCAAGTTTTCATTTTCTGTGGTTTGTCCTTCTCAAAGTGGTCTTGTAATGATCTGAAAATATCCATGTTTAGATGGTAAACATGCATGTAAGTCTGCTGGTAGCGAGTTTCCACTTTGCAGAGTGTGACTTGCTTAATGGACAGTTACAGCCTCTGCCACCCTCACCCTTGTCCCTTTCTAGAGACATAAAGCAAAACCCCAACACTTCTTCTCAGCTTATCCCCACATTTCTTCTGTTTATCAAATACAAAGCAAATGTATTGTACGTACTTTTTCAATGCACAAATGACTAAAATGTCTCACTATAAAACTGTTAACCACAGACTTTGAAAATCGTTATTGCTTAACTGGAAAGTATTCTGTGTTTTTAGACAGACAGTACGGCTTCACAGCTAAGGACTTCACAGCTAAGGGCTGAAGGCAGGGGCAGCACTTTTCACATATAAGCTATAATCTATAAGTACTATTTTTCTTTAAAAGTAAATAGTGTTTGCTAAATTACCTAGTGGGCCTGGGGCTGGCTGAGATTCTTGAGGCTTTTTGCAGGCTTGGGAAGGAGGATTGAAATATGTGGCACATGGTGAAAAATACTGGCTTTGCAGGTTTTGGCTGCATGTCAAGCTTCCAGTAAATAACAGATATGGGTACTGCTATTAATTGATTGAACAAGGAAGTTTCCAATGAATGGCTAATGCTTTGAGTAATTTTTGGAACTGAGCACCTGGAAATCATGAAATACTTGTAAATAAGTGCAGCCGAAGATCTTTGGTGTTTAAGAATATGCATTAGCCAGTTGCATTTTGTCATTCTTTTATTTTTTACAGTATTTCAAGTAGTTCAGACCACCTTTGGATTCCAGTGTCTTACCTTAAATTAAAGGCAAGTATTACCAGGCGTTCCCCAAACAAAATAGTTAGTGGTGGTAAAAGGGAGAATAAAGTAACAAATGTGTTTACATAGTGTTGATACCATATCTGTATTTACTTATTAATGTTTTATGAACTAGAATATAATAATGACAGCAACATTTCACATAAATTGCTTGTCAAATCAGAATGAGTTCTTCTTGACAGCAGAAAGAAATCCAGAGAAATATATGGAAGAAACTTAAGTACACCAAATTGCAATATATTATTCCCCAAGAAAGTAAGGAATTATAAAGCTACTTAAATGAATTTTTTACTCCTTATTCTGTTCTTCTATATAGTCTTTAAATAGGCTATTATTATGCTATGTATCTATGTATAGTTAGATACCAAAACTTGTTTGGTGACAATGCTTACTGAATTAATTATTATGCATGAAAGTGAAGAGAAAATGTTCATGTCACCTAATTGAAAAAGAAAGTTCACTCGTGCAGCTAAGCAAATGCAAAGTCCAATGAAAGACAAAACCTTCAAATTGAAATATGCCAAAAAAATGCCAATATGCTGGTGTGAAGAAAAAAAAAGAAGAAAGTTTATTCCTTGCACTTGTAAGGAGATATTTATTACTTAGCCAAGACCAGTTGATAGCAGCTAATCAAACAAAAGAGACACCCTCAGCAAAGTGAAGGATCCTTGTTTCAGCTGGGAGCATAGTGAGGGTAATTTTTTTGTTAGAAAGGCAAGAGATTAGTCTGAAGACAAGGTTTCAAAATTTGGACTTCAAAGAAGACTTCAAGGGGCCAGTGCTGCAAAGTTAACTTCCATCACCAATGCACAGTCAATATTCAAAGGACATACATACTCCTGAAAGGCTCCTCTAATGAGAAGTTCTCAGGGTTTTCCACCAGAGGCCTCCAACTGACATTGCTCCAGCTTATGTCTCCTGCTTAAAAAGTTGTGTCATGAGTACCACCTTCCTGGAAGCACTTTAGCTAGTCACAGGGAAGCAGCACCAACCAGTACAGCCTCACAAAACATAATTTACTGTCCTTTCTTTTCAATTCACTAATGTATTCAACAAGCTTCTATAAATGTGTTATCTATTTTGAACACAATGACTTTATTTAAATGTCACCTTAAGCTGACTTAAAGTAAGTATTATTTTATGGTAACTGGATACCAGAAATCTCTTTAGGTGGTATGGAAAAATGTATAAATGTAGGAAGTGGGACATCTTTTAACTTCCCTACCTCTGCAGTATTTCTTCTAATGTATTTGAAGAATAATAAATGGCATCAGCTTCAGTTTCAAGTTTTTAGTGTGCAGTAGGATATTGGTAAATGTGTGTGAACATTAAGGCCAAAAGGGACACATGGCATATGTGACAGGCTGAAAGAGCACAAATCGAGCTATTTTTCAGACCACCTGCCTGAGGCAGAGCACACTGGTGTCTGTAAAGGCTGGCTCACTGTATTACTGGTCTGCCTTGCTCTTCACAGATCCCTCCTTTCTTCACTGCTTATGTGAGTTTTCTACACTCCTCAAATATCCAATCAGCTCAAGTGCCTGGAGCTGAACAGTAAACAGAGTATGGCTCCCTTTGCTATCCTCTATGCCCCATCAAATAATAAGAGTTGAGGTAGTTGCAGCTTTTTTTTGGCTTGCTTTTCTAGCCCCTTTCTCATTTTAAATAGATGTGATTTTAACAAGCTTCTAATTGAAGCTGTTAGAAAATGTGATCCTGTGGTGTTAACTTGGACATGGGGCTGCCCATGTCTATAGCAATCTCTGCATGACACTCTGATCCTTGAAAGGAAACTGAAAAATAGCATGTGATTTTCTGAGATAAACAGGCATAGTGGAAAAGTTCATTTTATATTGCCAGCTGAATAGACACAGTACAAATTAGAAACTCGTGTGGTCTAGATCTTACTGTGCCACTATCTTCATTTGCCATCCCCGTGCTCTAGTTTTCTTTGCAAAAAAAAGGGATTATCTCACATTTACTTGTGAATAAAACAAATCCTGAGCTTTTAGCGTTCCCAATAGAGTTTTTTTAATTTAGCTCTCTTACTAAAACATTTCTAACAACCAAGGAAAATGAAGTAAGCATCTAATAGAACAAGTCTGTAAAAATAATCATTGTTACAGAACAAGCTCTCAAAAACTCAATAGATCTAGAAAACAAAAAAGACTTATGAGTCATCAGTTCTCATAAAAAGCTCAAACTACAGTTGTGGTCATTCATAAAAATGTTCTAAAACCAATGGGGTGTGTTTCAACTTAAAGCAATTACATTTTTCTAACTAGTGAAGGCTGGCAAGATCAACTTTAACCCACTTTTTATTTCAGATCTCTCAGTGCCTTTGTTCCTGTTTTTTCTAAAATATTTAGATTTAGTCCATTAAGAGCATAAATTAGCAAATAAAATCAATCAGAAATTGTGCCAATGGTCCAGAGACACTTAGGTGTTACAGCCATGAAAGAAGCAGAGGTGCTCAAAGTAGACATATCTCTGCTTTCTGTACCAGAAAATTATTTTTATTTCCTTACTCAGAGGGGAATAATTTAATATCTAAATTGCAGACCTTGTGAGCTAGCAGTCCAGGCTCTTTTCTGGAAAGTTGAAGCAAATTGAATTGCTTTAAAAGCCTTTTATTTATTATTTGTCAAAAAGTTTCCGTCAAACTCTACTGTTTTTTTCAAATTAAAATGTATTCAAGCTCCCTCATGTTTATTTAGAGCCAAATGGATCTCCTAGATCTATTCCTGTGATGCCTTATCAAGGCTGACCTAGAACAGAGACTAGACGGAGTTAAAGAGTAAAGCAGGTATTTATTAGAAGGCCTCAATGGACACACCTTGGGCAGCACACGAGCTCAGCCAGGGCTACACCCAAGATAAACCCAAAATGGTCACAAAATGGATGGCTGGTCACAGGGTTTCACACTTTTATAAGTTCTGGTTAATTAGCTTTAGGTTATGAAGTCCCATCCTTCTCATTTTTCTCTCTTCAGTCCACATTGTTTCTGCTCTTGGGCCTGAAATTTGGATTATTTGTCCTTGGTTTCCCAGCTAGAGAAGGAATTGTTTTGTCTACCTACTCTGTGAAGAGACTTTACTATCCCCTAATGTGAAGCTCAGAATTACACACCAAGCAAAAAATGTAATTATTCTCATTTTGCAGAGGAGAAACCTGAATCATGATGTCTGAAGTTCATAGAGGACCCTATCTGACTCATCATATGCAGCTCAGACAGGTCCATCCTGCAGAGATGACAGCAGTAAGTTACTGGTCCCATAGTGATGAGAGTGCACTAATGTGCCAATACAAATATGATTCCTCAACAGAAAATATGGAATATTAACACCTGGCAGGGAAATCTGACTCTTGCACTGAGTTCATTAAATGTATTTAATGAACCACCATTTCAGTTTCACCACTTTTCAGTTCTATTTAAAAAAAGAAAAATCTGGATGCGTTCCTTGCTCTTTTTACAAAGCAAATTATCAGAAGATCAAACACCTGGATTCCAGACTCTTCAAACTATCTTGACAGCTGCAACCAAATGTTGTCAAAATAGTATCCGCTTTAAAATGTAAGAAACAAACAGGGACACGCAGAAAGTGAGTACCCAAGGGACTGTCATAGCTTAATACTATAAATATGTTGCAGAGAGCTGGATAGTCAGAAGTAAAAAAGGGGTGACAAACCAAGACATTTCTAGTCCCCAGAGGAGGCCACAATGCTCGGGAGAGTTTTGCTTCTCCCTTCCACAGTGTACTGGAACTCCTGAAGTGTTGAAACATCATGAGGTAGACACAGAGAGCTCCTAAACTTGATAAGTCAATCCATTTAGAAAATTTTAACAATGTTTCTGTAACATTTTAGATGTTGTAACAATATCAACATTCAGACAATGATACACAAAATAGCTTTCATTTTAATTTGATACTAGTTTCATAATTTACACACTAGTTTTGGATAAATTTGTATGAAAACTTAGATTTAAAAATTAATGTAATTGATGGAATTATGTACTTAATTTTTAGTGTAAAAATTATTATACAGAACCTATTTTACATGATCTATTGTGCTAAAATAATATGTTCAGTAATATTTATCTCTTAAAATCATTAATTTGAGCATTTAAAATGCACATATTAGCTGCTGACACTGAGAAAAAAAACATGATTAACTGAAAAAATCAGGACATATTCTAAAGGCATTTAAATGAAAAGTGGAATAACAGGGTTTTGTTATTAAATTGTAATATTTCTGAAGCACAGCAAATGTGAAGCATTTATGAGGATATATATAGGAATGTTAATACTTATAAGAGCCACCAGTGAAGTCTGTATTTGGACCCTTGGAAACTTTGAATGTTCTCCAACTTTACTCTTTCAGTGCCTGAGGAAGGCAGAGCACTCTCTCCTACTGAGACACGGGGGCTCAGTGCTGCAGGCAGTGGTGCAGAGCAGCAGTTGCAGCAGCAGCACTCATGCTTGGCAGAGTTTGCTCAGACAAACTTCCCAGCCTGTGCTCTTGGGGCTCCGTCTGAAGGCAGATTGGTACACAGAAATCTGGTGAGATGTTCATCAAGCAGTGAGCTGTCCAGGAACTGCACACTGATGATGAAAAGCAGCAGTCCTGCCCTAAGGCCTTGGACATGGATGTTCATTTAGCATCCAACCCTGAGCTGACAGGCTTGGCTGATTCACAAGGGAGATTGGACTCTTGTCTCAAGAGCAGAAAGAAGATCCTTCCCCTTGCTATCAATGTGCTCCTAAGGAACACATATGATGCCCTGGGGTCGGAAGGGGAAAACTCCATGTAAAAGTGATTAAGACCAAGAAAAGGACAATGGTACAAAGTTGGTTCAATCAATCATCCATGTTGGAACAATACCACAAATCACACCTCAGAAAGACATTGAAGGTGTAAGGAGCACAAGGCTCCATGTTATCCTCCTTCCAGTTGAAGGATAACATAGAATGTCTTTGAGAATTGTACAAATCCTTACTGAAAAAAACCTCTCTGAAGATGAAAGTAACTGATAAAAAGTTCTGCTCCTTTGGAACTGACCTTGAGTGGCAGAGACAAATCACTGCAGAGGCTGGCAAAAGGAACAGGGGCCACCAACCCACAGGAGGTCCAGGGCATTCAGTGAAAGTCTGTCTGTAATGGCATGAATTGGCATGTGCCACATGATCCTTTCAAGCAACAGTCCATCCAAATGAGAAGAAAAGGGTTGGGCCACATTACAGATGCTTGAAGGGAGCATAAATGCTGAATTTCTGCTACTGTGATTAGGGAAACAATGGGAAGGAAAAGCCTTCTGACCCTCCATTTTCCATGCATATTCAGCAATTGCTAGGGTCAATTTTTACAATAATTCTACTCTCACTGGAAAGTAAATAAAGAATATCACACTCTCTGCCATGCTTCATCTCATAAATAATGCACCTGGTCCCCTAAAGACACACATAGCAAAACCACAATTCATTTCAAGAAAAGCAAAATGTGTATCCCAGCTAGTCCAGCTGAGTGGTAAGTCAGAGTATCCTATCCTGCAGAGTAGGATCATTGCATGTGCTGTTGCCAAAGTGAGGGACAGTGTGAAGATAGGTATGAAATGCATGGAAATAAACAGGAAGTTCTTTCTCTCTGCACCTCTCCTAAGGAGAGTTCCAGGCAAAAAAACCTGAAGTATAAATAAGGATCCCAGTACCTTGAAAATCCCTCCTCTCTCTTTCTGCGAAAGGGACAAAGTATCCTCCTGGCAGGGCTATCTTGGGATCAGGGAGCTGGGGTTTCCCACCCAGATACCTCTGTCTGACTTTCAAGCCAGTTCCTAAGATCAGGCATTGAACAGAGGACTGGCTCCAGACAGCACCATCTCTCATTCTGTACACATCCAAAAGGCTCTTTTGGTTCCACTGGTAATTCTGTCTACATACACAGATAAGGTCAGTCCTAAAAGCAATTAATAGCCAGGCACTCAAGGCTCTCTGAATCCCTTTGGCATTCACTTTAGGTGCATCCAGATGACATAGCAACTTTTCAAGTAGTAGCCAAAAGGTGACTGGCTAACATGCTAATAGCCATCTTGAAGTGATCTTTACTTGTTTCCGTGGTGAAATGCCACCAAAGAAAAGGTGTACTGACAAGAATAAAGATGCAAATTGTTTACTTTTCAGTCCATGCATCCTATTTTGCATATTCTTTCATTCTAGCAATTAAAAGTCTGTGTTGCCTCTATGTAGTCATTGGGCTGAGTGGAAAGGTAAACACTGGAAGTCTATTCTTCTGGTAGCTGACAGCTTCTCTCCTTGGAGAATAAAAAATTGTCTATTTTTCCTCTTGTCAAAAAACAATAGAGGTTGCATTAGTCACAGAGAATGTGGAAATCTGCCAGGAAAAGAATATTAGCTGTACCTCTATAGAAACCTAATAAAAATGTCTATTGGACTTTTGGAAATGACCCTTAACTACCAGCCAAAGCTTAATGAAATTGGCAAAACACAAAAAGCAAAGTCTCACTTTGCTTTGCAGCTTTCAAGTGACCCACAAACCTCATTAAAAGGGATCAGCAGTGGCAAATGTAGACTCTGCCAAAATTCTTTGGCAACGTGTCCCAAAAAACTGAAAGAGAACAGGTTTACATAGAAGCAACAAGCTTGCCTGTAAGGTTAGCTGCTGTCAACATCTCTCACACTACAGAGAAAAAAATCCCCTTTGACTTGTTTTCTTAATGAGTTAGCCTGTTGAATTTATTTCATCCACAGTCCACAGGAGCAGATAGTGCTGTTCTTTACTCAGATAAAATCCAGATGAAGCTAAGGAAGGGGGTTGCTGCCTGAAAAAGGAGGACAGCAGGACAGCAGAAGGGAGGACAGCCCTGGACTTTCTTGAGTCACTGTTTTATGTTAATAGTAAGAAAATATTTTTTTAAAGAACAGGGTTGTAGAGCATTTAGTGTTTTATTGTGCACATTCATGTTCATAAACTATAATTAAGGATAGATGTTGCTCTGAATTAAAGAAAATCAAACTAAAAAATTATGGAACTTAGTTCTCCCTCCCTGATAGCAGTTCATGTCTATGAGAAGGCAGAATCAAGATTTCACCTTTGATTACCCTCTAGAAAATATGGTCCAGATCAAGTGCAGACTGTGAGTTTGTAGATAACCAATTTATGTTATGAAAGAAGTCTGGCTAGCTCTTCCTCTCAAATCTTAAAATCTGTTAGCTTTTGAAAAATTCAGTGTTCTACTGTCAAGTTATGAGTTAAAAAATCCTCCCTGATTCTTTACAGAAAAATCACAAATAATACCACGTGCAATTGGCCTCACATGCCCTTTCATGTGCAATATGCACACTTCGCCATACTGAGGCAACTGGGTGGACAAGGAGTGAACATTTGGAATTGTGAGGGTTTTGATGAGTCTGCAGAGTTGATTCATCTTTAGACAGTCCTGAGGCTTCTATTGTGCTATTGAAGCTCACAGGAGTACTACCAAGACTATGGTTTTCAACACTGAACCATCAGATTATAACAAAGCAACCTGCTTTTCCCTGAAACTCCATGTCTGTAGAGATCTTTATTCATTGTGTGTCTTGCTCTGTTTGTGGACTGTAATTTTAATGAGCCACATGCAGAGCTCTTCTAAGAGCCAGCTTTGCAAAGAGAAATGTCACACTGAGAAATTCCTTGTTTGGCACTGTTTTATTGTTTTGTGGACAAGTCAACCCTTGATTTTACTCCATACATTTTTGTCTCCCTACAACACAGAGCTGGTAAGTTGTGCCCCCCTGCCCACCCCCCTGGAATTTAACTTCACCATTATTCATTCTCACTCACCCTCACAGTTTTCCTTCATCCTGAGGCAGGAAAACAGCCTGAAAAATCTGTCAACCTACATAATTCAAAGACAACACTGGAGTTTGAATGGTTTTGTCCTTGTTTAAGATTGAAGTTACAAAACACAATATATTTAGTTAGAAAATTAAATTTGAGGTCAGCCAAAAGGTAATGGAAAGGTCTTTCTGAGGAAAAATAATTAAAATCCAACAAACCAGTGCTCTTAGACATTGACTACTGTAGAGACAAAAGAGGGATGCTATGCCACGTAGTAGTTTCACTGCTTTTGGGTTTTTTTTTGGATATCTTATGGTCATATGCAGCTGAATATGGGGCAGTATGCTGTTAAAAATAATTGTGACATACAAAGTGCCTTTCTGCCTCTGTATTTCAAAGCTAGCAAAATCCATACTCTCCACATGACTAAAAGCAGCAGGACTGGGGACAAGAGACCAGGATGGGCCCAGAAGGAGGAGATGCTGACATGGGTCAGTGTATGTGCTGTGGCTTGAGTGGCTAATCCAGCACACTTGGGAGTTCAGACACTGCCTGTGCCTCCCAAACCCAGCTTCTCGGTGGTCTTCTCAGGGTACAATAAATCCACATGGCATTTCTGAGCTGTGCAGAACATAAAGACAGAAAAGATTAAGAGTCATGTTCTCATTACAGAGGAAGTCTTTGTGGAAACCTTGAGATGTGACCAAAGCACAGGGATAAAATCATCTGCTCATGAGCATTACACGCCTAATTAAAAAAATAAAAAGAAGACAGCATACAATTGATTTCACTCCAGATTCTGTCTTGACTTTGCAAAAATATTTTGGTATTATTCTAGCTTTCTTGTTCCCCTGAACTTCCTGCTCAGGCTGGAAATGGAAGGGCCAGACTGTTCTTCTCTTCTCAAGGGTATTTAAGAGCAATTCTGAAGAAAAGAACATTCATGTTTTCAAAGCTGGTGCTGACATTCAACTATAAATCACAGATCATCAGTGATTCTGAACAGTGAGGTGTACTGGCCAAAATCCCTAAGAATCAAAAGCACCAAAGCAAAAGGATCTTTGTAAGCAACAGAGGGAAATTTGGGATCAGGAGGCCTGCTTAAGATTTGTATAAGAAATTTCACAAACTTCCTTTATTCTTTTGAACAAGAACATTTGTTTTTAGGAGTGGCTTACTTTATCATTAATAAAATAAGTGAAACTCAAAAATGTATGAATGATCACAGGGGAAACTTAGAAAGCAAATTTATCAAAGTATAGCTTGATTCTTTTTCTCTCTGCTCCATTTTTGTCTTTTACAAGATTGAGCTGCCATTTTATCTGTACTGAACATACTTTTGGTTCAGAATACACTTATGGCACTATTTTAAGGTATAGTCAACTGATTTTTTGGTTCATAGCCTTTCTCTAAGGACTGGTGAAAAGTGTCAAAGAAAAGTAAGTTTACTTCATATCAAAAAGGCCCTCATATCACACTGTGGTATGCAAACCCCAAAATTTTAAGATCCTGTTAGGTAAGCAAAAGAAAATAAAGGATTTATAAATGCTTACTCAATTATAAAGTTGCTCGGATCAGCTCATTACCAGTTAATTATTAAATATACATTACAGTCATTCTTTAGATGAGATATTTTGGGAGCAGATGGCTCCTATCAACAGAGTTAAAAATAAATAAGATGGTCTTCAGGAACATCTGGTGCTGGTGACTGTCAGAAACCATGCCAAGCTTAAAAATCAAAACAAATCCATGGAGTTTGAGATCTTTTATCCCTACATTTATGACCAAAAGGACCAAAGGAAAGATCTAACTATGAAATTTGATTTGGAATCAGATGTAAAACTCTTTCTTCAAGGTATTTGCCCATGTTGGACCAAAGCATTTTTTTCCCTGTGGCTTTTACCTACCACAGCAAAACACTGAAGCACAGGTAAATCTGTTACTTCATATTGTCTCTTGTGACTGAAGCTTAAATGAGTAATTTTGGGATCTTATTCTATTAAATAACAATCGCACTTCACAAATGCTGTTTAATGTTCCAGGTGACAGTGTTACAGGAGTGACATGAATTTCAGTAAACCTTTTGACCATATCTCTCACTGTGACTTCATCAAACTTTTTTTACTGAGAAAGTGATAGTATTATTTAACTTGCTGATATTTGGATTAGTCTCTAATTCATTTTCTTGTAAGTGAGTAAAAACACTGTAAAAAGGAATTTAAATGTTTCAGCGTTGTCTTATTCTTTTATCTATATTTCCAATAGGACTGTTGAATTTCACCCTAAAATATATCAGCTTGACCACCCATGGGTATAATCCTCTCTTTCTAAAGAGTATGTCCAATTTAACCACTCATTGCCTGCTGAATCAGAGTCTACACTTCAGAAGTTTATTTTCAAAGAAAACAGAATGGGGGCAGAGCTGGAGTTTTGTGTGTGTGTGAGTGTGTGTGTGTGTGTGTGTGGTGCATGGGGTTGTGAAATCCTAATCAGGGTCCATCTGGAAATGTTCTTGCACTAAAATATCACTTAGACAAATGAATTCCAGCATGGTGCTGCATATATAGGGGACAAGTCTTTCAGGAAAGAAGAAACTGGAGCACTGATGAGAGCACATTTTCCCTATTCCTGTTATGACTTTTCCCAAAATCCACGTTCAATACATGACTGGTCAAAAATGGACTAATCTTGCCCAACCAAACTTTGGACAGCCTCTTGCCGTTTCTCACTTGTCCTGTGTCAATTTAGTGGGTCTCAACAGCCTCTATGTTTTTGTTTCCACCTTATCCTGACTTCAGGGTACTAAGCAAGATAACTTGGGCTTTGTCCATCCTACCCAGGCATGCAGTGTGATGGGAGAGTGGGAGGTGTGATGTGCAGGCACAGCCCCTGGTTGGTGCTGTGCCTGGGTGACTCCGTGACTGCCTCTCTTGTCACTGCTGGAAACCACACACGAGTCCTGGTGTCTCCTCTGCCACCTGGTCCACAGCCACAGGCCACACAGGATATTAAATAAAGCCATCTTAGACTTTCAGGTTCGTTTTTTGTCTTTGTTTCCCCTGGTGTGGTCTGCCAGTGTGAAGTGCAAGCCAAATTAGAGGGGTTTGCAGCTGGATTTTTTGGTTTTTATATGGTTCCTCACTGACACAGGCACTGTGCTGAGAACACAGGTGAAAGCTGGCACACTGTGCAGTGCTGTCCACCAAGTCCTCTCCTTGCTGTCCCCTTACTGTGTGTCTTTCAGAGCTTTTGTGTTTTGCAGTAACAATTTGTTTTTGCAGACAATTCACAAGGTCTCATGCAGCTCTGCTGGAAAGTAAAGGAAGGGATTGGAAGTCCCACCAGTTTCTGCTTGAAGAATTTAGTTTGACTTTTTTTTCCCCTCAGCAGAGTGTGCCTCAGGCCTGAACTTTGGTGGTCTGGTGATTAACACTGCTGCCTAGAGTTTCATGATACTGGGATTCATTTTTCTGCTTTACCACAGATTTCCTGTGTCCTTGAGAAAGTCACTTAATCTACTATTCCCTCAATACCACAGAGAAAATGATGTGTTCTTCCTGAGCAAGGGTGTTGGGAGGACAATTCTGCTCCCCCTCAGAGGAGACTGTACGGTACCGTGGCATTTTGATAGGCAGAAAGATGAAACCTTTTAAACTCAGTGATAAAATTGGGTCATTCACTGGAACGTAAAGTCATCTGTAAAGGACAGAAAGGACCATTTTGTCTGCTCATGGAGGAGATTAAATTATTATAGAAGTCATTTTTATGTGGATTTAATTTCATGTTAGCTTTTTATGTAAAATTTATTAAAAGTCCTGAATATTTCCTTCAACACAGAATGAATCCCTAATAAAAATAAAACACAGTTGCAACTGTATGTGTGCAATTATCTGTGGAAAGTTAAAACAAATCTGTAAGTACCCTTCAGCCATTAACTCAATTAGTTTAGTTGTGAAAGTAGTTTTTAAGGCAGCTTTGCCCCACTCTGTTTCATCCTAATCTGTCAGATTTTGTACCAAAAAAGCATCCTGACACTGAGAAAGAACTCAGATGGCAGAACATACAAGTTCTGGCCTGCTACACTTTGAAAGTTACATTCCTGTCTCCCCAGATTCCTCTGATTATTGGCAGTTTCACTTAGATAAATAAAAAAATGTCCTCATTTCTATTCATCCCCTGATTTTAATGCATCAGATCTTTAGATAAACAAATAAAGCAGAACTGAGTTTAGATTTGGTTTCAAGAAGGGCTGTTGGATTTTCAGAATTAGAGACTGAAGTGACCTAAAAGTTGGAGGATTTTGACCAAGAACTTTATGAAACTCCAAGGAACTGTTTGAATGAAGCAAAATAATATCAGTGGAATATTGTAGATGGTTGGTGTGCAGCCCACTAGTTCCTAAATCTGAATATTGGCAAAGTGTGCAGCAGATAACATCCAAACATTTCAACTAGCAAATACTCAGATGACCCTGAGCTGCAGGGAGCTGTTGGTTTGTGAGAGGGCAGGGCTGCTGTTCAGAGGGACTCCAGCAGCTCAGAGAAATGGGCTGACAGAAACCTGACAAAGGGCAGCACGGGGAGGGGGGCACAAGCTCATTCACCCTGAGGGGACAGCCCAGAGCATCAGTGCAGAGTGGGGACAAGTGGCCCTGGAGCAGCTCCGCAGAGCAGATCCCTGGGGATCCCAGAGGAGCCACATGAGAGGGTGTCCTTGCAGTAGTGAAGGCCAGCCACAAACACAAGAAAGGATCACAGGCTGAGAGGCTCCCTCCCTGCCGGGACTTTGCTGAAAACAGCCCTGAACTATTTAAAACTCACAAGACCATACCTGGAACCCTCATCCCAGTTTAGGTTCCCCAATACAAGAAAGCCATAGGCAGACTAGAGCAGTTATCTTCCAGAAGACTCATGATAGCAGAAAAAAGACTATGTAATCTGGGCATCTGCACAAAGCAATTGCAATTCTTATAATAATCTACCTTTGAACTCAAGGTGTCTTCAGTGTTGTAGTCTAAATTTTCCTGTTTCTACAGTTTAGCCACATACTCCATTTTGGATCCATACATTATGGTACAAGCCTATTAAATATTCCACAACATATATTCACACATGTTTTGGAATGAAAGGAGATGAGAAATAAAAGGAATACTAAAGAAAGCAACAACAACAACAAAATACAGAGAGAAAAAGTCCACTTTCTTAACTTGGATAAATCTATCTTTTCCAAAATCCTTTTTAAAATAAAACGCTTTTCAATAAATCCTCACACAGAAGGATAACATTTTCTTCAAAAATCTCCCTTTCTTGATCAGATATTCATTCTCACATTTCTGAACTATAAATGGCGTGTAATTTAATATACTTTTCAATCTCCTACTAAAGTAAGTTGATTAACTGAACTGTTAAGTGATACAAACCTGTTTGGTAGTTTTCTTTCTCTGTAATGCTTCAGTTTTTCCTGTTGGATGTGTAGTGTCGTGTGTTGGGATACTCTTTTTGGGGGAGTTGTAGTGCTGTGATGTCCTCAAGCAAATGCACTGTATCAGTGCACAGCTATGAAATTGCAACATCAAATGTGTTTTCTTAATTGAAATAGTCAATTAAAAGATCTGTTTTTCCTTAGCAGTACAAACTTCCTTTATCTTACGCAATGCAAATTGTAAGAATTCCCTGGAAATGTTGTGAAACTATTTCAACCAAATGCATAAAGACTCATGGAATATGAAAACTTTTCCTGACCTAGTTTTAGGTTTAGTGAATGGCTATTGCATGCTTGAACAAATCTAAAATTTATTTTTTCGGGTATAGTAAAGAACATCTCCTAATATAGCAAGCTATTTGTTTGGATTTCAGATAAGAGCACTGCCTGCCAGTGGTTTGGTCAAACATGGCATGAATATAGAATCAGTAGAATCAGTAGAAATTCTAAAAATAATTTTTACTTTAAATAGTTGATTTCTCTGTCATACATGTAGACTACTTTGTGTTTTGAATTCCACTGTAAAGCCCTTATTAAATAAATTAATATGATCAAAATTCATGGGCCCAAAGGAGTGCTGAAAGGAAAATGAAAGAAACGTGGACAGTACTACAGGCTGTGGATGGAAAAACTGGAATTTAATCTCAAGGGAAGCACTTTAACTGTTCAGAACTTCTTACTTTCTTTACCAAATTCATCAGCAATTGTGTGAAAAAATCCATCCTCACTAGACAATGAGATTGAAAATGAGGTTTTCAGCAGCGATAGAAAAGACATTAGATGAAAAGATTTTAAGGAAAAATAAGTTAGTGAACATGTGAAAGATAAATGTTACACCATCCTGGCAGATATTCCAGAAATATGTAAACACAGCTATTTCATTTCTACATGCCTATTTCCAACTTCAAGTTTCCTAGAGGTTTAGAGACAGGAAAACCTGGAGTTTTGAACCTAATGCAATTTAACTAGATACCATTGATGCCTAAACTATAATCCAACTTGTCAAGCACATACCCTAGAAAAGTTAAATTATTGAGGATATGAACTAGAGACCACATTTTAAGGCTACATATATAAGATTCACTTCATGACCAGCACAAAGTTTACCTTGGATTCCTGTAGAGGCTCACGTAAAGTCTGTCTGGGTTTATCTTTCCTGTTAAGGCTTGATTATCTGGAAAACTTGAGTATCTCTGCTCTGAAAACCTGCCCTTCTCAACATTAATCATTATCAGCAGTAGATACAAACAAAACATTAATGGCTTTTCAAAATCTCGACAATCATTTCCTCTTAGAGTCAGCAGTTATTAGAAAACAGGACTTGTAATTTTAAATCTTTTACACACTGTTATTTTTTCTAACACTGTGTTAATTACAACAAATCAGATTTATATCCTGTTCCCTTACTATTTTTCAAAGCTTATTATTAACTTCTTTTACAGAAATTATATTTCCTATATGTATGTCTTCTTACTAATATGCCATAAAGATTTTATGTATCACCTGAGCAGTTTAAAACATCTTAAATTTGGAAGAAGTTACATGTAATGTTAACAGTTCGTATATTTTTCTAGTACAAATATTTTGTTTTGGTTTTCTTGTTTTTTTAATTTACTTTGATTTAAAGGCATAAATTGTTCTGCGTAATCCAGTTTTTAAGGTCGGTTCTTGTGGTTGTAACAGGTATCTGTCACCCAATTACAATAGGTTTTATCTGTCTTGCAGTAAAAGTAACAAATGAAAGTTTGCCTTTCCAATAAAGTGATTATCAGTAGGAGTGACAGAGGCATAGGATCCTTTCATGGTCTATCCTTTATTATTATTTATTAAAATTTATCCTGTTGATGGAAAGAAATTAGTACAAAAGCACTTATATGGCTAGTTAACTAAACCTGACCACCTCTCACCTTCAGGTTCAGCTTTTTTTCTTTGAAACAAGTTCTGTACATAAAATAATCTGCAAAACCAAGTATTTAAAAAATGTAAATACTCCACAGTATTTAAATGGCTACAGTTTCATGACAACTACAGTAAGTACACAAAACTTTTTCCTTTTTTTATGGCTATGATTAGGATATGGTAAAGTGCTAAATGTGCAAGCAATTATGAACTTGGCACAGTAGCAGTATTTATTTTAAGCTCTACTTGTGCTGCTTTGGTGGAGGATGTTTACTTAACCAGACTCTATTAAACATGCTGAAGACTTTGTACTCTAAAACATTCTTAATTGATGAAACACAGAAGCAATCAATCAACACAAATGGTAAGGAAAGGCAGACAGGACCAGGCAAACAGAATAAGGTCTGTAGGTGTCTTTTTATCTCTTAAGGGGAAAAAAAAAGAAAAAGTCTATTTGTGCTGCTGAATTAAGTGTTTGTGAAAAGAGAAGACTTGATAGTGTTGGAGACTGAAGTCTTCTATTTATTTACAAGTCGGGCATAGTGGTGGGAACTCTTGCATGGTCTCTTGCCTTTCCTATTCAACCTCTGACCTAATGGACCTGATGAGCTTATCCTCTCTTGTGACAGGAAAAATCCATGCTGGGTATACAACCTGTGAGTCTGACTTACCCAAACAATGCTGAACGGTGATGCTTGTCATGCACCATTTGTAAACATATGAAAGCCATTGCACTGCCTCACATTCCTGGTCCAGGAAGCAAATTCCATATAACCCTGAGCACCAGTGGATGGGAAGCATTTTTGCAGCTACTCCATTCTCAAACTGCATCTGTTCTGAGCTTCCAGCTGTTAATTCTAAATCGTGTGCTCATAAATGTTTTTTAAATGTAAGTTTAAAAAAACATTATCAGAATACAATTCTGTCAGAGCACAGATGTTCTTTGAAATGGGGTTTATTGGCAGCTATGTCTTGATAAAGAGCTTAAACCTAAAACACTTGCTCAGATTAAACTCCTCAGAACTTTACCTGAAAGAGAATGGCAAGATTATCTCCATAGGAAAAAAGTTTAAACACTTAGCAAGTCATTCAGGGAGGTATTTCAAAATGGTGTAGCCACTTGTGCATCTCAAAACTGTGAAGTTGGAAGGAAATATAATTATATTAGATATATTTCCTT
>JAYDZK010000113.1:133828759-133870865 GCA_034509185.1 Euphonia xanthogaster
CTCTTCCGATCTTGTAAAACAAACAATGGATTGAAACATAGAAGAAACATATATATATATATATATATATATATATATATATATATATATATATATATATGTATATATATAAAACACATGCATGAATGCATAAATACATTCACACATGTATCCAAACCAGAATCCATACGAGCAAAGAACAAATACTTGGACCCTAAAAAATGAAATATGAGTGGGTATCCTTTAATTCCAAAATACATAATACAGTCAAGACAATCTTCTTAAAATGTATGCAGGTCTTACTATTTCACTGTGAGATTTTTCCCTTATATTTATATTTTTCTTACTGTTTTATATGCTGTATATGTACTTTCACAATACTTATATAAATTTAAATGTCCTGTTACTACTGTCCCAGAAAATTAGAATGCCCTCTGCTTTTAAAGACTTCTAAATTGTTGTAAAACTCTTTAAATCTGTATAGGCAAACTTAAATTTTATATATATTTGCCCTCCTTTATTTTGGAAAATCCATATAATGAAATAATTTGAGATAATGAATACAGTTTGTAATTTCTACTAAAACAATTTTAAGTACTGATTCATACTTCTACTTTTCAAAAAATTAAATGCACAATTGAATATGGCATCCCATGGATGACATCCTGTGGAACTTGGAAAGTGGGTGTGTCCTTGATATTTTCAAGGGCAATAGACTTTGGGTTACTGGCCAAAATTAAGGATTTAATATAATATTTAATACTATGGGAGATAAGTGATCAGACATTGGTAACATGTTAACATATAAACAGTTTTTTCACTTCAGCTAATAGAATGTTCAGTCCCTACTCTAAGCAAGTGGTACAGAATGAATTATTACTTCCAGGTTTCAATAAATTCATATGAATTTGATTCTTAGGTAGCAGTAAGAAGAATTTGTATTATTTGTGTTATATTGTATTTGTGTTATTCAAAGCATATGTAAAAGCCTGTGGTACCCCTTAGGTGAGAAGAAAAATCAGTCCAATGCCTAAGTTTTAAAATTTCATAGATGAAATACAAGTATTAGTCTCACAAGTTTTCATGGTTTTATTTTTTTATAACTAGAATTTTCCACTTTTTGGCCTAAACTAACAATTTTTTTCTGGCTGCACAAAGAGGAAGTGTTCTCTGACCCAACTCAAGTGGTGTATACAACAACATGACATGAAAAGAATTAGTATTTCAAACTTCCTTGATATTTGTGAGACTTAGAGAGATAAATAATTTTCTAGGGATTAATTAATTTCATTTCACTTTTTTCCTTTATTTTATGGGAAGGAGTCATGATTGCCTATGCCACTGTTAGTTACAAAGCAAGGAACATTGAATTTTAAATCTCAGTTGTCAGGGCAAAACTATCCTCTTCCTTTATTTTCTCCGAGTCAGTGTTAAACAAAAATCTCCAAAACTCACTATCTCCTATAAATCTTTACATTAGCAATGCAAGGTGAATTTCTGGTCAATGAATCTGAATTTAGTTTCTGAATTTACAAGTGACAGCATAACAGTTTGCAACTGCATTATAATATTCTTTATATTTATTTTCCTACTTTCACAGAAACAAGCAAACAAAGCCAATCCCTTCAGGGCCACTGCAGTAATCCATTGGTTTCTGAGCCTTATGTTAGTCCGACCTGGCTTGCTCTGGACTCCAGGCCAAACGGACTTGCATGGACGAAGTAAGAGACGAGAAGCGCTCTCTGCCACGTGGAGATGAGTATCCAGATTATTAGCTTGAGACAGGACACTTCAGGTGGACCACCCAGGCAGCAAAGAGGCAGAACCACACCTGGCGTAGGGTATTACACCCCAGGTGATGGGGGAGGGGAAGGAGGACCACGGCCAATGGGGTAACACTGGGGAGGGGCGAGGGGAGGGAGCACCCGTGGGACAGACCACCAGGGCACACAGAAACCAGGGGGTTATGTGAGGGAGAAACCATGTGAGGGGGAATATACCATCCACGTGACCCAATAACATTCTTTTCAACACCCAGTGCTAACAACTAACTATTTAGTGCAATACAACACACCATTATAATGGTTTATTGACTTTAAGTCTTTTTAGAAAAAGACTTTTAGAATTTTAACTCAGTTAGCGTGCCAGAGCAAGTCAGTTGTTGGAACCATTTTATTCCTTGAACTAACTCATTGTCTGTGTTTTGTGCCTGTTGCTTTTGTTGTGTCACAGCAGCAACAAATGAGGAGCCAGATGTCACACAAAAGCTGTACAAGAAGCTGTATCTTGTGAGCACAGGTTGCCCTGCCTGCGGATAGCACCATTCGCACTGCCACCCTGTGCCCAACCTGCTCCCCACTGGGGATTGAGTGTCATCTAAAATAAAACATATGTTTTTAAAAAGTGCATAAAAATGTATAAACATCTGTGATACATGTGAATTGTCTTGTGAATTAAAAAAAAGGAAAGAGAAACTTCAAGGGAGGGTTATAATGGAAAATATTGTGACTCCTTAAGTGACAGGTCATGACTAGCGCCCCTGTGAATTAATATCAGCCAATCTGTGTGACCTATTCTTCCACTATATCATTTAACATTTGATTTCTGTGTTCAACTCCATCAAGAGTGATACAACATAAATTTTGAAAGATGAAGCTTTTTATAGGAATGTGTCATTTTATGTTTAAAAATAGTCTATTTATTAAAAACATGGACATTTATTAGCTTCTAAGAGAGATTCAGCTGGTGTCTATTTCTTTGTAATGCAATATTTCCCACTGATAGAAAAGGAAATATTTTTATCCAAGTAATTCTGAAAAATAGATGTTTGTTTTTGCTGTTTATTTATATATAAACAGCTTTACCCAATTCCCTGCATTTAATTTCCTTGGCAACCAGATCTGTTCATGGTTACTCATGTCCTTATTTGACTTAGTTGCTTATGTGTCATCTATATCAAATAATATCAATTCCCATTTGTATCAGCATGATATAAAAATTAAACCTGGAGGATTATTTTTTACTAATATAATCAGAATAAAAATCAGATTTAACTGTCTGACTTCAGTGGCTTACTGACCAAAGTTTATAAAGGAATCACCTCAAATTAATGATCACCTTTTAATCTTCTTTAACATAATACAGAAAATGGCTGCAGAGAAACACATTTTCTAGCTGTTTATTTCAATTGACAGAAAGCAGAATACAAACTTTGTCAATAATGAGAACAATTCCTATCCAGGTCCTCTGAAATTGTAAACTTTTCTAAAATCCATTTAATGATAACTGAATTGTTTGACATCTATTAATGCAGGCATTCAGCACAAAGTAAACTCTTAGGAATATTTGAATTGTTATTTGGTTTGCGTAAGTTTTGCTGATTATACGTTCTATAAAGCAGGCAGAAGTGAGATCTGAATTGAATAAAGAAACATTTTTATAACAGAGAACAAATGAACAGAGCTTTAAAAATATTTAAAAAGTGGTAATATTAATAATTTTTTCAAGTCTTTACTTGATGCTGCCTATAATTTCCTTTTTTTTGTTTTCCACTCATATTTGTTTCTTTCTTCTCTAACTTCCCAATTACTACATAAACATGAAACATGCTGTTAATTTAGATTCATATCTAAGACACTTAGGCATCTGCATCCTGTGTAGTGAAGGAATAAAGACAACCTTGTGAATACTGTTTAAACTCAGAGTCTGAGCCTGTGTTCTAGCTCTTGAGACATGTTACTCATTGTTTATCAGGAAATAGTACAATATAGAGTTTCTCTCTTTTGGGGTGTTTACATAGTCTGAGTCACGAGTTGAAAAGATGCACTTTTATGTTCTCCATGTTGGCCATGTTGGGAGGCCAAATATATTTTCACAAAGACATACAGAAACATTCTTAAAAAGCTGAGACTAGGCTTTATATATCCTGTTATATAGGAAAGCCTTGTTGACACCTTTCTGATCTGTAGAAGTAAGCCTAATGAATACAGCATTCTAACATAAGTACCTTCTCAGCAGGAGAGCATTTGGTCCCCCATCTTCTACCTCTCACCTTATCAGCATGGTGTGAGACTGAGCAAAGTTCTTGAATAGGTCTTTTTAAATTATTAGAACGATTGCAAAGTAGTAGATGTCTTTGATCAGTAAATCCTGGAATATGAGATGTTACCTGTGTTAAGGAGTATGTTTTTGCTAATTAGAAGAATGTAATTCCCTTAATTGGGAAACAGAGTCAGAACATTAAGAATCAGTTTAAAAGGAGGAAGACCTTCATACCATCACTGGTCCTTCCTTTTACTCTTGTGTGTAATTCTGAATCCACTACAACCACTGTAGGCATGGTTGCTGGTTTCATGTAACAAGCCCTAGATGTTAATCTGTAGTTTAAGATGTCCTATAATCACAAGTGACTTTAAAGCTAATAACTAACTTCCATAGACACTTCTGTTTAAGAGGTAACCACAATGAGTCTCAAGCATATTTTTAGCATTAAACTTTAATGTTGCTGAACAGAATCTTGACTGAGGAAAAAAATGTTATAAAGGTAATAGTCTCTGCTTTTTCTGAGGTACTTCATTTGACTGTTTATAATACCCTCTCTTTTGCAAAAATATTATTTTTATGCTTCCTTCTCATATTCTTCTTAGTAATTACATGCACTAACTTTCAATTCTGGAGATCTATATTAAGTAATAAATATGCCTCTATCCTTGTTATACCAAACATGGACTGTATTGTTTGTTTGGCCATAGAAAAAAAAGTTTGCAATAGAAACTCAAGGTATTTTTCGACCTTTGCATTAAAGCAGAGTAGTGTTTTTGAATAGGTTTCTGTAGTTCACACCATTTTAACTGCTTCTCTGCTCACTGAATTTTAATAATTTGTGTTCCTGGTTCCAGCCAGGACAGGCTAAAATTCTACAGCACCTGGGAGGGAACATGGCTGGGACCTGGTTCCTCTCTACCACCTCAAGTCATTGCCAGGGGAATGGGAAGGGAGTCTCTTCCAGGGAAGAAGGGTTCCAGTCTGGAGGGAGCCATGTGATATTACCTGCTGTTGGGGAGGGGGGGATGGTTGAGAGTGGGGTGGTTCCTTTTCTTGTATCCTCTGTCCTTAGCATTGTTGCTGTTACTGTTCAGTTTCTTATCTCACCAGTAAATTGTTCTTATCTCAACCTAGCATCTTTGCTTTCCTGCCTCCAATCCCCCTTCCATCCTGCCACAAGGGATGCAAGCAGTTTTAGTGGGAGCACTAAACTGGAAAATACCACTCCTAAACCAAAGCATATGCCTGAAAAAAATATTGTGATTCTAAACCTTTGTTTCAAAGGCTGTTTTACACTGCACTGTCCTGTCCAAAAGCATTAGTTCAGTTAACAAGGGTTAAATGACAAAGTCAAACAAAGCAGAGCTCAGTCCAACTGCAGCAGTTGATGGTTTTGAAGAGCAATCCCCTCTGGTCACAGACATCCTCTCCAAGAGCTTTTCCTACTTTACAGAAGATGGCTTGAGGGACCAAGGCTATAGCTTTTCTCCCAGTTTAGGGCTGGGAGAGCAAACAGAAGAATGAGATGATGAGTAAGTTCTTCCTAGAGAATGGGTGGCAGTGCCAAAACTTGGGTGGCTCTGTGCTAGGACAGCCATACAAGTAAAGATATGTGGTTGTAGCAAACAAACACTACTGGTCAGAAAACTCAAGAGTCCAAACAGACTGGACTAAGCAGTACAATATCCTGCCTTTTTTGCCCCCTCATATTAGTTCACGCACTGGATATTTCAGAAAATTCAGAGCCTGATAAAATAAAGTCAAAGTCTAAGACAAAGACTTTCACAAACTTTGTGGCTCCTTAGCAAGAAGTATTGGAAATCTTAAAAACAAATTTTCCTATGGAATTCTTAGCCCAGGTATTCTATAATAAAGAAGTTGGTACATTTCTTAACCCATAGGCATTGGAATATTAAGATACAATAACCATCTGAATGTTTGGAGGTTCATCCAAAGTGACCTTGTGAATTCTGATCTTGTAACTAAAAGTGATTTTGACCCACACAAAGGTCTCATAATCCAAAGTACTAGAGAAGTCTAATATTCTGCATTTCTAGGCAGAAACTAAGGATGTATTTCCTTTGGGAAATGTATGTCCTTTAGAAAAAAGATAATTAACTAAAACCAGTAAATATCCACATTATTGGAACCCAAACAACCTTCTCACTTTCTGTGGAATTCTTTTTTGCTTCAGTTTCCATCCATAAATTACACAAACCCCATTCCAATTTTTAAAAGCAACAAGTCTCACAACCATTATGAAAAGACACAAATTCAACATACCAAAAGAGTCTGTTTATTTCTAAATGAACGTCTAATTTTTTTTTACTGAAATTCATTGCCAAACTTCAGATGATTTTAGGGCAAGTAGAATTATGATCATTGTGGAATTCCAACATAAACACATACTATGCACCCCCTTACGTGAAATGCTTGTACCCTTATGTGAAATAACCTTGAGGTCATCAGTAATGTAGGACACATCTTCCTATCTATGAGAAATCTGGAGCAAGACTTGAAATCAGTTCTGGAGCCATTGCAAGACACCTCAGATGCTCTTGTTCCACATATCAGTGTTGCCAAGAGCAAAACATTAAGAAACAAAGGCTCTTCAAGCTATCATGTTTAACACTGTTCCAAAACTGTTTCCCCTTTAAAGAATTCCAAATTATTGTTGCAAGAATATTTCATGAAAAGAGTTCAAATACAAAAATTGCACTGAAAACCTGCTTTTTAGGCAGGATTTGTCACTTTCACTACCAGGCTCCTGTGTGGCCCAACACAAAGTGATTTCCAGGCTCCCAGCTCTGCAAAGAGCCACTAAACAGATTTGCTGGGACCTGTGACACAGAAAGGTCTAGGATTTGCAGCTGCAAAGGCCCAGACTCCCAGGTCCTCCAAGGTTAGAAAGCTCTTGGCTGAATTTCATCCTGGACAGCCATAAAGCCAGGAGTTTCAAAGCTCATGGGAGCCATAACATCCAGATGCCAAGGTCTCTGGGTCAGCCTTGATTCCTAGGCACTCCAGTTCTTCCACACCCTGGGGTCTCAGGGAATCCAAGACCTGCAGCACGAAGCCAGCTCATCAGACTGGCTGTTTCTCAGCCAGGATTGCATTTCCTTTCACAGATTACTATGAATAATAGATCCTGATAAAACTGAAACATTATTTTAAAATCTTGGAACATGCCTGAAACTACCTGAATAATTGAGCAATAGCTGGGAAATTACCTACAATGAATGACGAAAGGAAATACATATTAACAAGGAAATAAAATTATGCCATACTGAGACACTTAAATAGAGAGATCATAGAATATCAATGTATAATAAATAAAAAGAGTACAAGAAAGAAAGAAAGAAACAAGACATTTAGATGGTGATGTAGATGTTTAAAATCAAAGGTAATCCATGTATGGTCCAAAACACGAATTAATTTTTTGCAGTTTTTCATAAATACTTTGTATGTAGATTGTGGACACAGATGGCTATTTAGCATCTAGAAATTGAAGTTCCTGTCATGAAACATCATATTTATTAGCTGAGGTGTAAAAAAACCTTTAAAAATTAAAGATGGGACTCTGTACAATTCTTCTTTCATTCGATATGAACAAGTCCAGAAAGTGCTTCTGTGATGACTGAAAGCAGAGTACTAAACTGACAACAAACTAAAAGCAACCAGCTTATTTTACTTTGAAAATAGAAATAGGCAAAAAAAAAATCAATACAATATTTAACAATATTAAATGACTTCCCTTCCTATCTTTAAAATCTAGTATCCTCTCCATCTACCAATTTGATGATATTAAGCAGAGGTGTTTAGGGTCAGTGTATGTTCATTTCTTACTGCTATAAAACCTTTTGATATGTAAATTAGGAAATTCAAGATTTAAATCACTCTATTAATTCCACCAATTCTGATAGACTGGGAATAACATTTAATGAAAAAAGAAAATCCAGTTAAATTAAAGTTTTATTACTAAGAGCTATACTTTGTCCTCAAAGCAAAAGAAGTTAGTATTAGTAAGATGCATTCATGTAAATCGTCATTTTCATCAGAGTTATTGTTATATCTCAATTTTCTCTATCACTAGGTAAAAAATAAAGATGCACGTTTTCTAACAGGATAGTTGAACAGCACACTCTGACATATTATTTGTAATTACTTTAACATCATACCCACTTTCAACCAAGCCAGTCTTGTTGAAGACAGATTTCTTTTCACATTTGTAATGCAGTTAGGTAATGTTCTTTCTGAAGCCACTATAAGGAGATTCAGTGACAATAAATAATAAACAAAATGTGGTAAAAATATTCTTCCAAAATATATTTTAAGTCTTTCAAAATTGCAGCTTTATTTAATATCTTTCATTTACAAAACATGTGAATTCCTAGATGGGACATAATCCTTTTTGCATCATAACCCTCAAGACAATGTGCTCAAGTAATGTTAATTAGTTAATGATGCCAAATTTTCTTTGGATCATGTGTTGAAATGAGAGTAAATGTAAATTTTTCAGACTCTCCCAAGTATGGTGAGTATCTGAAAGAAAAAGTGACATCACCAGAAGTCACTGAAGTTTTATCTCCAGATGAAAGGTGATCTTTAGTAACTCTCAAAATCTCCTTTGCTAGTAGCAATCACCAATTTGAAGTGTATTTACCTCTGCCAGGTTCACTTCTCAGCATAGCTCTTTGCACCAAGGAACCTAATTACGTTTGGAAGCCCTCATTTCTAGCTGCCTTTTTTTTACATCCTTTAGGGTGTTGCCCAAAGAAGGGGACTTTCAGCCAGCTATGAATGTCTTGGGCAACAAATGCAAAACATAAAAGTAGAAAAAAAATTAAAAACAGGCATTCATTGAAGTTAGTGACAATTTAATTCGAAAATATGCTTGGAACCATATGTTCAAAATTATGTGTACATATGCAAAAGAAAACAATGCCTGTTCTGCTGCTAGTTACATTTTGTTGAACTCAGCGATGCTGTACAAATCTACAATAAACAGAAACAGAACAAGAGCAGTGAATATTCCAGTAAACAGAACTAGAAAGAGTGAAAATAATAAAAATCAAACTAATATTAATATTCCATAGCCCTGATAACATAAAGAAGGCTATAGAAATATAGATAATCTCTCAAGTCCACATAAAAGCTGCTTTTCCTGTTGCAAGAAATATTTGAGGTATTTGTAGTGGACCTGTTAATTTTTTTTAGTTGAAAGGTAGTCTACAATTTTTCAGACATTGTTCCTTGGAATTTTCTTATCATTCCTTCTTCCTACCAAAATTTTGATATGTTTTCTACTCAACAGTTCAGTAATGTCTTCACTGCTGACATTCCTTACATTTTTACCAAACCTGCTTGTTCTTTTGCAATTTTATGTATTTTAATAAATTGTTGCCTTACATGCTATGCAAGAGAGATGACAGTGGCTTGACCTAACAGGCTAAAACTTCTAACCTAGAAGACATTTGAAAAACTGTAAATCAAACCAAAGTATGCTATTATAAATATTTATATGAACACAGCCTTTCTAAGACCTTCAGTAGAAGACATGTGAACATACATGAAGAATCAGGTAAAATAGTACACAGAATAATAAGTTTGGAAATATGCACGTAACAGCAACGTATAAAAACACACTGCTTTGCTTGGTGTGTTTGAAAATTCACACCGTGTGGGCTTAGGCAAATAAGTGGAATCACTTATTTAAGAATAAATATCCATATTTCATATTTCAATTAAATATCAATATTTCCATAGTTATTTGTTCTGCAATGAATGATACTTTGCTGGTGATAAAAAATATCTATCATAAAACAGTACAAGAGTGTTGAAAAATTTGATCCATAACTTTGTGTAGAGAATAACCCCTTTAAAAAGGTTTATATTGCGTAAACCTTTGTGCAACAAACTCATGTCTCTTATTCATAGTAATGAACCACAGAATCATTTAGGCTGGAAAAAAACTTTAGGACCATCAAGTCCAATGATTAACCCAGCACTGCCAAGTCCACCAATAAACCATGTCCCTAAGCACCACATCTGCAGTTTTAAAGACCTTCAGGGATGGTGACTCAACTACTTTCCCGAAACCAACTGTTCTAACTACTAAAGTGATAATATAGTAATATTTTTATTGTCTTTTACAGCAGTAGCCAGATTAAGTTCTATTTGTGCTTTGGCCCTTCTAATTTTCTCCATACAGAACCTCATGACATTGTAGCATTCCTGAGTGGCTTGGCCCTTCTTCCATAGGTCAGAATTTCTCCTTCCTTAGTTCCAGCCAAACCTCTCTGTTCAGCCACTGCCTTGTCTTTCTGCGTGTGTCACATGACAAACAGAAATAGATGTCAAATGGTTTGGTATTCCCATGCATGGGTGCTGCTGAGGATTTGTTGCTGCACCAGCGCACTGCTCCTTTGCACATCAGGGCTGGTCTCTTCAGAAATACAAAAAACAGCCATTTTAGAAGTTGAGGAAATAGCATGGATGTGTGCAGGAGGTCTGACCAGGTTAATTTTCGTTCCAATAAAGTAGTCCAATTCATCAAGGAGGCATCAAAATGCATTGAAAATGAGGTTTTTAGAGCAAGCATGAGCATCCAGAAGCCTACCTGATTTAAATCAACACCATTCCACTAACCTCAGTTGAGCAGTGTTGACTTACACCAGCTACGAAATTAACACACAGAACCCAAGTTTTTTGGCAGCAGTGGGAGGAGTAGCCTGAAAGAAGCTGGAAATTTATCTATCTGTATTAGTGTGGAGTATTTTAATAGCTATCATATAAAAACTGGAGCTACCACAGGTCTTGGTTCATTGTTGGCTGTACTTAGGTTTCTGAAGTGCCTTAAGGTACATCAGCTTGTAGGTTGTGTACCTTGGGTTTCCCAATGGGTACTAATAAGAAAATTACTGCCACATCTAGGCCTTCATAAGGTGTTCTGAAGCTTTAGTCACTGACATTTCTAAAATGTGTTGGGATCCTAAGCACAAAAGGTTGTAGAAGTATGATTAATTGCTGCCATTCTTCAAAAAAGGAATGCAAGACTGTAAAGCAACCATGGTACCTCTGTCAATATTGAGAGAGCTATAACAGGTATATGCATGGAACTTGCAGCAGTAACACTGCTTCTTTCATAGGGCCAGAAATTTAACCAGCAGTTAGATGTGCAGTCTTGATGGCACTGAAATTGCTTGAGTTCTGCCTTTGACATCAGTACAGCCAGTATTTCTACAGCTAGAATCTTTATTTATATCAGAAAATGTAAGTAAACCATTTCCAATAATCTGAAATATAGTCATTACAGTATTTTCTTCTCAAGTTTGTCATTAATTTTGTAAACTTTGTTTAAAGCTAAAAAAATCCTGTGAATGTTTACTGCAATGAAATTTCATTTGTGCTAAAAAAAGAGGTGCTCCTGCTCCACTATGTTGCATTTAATGCATATTATTCAGCTGTCATAAATCGTGAAGGACAAGTGATTTTTATCTACATTCTATAATTAGAAGAAATACTGAAAAACTGCATGACTTGCTTCCATGTAGTAATACTACAGAATAATTTCTGGATTTAAGAACTGGGCAAACTATTTTATTCCATGCACAAAAGGTATCCCAAACAATGGCAATAACAGTCAAATTTTGTTTGGCAACTACAGCTTTAATAAACAATTCTTCAAAAAGCACTACATCAAAGAATCATAGTCATTAATTTCCTTAGTTGTTATCAAAGATAGTACAAGCTGAAAAATATGCGCAGGTTAAAAATTCAAGCAGAGAAGTCGTTTATGGTGAGGGACACTCAAGCAGCCCTTACGATTTTTGTAAATTGTATCTGGTGACCTTCACAGTAAGTTTTTTTTTCTCACTGTGCTGCAGTGTAGAAGCACAAAACTAAAGTGTATGTGGGCTTGGTGACTGGTATATGGAATTAAAAGTCATCTTTCTCATAAGAAGCCAGAGGGATGACATAAAACCTTACCAAACAAGACATGGAGGCTCCAGCAAGTTCAGGAAGAAAAACACCCCTGGTTTTCAGGGCATCTCTGCCCAGAGAAATTGTGGCTGCCCCATCCCTGGAAGTGTTGAATGGCAGGTTGGGTGGGGCTTTGTGCAAACTGGTCTAGTGGAAAATGTCCCTGACTGTGGCTGTGGGGCTGAAAATAGACGGTCTTTAAGGTTCTTTCCAATATCAAAAATTCTATGATTCCAATATCCTGATATGCATTTCTAGTATATCACTAAACAAAACACTGGACTGTTATCGTGTGTTCCATTGATGAAATCAGCAGACTTCTACAAAGTGATTGCCTTAGGGCTAACTTGGGTGAGAGTAGAATCATGTTATGGCATTATCTTGGTGTATGAAGGAGAAGCCTAAATGTAATATTTGTGTACAGTCACAGTACATAGATGTATTTTCTAGCAAGAAAAGGGATGCACTGTTTCCTCCTGTTTATCAGGAAACAGTTGCTTCTGCTGTTCCTCTTTTTTCTTGAAGATAGAAAGAATATGCATGTGGAATGTTGTTGATGTAGAAAAGATCATGCAAACTGTCCCCACTGAGCTAGAGGCATCTGAGTTCAAAGAGAACTATTTGTAACTTTTCTTCCAATGCCCTGGGTTTTGGTTTAATTAAGAAAAATAACTTTTAGCTGGCTAATTTGGCTCATGTGGAAGGAAAAAAAAAATCAATCTGCTGATTTTATCAGCAGGAAAATGCTTTCCAGTGACACTTCTTTCAGTTCTTGAAAAAAATACAAATTTTTAAAAGAAAATGAAGAATTGTTTATAAACAAATAGATAAAAAATAGGGGGATTACATTATTTAACTAAGAATTCTAGCCTCTTGGCTGGAAACTACAGCATTTTGGCTTACAGTTGCTCTGTACCCTGAGGCTGTTGTTACCTGAGGTCATGAGACCTCAGATTGGAGAGTTTCTATTTTAGGAGTTTGGAGAGTTTTCTATTTTAAGGTATTTTGAAAAATAACCAAAAACACTCTAAACCATTCCCTGATTGGCTTCAGCAAAAGAAACACAAAAAATGACTCAGATGTCCGCTAGATGCCAGATAGAATCCAAGACTTGGTTGAAATTAAGGTAACCTGCCTGCTTGAGTGCTTCTGTTTCAACAAGTTCCTCTTTGGTGTTTTAAAGGACTGAAAAGAAGAATAGTGAAAAAACAAAAGGTATGCAAAGTTTCTTTTATGTTCTTTTTGACATGAAATAAAAAGTAAATACTGAAAATATCTCTATAAAATTATTCTTATGAGATGTACCTCATGATCCCCCTTTCAGACCTGGAGAGTGCTTGGAGTAAGCTGGATGCATACTAAAAGCTGTACACTGAATCCTATCCTCAAGTGAACAAAAATATCTGAGCTTGTCGGCTTCTCATAGGCTGGACTTGAATTCTCTCCTTTAAACTACAGCAGATTGTTATTGGATTGTTCCACTGATGCCAGTGATTACATTATTTCTGACTTATGTTGTTGTTTCAGGTCTTTCTAGAGGTGTTTGTTTGTTTGTTTGTTTGGTTTTTGTTTGTTTGTTTGATTCATTCATTATTATAAAACTGCCCCTGCTCACAAATTTAGTTGGTATCTTTCTAGGCGTGTGGAGGAAAGAACTGGCAGAGGATAGAGACCCTGCTATCATTTCATATCTTGGTGTGGTACCCCACAAACTCATGTTGACACAAAGCAATGATTGTAGAGCATATTGTGAGGAAGCACGTCATCCATTTTTTTGCCTCTGATTTTCTATAAATAACAGACTTCAATCTCTGTGGGTGCCAGGCTGGTGTTTTGCAACATACCACTCCAACCCTTTAAAATTCCTCCTGACCATCTGGGAATTTCCTGTTCTGCCCAATAGATTTGCCTGGATAGTGCTGGGGTCTGTCTGTCTCTTACTAGAGAGAAATCCCCTTATGTTAGGGCAGAAACCTTTTGATGTAGGTGAACCCAGACAGCTGGTACCAAAAGGCAGACCTGGAACTTCTGCCACTTCTAAAAGTGACAGGAGAAGGAGAAAGGATGCAGTCAGCTTAAGCTGGGTGGGCCTGAGGTTGGGAAAACCCCTTTTGGGAAGAGGAATAGATTTTTCCTGCTGATTCACTGTGAGCAGCATCAGGCCAAGTTCCATACAGATATGTTAACATCACATTCCTAGTGAGAGTCAAGACCTTTTTGTCAGTTTCTAATCCTCTTGAGACTCTTTAATGATAGTAGTTTGGGTTTGTGGACTGTGTTGAAAACCTCCTTTGACTTTATGTTCCCATAGAAAATTACTAGTTTTTCTAATTGACTTTTTTTGGTAAGATCTCATGATAACAACACCTGGAAAATATAATAGCAATGACAGGCTAAGCCTAAGAGAAGCAAAACCAAAATTAGTATCTGTTATGATAGAAAAAACACTGAACAACACTGACTTAGGTTGTCTCAAAATATAAAGTTTGTATTGCATTATGAATAGTATTCTAAAAATAGTCTTGCTTCATCTTTCTTATAGTCTTTCTGAATGATTTTATCATGGAAGTGAAAACATGACAGCATTCAAAACCATACTGATAGAACTAATACTCAGCTGTCATCTTGAAACTTAAGAATAATGAAAATTGGGAATATACCCTAAAACATATTTTTAGTGTCCCATCATGGTGATTTATAGCACAGAGAAAAAATAAAAACAAAGACAAAAACAAACAGGACTAATTCTAGTGATGAACAACCAGTTTTGATCATTATTTCAGGAGCTTTGTATGATTTTGATCGAAAAAAAATGGATAAAAATGTTGAAGTAGTCTTTAAAAATTTGCATGAAAAAAGATGTCACACTTGGTATATATTTTATGGATCAAGAATTCATGCCCATAACAGTGCAACAAAAACATTTTCTGTCTTGCTCAATTCTCCTTCCAGGAAATACCCCAGGGGGTGAGTGGCCAAATTACTAGATGATTCCAAGATGCGTTGGAGTACTAAATCCTGGGTCAAGGAAACTTTTTTCTTTTTCATTTTTCCCCTCCTATTTCTAGAGTTGGTAAGGCAGTTTTTTTTTTGTGGGAGCTATTAAGGTAGAACATAACAAATGCTCTTACTGGTTTAGCACTAAAGAAATACAATCACTAATCCTAGCTTTAAAAATGGAATCCTTGATAAGTTCTTTTATTTCAGTCTGTATTTAATTTTATAACTATTTTTACTGTTGGTACATCCATTTCACTTCAAAAGTCAATATGTAAATATGCTGAATAAGCAATTAAATACTAAATTTATTATTGTTCTGTATAGTGGCTTGTACAGCATGTGCCATAATTGTTATCATTCACTGGCAAAAAAAAAATAATTTAATTAATGATAAATGTTTCTTTAGGTAAGCTGTGCAAGGAATTATAATTTTCCTTTTTTTGAACTTTTTGTCAATGTTCTCTATAAAAAGTCTCTGGACTTCTCATTCTCACCCACTTATCCAAAAGAATAAAATATACCTGCGCTTGTTTAGTGTAACAGAGGAATTCCAGCTCAGTTCTATCTCCTGTTTTGAAAAGTAGCTATGTCCTTGTGCTAACGTTCGAATTATGAAATTAAAGCAATTTCTTTTACTGGGTGAAAGCTTGCCTCATGAATATTTGAGGCATATATTCATATGCCTCGTTCATATTCCACATTTGAGGACCTTTGGCACATTTGAAGTCAAATTCTTAGATCTTGCAAAATTTAAAGTTGGCAAATCTGGGGAAATGCCTTTCCAGTATTCCTGACCTCTAGCTCATCATCATAAACTGTCCAAGGTGCTTGCTTGATGCTAGTAAACTGTTTTTTCCCTTAATGGTATAAGCAGCAAACACAAACACTACTTATGAGCTTATCATTGATAGCTGCAAGAGCCTTCCTGGTGACAAAGTGACACATTAGTTACAACCTGTATTGCCCTACATGGGCATTTAAGTTCCATTCAGCATTTCAGCTTAGGATGTATTTTAGATACACCTTGATAACCAACAAAATTTGGAGACTTTCTGGTTTCTTCATTAAAACATGCTGCTGAGAATCTTCTCTTACTCCCTCCTCTATTCTTAAGTTTGGAAAAATAATTTTCTTGTTCTTTAAAAAAAAGGAAGATCTTATTTTGATGAGTTTTTATTCAACAGGCTGTACTACTGCTGAAATACACAGTATTATGACATTTGTAGGGCCACACACCTGTAAGCAGTTCGCATCTGCATTGTTTCAGGACATTTTACTGAACCCAGTGCTGTATACCAAAGTAATTTCTCAGTCTTTTCTGTCACATCAGCACAAGGTACCTGGTTGTATGCACTTTAGTGATAGGTTGGTACCTTGGCAGTTACAAATTTGTGGATTGTATCATTTACCCTTCCTAGGAATTTTTAATCAAATCTTCTATCAACCTCAAATTGACAGACTTCTTGCTCTGAAGCACCACCCCCACCTCTCACCTTATATTTAGCCTTTTCAATATCTCTCTGGGTCCCTTACACTTTCCTTGAGCTGACTCTCCCTAGACTGATAGTCCACAGTTAGAAACTGGGTCATCAAGAAGATCAAGACTTTTTTTTTTTTCCAATTATTATTGAATTAATTCTGCTGTAATCATCCTTTACCTTTAACAATAATCTTGTGGTACATGACAAACTCCTCTTCCCTTGTGTGCCTCTGCAAATACAGTTGTCTTGCTTATGCTTCTCTGCATAAAACTTTGTTAGTGTAACAGGTAAAAACAGTTCTTTTAACAACTGACACGAAGGCAGAGGCTCTAATGGTTAAGCTGTGGAATGCAATGGAGGTCAACGATGTCAGAGGAATATACAAAAGAATATTTATTGCATCTGCCAGAATTCTTAGAAAAGCTGAGAGATCCAACTGGATCATTCAAGAAAAATGTGAAGAGAAACAACCTTAATCATCACCTCTGTATTTCACAGGCTAAAGTGATAAAGAATTTTGCAATCCATATCTCCTCCACACAAAAATAGTAACACAGAAAAACCTTCTAGCAGAGCATTGATGGCCTTTCCCATTGACAGAAGTGACGCAGGAAAGATAGGTGGCCCTTGACCATTTATCTCTACTGTGGTAAGTCATACACAGAGTGAAGTATGAAGTTTTAGCCAAGGAACAAAGGGGAATAGTTCATCCAGGAAGAGATTAGATCATCTCTTTGAGCAATTTTCCTTCTAAGCAGATCCTCAAAATTCCAGGCACAGCACCAAAGGCATCGTGGTTTGGGGGCTTCCCATTACTGTGTTGATTTGCTGATGTGGCCTAGAAGGCTACTGGAATTTCCTGATGAGTAAAGACTGGGAAGGGTAAATATATAACTATGACACAAATAAATATACTTAATACTTAAATGATAAAGGCAGTGATCCTAAGTCCTCATTTCTGTTATTTTTACCTGCATTTGAATGCCTGATTTTTGAAAGGCTGCAGCAGTCTTCTTTGGGTTCTTTGGTGTTGCAGGAGACTTCAAGGAAACAGATTTTATATTAAGCATTTCTCTGAGATTTCAGAAATATTGAGTAATTTCTACACAGGATTTTCAATTTAAAAAGAAAACCAGCATTTTTTAGGAGTAGTACTCTGATAGTGGTAGTGATATAATTATTCAAAGATCCTTTCTTTTTGAGACACAAATGACTCATAAGTGAGAAGAGAAAGACATGTAAGTAACCCTATGATTCACCCTCACTGTTACCCACACACTGAACTGATGGCAGAGTTTTAAAGAAAAGATTTATTTAATATAGTTTTCTCTCCTTCAAAATACTTCTGAATGAGAACTAAAATTCCCAGAAAATAAATATTGAAAAAGCTACTCAAACCTGAATATATGAAAGTGAAAATCAGTACTGTTAAACAGAACCATGGGTGTTTTAATACAAATTCAAACATTCATTCAATACATTGCCAGAAAAAGAAAACAAAAAAAATATCATTTAACAACAAATAACTTATTTTTTCCTAAATCTGCACTGTGCAAGACCATATTTGCAGGCAAGTGATTCCAAAAGCAAAATTCACTTTTATAAATATAGGCTGACAACTTTAAAACATTCATAAATAATATGAACCAGAGGGCAGGCTAGTCCACAACAATCCTGAGGATAAATGTAAATGCATCTCTAGACATTGTACTAGGACTTCTCCTTTGATTTTTGCAGGTATTTAAAATATGTTCTGTGGATTTGGAGTGTATTAAAGGTGAAAAATTAATATACATGTCAAAATATTAAATGTACATATCAAGAATCTGATTTTTTTTCACCTACAATCAGGACATATGAATCCCACTTTAAAGAATGAATGGCCTTTCGTAATGACTCAAAGTTTGCTGCAACATTTAAAATAGTGGGCAGGAGCACTCACCTGCCTCAAACTCAGTGCTTTTCTCTTTGAAAGCATGCAAGTTACATCTGCAGTTTTAGGTTGGTGGATCACAGATCAGAAAATTAAAAGTCTGACCTGCTAACAGTGTTATCTCTAAGATTTAAATTTTGTAACTTAAATAGGATCTTTTAAGAAAAATGTCTTGCATACAGAAAGCCTTTAAGGGAAGTTCAGATGTGAAAGAGGGAAGGATCAGTCTATAAACAGCACATCACTCTGCAGCAGAAATAATTTTTAGATTCAAAACTGATTAGCACCAATCTGATCATCTGTGTTCTAGTGTGAAAGAAGCCATGTCAAAACCAGCCATATTACCTTCTAAGGTTGTCTGCTCTACTCCAGATTTTCTCCGATAGTTCTCTAGTCTTGCCTTAATTTCATCCTGGGAGGAATGCCCAGAGTTTATCCTACCTCTACTGTGATCTCTTGGTACAAGAGGAGGAGAAAGAATACCAGTACCCAAATTCTCAGTCAAAACAGAATCAGAAGAAAATTCAGCTGACTGGATCAAGTGAATTTTTGTTGTTTCCATACATTCCTATGTCAGAAGGAATGTCTGGTACCTCTATTTGCAACAAGACAACTAGAGACAACAGGACATACAAATGGCAAGAATTTAAAAATAAAAATCCCCAGAAGAAGTGATGAAAAATTAAAGCTATACACCTCTGCCATTTTCTATTAAAGAAGCAGATGTCATGCACACACGGAACACAGTCAGGTTTGTCTTGCAGCACAGGCACATGTAAGGACAGAAATGTGCCTGGGATGGGGAGAACAAAAGTCCAATACTTTTTCTAGAATATATGAAAATTCCTGGTTCGTATTAATTCTGGAAGGGACAAAAGCAAATGTACTTTTGTAAATTGTTTTTTCAGCAATACACCTGAGGAATTGTTCACACAGAATTAATGCATGTACAACAAACAAGATTTCATCTTGCTACCAATTTTTTTTTTTTTTTAAGCCAACAGGTCAGTTTGAGTAGAACAACAGATTGATAGCAGGTACATTGGTATAAAACATAAGAATGGATTTAGGACACAACACTTAAAAACAGAGTTCCAAGTATCTTAAAACCAATCACTCCAAAGACCAAAATGCATATATGTGTGCAGACACTCATGCTCCAGACTGAATTGTTGAAGGGAAAGAAATTCAACAGACTTAGAGAGTTTTTCATCATCCACTTTTTACTTATGGATCTTCTACACAGATTTTCCAACTGCAACATTTTACATGGACTTTCAGCCTATTTCCCTCTCTTTTAAGAAAGGATTAGTAACATAGATAATATGATTCATCACGTACTATCATATAACAGACCTTTAAAGTACCTCTCCTTAAGACACACCTATTCCACCATGAAACCAGCATATTTCTCTTACTTTTACCCTTTTCTTATTGTTTTCTTTTCTATGTTTTTTTTATTTCTCCTCCTAGAAGCTAGTCAAGGAAGTATAAGAAATTTCCTTCAAGGTGGCTCCATGGCCTTGAATACAGGTTTTCTGTATGACTTCCTCTGACTAATTACAGCACTATCTTAAACAATTTTTTGGTGGGTTTGTTCTGTTTAAATCTGAAAGGAAATAATTTATATAGTGTAACTTGAGCATCTTTCTAGCTGACCCTGTACCTGTCTTGCTTCGACCATTTGCATCATATTCATGTTCAATGTTGAGTGTAACTCACTGTTAGGTCTTGTTTAGACAAGAAAGTTATGCTAGTTTCATTTGCATCAGTTTTAAACAAAGCTAATTAAACTGGTGCAAGTCCCTGATTAGAATTCTTATCCCAGTTGAGTAGTGACTTACACTGTCTTAGATTAACCTGATTCCTAACTAAGGCAATGAAAAGTGACTCTTGATCTTTGTGTGGAAATATTAATGAGAATGCAGTGCAAATGTGCAACAATTTATGGCATTTCTAAGTTACGCTTCCAAGAGAGTACTCACCACCCTGGTGTTTCATAACATTGTCTAAAATATGCACATGTGGCTGCAGAAAAATTACCTTGTGTTAAGTACCACTTGTTTCATAAGAAAAAGTTTTTTTCTATGAAATTTGAAACTATTTCAATTTCCTTGTCCTGATCAAACTTCAACCCCTTAACAAGAGAGGAAATTCTTACGCTATGGGGAAGACTTTTACACCAGGGCTGTTTATTCAAGACACTTGAGCTGCTGGTGTTAAAGATGAGTTCACAGCAAACCTCAACCATGATACTGGTTCTAGAAGGTCCTCATTTACTAGCTCTTCCTTGTCTGCAATTGTTGTAAATTCAGGCAATAAGACTGAACTAAGCTAAACTGTAAATTAAGATGAATACAAGTAGATGGTTAAGCATCTTCACCTTTCAGATTTTGCTTGCAATAGGTCGTGCAAATGACCCCAGTTTTGATAACAACTAGTTTACCCAAAAATTTTGTTAATTTTGGCAAATTAACAAAATTAATTGTTTATTAATTAAGATTTAATTTTGTTAATTAAAAAAATAAACATTAGCACTGAATAACAAGGTATTCCTCACTGGTCATGAGAATCTGTAGAAGACTCAGTTTCTTGCAGATGGATACAGGCTGGAACAGCAGCTGCTTGATGGGTTTTTAAAACCCTGCAAGAATGAGGACTATTCTGTGAGCAGGACACAAATAACCCGTTTACCCAACTGCAACCTTTGATATTCTTGGCTTTATAGATGTATATTCATTGTATTTGTCTGCTTACTTTTTATGAACTACTGAAGTTACTTTCATTCCGAATGATTTTTAATCTCCCAATTTTCTCTAAATATTGGAAACATTATTATAATACATACATATTAAGAGCACAAAATACTTTCCACAAGAGACTCCAAAAGCAACACAAAAAAATAACATATTAAGCTCCCCTACAGCATTGTGAAATTGAGTAGTAGTGCTATATCTGTATTAGAAAAGGGAAACTGGAATACTTAAAGTTTACAATTTCCTAGCAGTCACAAGTGAAGTCCATACTACAGGCATGGACAGAAGTAAACCTTAAATCCATCACATTTAACTGAGGCATTTAAATCAGGAAGCGAGCTGCTCAGGATTTTCCTGGGGTCAGAGAAGAGAAACAGGGATTTCCACAGAACAGTTCAGACAGCTGAGTCTTCCTCTGGGCTTGCTAATGTCTCTTGACACAGCACTAAGAGGTTCCCCACAGCAAAGAAAAAACTATTTGGGTAACTGGCATTCTCCTGGAGAAGCTGGCGGCCAGTGACTTGGACAGGTGCACTCTTTGCTGGATTAAAAACTGGCTCTAAGAATGAGCCCAGAGTGTGATAGTGAATGGTGCTACTTCCAGCTGGTGGCCAGTCCCTCATGCAGTCCCCAAGGTTCAGTGCTGGGCCAGCCCTATCAGCAACTTCTTTAATTAACTGGGAGAGGGGATCGAGTGTATCCTCAGGAAGTTCACAGACTGCACTAAGTTGAGTGGGAGTGTTGATCTGCTGGAGGGTAGGAAGTTTCTGCAGAGGGATCTGCACAGGCCAGATCTATGGACCAAGGCCAACTGTATGAGGTTAAACAAGGCCAAGTGCTGGGTCCTGCCCTTGGGTCACAACAACCCCCTGCAGTGGAAACAGTGGCTGGAAAGCTGCCCAGTGGCAAAGGACCTGGGGGTGCTGGTTGACAGCTGCTGAATGTGAGCTAGTGCATGTTCAGGTGGCCAAGAAGGCCAATGGCATCCTGGCCTGGATCAGCAATAATGTGGCCAGCAGGATTAGGAAAGTGATTGTCCTGTACTGGGCACTAGTGAAACCACACCTTGAACACTGTGTCCAGTTTCAGGCCACTCAGTTCAAGAAGGACAGTGAGTGGCTGGAGCAAGCCCAGAGAAGGGCAACAAAGATGGTTTAATAATAAGTTTAAAAAGAGTTTAAAGGTAAGTTGTATGAGGAGCTGAGGTTCTTTAGCCTGGAGAAGAGGAGGAGCTGAAGGAGCTGAGGTTGTTTAGCCTGGAGAAAAGGAGGCTAAAAAGGGACTTTATCATTCTCCACAACTCTGTGAAAAGAGGTTGTAGTGAGGTGGGGTTGGCCTTTTCTCCTGAGCAGCAAGTGACAGGACAAGAGGAAATGGCCTCACGCTGTGCAGGGAAGGTTCAGATTGTATATCTGGAAAAAAATTCTTCATTGAAAGGGTGGTTAAACATGGGAACGTACTGCCCAGGGAGTTAGTGGAGTCACTGTCCAGGAAGGTGGTCAAGAATGACTGGATGTAGCACTTAGTGCAGTGATTTAGTTGACGTGGTGATGCTTGGTTCAAAGGTTGAACTTGATCTTGGAACTCTTTTTCAACCTTAATGATCCTGTCATTCTATAATTCTAAGTTTGGGTAGGATGATGCAGACCTGACATACCCAACCTCATTACTTTCCTCCAGTGGTGGCTTTTTCACCCCCAGGACACAGAACACTGTGGAGTAGGTTGCTTGGTTGAATGGGAACAATGAGTTCTCAGCACCCTCCAAATGACATAGCATTTACTGTATATCAGTTTCATTTAGAAAAGCTCTCAGTGCTCCAAATGAGACCTCCCTCTGGGCTTCTTGGTTGGACAATTCTGATGACTAATAAATGTAATATTTTATTGTTACCAGAAATTTCCTAATTATGGCTGTCATCACTGTAAATAAACACATTCAGTTCCTACTGAACATTATGATAAAGCCTTCCCTCCAAGCATGGGAAATATTTTTTAAGTAATTTACTACCAAATGTGGCAACATGTGAAACTGTCCTTCAGTCTAATTCCCTGATTCTTCTGCTTCTAAAAAAAAGCTTAATTGCCAAATAAATTATTCTCCAATAATGTAAAGCTTTCAGGCATTTCCACTTTTGAAGTATTGCCTCTTTCTTGTGGGTACATCAGAATATTCCAAGGATTTGAGCAATTTGACCAATAAAGCTTTGGAAAGCAAGCATGTTTTTGGCCAATAGATTTTTGGGGGAATATAACCAATTTTGGATTTACACTCAAACATTAATTTTCTTGGAGCAAGTTTATTTCCATCAAGTTATTTTTGATCCTTAAATTTGGATTTTATGTATATATATATACTTGCTCATTGCATAGTACATTGAGAAATCCCACTAATTTGTATTCCACCCTTTGTTTCACAACATTTGTAGGATCTGCACTTCAAATATCACTAGGATGAGCCTCTCCTTTGGATATGAGAAAGCAGAAGGGAGGACCCAGACAAATAAGCAGCCTCTGTGTCTCAAAAATAAATACAGGTTTGAGCTGGACACCAAATAATGCCCAGTTTTGCCTGCAAATTTCTCACTGTTTTCTTTTAGCTCTGGTCTGCCTTGAAAAAGGAAAGATTTACTGGAAAGCCATTTTTTACATGGCTCTGTTAGTAATGCTCATACACGCAGAATAGCAGATTCCAAATCCATTGACCACCTTTTGTTTGTGAGAGTTTTCAGGAGTTTATCATGCATCTCCTGGTTGTATTTAACATCCAAATGTCATGTGAACTTTTAGGTCACATGTTACATTGCAAAATGCCCAATGAAAGATAATTATAAATAAAATGGAGCTTTTAACATTTCTTGTGATAAACTCATGTAAATTGCTTTCTTGATATGAAAAAAATTTCCCCCACACACAGTGACTGTCTCCATCTTTATATTAACATAAATTTGTCTGACAGGACATGATTACAGCTCTTTAGATCTGTACTGTTCAGGGTAGGCTCTGTCACATTTTCACTCAGCTTGCTGTGTCCTATTTCCACTCTGCTTCACAGCAAGAGTGACAGGTAAGGGATTTTCCCATCTTCAGCAAACCATATAAAATCCAAGGCAAAAAATCAGCCACTCCACACATATAAGCATATTATATTTCATTGCAGAAAACAGTAGTTAAGCCCTGATGGTAAAGACAGCACAAAGGGGCAGATTTTAAGTGGGGTCACAGCACACAGTGACAGACACTGGTCTTTCCAAAAGCCATATGTTTCTACATAATGACTGGTCCCCTCAAAATCTAGATCCCTTACCTGCTTAAAACCTGGGTGAGCACTTGTCTTGTTACTGTTGCAAAATAAGGAAGTCAACAAAGACCACATAAATAATTTAGTATATTTATTCTAAGAATGAACTTTGGACTATCAAATTGTTACAGATATCCCAGAAAAACTGCTCATAATTTGTTTCTTTAATGACTGAATAAAGAAAATAATTTCATACTTCCTCAGTTGTAGCTGATAAATAACAGCATGGGCACTTTGAAGGGAAAGAAACTGAGCTGAAGCTGCTTTTTTGGTTTTTTTTTTTTTTTTGGTTTATCTACCTTCTTGTAACACTTGTATGTGTTAGCTTCTAATAGTATACTATCATTAAGCAATATTTTTAAGCTTTTATAGTACTCTGTTTAAATAATGAGCTAGAAGAAAAGAAGCAGTGGATCATGTAAAACTCACTCATTACTGTTATAACAATTATTACTACCATTTAGATGTCAGGAAAAGTATATGGAACACTCATCTATAGAGCTATCCTGAATGTACACTGAGTCCATCAATACTGTAAGTTCAGCAAGCCAACAGCAACTTCCTAAGCAAGACATGATGATAACATTTCATGTAACTCCTCTTTGGCAATCCTTAGACACTGCAACTAAATACCAAAGAGTGTCACGTGAGCCAGTCAGTTACTGCAAGAAAGAAAATGTGATGAACTGTTTGTTTTGAACTATCAGTATAAACATATTGCAGAAATGAAACCCAAGCTTAAACAATGGGGAAAGTTATCCAGTATTAAAATAAACAGTTCTAGGAAAATCTCTAAAAATGTTTACCAAGTCATCTTCTTCTGCAGAGTTTCTGTGCAGAGCATTTTGCCATGTCCCTGGTTTGTCAACCAATCCCAGTTACACTGATTATAGATATGCAAATTTTAATGGACAAGGCTGGGCCTTAATTGCCTGTAATTGGCTCCCCAAGCAAGGGCATTTTTATCCACAATCAAGCTTGTAGATCATCAAAGAAGCAATTTTGCATTAAGAAAAATTTTTTTACAGAAAAGTATACGTGTTTTGCTTCTAATAATCTTATAGTTTGGATATTAAAGAACCAATTTAAATTAAAATTTAGGCAAGCCATGATTCTTACAAAATTTCACAGTAAGTATTTTTCAAATATCACAGGGGAGTATTTGTGCTCAGAAAATAATTGACTTTGCCAAACACTGGCTATGTAAATTTTTATTGGAAGTTATATATACTACTTGAAGTAATAAACACAACTCCTTAATGTAAATCAGACTATTTCTAAAATTCTTAAACATTCTTTCTGATTATAAGTATTCTCTTCCAATAAAGGACCTGCAACTGTTAATTATTCTTTAGTTCATTCACAGCAGGTGCGTTGTAAAATGCTGCCTAGTGTAGAAAGTTTAGGGGGAAAAATGAGTGCAGAGTATAAAAATGAGATGGGAGATACCTAAATAATATATTCATTGCACTTGAGCATTATGCAGGTTCTGAAAGGAAATGAGTTATGGCTGGGATGCTTTGTAGTGGAAACAGCAACAAAGCAAACTCAGTATTCAGAGATGCTATAAAGGAGCTGCATCAACCTCATTTGTTCAGAGTGAGACATGGTCCTTCACACAGAGAAACAGGTCCTTTCATTCCAAGGAAAACTGACACATGGGGATACATGCATAATCCCAGTTTTATGCTAACCCCTGGGAGCAGGACATTGGGGGCTGGGAGGGAAAGGAGGAGGGGAATAGTTCTGCCCTCAGCCACTTTTACAATCATTGCAGAAGAAAACAGCCCTAATATAAACCCCTTTCTCTGGGCTTCCTACCCGTTTAATCACTTCCCTCCAAAGTGTGAGAGGACTAATCCTCAGACACTCACACTCCAGAGACTCCTATTTCCTCATGATCACTGTGAAACAGTGATCTTAGTTCAGTCTCTAGTGGACAAACACAGAATAAGTTAAGTCTTAGAAGCATGATTCAGCAGGCAATTTCCTCAAGTAAAATCATATGTGTATAAAAACAAAAAACAACTTTCCTCTTTTTAGTGCTTGTCTCAGCCTGCCAAGGCACAGAAAAATAATTTATTTTCCTCTACATAAAACATCCACTTATTTCCAGCCCTATATTCCCCAAGGCAGATCAAGACATTAAAAAATGAGGGAAGTAGTCTGAAAATTAAATGCTTGTTTATATTTTCTGCACAGAATCTTTTCTCTCTTTCTATGGCCAGATATGCATGATAACAAATAATTTAGAAAAAACTAAGGAAATCCTCTATAAATATTCTAGTAGAGTTGGGGCGGGGCGGGGGGGGGGGAATGGAGGACCTATATATGCTTTTTAACATATTTATGTCTTATGTACTGTCTGGATGAAACAAAACTTGTAAATGAGATAGGTTAGCAGCAATTATGCTAATATGAAATTTCAGCCCAGCTAGTAGGGTCATTAGAGTTTTACTGATGTTCATTCTTAGTATGAACTTGTGTTGGAGTTAAATCCTGTATCTCTTGAGTGGGTACATACAGAAGTTTTCTTGTACCAGATTACATGACTAGCTGCATCACTCAGTTGTGCAATTTTCTAAGTTTTGCCAGGTCAAAATGGCAGCATGTGAATGGGAATATCACAAATAGCTACACACAGACTGTTTATTTATTTTAACTGGTCAGCTATCCTAAAGCATTTTCTTCAGCAAGGTGTGGACAATATCTGTGCAAGACGTGTAATTTTACACACGTGAGTAATCATGCTAAAGTGACTGGGACTGCTCATGTGAGTGAAATTATTCAATGGGTAAGCCTTTCAGACCCAAACTTCATACAAATAATTACTTCTATTAAGTTACTGCAACACCTTGGAACCCATTTTCCCCTTTCTAGGAAAGAATGCACATATATAAACACAAATTGAAGCAGGCTGTCAAGACCAGTGTATTCAACATGGTTAAAAACATTTACTATGAAGTTTTAGACGGGTGAATGCCTGTATATTTTCCTGTTTCTTTCAAGCAATCAGCCATGTGGAATAGTATTACAGGATCTGTTTATGGAGGAACAATCATATGCTTAACCCAATGCCCTTAAATGCTGATTTTTTTTAATGCTCCCTTTTGCTGTCACAGTAGCAGGTATCCTGCATGACATCTGAGCTGAATCTGTGAACTATAAGTAGAGCTTATAAGAACTTAGTAAGTTCTGTCAGTAGAGTCCCTGGAGGATTTTTGTGTCCTCCAATTCACATGCATCCAGTTTCTTGAAAAAAAAGCCTTAAGAAGTCACATCTTTCAGTAAAGTGAAGAAAATTTAGCTCCCAAATGCAATGTCACTAGGAAGGGTGCGCTCTGGCTAAAACATTTCTCTCCTACACAGCCAAGAACTTTATCAATCCTTATTAGTTCTGTTCTCATAGAAACTAATGAAAACTTTGAACAGCATAAACATCCCTCAAAGAAATCATTTAGTGAGAAACAAAAAAAGAAGCACTTACTTTTTGCAGCCACTGAGTGTAATTTTCCATCACATGTTCCAGATGTTGCAGTTTCTGGGAAGAGAAATCCTGTTCCACGTGAGGAGCATCTCTCTGAAGAGCGTTTGTGTTGTACTGGTCTGTTGTGCTTTCACGACAGTTGCCATCCTGTTCTGGCAGAATGAAAGTGTAGGTGCACTGCCCGTGCTGAACCCGGTTAAATCTTCTCCCACTGCCTTCTGGACCCCGACGCTGGTTAGTACAGCCTACAAGAGCAAGAATCACTGCCAGGAAAGCAAAGGAAAAGAAAACTGACATGTTATTATTACTTTCCTTTCCTGCTTTAAGAAAAACTTTTTCTTCCTCCTTCTTTAAATTTGTTCTTAATTTCCCTCAAAATCTTTGGAAAAAGGAGCAGAGCAGCACGCTTTAACAATCAAGCTTGGATAAACTGTTTTGTTGTTTTTTTTTTTAAATTTCACTGTGAGGATAGCTTCCTTAGTTAAAATTGGGAATATTTATTGCATAGTAGCTAAGATTTATTGTTTCCTCTCTGTTACAGTCCAGCATGTAGCCTGCTTTAGTCAGCTGCATATGCATATCCCAGTCTCTTTCCCCTACACTATCTGCTGCAGAACTGCTATTTTCTCTCAGGCTTCAGTGAGTTTTATTAAGGTTGCACTTTCAAGCCAAGCTGGAAGCAAGCAGCCTTTCACAAGATGACTTGACAGGAATGCGTGTATGAGTGCGCCCCTATGCTAAGGATGGCTGATGGCTCAGTACAGAGGGATCATCTTACAAACTGGCTGGATGCATGACCTCAATCATGCATGTCTGCCCAGCCCCTGCTGCACACAACTGCTGGGGGCTTTGGGCGAATTCACGTCAGTTCAATAAGTAAGTCAGTCCACCTTAATACACTTCATATGTTCGCACTGACCTATTAAAATGTAGATAAAGTGTAGAAGTTTGTTGTAATCCCTCTGTAAATATACAAAGCAGTGAAATTAAAAATACTTTCACTTCTGCTCTGCACTGTATCTATTAAAGAATTCTAGGTCGGGCTGATGACACTTACAGGAAGAAAAAGTTAAGTTTAACCCTCACTAGGTTTATCTAATTTTCTAAGACAGTTGTGTTTCTTTAACAGCTTTCAGAGAGCTGTTTTACATCTTATATTGAAATCCGAGTTGCCAAATAGTAATTGCAAAAGGCAGTTCAGAAGGATAATAATTTTCTGTGTTTGTTATCTAAACAAAGGTAATTAATTAAAAACCAGTGAGAGAGGGTGACTGAACTATTCCAGATTATCTTCTGTACCACTGCATAGTTATCACATGCATAACACCAATTTGCAAGTCTGTTTGGGCTTTACAGGCACCCTGTGTTACATGCGGAAACTTCCTGTGGAGCAACTTCCTCAGAATAAGGCTGTGGTAATTGCTTAAGAAACTATCTTAAATAATGCCTTCGGTATTTGCTAGAGACAAATAAAAAGTGTACAGATTACAAACAGGACTGGAATATTTATGAAATTGAGAGGAATTTGGATTTGAGTTCCTGCACTAGTATCTGTTGTTGTTAAATAAATATCAGCCAAAACAAATGTGGAGCACTTTGCACAATATTTCCCATGAAAGTAAGTAGTCTTCTAAATAGCAATAGTGCATCACTAAAAAAAACATGAAGGAGACCTACTTGCACAAGTACTGAGTGCAAACAACTTCAGTGCTCGTGTAATTGTGACCTGTATCACAACTACCATGTCATTCTGAAAGAACTGCCTGGAATATTTAGCCAGGCATCTGTCCTGTTCCCATGAAAGCTATTCCTACTCAAACTGCAAAACATCTTGCATCTGGAAAGAAATCACTGCATTTGAACCAATGAGTAATAGTCCCTACAATAAGGTAGAAAAAATGAGAAATTCATATGTTGCTCTAAATTTTTTATATATCCAGTATATAGAGAGAGAGAAAAAAGGGAAGAATACAAAGCAAAAAGCAAAGTATAAATGCTACTGTTGCTTTGAGCAGTATCAGAATATCCTTCTAGCTCTGAACTGTTCAGGCCAACTTAGCACTTGTTTTTCTCCTTCTGAAAACCATCTTCTTAGTTTGTTTTCTTCCTCGTACACAGGATTTCTCATAACTCACCATCACCACCAGAACTAATGCTGCTCTGGTTTTTTGCACTGTCTTTGCAATTATTGTGAAATGTATTTCTGAGGTGTTTGTTCATCTAAGATCAGAGATGAAAAAGGAAGAAAACTGTAGGATCGGACACTGAACTGAAGGGTTAGCAAAAGAGCAGCTATTCTCTCTGAGGCCAAGCAAAAATACCAGAGCACAAACATGGCAACAATACATGCTTTTCTTGTAAGTAAAAAGAGTACTTTATGAAAGGGCCTCAGAGCAGCTGAAAGAGGGATAGCAAAGGTGGGTGTACAAAGGCTTTCTAGATTTTTAGTGGATATTTTCAAATATGAACACATATTTACACAATGCCTCATTCATTTTCTGCAGAGCATTTAATCATCAGATTTATTCACAGACAAATGTGTTTTTCAGATGAGGGTTTCACAGAAGAGCTGGCTCACTTTGTTGCTGTTGCATGGGCCCTTCCTGGTGGCTTGAGGTGGCTTCTCCTTCCCCTTCTGTCCCCTTCTTCCTGAGGGATAACAGCCTTCAAGACCTTCAAGAGCAATGCAGAGTTACCAGGCATCTTTGATGTTTGCTTGTTTGTCTCTGGCTTAGTTCCCTACCACAGCACCTGCCCCTCAGACCCCCGGCCTGGGCATGGATCAGGGGCAATGTGCAAGTGTCAGGTGTCACAGCAGGGAGATGTGGCAGAGCCACACAGCAGCCAGAGCGTCTCCTACCAGCACACTGCACTAAGGCTTCCTTACTGGAGGGACTCCAGTGCCCCCAGCCATGCACTGTCCACATCTGAGCTGTAGAAGTTGTGCCTCTGGGGCATCTTGTGTGTCCAAACACGTGGGGTCTCGCACAGAGGCAAGGAAGGGATGGCAGGAGTCTGCTGGAAGCCCAGGAACCATTCTGTCACTCCTAGTTTGCAGCCTTTCTAGCCCACTGGGAGGCACAGAAAGGGGCTCATTAATTGTGATGGAATGCATTTAAATATTTTCAAGGGCTCCTTGAAATGGCAGTACCTCTGTTGGCTATGTAGAAACTCAGCAAGCTTTAGGGCTGCTCTGGCTGACCCCAGAGTTGGAGCTTTTCACCAGGGTCCCTAACTAGAATCACAGACATTCCCAGTCCTGTAACACAGGGACCAGCAAGGTCAGCTTGCTGTTTCCCCAAACATGCAGTGAAACCGTGTTGATAAACACACTGAACCAAGCAGGCCTGGTTCAGTTTACACTCCTCCCTGACACACTCATGGTTCTCTGCATACACAGGCAGAAGTGTAACAACCAATACTGAAAAAAATCCTTTCTCCAGATCTACAGATTATTCCATTTGATTCCACATTTCAATTTTATAAGGACTTCCATTTTATCTAAGGACAATAGATTCAGAAATAAGATAAGTTTTGTTTTCTAAAGTTCCCTATTCCTATTAAAGTGTTTTATTTTTCTTGTCATAAGTCTTGCTTTCTTTTTGCTCTTCTTTTCAAAAATCTTGCTCAAGACTTTCAGTGGTTTGATGTCATACCTGATTTGATAAATGTACGGTTTATTATTCCAGTACCATGTGGTCTGTGTGACATGTCCCAGCTTTGCAAGAGCTGAAAATTTCAGTGAGATGAGGAAAAAAATAATTCTCACAGTTCAGTCAAAGTCACTGTAGATATTTCTGCTGGATCTTACATTATATCCTACAGATAAAATCTAAATTATTTGCCCAGGATTGCACAGTTGCTCAACCAGAAACTGAGTAGGGGTGTGTTTAAAAAGTTCTTTATTTTCCTAAGACCACTTCCTCCATCACAATTATTAGTTTCGTATTCCTTGAACTTTTCCTTCTGTGTAACAGGGAAGGGATAGATCCAGAGGCTTCCTTCCCAGACGATGTAAAGTCTCAAACCCATTGTTTACTTAGTAGCTATGCAAAATACTGTAGCTCACTATGTAATCAATCCTACAAGGCAAAATAAATGAGAATTCAACATCCAGATAAAGGTTACATTCACATTGATATTGGTTCCTACATATCTAGACTTAATGCAATTTAATGGCTTTTACCAATACATATGCATGCTCATAGTTCAATCATAAATTCTGGGAAAACAAAATCTATTTCTCTCTCTTTACATTTCTGCTGAAATATGTGTTATTGTACTAAGGTTGCATCATATCACACACAGTACTTGGAATTACTCCAACTCAGCTTCCTTGGTCTGTATGGGAAATCAGTGCAGAGCAGCTTCTGAGTACAGCTATAATGAGCAAGATTTTCTCAGTAAACTAATAGTAGAGCACAAAAATATTTATTCTTAGTGTAGCATATTCCAAAGAACCTCATTTCTACATATATAAATTCTAGCAACTAAAATGGGATCTTAAGACTCACAACTCTGACTTGTTATGTGCTAATGTTTCTCCAGTTACTTCAGTGGAGTGGCCCCACTTATTCATAGCACACAATACCTGCTTGCTTTCTCTCCCTGCTCTCCAGGGAACAAACAAGTAATCATCTCAGATAAATTTCTCCTCAGGACTGAAGCTTGTATACTCACAGGAGCATACTTAAAGCATGATCCCACATCATGCTGCTTGCCAGATTCTTCCTTCAAAGGAACACGGTGATGGGTGCTCAGTCACGCCGCAGCCCAGCCCAGCTCTCCCAGCGTTTGATTTCACACCTGAGAACCAGTAAACAGCTATGAGCATTCACAGAGGGGTAAAAAGCAGCTTTTAGAAAGTGGTGGTTTACAGAAACATCTGAGCTATGGTTTATGCTGTACAACCTGTCTGAATTTTGTCTCACACAGAAAGTTTATTGGATTTTTTCCAGTATGATGGCAGATGAGAGAGGTAAATGTTTCCTAAAAACTTACTTTCATGATGTGGGAAAATCAAGTTGTTCTTATATTCATAAGCAATCTCTGAGCTTATGCATGTAAAGACAAAGCACAAGATTACTTCTTGAATTTGCTCTCATTACCTGGGGAAGAAGGGAAAGTTACAAGCATCCTCTTATTATCTGTTTAGGGTAAGTTTTGTCCCTTATTTTCAAAATTTCTGGATACTTGAGCTATTTTCAAAGACCAACCCTCACACTATCAGAGAGGATATAGTATATATTACAAAGTAATGGAACACGGTGGGTATGATATTTCTGTTTCAAAAGGATGAAAATACATGTCCTAATCAAAATGCCTGATGAAAAGACCAGCAGTGATCTTACCCTGTAAAGCCTAGACAAAACCAAAAAACATCCTAGTTTTAGAAGAAAGGTATTTTGTATGTGTACAGGCATTTCAGCCTGATCATCTGAATGTGTCTGCTGTTGCAAATTAATTGAAAGTGCAGTTTGGTGGAAATTGTTTATCAGCAGTGTTATTTTGGTTGAATGGTTTACTTATTCTGTGAATTATGTCTGTGTCTTAATGCTCTCCAGGGAAAATACATGGGACAAACAGCAATCCATTGTTGTGTTACCTTCAGCTCCTGACTCAATTCAACATGCAGCCTCAAGTGCAGTGCTACATGTGTATCTGTTCTTGAGGTCACAAAGCAGGAGCCACAATAGTGTGATTTGCCTAAGAAAGGAATAATTGCAGTCCCCTAGTGAAGTGTAAATGAGAAAGATTATTCCAAATACTGGTAAAAGTTGCACACTTAACAAAAAAGCCACTGAGGTTTCTTCTGACTCTATGGACTAGCAAATTAACATTTTTCCTTTGGAGTCTTGACTCAAAATGTTAAGATTACAGCCTTCTTCCCTAATGGAAACTAATATTCTGATTCAGGTGCTTAAAAAGCCTTGTTTCTGAGGAGAATTACATATATATAATTGTTAAGAGACACGGGACAAAATATTGGTTGCAAAGTCTCTTACATTTTCCATAGAAGAAACAGGAGATCTACCCACCCTTCCTGGGCAGGATGCTCCTGTGAGCTCAATCTTTCTGTCCTGTCAGAAAGTCTATTCACCACAGGCCTCTCTATAGCTCAGACCTTTCACCTCAGCAACTGCAGCAAAGAGGGAGATGATGCCTCTGACAAGGATGGTCAGAGCATTTGGAGGTGAGCCCCAAATATAAATCCTTCTACTGCCTGATATGGAGAGAGGCAGGAATCAGAGTCTGGTCCTTTTGGGTTTGTATATTCATAGCAAAACATGAGTTCTTATCCTGATTTCTTCTGCTGGTTGAGACACATCAGCCAGACTCCCTACCAACTTTAATGACAGCCGGAGCCACCAACTTCAAAATTCAGTCTTGCTGTTCTATGACATATTTAAAATTGAAATGTAAAACATTCTCCTTGACACAGAAAAGGACATAAATCCAGGTTAGTTTTCAGTATTTAAGTCCTACAAGAATTTAACTGTTAAATTCTATCTAAATGTACTTAAAATGCTATAAATGTATTTTAAGTACATTTAAAAGAATATAGACCTACTACTTCAAACATAGATAGGTTTTCCTGATTAAGACTGATTTTCCTACATTTTTTACCTAGAACAGATGTAGATAAAATAATCCACAGGAATAGAATTTTATTGGATATAATGCTGTGGTAGAAGTTATGAACATCAACTTTTTCTCTTGAGATTTGTGGAGCTCTGATTAACTTCTGCACACTTTTTTTAAAAAGTCTGCAAATCAAAGGGACTAGGAAAAAATGGCCTGGAAGAGATGTAATCTATACACCAAGAGGCAAAGACAAAGAAAGTTGCAGAGAATACACCGTCTTCGTTTTACAAGTTTCTGTGAAAAGTCTGGTATTATCACTTTCCTAGAACAATCATAACACATCTTCTGCATTCAGTCAAAAGGAAGAAACTCATCTTTCAAAAAGCTAATAGTTAATTATGTTGGTGAAGTACCTATCTTTTGATTTAACTGTAAACTGGGAAAACAGGTTTAAGAGTTTGGATTGCTATTCTTGTTTGAGTCCAACTTTAAAACAGTTGGTTTAGATGTCTATTTAAAAGGAGAATGTGACAAATGCAATGATGTTTCCAAAACATATTTCATTTTAAATGAGAAATTGAGTCCCAAGAGAGAGCAATCTCAATTTTGCAGCTTTTTTCATGAATGGCAACATTCAACTCCATATGTTCCTTCAGCATTCATCCAACTTAGCTTAACTTTCTGGCCAGAGTTTCACTCTAACAGGAGAAGAAGCGGACAATAGTAATGATATTACCCAGTGCAAGAAACCCAGTTTTCCAGCATCCAGAATCATCTCACTGGTGCTTGTTCTGGAGAGGAGAAATAGTATGAAAGGAAGCAGAGAGCAGAACATGAACAGTATAGGTGTTTTTGACACGGACAATAGCAAGATTTATAGCATAGGCAACCTAGCTTGGAAGCTGCAGAATTCTCTGCTGAGAGGAAACACTTTAAATGCAGTAAATGGAACAAACCCAAAACCACTGCCAACGTTCTTCTAAAACCTGGTGAAAGACAACATAAAGTTGCATTTCAGTTGAAACTATAGGAAATATAAGCTCACCATGGCTATGATTTTGCAAAAATTAAATCCTTAGAATCTTACTGTTTTCTCTGAAAGGGAGACAGAATGTCCAGTTCTTTCTCCTACAGGACCTACATAGATTATATGTCTGTATTACTACATGCATTTTCAGGAATTAAGTCAAATACTGATGGAATACTTTAATAGCAAGACTGCCATATTGGACTTAAATCTATCTAGGTCCTTACAGTCCAGAAAACCATGGCAGCTTCCTTACATTCACTCTATTTATTCACTCATTCCCAGCAGCTAAGAGTTTAGGCACTGGGTGACAGATATAGCAGAGAAAAAGGCAGGAATAAGCCACCAGGAATCTGAGGTATAAGAGGTAAATAAATAGCAGTGCAGCCATGGAAAGGGAGATGCACAGAGAGACAGTTTTGAATTAGGAATTGCAAGCATTTCTTATTTAAGGAGGTGATTTATAAATAAAATATATCTTATATTTTATAGTGTACTTTCCTCCCCACACCTATTATTTATTTTTGCAAACAGCTTCTGGTTTCACATTCCATATGTGTATATGAGGCAGAGACTTGGCTTTCTGTGCGACTTTCTGGCAGCATCCCCATAGCACCAAAATTCATCATTAACTAACTAGAAACCTCAATCAACTGGTCAAAATTATTTTAAGAGACCAGTCAGCTTCTTCCCAACTGTACATGTTGTTTTTAATTAGGAAACAAGAAGCCAGACAACACAAATAAATAGCAGTGAGGCAAGAGGCTAGCTATGGATTGTGAGTAGCTTTCCGTGGAATTGCAGCAGCAAGGCGCGCCAGCTGCACCGCGCTAAATAGCCTCCCTGCATCCACGTGTCACATGTCTTGGATGAAATATAGGATGCACTCATCCTATACTTAGACAGCAAACTGTCATAATTTAATGTGGGAGAAACATTTAGCAAAAATTGGCTCTGATTAATTGGCCTGTGAGACTCAAGGCATTAATAGATTCAGAGACAGTATTTTTTTAACAGAGTTGGAAAACAGAGCTAAGAATCCATGGGGACTAGGGTATTCCTAGTACCGAGGCACAGGCATTGTACTGCATTTCTCTAACTAGCCCCATAGTGCAGATGTCCCCATGTCACACTGCAGGCACAGGGAAGGAATGCTGCCTTCCCTTCAGAGATCCTTTCTAGAATTTTTGTACAACCTGCCCTGGCACACGTGCCCAATGTTGGGTGTAAAACTCACTCCACAGGATGCTGTAGGATTGTGGTTCCCTGCAGAAACCAGGCAAAGCCACACTGTTTGAGATTGGCACCCATAGCACATGGCCAGAATATACATCCCATGCTTCTACCTCACGCTAAAAATCTCAAAATGCCCAATCACTATAGCCATAAAAATGAAGAAAATGGAATTACAAATATCTTTGGTTTCCTCTAATGCCACTCGTCATATAAATGCTGTAGAACCTGTATTGAATTGAAACGTTTATAAGTACAATGAGATTTGCAGTCACTTCTTCAGCCACTTCTGTGAACACAGTAGAGTGTAGGACCTGTGACACCCCAGCAACACTTCTTCTGCTGTTGTATCGCTTGGAAAACCAGCTCTAAAAAATGAGCAGCAGAGCCTGGACTGTGTCCCCAGGAACATGTGTGCTTAGGCACCAGGTCACTGGAGCACCATTAGCCTGAGAGCTTCATTTCAGCTCATATGATATGAATAGAACACAGAATGGTTTGAAGTACGATATTTAAAAATGAGCATTTTTTCTCTGTGTACAATACTTACTGTACATCTCACATACATTAACCCACAGTTCTCAAATGACCCAGTGCCTCCAAGAGCATGTAACTTAAAGATGAACTCTTAATTCACTTTGGTCATCATAAACCCATCAGCACACTAATAGGCATTAACTACTGTATGCCAATAAAAATGTTGTTTAAACTGTTAACTGCCTGCTTAAAGCAGTAATTAATCCCGAAGATCAACACCTTTGAAATTACTGCCACAGGGCATGGATAAATATTAACCTTGGCTCTTGGGAAGTGTTAGGCTCATGACCTGGAAAGGGATCACTCTTGGCAGTTTAGGGTTTTCTCCCCTGGTTTGCCATTGAGATGGATAATTCTTAGGAAAAAAAAAAAAAGTCAAAACCACTATTCTATTTTTAGCATCCTTGATGTAGCCTTCTTACTCAGAATGTGGAGTTTTCTAACTGCAACTTTCTCCGAATATTTCCTGTAAAATAATTAAACCCCATCCTTTGGATTAGGTAAAAACTGTCTTGGTGAAATGGTGAAGAATGGGTGGGACATGACATGAGGAAATACACATTTTTCCTTCTAAAAGTATGACCATCCCTCTCCTGTTTGGAGACCGTGCTCAGCAGATGCCCACTGAAAATTTATCAGCCATGCATGATCAGAGCAAGACCCGGGATTGTGACACTGAGTTAATTTGACTTGTAGCTGCTGGAACAAGAGAGCAGGAGGCAGAGAAGAAATACAGTAAGCAGGAGAGTAGCTGGATGTGTATCCAAGTGTTACTGTTGGTAAAGTACTTTACATCCCTTGTTTATATAATGTCATGTATTCAGTCATTTCAGTAATTTATACAACACTGTTATTGTACTTTATAAAAAGTACCATCTGGCCAATAATATTTTTATATAGAAAATCATTATTTTAAAACAAGTGGCTAAATAAGGACAAATTTAGCCATCAAAATTTTAAGTACAGCTTTGAAGATGTAAGCCAGAGCAAATCAAGCCAGGCTCTGTGGAATTTTTTTGCATGATACAATCTTGCTCTTTAGATTCTGAAGTGTATAAAAGAAATATCCTGTCCACAGATTTTTCATCTTCCCTAGCTACACACACATCCAAGTCTGAAGTGCCATGAACTCAGGTTCCCTTCATGCCCTACCCCACATGACACTCTATAAGAGGCTGGGACCACTAATAAGGGATGAAGTGCAGAGTGCTGTGACATCTGATGTGGCTCTGCCTACTCCACCCTTGATTTATCTGCCCCTGCAAGTTCTCTATTGCTCATTTGCTATTTTTAAATAATTTTTTGATAAATATGGAACCATCACTCTCAATGCTGCCATAAATAAAGAAGTATAAACTCACCATTCCTAAAATAAGGTAGTTGGACATGAAAAGCAAGGCTGTGCATCTGAAGGCACACCCCTCTGGAGGCAGGGAGGCTGTCAGGCTTTGTCTAGTACAGCAGAAGCAGGCAGAAAGGTTTGTGGGAACTGAGGAATGCTGGGGAAGTTGTAATGTCATTATTATGCTGCCATCATACTGTTTTTCTTGCTTTTTTGAAATAAATTGCACATACCATTTATGTTCTGCTGGGGCTTGTCAGTGTGTGAGGTTTAAGCATCAGGAGGTACCACTTTCTCTACCCCTTGCTGTTCATGAGAGAAAGAAAACCCACATCACTCTTCCAAAATTTCTGTAGCAGACACTATCAACAATTTCTATTTTGAAAGTTGTTTTGTGCTTTCCATTTTCATTCTACCAAGGATATATTTTCTATTTTCAACAGCATAAGAAAGGTCCTGAAGACTTGAATAGGAACATAAGCAAATATAACTCAGAGCAGAAGTGAAATTAAATATTCTAAAGCAAGGCAATCTCTCAATTAATAAAATGTGAAGGAAACAAGACATCATCATAGTTACTATTTTCATTAAATTGTTACCTAAGATTATCCAGTTCTCTCTGTTTTCTGCAACACTTTAAAAAGTGTTTAAAAACACTTTTAAAATTCTTTTCCTCAGCCTTTCTCAGTGTATCTTTCTGCCATAGCATTTACCAGAATTAGGTCCTACAAAGTATAGCATTCCTAAAATCACAGAAGAAAGGGGGAATCTAAAACCTGCAATATTTGCTTATAGAATCTTAACAAAGTCTAAAAATAAACTTTCCCTCTAATACTTTTTATGATCTTTTTTCAATTAGTACATGATTAAAACATTTTGCTGAGGAATCAAGCAAAGATGAGAAGTGGATTCACTGTTGCATCCGAGATTAAACAAAACAAAGAATATTTGAACTCAGTAGACAGATCAGTAGTGATGAGAAGATTTCAGCTTCACAGTGCAGTCTTCTTTATAGACACAATGTAAAAGACTTAGTTCAAACTGTGATCCACATAATTTACAGAAAACCAACCATATGGTATCCAGACAGCTATCAATCTGCTCTGAGGCACTTTTCAGTCGAACCAGAGTGACGCAAGGTGCTTGAGCAGCAAGTTTGAAGCTGCCCCTACTAAATGGTTTAAAATGCCTTGGCAACACAGGCTGCTGCAAATAATTGAATCTTCCTCTGCATACTGACAAAATTTCATGACAATTTCAAGATCTTGGTCCATTTGACTAATGTGTTGCATGAACATCACCCAAGATATCTAATTGATCTACTAAAGATCATGGGAGTTAAACATCTTCAAGTGTAACGGAGCTCAAAAGAAAAAAAAACATTTTTTCAGGGAAAGAATCTGGTTGCTTGTGTGTAAAAGGAAAGTACCTTACAAGTTTCTAATTCCAGATGGAAAGCACATTTCTCTAAAAAGTATTTAAGCAAATAAATAAATAATAAACAGTTTTCTTTTCTTTGGGTTGTGGTTTTTTGTTTGTTTGTGTGTTTAGGGCCTTTTTGTTTGTTTGTTACACTTTAAAACCTACTTATTTGTCAAAAGCTCGGTGCAAAGGCTACTTATATGTCACAAAGGTAGGAGACAAGTATCATGATTCTCCAGTCTAAACAACACTCTGATGATGTGGAACATGCCATAAGAAAGGAGGAAGAAAACCCAGGAGAAAGGAAATATAGCTAGGCTGTGATTTTGCAATAGGTTCTGTTACAATCAACTAGTACCTTCTCATATACACAAATATTTCCTCAGATGAGCGAAAAATAGAAGTGTTAGATGAAATTGGGAGTCAGGAAGCTACTGGAAGTTTGGGTGAGATTCATGTCTAATCTCCCATTGGTGGGAGACTTCTCCTGGTGGGGGTTTATAACAGGAGAAGAGGGTTTTTGGAAGAATGTTGCCTGTGCATATCAGCATCTTTATATGCAGATGAATCTTATAGCAAAGTATTTCTCATGAATGTTAAATCACTACCACCCTTTTTTTAAATTTTCAAAATGGTAAACTGAAGTGAGAAAATGCTGCTTGTGGATACTTTGGCCTAGAAAAAAAAAGTGCTTTGTCAAGAGTCAACCTTAACTCTTTTCTAAACAATAAACATAGAAGTTTTGAGGTAAATTGATTATGATGGGAAAACCATTATTAGAATCCAAACAAAAAGAGAAATCCAATAACAGAAAGCTGCAGTCCATTGTTTATCTCTTCAGCTTTATGCTACTGCTCTATATTTAGGCACCGCTCTGATTTAATAAGAGTGATTTTGCTGTACTGCTAACCAAAGATAAAGGACTAAGATCACCCGTGACGGGACCTCTTACACAGATTCTACTACTAGTGAAAAAAGTCATTAAGTAGCTAAAAAAAGATAAAGGTAGATAAGCTGTATTTAAGCAGACACAAAATTGAACAAGATACCCATACAATATCTTTCATGTTCATGTAAGATTTAAGTGATGCAGTGGAGGCATATTTAGGATTTCACTTTTGAAAAAAAAAAAAAAAAAAAAACAAAACTCAAAATTAAATCCCCTCTAGGATATCCAACCTTGTAGGAGAGGCTACTTCAAAAACATTGGTTTCAGTTCACATGCACTTATCTATGCAGGATTTTGGAATATGTTTCAAACCAAAGGAAATCCCAGTCCCTGGAGCAAAGCAAACTCTAGATTGTCAGAAGTTTGATCTCTACAGCACTGTCACTAGTATGTATTTGCTATATATTTGAATCATCAAATCGTTTAGGTTGGAAAAAAACCCGCTAGGAACACAAAGTTATCCCCGCACTCTCAGGTCCACTGCTAAACTGCATCCCTGAGTGCCCTGCCCACACATCTTCTGTACACATCCAGGGATGGAGACTCGGCCACTTCCCGGGGCAGCCTGTTCCAAGGCTTGACAGGCTTTCAGTGGAGAAAGTTTACCTAACATCCCATCTAAACCTCCACTGCTGCAACGTGAAAAGATTTCTTCTCATCCTATTTCTCGTTACCTGGGAGAAGAAACTGAGCCCCACTTCTCTACAACCTCCGTTCAGGTTGTTTAGGAGAGCAACAAGATGCCCTTTGAATCTGCTTTTCTGCAGACTAAACACCCCCAGCTCCCTCAGCCACTGCCCATGAGACATGAAATAGATGTTTGAAATTCCTGTTACACCCCGATCCAAGAAGGTGGGGGTGCTTGTTGGTTTATTTAGACCCGTTCGGACAGTGACAAAGCGATTCTTTCCCACGGCGTGAGCCGCTCCCAGGGCTGATAAGCGGCTGATAAGGCTCGCTAGCTGCCCGCGCTGCTGGAGCCGCCCGCGCCCCCCGCGCGTTCCCGGGCGGAGCGCGGGCCCCCCCTGCCGGCCGCGCCCCGCGCTGC
>JAYDZK010000113.1:133870965-133882859 GCA_034509185.1 Euphonia xanthogaster
CCCCGCGCTGCGCCCGGGGAAGGCGGGGCCGTGCGAGCGCGCCCGGCGCGGAGCCTTCCTGCCGCTGGGCAGAGCCCCGCGCCTGGCACAAAGGGCTGGCTGGCAGCGGGTTGGGATGCTCCGCAGAGCCCGCAGGTTCTGCGCTCCAGCTGACAACACCCGCCGCCTGCAAACGCAGCTACAGCGGCAAAAGAGCGAGAGCGCGGGGCTCAGGCCGGTCCGGGCACGGGGCGAGCCGGCAGAGGCACCGTCCGGGCTTAACCCTTGCTTTAGTAAATGTAGGGAGTGTAGCCGAGGGCCCACGGGGCCAATTTCTGACCAGCTGCAAGTATCAGTAGCAGATCACTAGTAAAAATATATCCTTTTAATGTCCTGCAGAGTGCATAGGAAATTAATCCTTTCTTTTGCTGCATATTTTCCCCAATTTTCTCTCGTTTTCTAAACAAAGTTAAAAAAAGGAATAGAGATTCAGGTTGCCACTGAAACCTACATGTTGGCTTGCAGCTCATTGACGTTTTCTATATGTAATTGCCGACTAAGAGATACTATGGATTGAAGTGGTTATGTACAGAGGCGCTGCCGATGCCCCCACCCTGAAATTGTACAAGATCAGCTGGATGGGGCTTTCAGCAACCTGGCCCGGTGGAAGGTGTCATTGACAATGCAAGACAGGATGGAACTAGAAGATCTTTAAGGTCCCTTCTTCTCAACACATTCTGTGATTCTGTGAAATTCTGTAAAAGTTTCCCATTTCAATTATTTTCACACTACTCATACTTCATTATTGAAAGTATTTCAACTATTGTTCACTCCACAATATTCAAAGCTGAAAATTTTTTAAAAGTTGAAATTAATCGTTATACCAGAATGTGATTTCGTGATTAGAGGCTGTCTTAACAGACATATTCTTCATAAATGAAAAAAAAAACAAAACAAAACACAAAGCTTCTCACTCAGTCCAGGCAATGTCATATTTCTGGCATTAGCAAAGGCTTTTTTGTTAAAAATGCCCTGTACAAATGATATATCAGCTTCACAGCAGGGGGGAAATCTTGAAGTCATTAAAGTTAATGAAAATTTTTCCATGGAACAAGGATTTTGCCTAAAAATATTTATGCTACTTTTTCAGTAACTCTCTGACTGCACAATCTCAACAACAGACTGTACTGCGGCCTTGGTAAAAGCATCTGGGCTTGGACCCAAGCCTCGATCCCTTATCAGACTAATTCTACTTGTTTCAGTCAGCTGTAAACAATTGATACCATCACTGAAAAGTGCAAGAAATCTGTTATAAATAATATTATCTGTCCTTGGAGAAATGTCATTCTCCCCTTTACACAGAACGCTGACCTATATGTAATCTTAAACTCCGTGTAGTGACATTAACATTTCAGAGTGCTCAAAACTCAGAGCCCACAGTGCTGTGTGTGGTGTGTGATGAACACATCAGTCCTTCCTAAGGAAAGAAAGGTCTCAAGCTCCAGTTCTGTGGCACCAGGCACCTACACAGGTCACCAGTGAAGGCACACAAGGTGCGGGGTGTCTGCGAACGAGAACTGAACCCAATGGACAGATTGCTTCAGGCTGGGCAGCAGCAGAGAGCTCTGAATGTCCTTCCAGTTTTACAATGGCAGCATTCATGCATATTTGTACAGGATTCTGCTGTGGCTTCTTTATTCTTGTAACTTGCATAAAGATTCAAAAATCTTTTGAATACAATGGTTTAGATTTTCTGTCGCGTACAAAATGAGACAAAATTAGTCACTGAGAGCAAAAGCAGAAACAGGGTAAATTCTATTTAGATATTTATGAGCAGGTAGCTTTAATACTAACTGAAATGCTCAAGTAAGCAGTGGTGCTGGTGCCAATGTAAATTTGCACCACCAAAAGCTTCACAAATACCAGTGAGAGAGGAAGTGTGTGTCTGAAGGGTATGGGTATGAATCAGTCTATGCCAGTATGATTTGCTATGTAAAGCATACTAAGTACCAAAATAGCTGTTTCTTAATGGTGTAGGGGACCACATGCAAGGTCCACTTGCATGATAAGTGATTTCAAGCCTTTCATAGTAATTTAGAAGAGAAAGTAAACAACAATTTGCTTGTATGAAGGACTCATAAGGAAGACTGAAGCTCTACTTCTACAGCGTAGATTACAGCTCTTCTGACACTTAGTTCTGTGCATTTATCATAGAATCATAGAAGATGCTGAGCCTCCTGCCATTTCCTTGAGTCTTGTCCCTGCTCTCAAGAGCAAAGAGATTGGTACCTGCCCCTCCTCATCCCCTCATGAGGAAGCTATAACTGCAATGAGGTCTCCCCTCAGTCTTCTCTCCTCCAGGCTGAACAGACCAAGTGACCTCAGCTGCTCCTCACTGAGCTTCCCCTCACTGCCCTCCATCACCTTTGTTACCCTCCTTTGGATGCTCCCTAATAGTTGAATGTCTTTCTTATAGTGTGGTGCCCAGAACTTCACACAGGATGCAAGGTGAAGCCACCCCAGGGCATTTACTCCACTTCAGTGATATGGTCAGCATATAGAGAGTTTAAAAAGCAGAACTAGAAGATAATCATAATTTAAAGATGTGTTTACTTCGTGCAGTCTAAAATAGCACAGTTCCCCATATGTGACAAACATGAACCAATCTACTTTTTTAGAGGTTCAAGAAATAATGGAAGCTATTAAAAAGCCCCAAACCATAAATATGAAATAAAGAAAGAAAAACTGACAAGGAGACAAGGAATTATTTATAAATTTTTTATTCAATTCCACCTAATTTTTATAAGGTTTCTTGAATCCTCAATATTATCTATGTCAAATAAATCTAGTGTATATGAAAGTGCAAGAATGGATTCCCTCATGGTCGTTGTGTGTGTAGGACACAGCTGTCACACCAAAAGAAGTTTTATAGTGGCTTTAAAAATGTATCTTCTTCTCATTAAATGTAAGTCTTGAAAATCACAAATATATATATTAACTACTTTCACTACATATTATATCGTACTATCTATATTTTTATGAAGGCCAGACTACATTATATATTGATCAACATACTAGCATGCAATGTTTGGCATACTAGCATACTGAAAAAGTTGATTCTTTAATAGTGCTATCTGAAAAATATTTATAGGAAACCTGAATTTTTACTTGAACTTCTCTATAAAACTGGGCTTTCTAAAAAAGAAGGAAATATTATATAGTGTTTAAATATTGAAATTGTAAAATTTCAATTTGCATGTTTTTCTAACACTTACAGTGTTGAATGCAACACTGGCAGAAGACCACAGATAAATAGACTTCTGTGAAAGTAGCCCTGAGAAATTACTTGAGCAAAACAAAAAGGTCAATGATAATTCCACTTTCATTTTCACCCTTATGTTAAATTCAGGGAAATTTTGTAAAATGAGTGATTGAATTGCTAAAGAGAAACCTTTGGTTAATTGCATGTCAGTATAGTTACTATAGTTACTTTTTTCACTAAAGTCACTGTAGTTACTTTGTTTCTTGGTTTTTCTGTTAGGAAGGTAGAACTGTGTACCTGGATCACCACAGAGATTTCATTATTTGAAAAAAAGGAGGCAAGTACCATATGTATTATTTAAAACATCCAAAAACAAACATCAAAATTCTTAATAGTGTAGACAATTCTTAAAATTGTCTTCACTAATTACGTACTTTCAAACACATTTGGCCTGAGAAGTAGCTAGTACACAGTCTGGTTATACATATATATATGTGTCTCTATCTGTCATTTATGCAAATATAAATATATTCAAAAATATACAGATGCATATGCAAACATATGTATCTAAATAAAATAGGGTAATATATGGAATGGCTTTATATATATATATATATATATAGTTACAAACCTATGTACAGTGGAGGTACAGATATAAATGCTTTGGCTTTGTGTCTCTGTTGGCATGCCTGTGGCTTTGCATAGCCTGTTGCCTGTGATTTCTGCAGCTCCTTACTGAACACCTCTCTCTCACATGCCTTTCAAAAGCAGCCTTCAGTGAGGACCAAATCTCAAGTGGAGCTGCAGAACCCTCGTGTCCCCCCAGCCCCTCAGTTTGCCTGGTAACACCTGCAGGCTGTGCATCCGCAAGGAGCCGGTGCCCACTTTAGAGCAGGCGATTGCTTCATTTGGAACAGTCTGCAAACCCTGTTCTTTCTGCTTGCAGTTACATTAGAAGCCAACAGTTCAGCTTTCTTTTGTTTTCTGTCTTTATTGAGGCTCTTAGTAAAAGAAGGATATTCCTGGTGTTGGAATTCCAGAACCAATATTTAATACACTGAGAGCAGAAACATTTTTTTACGTAAACAGCAATTTATTTTACTATTTAAATTTGTTTAAATTGCTATTGATCTATTGTATACATAGTCAATGAAGACATACCTGGCTTCCCACTGCTAACAGGAGCAGTGACAAGGACATCTCAATATATAATATCAAAGACCTATAGCATTATCTCAAATTATTACATTAAAAATTGAACTTTTTTACACAATTAACAGTACGTTATTTTAATGAACAACACAGAGTATAAAAAATAGATTTTCCAATAATTTTATAGTATTGTGTATGTGCATTACATTTTAAAATAACACAGTAAGTGCTAAATGCTTACTAGATTAGTTATATATATATATATATATATGAAAATAAATGCATAAATTGATGTGTGTATTATTTTAAAGGACTGTTACAGATTGAAAGTCTTCCTTGAAAAGATACTTGTGTAAAATTTGAAGTGACTGAATTGTTTGAGAGAGTTACAGTCTGCCCACAAATACTTTGGAGCTAAGGGAGGCCATAATTGTTAGCTAAGATATCTGCTGCAAATTGGTTAAGCATCCAGAGATTAAAAGCTCTTTGAGGTCTACATGTAAGTGCTCAGTGTGAGTATTGCTCTTCTGAGTTACAGAGCCTTGGTGCATTTGTGATAACCCCTTACCAGGGAGATTTTCGCTTTACTAAACCTGAAGTCGATTAATTGAAAACTTTCAAGGCCTGACATATAGTTTAGAAATATACCAGACCCCAGCCTCATGTCTCACTAAAAACATTTACTTGTCACACACTGTTATGATCTTCTGGCCATTCTATGATTATAGCAGCAATAAGGACTCTGTGCCTTTTCTGCCAGGGCCTCAAGAAAGTAAATAATCAGGAGGCTTTTTCTTCATGTTTCCACAGTGTTACTTTTTAGAAGAAAACAATAAACTCTCTAGTAAACCAAGGAGAACTGTTTAGAATAGATAACATATATACTTTCAGAAACAAACTTTGCTATTACTGTACAGCTAATGGGATAATATAAGCCTTAGCAGGAGCTTGAGCAGGACAAAATAGCTACATGAATTTTCTGTCTCCACACCATTAAGTGCTTAAAGGCTTTTGGTCTTGAAACAAAGACATGAAAATTTTGAAGTTTATTTTTAAACTTGTTCATAGGAACACAGAGTTTCAATGTCTGTCCTTCTCAAACCAGGTGCTGCTCCAGGGCTCCAGAAAGGAGGATTTGGGGGCTGTACTCAGTAGAGAAATTTTTCTGTGCAGCAGTTCCAGACAAGAATGATGTTTTAAGGACTAGAAGTACTGTATCAGCACAAGTAAAGAAAAGACTTCTCACATTCTGAATATCACAAGAAATCTAGAATTAAGTGTGGATTTACCAGGATGAGGAGCCTGCCCTTCAAACACTGGTAAACCAGGAAAGATAATAATAAAAAGTGTCTGCTGTTTACATATTTACTTCTGCTAAGCAAGTTACACAAAGGGACAAAAACCCTACAGTGTGATAATTATCAAAGTCCACGTTACTCCTCTTTATCTTCATGCTTTCAAGTTCTCATTCCCAATCACTCTCAGGAGGTCTCTCACACTGAGAGATAAATGATCCTGGATCAGTTCTCACGTGTACACAGCCAAAGACATTTGGGAAATTGCTATTCCCCCTCACACCCACACCCACCCACACACAAATCTTATCTACCTCTTATTTGGCCTCAACCACAGGGAAAGAACAATTATCCTATATGAGAGAAGAGCACAATTGCCCACCCCTGTCCTGTAGCCTTCCCCAGCTACTGAGATTATCATAAGAGGGACGTGGAGCAGAGGAGTGAGGGAACCAGCACAGGGACGCCATAGCTCGACCTCTCTCTAATCCCATAATGGATACATTTTCCTCTGGTCCAATTACAAATTGAATCCTTTCCAGTTGGTTTTTTCCCTATGAATTTAGTTCACAAACTCCCTTAGCGGGGATATATTCCCTATCATAAGGCTGAAGTTTACCACCTTACCCTCTGCTGCCTGTGGCTCTCCTTTCAGTGCTAATATTACAGTTTCTGGCATAATACTGTCTTGCACAACTATATCCAACTTTAGATTATCTTTCCCTGTGCTTTCAGACTGACAGCCCATTCATTTTACCCTTTAAAATTTCTGGGTTTTCACCATAAAATTAATGTGGAGTGCAACATCTTCAGCATTTTTGTAATGCAATTTTACAGCCAGCCTTCTCTGACTACAGCAGCTGAAAGCAATCAAGTGCATGAGAACAAAGCATTTTTTAAAGAAAACCCTTTTGTGTCTAACATGCCAGCAATATTGATTTTGTCCACAGAATAAAGCAGTGTTTTCTCCAGTCATTGCATTTGTACAATTTTTGGACCCCTCATTTGGAAGAATCGTTAGTATAAGCTGAGGGCCTTATTTTTCTTAGATGATTTAGTGAGCATCAGTTATTGTTCAGTAAATACTTAAAAATATGGAAACTAATAAATACTTGCTTCAATCAGTGTCAGAATTTTAACTGACCATTACTACACAGACATTTCAAGTGTAAAGTATAACACCTTGTCTTATATCACCCAGTCTTTGATACTTCCTTCTGCAGCCCTCCTAGACTCTTCTTCAATTCAGTTCTTTGCTGGTAGAGTCAGTCCCTTGGATCTTCCTGCATCTTTCAAAAGAACTTCAAGAAAATAGAAAAGTCACTGCTGTCTGACTTCAGATTATTCCAGAAATCCTGGGGAGTTTTTCCAGCAGTGTTCCTGTGTTCTATCACAAAACGTGCCAGTCTTCCAGGGTTGCTTCTCTGAACAAATGCCAACTATTAAAAAAAAAAAAATCAAAATAAGAAGAAAATTATAATTAAAAAAAAATATTACACCTGAATTCAGTGTGAGCCAACTGCTTACAGGTGCACATGGATAACTCTCCATCTTCTTTAAGCTATGTGAGGATGACTGTGTGCACTTTTGAATGCTGCACAGCTGTTCCCTCTAGGAAAATTTAGATGAGACCTCAGTCACCATAACAAATGTTTCCATTTCTATTTGCCTACAGTAGAGGGAGAATGAGAAATCACTTATAATGCAAGGTGTTCTCTCAGAACCTGGCAAGGCTGACCAAGGCCACAGGCTGACCCCAGCCTCTTTTCCTCTGACCAAACACTGTTCAGGAAACACACAGCTGAACCTCAAGGTTTGAGAAGGTCTGCTTCCTAACATTCTTGACTGCAGCTATGACATATAATACTAAATGTGTTATTTTATAAGTTTAGAACTCCAGTATAATCAGAAAAAACATGTGGGGATATTTAAAATTATTACTTTATATATTTTGCATTGTGACAATGCAAAAATATTTCAATCCTGTTCAAACTCTGTTCTGACACACAATGTAGGAACTACATAGAGTAGACCTTTCCTAATGAAAAACCTTTTTCTTCAACAGATGTATGGCTTTTGTTTCCACATGGTCCTGGGAAATCTGTTAAGAACATAGCACAAGTATTTTCTAAACTCTGTTACTAAGTACCATTTATAGCTGTCTGTCTCTGGAGTAGGGGTCACTAATGGCATTCTCCAGTCTTCTACATTACCAGTGCAGAGTCAGATGTGATGGGGTCTAGGCAACAGGATCCAAAAGAGGCTAGTTACAACTCTGTAACTCTGTGCCAGATGTAAATATAAATCTCTATAATTGTAAGTGTTTGAAATACAGACAGATCAAATGGCTTTATGGTAATTTAAAGCTTAGAAATTGAAACTGTTTGGAAATTTACGTATTATCTATGGCTTTGTGCCTTCATTTCTTTTAGAAAAGTCAAAAGAACAAAGAATTAATTTCCTGGTGGAAAAGTAGCTATTATGAAGACTTTAGAATGAAAAATTTTTTCCATTATTTTGCAGAATCGGGAAAATACACTATCCGGCAATATTTCTGTAAAAATATGTTTTTTCCAAATGTTTAAATAACATCTATCTAATAAAAATTATATATATAAAAACTATATCCCTTCTCTCTTGAAGGTATACATCGGGTTTGGGTTGTGCTAGAGGAGATATTTATGATTTCAGGTAAATTCAACCACAGAGGGAAATTATATACAATGAACCATGGGTTTGTGTACAAACTTGAATTATGAATATATAAATGTACAACTGTGAATGCTTATATCTGCCATAATATTAGCAGTTATATACGACCTCAATTCTGAAGGCAGAGGGCCTCCACTTCCCTGTAAGACTTCAATTTAGGGATATAACTCAACTGAGGTCATCTATGCCTAAAATTAATGTATCGGCTAGTCAGCATGGATCATCATCATCATCATCATCATCATCATCATCAGAAGAAGAAGAAGAAGAATATCCATAATTATTCTGTGATAATATGCTCTGGTTTTGGTAATAACTTTTCTATTTCTTTCAAGAGTGTATTCATGGGTGTTGTTTTTGCATTAATGAACACCAAGCAATTTGTAGATCAAATAATAATCACAGGGTCATGAGAAGATAGGTGTTTCTCACAAATCAGTAAATTATACTGGTTTTAAATAGTATCATAGGTAGATTTGCAGCTCACCTACCTAGTTTTGTAACAGCTCAGTACAGAGATAATGCAAAATCTATCTCCAGTTTTTGTCCTAAGGAACATTTCCCAAGACCTTCCCCATGTAACATTAGCAACACAAATAGGGCATCCAGAAATGAGGGCATTTAGTAAGTTACACAAAAGGTGGTGGCTGTCATTCAGCCCTGGGCATTGCTGGAGTTTTTTTCAGTCTTTCTCACACCTCAACACTGAAATTTCTGGAGTCATCATGCAGCTCAAGTCTATGTCACCCAGTTTTAACTTCGCTGTACATCTACAGGTAGTTTAAGCCACAAGCATTAATTAGTTACATTATGATAAGGTTTTTTATATGTGTTTATCAGTCTGGAAGCAGTTGGGGTGTTGGCTAGACAGGCGTATAGAGGACATCCAGCTTCTCCAACAGTCGTGAGTGGTGATCAGCTCTTCCCTTCCTTCCTCCCAGTATATCCACTCGTGCTTTTTAAATATGTGGCAGCAACAAGCAGGCACTCTTAGTTTCCCAGGTCTTAACTCAGGTAAGTGCAGCAAGTCAGTTCAGCACAGCAAGTTTACCCTGCCTGCTGCAGTCCTGCTGGAGGATCTGGGTCAGCTGCTGGCCTCCATGTCCATGGCCTTCGTAGCCAGGAGTTGGGAGCAAACTCAACCACTGCTGTCAGACAGTTGCCATCTGCATATTATTGTAACACAGCTCCTGTCACTTTTATCCAGCACTGTAGAGGTTAGACATGAGATAAATTGTGTTTGATTTTCACTCAGGGAAAGAGACATGTTGGGAATGTTTGGACCAGCCAATAATTCATGTGGACAAAGTCATTTGATGCTTATGTCAATAAACATGCCAATAACTCAATTAAATTTAGTATTGTTTGTGAGGCAATTTCATCAGGAAAACATCAGTGTACTCTTGAGGATTGACATCACAACTGAAAATAATTGTGAAAAGGTTCATCTATTAGCTCATTGAGTCCTGCAACAGCAGGTGATTTTCATAGCTGTTTCCATGACAGGAAAAAGTAAATATTGTTTTTCCAGGGCCTAGTTTCACCCCTTTAGTATTTTACTTTCATGTAATGAAATCTGAATTGAATTTCTCTAATGAACTTAATGACTCTTGACTCCCTTTCTTAATCTGAAACACTTTTTTATTTGAATAATTATTTAAAACATTTTGTATAAGTCAGATTATACATCAATGTGATTTAGTATGGATATGTTCACATGGAATATAATGAAAATAAACCATTAAAAATGCTTGTTTGTATTTCACACTTATAATACCCCCTTAAATAAAGCACCGTAACAAATATATGATTTGTACAAGGATTCCTTATTTTTTATCTCAGTTGTTTTCTCTTTCTTTCCATATATTCAGCAATTTATCTGAAACCCTATGCTTAGTCTTCTATTCTGGCTTATTTATAAGTTATGTAACTGTCTGCCCTTAAACAAACTTGAATAGCATAGAAAATTCACAGTTCTTCAGGCAAACAAACATTTCTTATGATTGAAGTAAAAAAGTCTATCCAAAGATTTACTCTTTTCTCCAGTTCTGCTAGTTGATCTGGCAGTTGGTATTACATTTCTCTCCAAACTTTGCATTACTTGTCTTTTTAAATCATGACATCTATAACACTAAAATCTGTCTTCATTTGAATATCCAAAATGTTACTATTTCAGATAATGTTATATCCTGGGGGGGAAAAAAAAAGGAAAATAAACCACAACAAAAATATTTAAACAATCTAAAAACTTCAATTAGTTATCATCTAACAACTAGACAGCTGGATTTATACTGCATAGTCTTCTGTACAGCCATATCTTACTTTTTAAGAAGAGTCTTAACTGATTTTTTCATGATAAAATTAAAATTAGTCACCTCATTGAAACTTTATCTTCAACCTTTGCTTAATTGACATTGATTTTTGAACATTGTGTTATAGCTTTTTATACAATTCCAGTACTCTTGTCCTTGAGATCACATTACTCTTCCTGTACTGTTCACTTCTCTATGCTCATTGACTTTGTGCTGCCAGCACTTTCAATGCTTGGAAGGTGAAACTGTGTCATCTGCAGCATGACCATGTTTGAGACTATAGCTTGGAACAAAACTTCTGAGTCCAGGAAGTTTTCCAGAGAAATTTATTAAATTTATTTTTCTCAGATGATCTGAAATTTTTTTGACAGCTGGACTGCTTGTAGGAGAATTGTCTAAGATATGGAGAAAGGTTAGTCAGTACAAAAAGATTGTGGAGATTATAAATTTCTAGTTGTTCTTTCTTTGATGAAAAAGTGTAGTATGATATGCTTTGTAACTACTTTTTTTCTTCCATTTTACAGAAGTACAATGTGCCATGCAATCCAATACCTTCCAAAATGTGTTTACATTAATTAGGTATTTATTGTATGTATTCTTTCTAAACACAGAAACTCATGTAGAGATCCAGTATAAGGCCCTTTTCACAATGAAACCTGCCAGGGAGCCACCAAGCAAGGACGAGTTGTACCAGGATTAAAGTGTAGATTACTTTATTTTCCAGATTACCTAGTAGTCTCATAGTCCCATAGTCCAAGAATATGAAACAATGCTCTATTTTGCAGACAGTACAGTCAAAACATCTCACAATTAAGAAAGGAACAGAACAAATATTAGCATGAAATACTTGACTGAGTCCCTCTGGGAATTTAAGGGGAGTTTGTCTGCTAGCATTAGCATTCTCCACACATCAAAAATCATGGTGTAGTCAGTGCTTTATCTGAAGATAAATCCTGCAGGGTGAGCCCGAGGTGATGGATGTTTCTGTAGGGCACCTCCTGAAATTGCCTCTCAAGTGATGTGTTACAGGTACCCAAGGGCTGGAACTTTCTCAGAAACAGGAGTCACCTGCATAAGAGACCTTCCTCATATCAATGTAGAAAGAGGAAATTAATTTTTTTTTCCTTTTTCCCTTATTTTCCTCTTTTTTTTTTTTTTTTTTTTTTTTTTTTCCCTTAAACT
>JAYDZK010000113.1:133882959-133967332 GCA_034509185.1 Euphonia xanthogaster
GGGAATTGGTTTTTTTTTTTTTTTTTCCTTTTTTTCCTCTTTTTTTTTTTTTTTTTTTTTTTTTTTTACATTAAACTTCATAAACACCAGCAACTGTGTTGTCTGTCTGGGATGCTATGAATACTGGCAATTTCTACTTGGCTTTGCCTGTTTTGATTTCAGCGTGGTCTAAGACATCTAAATAACAATAAAATTTTTCTTACCTACTGAAACAACTGAATCTATAAACTGGGGAATGGAGCAATTTTTCATGCACTTTAGTCTCCAGAATGCCTTTGAGAAGATTCAGGTGGCAAAGTAGATCCTCCGCTTAGCTGAATGGCCCAGTAGTAATAAAGAAGCAACAGTCAGAGAAAGCAGGAGAATTCCAGTAAAATTAGAAACACTGAAATTTCTCTGGCCTGCAGGAAATTGTTGGTGTGATATATGAACATTAGGGATCACAGGGAGCATATCACAGGCTCATTCACTGTGTTTTCCACTTGTCTTTCCTACTGTGAAGGCTGTAAATTTCAACTTCCACTGGGCCATTTGCAAAACATTTGTCACAGCATGCTCTGCACTTGATATCCATAGGAATTGTGTATGCTGTGTATAGCATCATGACTCTATACTCACTTGATATTTTGGATACATTTCATTTCTCTTCTCAGCACTTATATTTGCCAGTTTTCTCCCCCATGTTGTAATGACTTTTTTCCCTCAAATTTTGCCATTAGTACATGTATCCCTTTACTTGTTCAGTTACAGCTCTCACTGGCTACATCTATGGTTTGGCTGTAGATTAAATCCAGACTCCACTGGAATAAGAACACTCCCCCTACATGATGCAGAGTGCTGATAAACTTACACTTGAGCCAGCAAAGCAAGTTTATAGTACTTCAAAAATGTTGATGAGATGACTTTGTGCCAGCGAACTTTATGCTAAGTCAGGACTGTCTGACCATGCCAGATCTCCCGCAGCTAGTGAACCTCCTACAGATAGGCTGCAAGCCTTCTCACAGCCCCTTCTTGCTTTGTTTCTGCCTACTTGCCCACAGTCGTTGTCCTTGGAAGCAGCCTTGCATCTCGTATATGCAGGCACGGCGCCCTTTATTTCTCTTTGTCTTTGGTTTCCATCTCTAGTCATGGCCCTCGCTGCAGATCTGCCGTGCACTGCAGATCTCTGTTGGCCCACTGCCTCAGACTTTGCCACTGCCACATGGCTGAATGTTAGCTACAACACCGTGGTTATCATCACAGAGACAGGGGCAGGATTTATGCCAGATCAACGCCATGTGTGCCTCATTTACATTAACCCAAATCCCACCATTATGTTGATCCCAATCCAGAATGAAGGTGGGTAGATCTAAAACAGCTGCTAGAACTCTAGAAGGAGACTCTCCTCAGATCTGTTCTTGCCAGCACATGCAAAGGAGCTGTGTGTTGTGCTATGGGTGTGCATTGTTTACTTGGCCTTCTGCAAGACCATACCGTTCCACTGAGTCCTGCCCTGCTGTTTAACAATTCACACTCTCCTTGACGTAGATTTGGCCTGAGCCAGCTGAACTTCTTCCATTGGTGAGAATACTGTTGGCCAGAGACTGGTCCAGAACTGCACTTGAGGCCATCCTTTTTTCCTGTAGAGAAGGGAAAATTTTAGCCATCCAAATCTCCTGTGTTCTGGGCCATAAGAGACGCCCTGGCTTTGTTTTGTTTATTGGTATAGGACTAAACAATGAGCTGTGTTTGATTAAGCCAAAGGTTCTGAAGAAGGACTAATATGGACTGAGGATAATAATGGTTGCATGGATGATGGGAAGACATTCTGCAACTATGAAAAGCTTGGCAACTGCAATGTACTCAGATGCGGAGGTTTGAGATTTCAAGCCTCCTGTGTGTTGCCCTCTCTGACGAAACAAGGGAGCATCCGAGGACAAACTCTGGATCATTTTTGAAGGACGCTGAGGCCACTTTCTTTTTTCCTATCATTTTCTAAGCATACAGCCAGCTCCTAGGCATTTTGCCAATAGAACGGTATAGTGCTGCTGACAATTCTGTCCCCACTCTTCTATCAGTGACAGGGAAATGGCCTTATGCTACCTAAACCCTTCCAATCTCAGAAAAAGCTTTCCTACTCCAGGACCTAGTGTCTGTCACATTTGGAGGCTTTGACTACAATCTATAATTTTTTTCACCCTGGGAAAATGAGAATCATAGCCCCACACCTGTTTCTTTCCACAAAAAGCGCTCACTGGTTTATTTTACTGGAGCTGCAGAAGACATATTGCATTCAAACTGTAGATACATATATCCATACATCCATACATACCTGAAAAGCAAGAATGATGGTTTTTCCTGCTCATCAAGAGTACCTGGAGAAGGGAAAAGAGATTGGACAGATGTCACTTCTGCCCATCATCATCATCATCATCATCATCATCATCACTAATGATTCTCCTTGCAGCTAATGTGTCAGCAGTTATAGAGCTATACTTCAGCCTGAGATAGGCAGTAAGTATAGCCAGATGTTTCCTGGGATAAGAGGCTTCTCCGTGGACCACATATTTTCTCCACAGTGCTTTCTGTACTTTGGAGCATTTTATACTATATAGGAAGATTGCGTGCTTTTGAAAAAATACCCCTGCAGCCACGTGGCTGATTACCATAATGAAGCCGGGAGGATTGTCTGCCGGAGGTAACATCTGTGTGTGATGGTGCCCACGATTCACCATGGGTCTGGTGAAGCCTTTGTCCTCCATGTACTGGACTCAATCACAGAAGGGTCTGGAGAGAGCATGCAGCAGTTACCAGCTCTTCCTACCTCTATTCTCACTGGGACACCAGCCAAGCACAGGATCACACTGACAGAACCTATCATTTACCAGGGCTGATGCAGACAGAGAATATGTCAGCTGGGATCCACAACAGCCTAGGGCAAAAGTTGCTCATATAGCTGAGATATTTACAATGACCATTTCTATTTTCTGATGGAACAGTTTGGGCATCTGCAGTCAAACTCGACTGCCTGGGCACATGAGCCTGATCTTTGGCCAAGTGGATGGGTAATCTATGAAATTAAAAGTATGGGAGCTGTGAAGAGAGTACTCATGCAAACATGGTGTGGCTCAGAGGAGGTGTACTGCTCTGCTATTGTCCTGGGCCAGAGCCAAGTAAGAGCTGCAGCTGTACTCAGCTGTACTTTTATACTAGCTCTGAGCAGGACAAAAGACAGAAGACAGCAGAGGTAGGCTATGAGACCTAGCACACTGTGTGGGAGATCTTGACTGGTAGCTGGTTCTTACTGAAACATGTCTCGCACTGAATACTCAGCCAGCTACTTAATGAACACAGCTCCTCCAGTCCATGACTAATACGCTTTCCAAGCACACTGTCCACTTAACTTCCATTAGCTTCCAGAGACCAAAACCCAGTAGGAAAAAAGCAGGTTGCAAGCAATGCCTACTGGGATCAAGTCTGGTTCTGTGGTCCTGGGAGCTAAATATACTTCAAATTTTGTCTGGTTCCTGTTACATTTCTAGGATCTGTTTTCCAAAATTCTTTATTTTAAAATTTTTCTGCTGTTTCCCTTGACAAACCCTAAACTGTATTGTTATTTCTATAGTCAGCATCCCAGAGCCTTTTCAGGACTGGGATGGAGAAGTTTATTCATTTGGAATTAAAAAGATGGTAGTGAGAACTATATTAGTAGAATCTGCAGAACACAGAGGACCATAGCGAAAAACAAAAAGGAAAAAAAAAAGGGAATATGAAGTTGTTTCATTGTGTCTCATTATTGACAGACAGCTGTTTCCATGTCATGAAACTGAGCCGCTACACAAGAGCATGTAGATACATGAACAAAAATCTTGCAACAATTAGGCTGAAGGGGTGTATTAAGAAGCAAACCTGATATTCTTTTACATACTGCCTGTTGGGATGAGTTTCTGAAGGGATTTTTCCTCAGAGCCAAACCACAGAAGGCCTAGCTAGTTCATCTCAAAAGGCCACCCAGAATGCATTGGTGTGTACAAGGATGGGGGATCATCTCATATCCAATGGAAAGTGCACGGAAAGGATCTAAGTCTGCAAGAGCAGGACTGAGGCATGTGTTCAGCACCCAACATTTCAACTGTTTTACCAGTTGCCTTGGAAGATGACTAAGATATTGCCTCAGTCATGCAAGGAGAGATGTAAGTGCAGCCTGGTTCAGCAAGACTCTCAAGTAAGATCATCCCAAGAAATGGTGGCCATTTTTGAAAAAAAAAAAAAAAAGCTGAGTTACCCCAGAGAACTGCCCATGAATTTACTACATTGTACTGAGATTCACATTCCACAGCTCAGAAAACCCAACGCATGGATGCACCACGTGTTGTGATTCTCAGACATAAAACCCTAATCTCTTATTGGTACAAAATCACTGTCATGTCAGCTCCCTAAATGATTGTTGCGCCTTCAACTGGATCACATCTGTACTCCAAAACATACTGTGGTACAAGCAAACTGCCTGCTTTCAGAAAATGCAATAGCCTCTTGGAGTGAAATTCTATTATGTGACCCCACACATACCATGGAAATTTTTTAAACAAGGGAAAAAGTAGTTACACATTTCTGATTTTCAAAATCTATCTACAAGAATATAAACTCTACTCACACTTTTTGTTTCTGTGCTGCTTTTTCAGCCTTGTCTTCCTTGCTTTTCCCCTCATCTTTAATACAGACAGGACAATGCTCTTCCCATGCAAATCACCTTTTTAGTCAACCTTACCCTGTCACAGAGCTTTGGCAGCTAACAAAATATTAACACTGTTGGCAGTGATTAAAAGCAGAAGGGCTTTTTCACCCTTCAAGCTTCAAGATGTTTTTCCTACTCTTAACAGACAACCCCAAACACACTCTGCAAACCCTAAACTGCAGCCAAACCACAAATCTGACAAACTGCAATCAAACAAACCATTACTCAACAGATAAGCAAACAAATTAATTTACTCCCATGGAACAAGGACTTATTCCTTCCACACTAGCAGTCACACAAGAAGCTTAGTCTTTCATACACTTTGCAGACTGACTTTGCTGAGAAAGAGGAAATGTGGGTTAAGAAAGCCCTGAAGATATGTACATTTTTTCTGTCCCATCCTGTTGAGGACTTAATTACTCCCAGAAAGAGAAATAGCTTCAATAGATATCTTGTCTGCTAACGAATGTCCTGAGCAGTAAAAAGTTGAAAACTGGGAGCTTTTTGGTGAAAAACCTTTTATAGTTGGTATCTAGATATTTGCTTTCAACTTCTATCAGCAACTGAACCACATGGGCCAAGTGTCATCACTGGTGTTTATAAGTCCTGGCAAGGCACGAGCAGTCCCTGACCCATCCCATGTCCCTTCTAGCTCTAGGACAAAGACTCTCTCCCTTGAAGCAGGTGATGAGGGTTTAAATCAATTTAGGGAGAATACGAACCTGTAGCCAAGTCTCCTGACAGTAAGTGCATGTTATAATACAGGCTATATGGAAACAGTCAGCTACAACTGCACTCCTCCTCTGACCTTGATCCTTCACTCATTCCTTAAGCTAAGGGTCTCAATAGCAGAAATGTCCATGAATCATCGATGAAGTGAAATCTCTCACTGTTGCAAAGCCAAAATGTCTAAATCTTAGCAGGAGATTTTGTGTAATATTTCCTGTTGGCAGGCCTAGGTTATTTATTTTCTGTGTAGAGTGCTGGCAGTCCTCTCTTTCCATATGCTCCATTGACAGTCTATATCTATTCCATGTCTTGTGATGTCCCAAGAGAAGGCAGAAGCCTAAAACCTGTACACTGCAGTGCCAGGGAACATAAACCTTGCACCTCACGCTGCAGTGTGTCACAGATTATCACACACATGATAGCTGCATTAGTGCCATGTCCCACACAGGCTCATTTGCCCAACTCCTCAGCAGCTGGATTGCTTGTGGCAGCCAAACTGCAATGTGCAGTACAGATGTATCCTGATCACAAGGTAGCAGTGTTCTGTGAATTTGGCCCAAAAGCCTGGAATTTCCATTTAACTGAAATATATGTCAGCAATATCTTTGATAGCCAAGTTGCATTTTATACATTTAAATATGAAAGTATACATGTATTACCCTAAAATTAATCAGGTGAATTTACTGTTGTTAACTAAAAATTTAATATTCCAGATCATTCTGGAATCCAAGCTTTTTGGTATCTCCTTCTGCTTTACCACTCTTTTGTTTTAGCTGATACCAACCATCAGTTGGCACACAGTCACAGCCATGGTCAAACCTCCCTAATAACAGCTGAACCAAAAGAGCCATCTCCATCTGAAGTCAAAAAGAAAAAAGCAGACTTTGGCATAGTTTCTGTGCCATGAAGGTTGTTGGATAAAACATTATCCATGAAACAGAAGAACAGAAACAAAGATTTTTTAATTCAAATTCAAATTACAACAATTCAGCATAATTTGTTTATACAGACATCTGCAGCTGAAAGGTAAAACTTTGCCTCCCAATATTAAAAAAAGAATAATAGATGCTGACAACAGAACTGAATGCCATAAGATGTGGCATAGAGAAGATCAGTAGTTTGGTGGGTTTAACATATTTGGAGAACCTATAAATATCTTTCTTACAGATGTTAACTCAAATGTTATTAAACTGACTCTTTTGAAGATGAAAAAAGATATATAAAACACCAAAAATATCATAAAATGTCTTGCATTTTGATATCTGTAATGAAGACGATTGCTTTTTATCAGTGTATTAATTAAAATGCTAAAAATTCTCTGTAAATTATTCTCTGTAAGTTTAGGTATTTGATTGAAATGGAACAGACATTCTGCAGACATTCTGAAATTCTTGGGTCCATCAGAGGAATTACCATCTTTACACTCTCTTCCTGCCACAAAAACCTCAAAACTTTCATTTTATAATTTATTCTTTAGTCCAGAAACTGTATCTGTTATTTCTTTCTATACAATTCCTAGCTTTAAGTTTTAGTTGTAGAAATAACTAATAAATAAATAGCAATTAAATTTTTAATGGCTGAAGTATTACACATCCAGTAATGGCTATTCAGTATTTAGGACTCCTGAAAAACATTCCCTGTTCAATCTGTCAAAAATGATTGCCTACTGTTCAAATGATAATTTTTTTCTTTACAACATTCCTGTTGCTGCTTCCTGTATTTCTTTCCACATTTCTAAAAATAAGCTTTTACTATGATTGCTTCTTTTACACTGAAAGTGTTGCACAGGCATAGTCCTCAGATAAAGGTGCTACAGTCTGGAAAGACAGGCAAGAAATCCAAGCATAGAGAGAAATCTAAGCTGGAGTCATTTTACATTGAATATATACAGCCACATATTAAAATGTTGTGAGGGGAGTTAATTAAACTGAGACCAAGCAAAAATATTGACTCTCCTTGAGTCTTAATCATGCTTTGTGAACGAGCACATTGCCGTGTACAGCAATTCAATGCTGGCAGGTGCAATGATGCAAACTGAAGGAAAATTACTTGCAGCATACTACTGAATTAATGTCAATTCAGGAGATGGATGTCGGTATTCAAGAGACACCTCTCAGTGGAAAAGAAGTTATACAGACAGCTGAGATGACAAAATCTTAAAGAGAGAAGGTTGGAGAGTGCTAAAGAAAAGTTATTCTAACTTTCAGATGTTGGCTGGTTTACCTTGCCAATGAGGTGGGCTGTACTGCTCATACATTCATCATCAACATATTGCAGAAGTGCACTCTTCTGAGAAAGACTGGGGCCATGAAAAACTTCTTTGAAGGGAGACTGGAAAGTTTGGAGTTGTTTAGAAAAGAGGTAGATAAGAGGAGATATGATAAAAACATCAAATGGAATTATTGTAATATAGTCAGTCTCATAACAAAAAAAGCAAAATACATCTCTGGAAAATGTCAGATTTTTGTCAGAACTTAAAACTCAGAGAGCTATCAGCTGAGAAAAAAGAATTGGGGATTTTCAACAAAGGTTTTGGAGTGGAAGCTTTGGCAGAAGGTCAGGTTTTCCACTGAAAACAGACAATTGCAGCATGTAAATATTTCTTATAAAATTCAAATTTCTGCTAAACCCAGATTTGATAGAATATATTTGATCATCCCTGGTTGGGTTACATAAACTCCAAATAGGATGAAGCATGTATTTGACAAAACTACTCAAGTAAGGTTGGCAATTTCATACAAAGTATGAAGCATTTCACCAGGACTCAGGAAAAATTCTGCTGCCAGCATTTTGTCTGCAAAGATGCCTCCTTTTTTAGTCTGACTCATTCAAATTGCAGCTAATTCAGTTATCTTGACGTGCAAGGAACATCTTCAAGAACTCAATGTTCTTTTAGCAATTATTGAGTGAAAATTTCCAATCAACCCTGATTTTACAAATAACTAAATGTTTTATTCAGACAAATTTCTGTTTATTCTGTCTTTTGTCAAAAATAGAGCTGCACGAGCTCTCCTGTTTTGTTTTGAAGGAGGAAAAAGGTTGCAATTTCTAAATTTCAGCATAGAAAATTAAGATATGCAGCCATATCCATGGTTGTTTCTAGTTTAAAAGTTGTAAAAAATGCCTGCAGCAAAGTATGGGTGCCCTTGTTTTTATGTACACAAAACAACTGACAATGAATTTGCCTTTATTGTGATTGGTAATGCTAAATTTGCAGTCAGCCAAAACAGCAATCTGTTCCTCTGCAAGATAAAGCACTCCAGTCTTCACATGCTCCTTTTTTCTTTTCTTAAATGTGAAAATGCATATTTAGATAATAAAATATGTACTTTGCACTACAGCCACTGCATAATCATTTTCACCAAGAAACAAATACTCCATCATTTTTTGCAGAATCTTGGCAGGCTGGGGGTGTCTGCTACTAGTGTTTCCTTGCTTTCTTGGGCATTGTGAAAAAGATCTTATAGATCAGCCCCGAGTCCAGATGTTTCCTTTCCCTGATGTGTTGACATACTCGGCCTGATACTCATCTCACATCTGCTGAGTGTAAATCTGGAATATTGCTACAGAAGTCAAAGAAGGAACTGAGTATAATTTTTGCACAGGAATGTTCCAAGAATACAGATGAAATTTTTAACATCAACTAAAAGTTAAAAAATTTTTAAAATGTCTTTACTACATATTACTGAGAAAACCAGGTCATATCAGACTTATTCCACTTTTTAGAGCAGTTTAATATGCGATAGGGCAACATTTCAGTGAAAAACTGGGGACTACTCTACGTGGAGTAAGGGAGAGGAAGAAGAAAAAGGAGAAAATATCTGATCTATGTTATGAATGCATCTCTTATTCTTCATTATTGCTATCTTCAAAATGTATGCAGTTTTACAGCTCATTGTTAGGCACAGTTGTGCCATCTTAGTAATATTTCTGTCTGAAATGGAATGAAAGAAGGTAAATGCTTGCCTCCTCTTCCTTTTAGCATCCTGAGTAGTTTTGACAACAAAAACCTAGAAACACAGGGAGTGTCTAGGAAAATTCAGAGCAGCTAGGCCAGAATATTTGTTAATCAAGTATATAAAACTCATACAAATTAGTTTTCCCTGCATTCGGAAAAAAATCTTGATGTCATTATTTTTTCATCAAAGATCCTTTCTTTTTTTGACCAACTTTTCTCTTAATCCTATTTAATTCTATCCATGTCACTCTCTTTTGCATTAATGAGCTAGTGCAGATGAAAATAAATCTGTAATTTATTTCACTCTTACAGTTCCTTGTAGTTGACACCCAGATGAGGTCTGCTTCATGACAGATGCAGTTAAATGAGAAACAGTTTTTGAAATTTGCTTTTTAAGCCTGATATATTCCAGGATTCAGCAAATGGCCCTATTGTAGAACTGGAATCTAATTTATCATCTTACAAAGCTCTTGTGAAAATGACAATGCAGTGTCTGAGCAAAATAGTTTGTAAATCTTTAAGCCAGATTTAACAACATAAATAAAAATAGCATCTGCCTTTGGAATTGCTGTCCAATCAATTTGAAATAACTGGCCATTTTGTCTATGGGTTCCATAGTTTTGATACTCCTCGTCACTTTTAATTTCATTTAGGAATTAGTGTTAATCCCTGTAGGGTACAGCCCCAAGCTGTGGTTATAGCTCACAGGGCAAATCCAGCCCACAGGGGGTCACAAGTGACCACACCCCCACCACGGTGCTGCTCTGCATAGTGACTCTGCCACCGCGGAGCCTGACAAGGCAGCTCCCAGCCTGCCAGCTCCCAGCCTGCCAGGTCAGAGAGAGTCAGGAGAGTGAGGACAAACCCCACCCTGCCTTCAGGTCACCACCCTCCCCAAGTTTCCCCCAAAAGCTCCACTCTTCATCTTCTTTCAAGGATTTACGCTCAGGATTCTAGGTTCTGGATCACAAGTGAAGCTAGGTTTTAACAGAGTTTGGGAACTGTTTAGTATTTCCTGTTGCCTAGCTTTAGGATTTGCTGTTCTTTGCCAGCTGAGTGCCTTAAGCAGATGTTATGAATCTTAAATCCCCCAAGGCATGTTGTTAGTTCTACAGACTCACACAATCCATACTCCACCTTCACCCCTACACACTGCCTTGGTGTGTAGCAATACTTCAGCTCATGGAAATGAAATGTAAAGGAACTAGAAGAGCAGGTTAACAGAGAGTTGAAGATGACAAAAATTAAGTCATCTAACTTTCTTCTGGTTCTGAAGTGTTTTAGTCAATCAAGTCAATTGCTTGAATATCAGCATAATTTTCTTCCCCTCCCTGAGATCATCAATATTTTTATTCAGTTTTGTTATGTGAAATACCTTGAAAAGAATAATCACAAAAAGCAGAGTAAGGGATTCTCTAGTTTTTTTTCTCCTTCAGAGATGATGTTTCTTATCATGACTGTGAAAGACTTACCTTTTTCACCACAGCTGTAATGCACAAATACTGAGGGAAGATATGGTATAATTGAGGCAGTGTTTATGTTACTGTGCAATGACATATGCATATAAGCAAAAAAAAAAATTTGAATAATATCACTTTTATCCATGTTGCAAGTTATATAATCCACTTCCATGCTCAAAAAACAATCCGAGTTTCAGCTGTGACTTGTTTATGGGCCACACTAGTCAGGGATATTGACAGGTTTGCTGTATCTGATGCAACATGACAGGAATTCAGCAGGCCTGACAGGCAGATACCATCTTGACAAACTTCATAATGAGAAGATCAAATGGACAAATGTTTTTTAAAATATGTTTAGCTCTGTGGAGCTCTGACTGCTCCCCAGTGAAGTGAAATTGTCCCTGTAGAGATAAACAAAATAGAAAACAAAAAATTCCATGAAGTGGAAGTAGGAAGAGGCTGAAAAAAATTTGAGAGGGAAATACTATACAAAAGGCTTGTAGGCATCTTCTTTTTCCCTGATGTCCACTTATGGCAGATTGCTGGCCTACATGGAGCTTTAATGAGAACCACTATGGCCATTCTTGTATTCTTAGGCAGTTTTGAGGTCTAGTGAAATGAAAACGTAATTCTGCTGACAGCAGATAAGAGATTATCTTTGGTGCAATTTTTTGAATAAAGAGATAATCTACAGGTTGAAAGACCGCATTGGTGTCATGCCTGGTTTTGAAAGCACAAGATATGATTTCATGTACAAAAAAATAAAGGTGGGAATGGGACAAAACAGCAATGCTTGAGAAACTGCAAGCTCTACTTTTAAAATCAAGTAAAAATCACACTTTTATATTTTATAATATGGCATTCATAAATAATAAATCAGAGCATTTAAGATGGTCTTATAAAATTATTCATATTATATAAACTGCATTTTAGGATAGATAGCACTATTTTTATGTGAGTTAAAACAATGTTTTCATCTGAAGTTTCACAACAACTCTTACTGAGTTTTCTACCTTTAATTTTTTCAGTCATAGCTCTATTTCTTTATGTTTTTAATTAGGGACATCATATGTTTTACATTACTTGGCTTGTAAGAATAATAGTTGGTTCTATATTCTCATTAAGTTCCAAAAGATTATCTGACTAGTTTACTTACAGGGTTATTTCATTCTATGCCCCTATAAAGAAGAAGAGAAGTTAATCTATTTCTCTTCTAAAAGGTTCCTTTTTCCCATAAAAGGAAAACAAGAAGACATGTCAAGCTGGATATTTAAGATAGTTCCAATTATCTCTGCTTGTCACAGTGAAAAACATTACTGTTAAAATGTAATAATGTCAAATGATCCCTATCAAATACGAAGTAATGCTTTTCTTTTTAAAACAAACAAATTATAACTGTGGAGATTGCTTTAAAATTATTCTGTCTCTCCTGCAGCCATAATCTTTGCTAGTGTAATTTGGCACAGGTTCACCAAACTAAAGGGAGCTTCACACATTCACTCCAACTGATCATTTGCTGCTATCTGCACACACAAAAAAGGTCACTTTTCATTTGGAAAAAATCCCAATATAATCCTGAAAGTTTGAGTTGCTCCTTTAACATCTGGAAGTTAGCTGCCCTCATATGGATAGCAATTTGATCCTACAATGGCTGTGATATGGGATAAGATATGTCAGACTATTTGCAGTCTTCCATCAAGTTGGCAGTAATTAAAAATTATTCAGTCAGTCTGTTCTTGAATGTGAAAAGTACCAAACTTTTGCTGCTCTGTTGATGAACTATCCAGTTTGGACAGCAGAGGAGCACGGCTGGTCATGTTGGGCTGCAGACAATTAGCCTTCAGGAGGAATGCAATAAAAACCTTTCTGGTTATATTTCTCTGGTTTGTGGTATAAGTGGAGTGTCCAAGTGTGTTCTCAGAGTGAGGGGCTGGTTACCTTCAATACGAACATCAATGACAGCTCTAAAAAGATTTTCATGGTGGAGATTGCTCTAATAAACCTAATTTGGAAAAAAGCATTATGAAAGATCATATGCTAGTGAAAAGACTCAGCTAAGAGCCCAAGGCCATCTAGCATGGCATTTTATGTACTTAGAGCCAAACTCTCATACCCCTAAAATCACAGTGGTTGCATCCAAATTTCCCCCAGAAGAGTTTCTGTCCAGTTTCAGAGGTGAAAGTCAAGGGTTTTTAAAAGATTGTTCCCAGGCCCAGGGCCCGTCCACACCGTTGCTAATTGCCAACAACCAAACAGCATGAGCAGCCCCAGGCCCCTGCCTGAGCCCAGACATTGGCCACCTTTGTTTTACTAATGGAGAGGTTTCTCACACAGCTCGCACAGAAAGAATACCTCTACGAAGAGGAACTTAAAAACTTTTAGAATTCTATATTATTATAATCTTGGCTCCTAGGATAGCAAGTTCCAAGGTTGCAGCTCATACTCACCAGCACCCAGCATCCTGTGGCCCCGTGGCCAGTGATACCAAGTCTATCCACTCTGTCTCCAAAACCTTTGCAGAACCCATCTTTGCATTCAATATTTTCATTATTACAGTGTCCCTAGGCAGCATATCACATATTATTATATGGATTCCTGCAGAAATGAGAACCTCAGTGTGTGATTTGCTAACAGTTGCAGATTAATGAGGAAAATTGTATTCTAGGAACATTGGTAGACATAGATTTCAGAGTCTCAAAGAAAAAAGTTGCATAACATATAAAATCATTTTTTTTTTCTGTCAACAGAACATTTCACAAGTACTTGGCTAAAGGATTGTGCAAGGGCTGATTTAAATTTATTTGTGGCACGAGAAACAAGGATTACCTTTTATCTTTTTTTTTCCTTGCTGAATAAACTCTTTTTAAACATTCTTTTGTGCCTTGTCCAACAATTAAAGCAAAGAAGCAGCAGTTATGTCTTTGCAAAAACCAGGAGAATAATATTAAGGAACATTTTTGAAAGATTAAACTTTATCAAAACCAGAATCTCAGTAAAACCAACCAGCTTCTCTTCAATTAAACCCTTAGTATGTAATTGATAGAACAACAACTATCTAATGGGAAGTCACAGTTTTTAAAGTGGACTTTGGTCAATCGAATTTCTAATAAAAACAGGAATTTGATCATCCTGTTTAGGAATTTTAATATCTTAGAATAAATTAGCATTTGTGGATCTTAGCAACGGGAACTTAATGCTCTTCTGAAAACCAATCTTGCTTTTTCTTCCAAGGCTACTGGTGTTTTAAAAAAGGTATCTCTTATATTATATTGCAAAAATCTCAGCTGCTCTAGAGACTTCTTCACTTCAACAAATGAAATTTCAGAGGAAGGAATATATAGAGAGAAACAGTAAACAACAAGGAAAATCCTATTGAAAATGCTGAAACAAAACTACTGTCAGAATGGCATTTTTGTTCAAGAATAAAAAAAATGCCTAGTGGCCTCATTGACCTTCAAATAAAACTCAGTGAAGCCTAGATGTGTCTCCAAATGGTGAGGACAGGTACCTCAATTCAAAATGAAATCCTTCAGTGCTCTGGCCTGGCTGAAACCAATCTCTGAGACTCAAAGGTTTTAATGATAATGTCATGTGGTTTGGATACAGTCAGCCCAAAATGAGTAGGATTCACCCAGATGCTGAATTGGTTTGCTGATGTGATTTTTAATCTGTTCTGAATCATTGATGAAATTCATCATGTATGGTAAAATTATTAATAACTGGAAAAAGGGTAGTGTTACTCCTGTCTTGGGACAGACCAGAGAGTGAATTTGGGATGAATGCATCTGTTCCTGGAGAGATTATAGAACACGCCCCTAGTCATTCAATGTCAACACAGGTGACAAAGTCTTTAGGACCAGTTAGTGTCAATCCATCAGAGATAAATCTTGTTTGATCAGCTTGATAACCTTCTTTGATGAAGTGACCATATGTGAAAACAGATGGAAAGCATCTATTTGTGGTACGTACACAGATGTATCATAACTTTACTTCAATATGGCCTTTGACACCATCTCCCATAGCATTCTCATGTGGAAGTTAAATAGTTAAGGGCTGGATGGATACCCTGTTGGAGGTGTTGAAAACTGGCTGAAGCTATTGTGCTCAGAATACAGCAATTTGACATCTACATTGTGGCTGGTCAGGAGTGTTGTATCCCAGAAGTCGATGACGATCCCAAAAGCTGATGTTGTTCAGTGTCTTCATCTTTGGGATGAGGAGTCAAAGTACATCCTCAGCAATGCCGTGGATTTTACTGAAATAAGGAGAGAAAACAATATGCCAATCAATATAGCTTCAATTCAGACTTTATTGAGAACTTGAGGACCAGGCCAAGAGAAAATACATGAAATTCAAGCCAGACAAATACAAGGTTTTCACACTGACCTGTCCCAGCTTTCACCTGCCCCTGTTCCCCCAGAGAGGTGCCTGACTGTCAGGGCTGAGGCTGTCCCTGTGTCCCTGGGCTGCCCTGCTTCTGCCTGGGGCTGGGACAGTCCCAGGCTGCCAGATCCTGTCCCTCCAGCCCCCAGCCCCCTTGCTGCCTCTGGCCCATGCTGCAGCCTGACTTTTGCACCCCGGATGGGGTAAGCCTACACAGCAGCCCAGGGGTGCAAATCATGGAGGGGCAGCTGGAAACCAGCCCTGCCTGAGCTGCTGTCATGTAACCTGCCTGTACAGGACACTGCAACTGGTTTCTCTACTACTGCTACATTTGTCACAGAACTTCTGATCATGCTCCTCCCAAAATTATGTATCAGAATTGAGTCAAATTAATGACAAACCTAATGTATTGGTTAAAAAAAGATTTCAGAAAAAATTTCCAGGAGGCTGCTATGGAAAGTCAAGTCATTATTACTTCTTTGTCTGTATTTATTAATCTTTTTTTATCGTAACTTGATTTTCATGGTCATGACTTCCCTTTCACATTTTATAACCTCTCATGCACTTTTTTTCTGCTGATGCCTCAAAGTCTGAGATTGTTTTTGAGGTGATACACAGTCTCGCCTGTCTACATCTGAATCTATAATATAATAAATAATTAGGGTCTCTGTAAGTTTATAACGAGCTCTAAAATTCACAACTCTCATATTCTTCATATATATCTATATCTGTATCTATCTATATCTATCGATTTGTGTATATTTAGATTTAGATTTAGATTTATATATCTACTTATATATAGAAAGGTCTGCTGGAATCACCATGGTGATGAGTGGAACAAAATCATCTTCTACCTAACAGATCTGTGTGCCAAGGCAAGTCACTCAGCCACAGACAAAAGGTGATGGGCAAAACTTTCCCATGAGCTGCTCAAAAAAGAGCACTATTTTTTTACCTGTTGTGGAAAGCAACTGGGAATTCCCAGCCAGCAGGCAGTGCAGTTGGCCCAGCCCTGGCAGCAGCTGCTTGTCTGCAGGCTGTGGCAGAGCAAGGCAGCCCAGATGAGGTTTGGTGTGTGAGCTGCAGCAGGCTGAGTGTGGACCTGCTGCTGGCTTGCAGGTCAGGGTTGGCCACCTGAGAGCCCCCAGTGACAGGAACGCTGAGGGCAGATTGCATCACCAAATGGGCAGGAAGAGACAAATATCCTGCTTTTATTACTTTAAGATGAAAGTTTTGCCTACCTGCAAGAGGTGAAAGACTCTTGTTTTCACACATGTATTGGTATTACAGGCTGTTAGGGGTTTCTCTCATGATTTATGAGTAGCAGATGTTACTAAATGGAAACACTACAAGACAAGTTAGAAAATTCTTAGAATGCTCCTTTTCTCGTTTCACTTTCATTTCAGTGACTGGTTTTTAAAAGATAGCCACAGCATATGCAGTGGCTTTGCTGTTCTGGGACATGATGAGAAGAAAGTGATGTTGAAAGGAACAATTAAAGCATTTTGAAAGTAATTTACTTCCACAAAATTGTGGGAGAATTTTGATTTTTGGCAACTGACGCAAAGAATTCTCTTACATTTATGTATTTCATCTCAGGATTAACCTTTCTCTGATTTTTCACATGCTTCTAAGAGATCTTTACATAGAAATAAGGAGAGGGGCAAGCCCGCCTGTGACTGTGAAACAAATACTTCTTAGTATTTGGAGAAGGGATTGCCAGAGTCAGGAAATTTTAAGCTCTTATCATTCTGCCTATTAAAGACTGCAGACTAGCTAGATTATTAATTGCCAGGTGCTACTCATCTCTAGTCTTGGTTCTCCTGTTATCAAATCTGAGAGCAGAAGATACTTGCAGCTTACAAACCTAAAATAGCTCAAAAGTGTTGGTAAAGATATACTTGCTCTGAAGGTACATAAAGTGCTCTTTGTCAATTTTACTCTACAGTGTTAACTGACATATTGCATGTGCTGCTTGACAGTCCTGTTAAAACTTAGCTTAAAAGTAACTAAAAGACTGAGAATTTGGCTGTGTGTTATATGGGCCACTTCAGCTTTCACAACATAAAAAGAGGAGGCTTCCAGAGGTGCCAGATCAGACCTCTTCACAACAGAGGCAAAGCTGATAAATGCATAGTTCCCAGTTTAATTTAATATTCCTTTACTCTCTTTACTGGTGACAGGCCTGGAATGCTGAGGACTGGAAGAACAAATAAGTTTGGACCAGAGCTGCGGAAATAAAGAAGTTCACAGGGTAATATCTGAGCTGCCAATCAGTCCAGTATGAATGGGAATAACTGTAAACAAGTCTGAATTATTGTATATTTTCTGTACTGCTCTTGAGGGAATTGTTGTTTCTTTATAGTCCTTTTGTGTTCTGCAGTTGTCTTTATTGTGAATAAGCTAAAGCACTTTGAATCTATTTTTATATTTCACAGTAACAGCTAAATACAGATTTTTACTGAAATATTGAAATCTTAATCTCATTGACATCAAGGGAGAAATTTCATCGATCGTGGTGGGGCCATGGCTTTACCCAGCTCACTCTGATCTCTTGCTGTTCTCTTCTCCCCGATATCCTGTGACAGGAAGCATTGAAATGGTTCAAAACTGCACAGGGAGGGTTTCAGGCTGGACATTAGGACACATTTCTTTACCATGAGGGTGCTCAAACACTGCAGCAGGTTTCACAGAGAGGTAGCTGATGCCCAAAGCCTCCCAGTATTTAAGAGGTATTTGGACAATGTCCTTACTAACATGCCTTAGCATTGGTCAGCCCTGAATTGTTCAGGCAGTCAGACTAGGTGATCACTGTAAGTCACTTCCAAGTGAAGTAGTCTGCTCTATAATGCAGGAAATATCCAAAAAGCTCCCCGTGGATTACATAAATTTGGATTGCTCACTTTACCACATTTTGTTTGCCACCGGTCCTCACTGACTCTCAGATACACAGCTGAATGTTTCATGATCTGGGACATACACCATGGGCATATGATTTATTATTAAGAGCAGCGGTACACTATCATAAGCAACAAGTTTACTCAAAACAGCATGTTTCTGGTAATTTATTTTATCTTATCATCTTATAATCAGTTGAGCTATCTTATGCTAAAGATGAAAGCACAAAGGTCTCTTGTTGTTTGAGCTACATTACTTCAGGTAACATGTATCAGATACTGCATGATGTGGCCTGAAATGATATAATGCAGCATTCCCGAGCACAGGGAAAGCTGAATGTTATTTCAGCTGCCAGGCATATTTTCAGACATTAAGGTTTACAGCCAGTGTTTGTAAGAACAAATAGAAAACAGAAGACAGCTGCTTGTGGGCTTTGAAATGTTATCAGTTTCAGAAAGAGGCTGTGGATATTTCTGCTGTACTGCAATCTGCAGCACATACACACTCATTTTGAAATACCTGTACTATCTATGGTTGCTGAAAAGAAAATACTTCCATGTTAAAAAAAAAAAAAAAAGACAATAGTATAAGGCCATATGAAAAGACCCCAATGTAAATAGCTGGGAAAAGTAAAGAAGGAGGTTTTTGGGAAAAGTAAAGAAGGAGAAGCAATAGACCTAATTGTCTGCTAGAAATGAAAAAGGCAAGAGTCAAAGATGACATGATTATTTTGTGTGGTCAAAGAGGTTACCCTTAGACTGTGTTCAGGGAATATCTAGTAGCTATCTGGATATGCTTCCTAAAGCAAGGCCTGTTAAACTGGTACATACTCCTGAGAAAAGATGGAGATGCCCCGTAATACTCCGGTCATTTAAAACTAGATTGCAAGCTGCAGGGAAAAAATTTAAACTGGCAGGGGAGAGTAACTTGCAACCTAATACTCAACTTTTCATCTCTACTTACTCTCATTCTGTGACTTCATATTTCAGGGGACTAGAAACAAAATACCAGTCTCTCACACTAAGGCACTGGAGATTTCTGTGTGGCTTGTTTGCCATCACATTGAAGGCACTGGAGATTTCTGTGTGGCTTGTTTGCCATCACATTGAAGGCACTGGAGATTTCTGTGTGGCTTGTTTGCTATTGTTCTGACTGTGTTTTTTCATTAGAGGTGTACTGACTCTGTGACCAGATGTGAATTCAGGTTAAAACACCACAAAAATATTGTTAAAAGGTTGGAAAAGGGGAAAGAAACATCACCTACACACCTCAGAATACACTTTTAAATATTAGCTAAAGTTCGGAGCATGGGATGGGGCTGGGGACTTCTCAGATTGATTATGCATTATAGCCCTCTTCCTGTTTCCATTGAAGTCAAAGGCAAAACTCTCATTGGTCCCATGGGAACACATACTATACTTTCCCACTCCATGGCTGTAATATTTTAATGGATTTAAACATTTTTGCTTTTAAAAAAATCACACTTATGCTGACAGTTTAGACACCAAATTTCTTGAAGCTTGATGTAATTTGAAATAAGCCAGATGTGAAAACCTCTACAACCAAGATTTATAATGGAAACAAAATTTTGACCTTAATGTTGACAACTCTTGCGATATCACTAATATCAATAAAGGGAAGAAAAGGGATTTTTTTGTCACTCTGTGGGGACAAAATCATACAGCTACTCCCGTCTGAAAAATAACTCCCATTAGGACTTCAAAAAATACTGGTCACAACCTCTCATACATGAGGATTCATTATGTTTCTTGTGGTTCTCTCTAAGCTATTTCTATAGAAGTTTGTGGGTTCAGAGGTGACACTGTACATCATGCACAGCATATGGGGCAGCTTTCAGAAGCACAGGTACAGTTTGAAGGATTATGCCCTGTTGCATTATGTGGCTCTAACTGTATGTAAGGAAAGGCGTGTGAACCTCCCTATAAAGCAGCCTTACAAGGACCTAAGACGTTTGTGCTTCAAGTAACTCACAAAAAGCACAGGTTTTCTTCCAAATTTCATTTCATGAAATTCCTGGACCAAGACAAACCTCTCTCTGGACAAGAAGAGGTGAATACAACTCTTATTCTTAAGAAAGCCACTAGACAGACTATAGACCAAAGTCAGTCTAGACGTGTCACAGTCTCATCCTGTGCTCCTCCTATTTAATGAGCCAAGTCTTTACCACTGGTTTTCAAATGTTATTCTTGACTCTTCCGTGGACAGTCCTAATAAAGTGCAGACCTTTTAGAGACTTTGAGGAAAAGTTCCCACACCTCAGAAGTGACCTTTCTTTCCTCTTGTCTTTACTTGATTCAGAAAGTACCTGAGTGAAGGTAAATAGCACCAAATAAATGTATTGCTCTTGGGAGAAGCATGCTCATTGGATTATTCTTTTATATTTTACTCTCCTTTTCCTTCTGTGATGTCAATAGCCCTCTTGTTTCAAAAAATGCAGCTTTCTGTAATATCTTCCTTTGCAACATAAACCACTTGGGGAAGTGGAGTGGGAGGTGCTGATTTCTTCTCTGTGGGATTCAGTGACAGTATGCATGGGAATGGTTCAAAACTGCACCAGAGGAGGTTCAAACTGAATATTAGGATGCATTTCTTTACCAAAAGGGTGACAAAACACTGGAACAGGCTTTCTAGAGTGGTGGGTGATGCCCCAAGCCTGTCAGTGATTGAAAGCTACTTGAACAATGCCCTTAATATATTCTTTAATTTTTGGTCAGCCCTGCATTGGCCAGGCAGTTGGACTAGATGTTCATTGTAGTCCCCTTCCAACTGAAATATTCTACTCTATTCTAGTCTACTTTATGCTGTGCTCTCCTGATGTGCTTTGTTCAGTTCTGTTCTGGTCTGTTGCACGCAGCAGATGGTCATAGCAGAAAGTATACATAAGGACAAAGAGCAGTACTCATCAGGAGTTGGTGAAATTACATGGCAGTCTGAAATCAAGCCTTTCTTTCTCTGGGCACAGCTTTGCCTGCAGAAATTAGGCTCTGTCAATTAATTCCTTATGTGCATAATAATTCAGTTATAATAGTATGATTATGACATGTATATACACAAGATAAACACATAGGCAAAGAGCAGGAAACTGTCAGTCAGAGGACACTCTAAAAACTCCATTGATAAAGAAAGGATATCTGACATTATCAAAACTCTGAATTAGTTCCCACAGGATTGTAATGACATTTGAACAATTAAGTCCTTGCATCTCTTAGTAAATGACAGATAGCCATAGTAGTAGAAAAGGAAAGAGACAATATTTAAAGCTGAACAAATGTTTTTGAAGTGAAATTTGGTTAAAGCAAATGTCTTCCAGAAATGCTGTTTCAAAAACACTTTTGAGCATCCAAGTCCTTCTGAGTATTCCAGGCAGCAAACAGGAGAAATATTAAGATTAATCCTCACATTGCATTAGTTCAGATGCTGGGATGTCGAAGAAAGAGCTTCAAATTCTTAGTCCAACTCAGACAGTAAAATATCTATCCCGGATCACAGGAGATAGAAACACATGCATTGGGAAGTCCAAAGAACCCTCTCATATAACACCATTCTGGCTTTGACTCAAAAACTCATATTTATCCACAATTTTATTTTGAAAGATTTTCCAAAGGTTTGGCAATTTTTTTTTCTAAAATAGAATCAAAATTTTAAACCTTGAAATTGCTGGAAAACTGTGTTTCCTCTGGATATCTTTGCATGCAATATATCTCTACTATTATTTTTACTATGATATTATTAATGTCTCACTTTATCCAGTGCAGACTTCGATTGTTTTAATTTTATCCAAGTTTGATTCCAGTCTAGAAGAAGACTGGAGATGTGAAATAGTCATTCATTGCAACTTTCAACTAGCTCCTACAAAGATATGGTAAGCAGGACTCCACATGTTTAAAGGTACACATAGATTTACAGGCCCTTAAAAGGTCATTGTTTCCCATCATTATCTTCGCTCATGAAGGCATGTGTTCTTCACACAGACTGTCTCTGAAATGCTGAACTAATTTGAGATGGCTGCATTGGCAGTGTTTTCTTGCAGGGATTCATTCATTGTCCCTGCAGTCAACCTAATGCACTTTACTGTGGCAGCTCTAAGTGGCAGCAACTGGGAATCTGTCACGGCCAATTCCTAGCCCAGGTCTGATTAAAAAAAACTTGCAGCAGAAGATTTTCCAATATGTTCCATTCTCTTTTCCCTCCCATCCTTCAGTTTTGGTTTTGGTTTTTTTTTTTTTTTGGGTTTTTTTTGTATTGAAGTATTAAACACTTTCATGAGAGAATATAATGAGATCTTGTGTTTTCAAAATGGGCAGTTCTGCCAAGTGTGTCTCAATCTGTTAAAAACTTAAGGGACCATTTTAAGGTTTTTTTTAGTAGAAACCAGAAATTGATTAAATTAATTGACTAAATTAAATTAACAACTACACTCCTGAATAATACTATATTTTTCATGTGCTTTCTTTCCTCACTTTCTTGTCTTCAGGCCTTTCTAAATCTTTGCAGAGAACTGTAATGAAAGCAGAATAGTTTGGACATGCTGACACCATTTAATCAATCATGTTGCAAAGACCCTGAAACATTGACCAAACATCTGTTCTAAGAACACAAGATCTATAGATACCTCAATCTGTCACTACACCATAGCTCAGAGATCATTGACTTTGGCTATAGTGCTCTGAAGATAATGTGCATCTCAGCATGGTCTGGATGGAGCAAATGGGATAGTTACAAGCTCTACCAGGCACAGCCGCTATATCCTTCCCTTCTCTCTCACACCTGCAATGGGCCCTCTTTTAATAAAGTATTGCTGAGTATGAATCCCAGCTGTAGACAGCTAGGATGCACACAAAACATCTGGAAGTTTATGGCAACTAAAGGCTGCTGAAAAGAAAAATAAACATGACTCGCCTCTACGTTAGAATATTAGGTCTAAATTTATTTATCATGGAGAGGGAACAAATAGGGATGAGGTGCCAGCCCACATACAATTGACAAGTAAGGGCATGGACAGTGAGAAAAGAGCTGATTAGGGAGTCAGAAGATGAAATGAAGAATGGATGATTTAGGCTAAGCTGCTCAAAACTTTCTCACAGAGAAGCATGTTATTCTGAAAAGGAGTCAAAGACATGCCAAATTGAAGGCTTTAAACATGACTGAGTAGAACACTAAGAATGTGACTTCATGCTTTAACTCAGGCCTCCACATGCATATTTAGCTGAAAAAACAGATTTACACATTTTTGTGCCTGTTAAAGGCTGCTTGGGCTTCAGCGCAGCCCTGGAAACCTCACTGCCATCTCCCACCTATAGCTGCTTCTTCCTTCCCCTCTCCCTACACCTCTATCCTTAAGGAAAGGACATCAGTATTTCTACACCAGCAAATACTGTCATTGTCCTTGGGTCTCAACTCCTGAACTGCAATGACTTGTGCAGTAGAATGTGTGTCTGGACAAAATCCTTCCTAGTGATTGTTCCATGCAGCCAAGTCTGACTTAACTCAAACACACACAGCCACAGCCTCCAGCTTTCTCCATTCTCTAGATTGTTTTTAATGTTGCACTTATTTGTGCAACATTAAAAACATTTGTGCAACCATTTTTATGTCAGAATTTTTTTATGGGTTATAAGTAAGATTTATCAGTTTACTAATCTACATGGTTTTTCATATAATAAAGTGAACTGAATTATAAGCAAGTCCATCATTTCAACAAAGGTTCTCCAAAGCCCCTTATTGGATTGAAGTTAGAAGAGGGGTTTAAAAGCTGAACAAATTTTGGTGGGTTTTATCTCTGCCAATTGATGTTGGTATCCCATTTACCATATCATTTTATACCCATCACTGATGACTTTATTTCTGCCTTAAGCAACAATCAGCCACTATATTTTCATTAAAAGATCATGCTTATGTTAAAGCACCAAATATTTGTTTTTAAATATTCAAGATATCTATTTGGATTAAAATTATGTATTTTTAAATAAATACATTTCAGGTACTCTTTACTTAAAATTTCTTGATTTCTGACTTGTTTCTTATAGGAAAATATATTCAATCATCCATACTGCGCATAGCCAAAAGTGACTGAGGTTTGAAATGAGATATTGGAAATCTTTATGTTTTCTAAAATAATATTTATTTTTAATATCCTGAACAACATGTATTTCAAATGCTAGAAATAAAGTGCCTGGGTTATATATAGTAGAAAGAATTGAATTTCAGGCAAAGGTGGCTGGAACAGATAAGTGAAAATAGTGCAGAGGAATTAAGTGCTGAGAGCTGCAGTAATGTGATGCTTCAGGTTTTTCTTCTGTACACATCTTGTGAAGTCTACAAAGCCTGTGCTGGGCTAGAGCAGTCTTGTTTTCAGGCCTATGCTCTTAGCCCCTTGTTCTAACCCCAGGTAAATGGGAAGTCAGGACTGGTTTTCTTAGTTCCCACCTGTGCTCAAGCATGCACATGCATACACTGAAACTGGAGTCAGAGTCAGGATTGAGATCAAAAAGCAATTAAAATGACTAGTGGAATAGCAGAGAAAGAATTTAAACAGATTTAGCTTTGTCTCACCAATCACAAAATGCATTAAAGAACCTAAAAGGGAAAAAAAAAAGAAGTTATTTGCCTACCAAAGACTAATGTTGCATTCTTTGATTTTTTTGTCAAAAATCACATTTTGGGGCCACACTTCATCTGTTGCTTATTTTAGTCTCCTTCCTGCTGAGCTTGAAGAGGCACAGCCTGGCTTTGGAAGGCATTCTGTGTCCTGTTAAAGCAGCCTCTGCTTTTCTGTTGCACTTTCTGGAGGTCCTCTTCACTACTCGCTGACAAGATTTAATTCACCTTGAATATGATTTGTGTCCTCTATGTGGCTACAGTTATTTCAGTAACCTTTTCCTGAAACAAAGGAGCTCATCTGCTGCTTGAAGTTTGCATTAATTGAAGGGCAGTCATTTTGCCACCAGTCTCCTGAGCAGCAGTATTAGCCCCTTGAAGACGGCTTCCCAAAATTTTGACAAAATGTATGTGGCTACTTTCAGAAATTTGCTTTTCCTACTTAATGCTAATAAAGATGCTACAGATTGACAGTGTCCAATTCCGAGCCTTCCCAATATGGATAAATCGCTCCGAAATGCAATATGCCTGGGAAATACCTTACTACAGGAATAGTCTTACTTCAGAGTAAGTCAAGAAGTATTTGCCAAGTGCTAAAAGTAATGGGAGCTATGGAATATTGTGGACTCACCTTTGCTATTAAATCCTGCACAGCCTACAGTCAGCAAAATATATCCTGCCTATGTAAGCCTTGCCAGGAGTGAACAGCTCTTACTAGAGGAATAATTATAGACAGAAATGTGGGTATGCCTCTGTTCATGGGCAATGGAAAAATAATCAAAGATCTCCTCTCATAAAAAGCCATGTGCATTGCAAACTACACAAAACTTCTGAAGTGCTGAAGACATTAAGTGTCACCACCAGCAGGGTGTGTATGTCAGCCCGATAAAAAGCGCGCGATTGCCGGCAGCCCAGTGAAGTGAACAGTGCTGTCAATTTGGCAGGTCCCTCTGTGCTGCTGACAAGGATCACAGCACTGTCTCCCACAGCAGCTCCCACTGAGCAGTGACATCCTGAAGGGGATTTGAGCTGAGCCCACCCAGCTCTGCACAGCTGGAGGCTGAGGGGTTTGCTTACCCATCCAGTTGCCCAAGTGTCCAACAGATCCACGGTCTCTGAGCCGCCTCTCAGGAATCTAGCATGGGTCTGACTGTTCTCCAACAAGTCTGCTATGAGCCATTTATTCCTAAAAACGTCCACTTTCAGCCTTAGCCAGAAATCAGGAGTTGGCACCTTAGTTCATTTTCCTCAGTCAGTTTTAGAGAATTATGTGCTACTTTAAATCATGGGCCTCGAGGAAGCGCCTTTCTACCAAATGGCTAAAGAGGCAGTGTTTTCCTTTCCAAGAGGATGCTTGGATCAAGTACAGTAATAAGAGGAGGAGTAAAACAGTGATCACCTAACACTATGGAAAGAACACTTAGTAGAAAACAACACCTTAACCTTCCGGAAATAAATATTAATTTTTATAAGCTTGGTTATTTTTTTATAAGCTTGCTGAAAACAAAATATTTGAACAGTGAAATTCTAGATAAATCAGAAATGAAACCCCCATCAATTTTCCCTGCCAGCAGAAAATAACTGAATTTCACCTATAAAATCATAGATTTAGTGCCCAATTTAACATAAATCTGTAATAAGAAGCATATTCTCATATACTCTTTCCCAGTGTCTATGGCTTTCACATTGCTCTACTGTTTCATGTTTCCATGAAAGTGATAAAATTGCTGTTTTTCTTCCTTATTAGAGATAAGTCTCAGAGTCTTCAAGCACAGGTCATGTCTATACAGCCCAGCCTTAAAGAATTTAACCTTTTTATTGGAGATAAGAGATGATACAACCTTTTTTTAAAACCTTACTCTTTATTTCCAGTAGGCCTGCAAGGATGCCGTATGGCAGCCTAAGATTAGTGATATTATTCCTTACCTTTTGAGCCTCTACAGAAGACTTAAGTTTTCCTGGTCATCTCTTGAAAGTGAACAAGTATATACAGAAGAGTAATTCCTAAGGAAAAATCTGTAAGGAAAAATTAATGTGGTGTGAAATCACCTTATATGCAGAAATCTTTTTTTTCCCTAATGGCCTTGAGTGACTTATGTTTACAGGATTTTTATAAGGAGAAGAACTGTTATTTACAAGCACCTCAACACATGGGTTTCAAGAAACTGGAAAACAGTAGCTTTTTAACTACTTGCCTTTCTCATGAACAAAAACCAGTCTGCTTTTTTATTATAGATACCTTTTTAATTCCACAGTTGTGGAGTTGGAAGATTTGGATATGAAATTTTGAGTATATATTCCTGTAGGACGTTCACTGAAGCATGAGATTCATCTTTGAAGAGAAGTAGATTATTTTTTCCTTTGTAGATGGAGAACAGCTTAAAGATATTTTTTTTTTACTCAGAGACAAGCTTTATACATCTAACAGAGCATTTGTCTTTGTCTTAAGTACCTTCTACTTATTTTTTCTACCTACATGTTTTTCAAACTACAATTTAACATTTTGTTACATTGTCATACTCTCCACAATAACCAAATAACTGAAAAGAGACCTGAGGCTTGAGTTGTCTGAAACAATACATACATGTCTTCAAATCCAAGCCTCTAAGTACACAGTTCCTTAAAATGTACTTTAGAAAGCAGCATGAAGACCTTTAGCCTGCAATAAGAGAGGAAATACTTTTCTCATCCCAGAAACACTGAGGTTTCATAAATGCTTTTCACTTTCCACTGGGAAGAACCCAAGAAACTTGCAATAGCATCAGGGAGAAAGACAAAAAGCAAAGCCACTGATCCCAGTGTTCTTGTCATTTGCCCGTGAATGGGTGGTGGCTTCAGACACAGGGTCCAAACTTTGATAGTTTGGTTCAGGGACAACCTGCACAGGGGAAAACCCCAACCTCATCTTGAGCACTTGCTGTCAGAGCCAGTGTTCTTCTTCCCAGAAAAGTCACTGGTATCTCTGCATCAAGGTTTTGAAGGAAAAAGAGTTTGCTTCAAAATCCAGCTGTACTCCCACTCCCTCTTCACAAAGTAATCAATATCAAGTGCTGTAGTCACAGCACTACTGAGGGTAAGGGTCAGTAAGACAATTCAGATACTGCTGAGCCCTCTGTGGGACCCAGTGCCGGCATGAGAAGAGGCAGTGCAGCAGTTTGTGCACTGCCCTTCAAAAAAAAATAAAGCCCAGCTGACTATTCTGGCTTATATCCATGCCTGTCAACGTTTCAAAAGTGTTTTGCTCTAGGGTTTTTTGAGTTTTCCCACACTGAGAGAAGTGGAGAATCTGAATAACTTATTTCGCTAAAAAGTACAACTAAAAGGCAAATAAAGTACATATTTGTGTACTTGTGCTATGCCTGTGTGAATGTGCACAAGAGAAACAAAATGGATACTTGGCTCTTTTGAACTGGAATTAGCAAGCTGGGCAGCAGGTAGAATCATTTGCATTTCCTGTGTGCTCAAAGTAACTGCCCAGAGAAAGATAAACTGATGGAATTTTTTTTCACTTGTTTTATCTTCTGCCCTGCAAGAACTACTGTAGGGACAATAATTTATATAAATTAAGTACCTGGATTTTTCCAGGTGGTTGACACTTCCAGTAGGAGATATTGTTCTCAATGAGGGGCATTTTCTGTATTTTTTGTCAGCATATCTTTATGTATATTTTCAGAAGAAAAAAGCAGTTGCAATGTCCCAGTCTCACCAGTCATATGTAAAATGTGACCTCAACATTAAGCTCATCTACTGTATAGCCATGTTCATTTAAGACTTTTTCTCATCCCTTTAAGGCAGCTTAAATGATGCCAGCACATTTTCCAGCAAGGAAAATTAACTCAGGAATAATATGAAATAAGATATGGCAAAGTGACTGTTCTTCCTACCTTCCTCTCATTCCTGAAATTCTATCCTGTTCCTTAATCTTCTCAATCTTTTCCAGCTTATATTGACATACTTATGCTATTAAAAATTATAACATGACAATGACATTCCTAGAAAAGTTTTCTGGCTTCCTACAGAATAGATTATTGTTATAGGATTTTATTTTTAAACCAGGATAACAAAGAGTACAGTACAAAAAAATCTGAAAACCCTCCCTTGAAAAATTTTTTTAAAAACTAAGCTGACATTGCTCATGCAGTAAAATTTGCATAAGAGAAATTATCATGTTTTTAGAGCTTGCATTGAAGTAAGAGAAGCAACTAAAGCTTATAGCTAATTATCAACCTTCATACAAGCAGCCTGAAATACTTTTAATTTCAAATCTTGAAGAAACTCTCTTGAGAATAGGCTTTAAGATGAGGATGACTCAGCTCTGATGCCAGATGAAAGCCAGAATTTCCAGTTGCTTCCAAAGGCATTTCAAGCTCAGAGCCAAGCAGAAAAGAGGCAAATGTGATCTGGAAGTTGAGATAAGGTTTGATCCGCATGGTTAAGAATCTAGTCTGAGCAAAGTAATTTTGCATAGCTTTGCAAGTTGATGCAGAGTCCTTCTTTGAGTAGGGATGACTCTGATTCCTAGTCTGGCTGCTGGAAGAGTGTTCATTTTATATGAAAACACATCATTTCACAATGCAATGAGGAACCTGCATGCTTGCTTGCTTGTAGAGGCACTGCCACTGCAGTAAAGGGAATTGTCTCTCCTGATCCAGAGTTTGGAACACCAGCGAAGAAGGTTGCAATCTGAATATTTTATTGTGATCGTGTCCAATGTCATCTGAAAATTGTTGCAGAAAATCCCCAAATATCTGAAAGATCAGAGATTATCAGCCAAATGCACCATAGGCCCCAGACTGGCACTCTACAGACTGCAGAGCAAACAGAGAATGTGATAGGTCTTATCTGAGCAGGAGGCCTGACCTGGTACAGGTGGACTCTGCTAAGTCTTAACAGGATCGGGTTCATCTTACAGAGAACAATTCAGGGTTAACCCAAAACAAAAAGGTTTTTCAGCTGACTTAATGAAATCATTTCATTTTCAACCACAAACAACATTTTCTTTCCTTTTTTTATACAAAGCTGAATATTCTGTGGACACAGCAATTTCATTAACTCTTAATAAATAGACCTGAGTATTTTCCAAACAGCTCTAGCCAATGAATTTATGTCTATTTGATGTATGTTGTTCAAGATGGAATTTACGGAATTTTTTCCTTTCCACTTCATCAACAGCCACATACTTATCTTTCTTTTTCTTTCTTTTTTTTTTTTTTTTATTAAGCACTTGCCATCTGCTTTTAATTAACAAAAGCAAATAGTGGTTGATAGACAGATACTGTATCTGGTAGTAGTACCAAAAAGTCAGTTTACAGGTGTGGTGAAAACTGAGAATGCAGAAAAAAGAGTCCCCAGCTGGGAGAAAGTCCTTTATAACATAGTTTGTGTGACTTTAGACCTCCACTGGACGTGTAGGTTTCTTTTCGTTTTTAAAGCTGAAAACAGGATTCTACTTCTCCCCTTACTTTAAGTAAACAGACTACTTGGAACAAAAATAAATGCAAAACCCCTAAACAAAGATTAAAACTATTAAAAGAAAATGCTGAATGAAGAGAGGGAGCTATGGAAAAGAGCAATGACCTACAATGCAATGTATCAAGGAATTTTACAGGAAAAGTAGCAAAATAGCAAAGCAGCATAAGTTTTAAGATTTTCTCAGTGATGTGAAAAAGTGTTAACTGGAATTTTCCAGTCAGTGCAGAATACATGTAGTCATAAAGACTTTATATACTGCAGTTCACAAAGGAAAAAAAAAAAATCCTAATTGGTTAATCAGCATAGAAATTCAAAAAGCTATAGAAACCCCTCCTTGTATGTTATGCATAAGAGGGATTTGCCATAGCAGTATAAGTACAGTGCATATCTTAGCACCACATAATTACAGCATGTATTGTAGAACTGCATCTATATGTTGGCTGTGCACTTTTTAGGGGAAAATAGAGAAAAATGTGTCCGTGCTCTTCAGCAATGGAGCAACTGTGGGTTTTGAACAACACTCTTTTTCTTCATGTCAATTTCTGCCCATCCAACAAATTCTTCTCTACAGAGAGATACAAGTCTTTAATTTGTTTCTGCATTGCTAATAAGATATTTATTAAAAAGGTAAGGAGTTCCAGTATGTTCAAGGAAAAGGTAAGGAATTTTTAAATTTGGAGACCATCCTCTGCAGACACACATAAAGTAAGTTTTCCTTCACAGATGGACAAAATATTAAGCCTTTCATGATAAACTTCAAGGTTGTGAAATATGGTTTTGCTTTGCACTTGCATGAAACAAAGCCTGTAAGACACATTTGCAAACAGTGCCTTCATATATAAATTAGCATTTTAAAACTTGTATCTTTCCAGAAAAAAAGTTGGACTTAGAGACCTACCCATGTTGAAATTCTTTTAAACTGATACATTATTCAATGTGTTTTGGATGCAATAGCAGAGCTTTTTTAAATAAAAAAAAACCCAATTCTAACCATGTTCTGATAAACTCATCCTTCCCAAGACTTTTCCATCAATAATTAGGCTAAAGTAAAGAGATACAGCCTCTCCTCTGTACAGAGATTTGGTTTTGGTTTATTGGAAGCAGACATGGTATTTTACTGTAAAACATTTTTGCTTTGATGAACATTTTGTCATGACATGCCAACAGAAGGGAAAGGGCTGTTTTGAGAGGGGCAAGATAAGAAATCTTACTGTGTAAATAATATGAAAATGTACCTTTGCATAATTGGACTAACTCCATGATTTTAATCTGTAAAGAATAAATTCTGGTCTGTTCCCCCTAAAAAATATTAGTCTAAATACAACCTTAGTAAACTCAATGGCAACATGTAAGTGTAACTGAAAAGCTCTATTAAAAAATGGTTTGTGGTGACAATTAAAAGTAATTACATAAAACCTTTTTAACATTCTTGTCAAAAACCCTCTTCTTTAATCTGCAGCTAATCAATAAGTTGTTTTATACAGCTTTAGGTGTTAAAATATCAATATCAATATCAATAATCAAAGGTGTTTATAAAACTACCAGAAAATAATTCCCTCAGAATTCAGAAGGATTCTAAAAATCTTCCAAATGATAAAATCTTTAAGATTTCAAAAATTTCTATGAATCCTACCCCATCTCTGCAGAACTTCAGTATATATGGTTAACTTAAGAAATCAAGATAAAAATGCAAATTAAACTGTTGTTAGCTGGCACTCTCCCAACATCATTTTTTTTTTCCTTATACCTCTAGTTCACGAAAATTAAGACAAAATGATTCCTGCTAAATATTAGACAAGTGAAAAACAGCCCCAAATTCAGTGGAATGAAATATGTCACTAAAATTCACCATGTATACAGTTCATAAAAAAATAATTGTCTCAGGGAATAATCTTAAAAGCTGAAGCAAAATCTTTTGGACACATGCAATAGCTGTGGGTGGTGAAATACAGTGGTCCTGAATTATGCAAATTTGTCTTGAAAAGTCTGGGGGGTAATGTAATAATTCGAGGCATCTGTTACTTCTGTTCACCTCCAATTAATGACACTTTTTTGTCGCTCTCATCCAAATTTGGATCTGTTTCCTGCTGGCAGGCCAAACCCATTTCCTTGCCAACAGTGCAAACACCCCCAACCACTGTGCTGGGAATGGAAGTGCCATGTGCTCTTCATTTTGTCCTGGGTTGCAATAACCCAAGGGTCATATTAAATCTAGATAATTCTGACTCCTTGAGAACATACATTATTCATCCTGACTCCTACCTAGCATGACTTTAGAGTATCCTTTACTTTTTCATCTCAATACTTCTTGTAGGATGGAGGTCTGTGAGGGTTTAGGACTAAATCAACTGCTGAAACCACAAGGAGGATGTTTTACCCAGATAAAACTGGACTTTTTCCACCTCTTTCCAAAGCTGATCAGGATCAGACAACAGAATTCCTGCATTTTGGATCATTCTATGATGATGTGGATCACTGTGGCAGTTCCCACTATAAATCTCACAGGCGTTTCCCCTCCTATACCCAACACAACAAGAAAGAACAGAGTTGAACATATGCTCTGAATAATTCAGTTCCAGTTCTCACACCTCTCCATTATACACCAGTAGCAGTAAGAGCAGCAAAAATCTGTGTTATGCATGTTCTATCTATGAATACCATGACATCATGGTAAAATAACAAAGCAAGCAGGTAGGTTAAAATGAACTCTTCTTTAGTAAGCTTGAGTTCATTCAAAAACTTATTATATCCACAATAGTGTAAAAAAGTCTTCTCTGTGGGCATTTATATTGTTGTATTTCAAAAACAGCATATTCCCTAAATTGGCCAGCTGCATAGAAAGGCAATGCAGTTCCCTTTAAATCCCAACACGCTTAAATACAATTCATATGATGCCTGTGAAGCATCATTGCAACTTGCCAGTTCGGAGCAAATCCCTCTCTTTGAACACCTTGTTGTGATGAGAGCTGCCTGCCAAGAAAGCTCTCAACATATGGATTGAAGCTCTGAAGAATGTCTTTCTTGACTTAGAGATGTCTTTGACACCACTTTCACTGTAAGACTTGTAAATCCTTCTGTAATTTTGGGGAAGGATAAGAGATGTGTCTGCAAATGCACCTGATCAAAATATAAGCCATTCCAGAGGTATTTCCTAATCACCCCTCCACATTTCCCAACAGATAAAGTGTATTTCACTGATGCCTACTTTCTGCCTTAAAGGGTCAGCCACGCTGCCCTAAAGTATGCAGCATTAAAAAAGAAGTATCTGCATAAATAGCAGGATATATCAGGCGTTGTACAGGTACTTCTGAAAGCAAATTAACAGCTCGGCTTTTGTAATGACTGATTTTGTTATCTACCATATAGCAGCAAGTCTTAGCCCCTTTCTGTCCTGTAGGCTCATAGGGTCTTTTGAATGGGTACTTTAATTCTAGGGTAGAGACTGTGTACAGCCATGGTAAAAATGTTATTAGAATTTTTTATATTTAATCTTTGAGCACTCTAGTTAAGTCTCTGTGTGGAAGATAAGATTGCAGAAGTACAACAATAATTGCTCATGTAACAGAAGTTTTCTCCTGAGCTCTTAAGTGACCTAAGGCTGGCTTTGGGCAAACCTTAAATGGTGTATCTAAACAATGAGTTTACCCCTTGGGCTTGCAAATCAAGCTGGAAATCTTGAGAATTGTCTATCTCACAATAATTCCAGCACTTCCTGCTCCAAGACTGATTTACCACAACAAGGGCCTTCTTTGTAACTCAGCCTATTTATTTCTACATTGTTTTAGCTTCAAATGGAAGGGCAGTGCACAGAAAACTGAAAAAGAATCCCAAGCCCTTTGAAAGGATATGATATTTCCAGAAATCATTTTTAAACAGATGTTTTTCACCAGTGAAGTTGGTGGGCGAACATGACAAAATGTGTTTTCCTAAAATATGATGGTTTGCCAAAACTGAAATATTTAGTTAAATTGCATCACTTTAGATAGTATTTGATAGAATCTTGTCTGAAGTCCAGAGTACATTGTTTTTCCAAGAACAATTAAAGAGATTTAAAAAATTGTACATTTGATGAAAAAGCATATATTCTGTATAAATTCATATTTTTTCACTAACAATTGAAAGAATTTTAATTCAGGTGTGAATGGAGAAAAAACAAAAAATCCAAATATCCATGGGGACAGAAAATTTTTACTTTCCAGTCCATTCTGTTTCAGTTTTTAAGGGAATAGCAAGAATAAAACATTATATTGTATCATCTTGAGATTAATTTTATACAACTTTCTGATACATAACATAGTCTTTAGCACCAAAAAAAAATAAAACTTTTTCTTGGTACATCCAAGTGCAATTTTGGGTTTGTTGCTTCATTTTCTTGTAAAATTGAAATATTTTGTAGAACTACTAAAGCTGTATAAAATGCTTAAGGCCACAAAGTTATAAAGACTCCAGGTTAAGAGGCAATATTGTACCCAGCAAGTTAAGACATTAATTCATTATGAGTAAGCAAAAATGCATTAATTTAACAACATGTTTAAAACTTTCCTGGTTGTTGTCTGAGAGAGAGTGCTGTGATACCAAGGAGGGAATCTTCCTGTACAAAAATATAAACATCAATTTAATGTAAGTATTCTATGTCTGGCAAAAATGCAACAAAACATTGCCAAGAGATTCTACGTTCTCATCTTCTATAATGCAAAGCCCATATGGAGAAGACATTTTTCTGACAGCCTCAAAAATGAACTCCATTCACTTGGGTTCTGTCAATTACCAAAAACTACATTCCATAGTCTCTTGGACAGGTTATTCACAACTGAAATGCAAAAAGAGGTAAAGAGTTTGTATTTGTAAGGCTCATTTTATTTAAAAGTGACCCTTAAAACACTGATGAAGGCAAGATGGTTTTTCTTTTGAGTTTTCTGGTGCCGGCTCAGGATCACTAAGTGTTAGACTTTTCAGATAACCTTATGATATTCAATCTTCCTACCAACTGTAAGTCATCTAGACAAAACCATACACAGAGAGAAAGAAGTAAAAGGAGACCCATGTGAGTTTCTACTATTTGTTGCTGAAAAACAAAACCAGCTCTGATTTTAAACAAACAATCAAATTTGCATGGTGGTTCACCCATTCCTAACTCAGATGGAAAATGATGGTATTTCTTTCAAATGAGTTAAAAACTAATAAGGGGACTAACAACAATAGTCTTATTACACTAATAGCAATAAGAGCAATAAAAAATTATCATCTAAAAATAATTGAATCAAAGTATTTCTCTAAGTAGAAAAATTTTCTTGGCATTTAGCCTGTAAATGAAATTCTTAGTTAAGGTGCCAGTTCTTCGTCTTAGTGGCTCTAAACTAAGATGCATTATTTTAAAAAATTATATTTATCATTCATTTGTGATAAAGTAACATTTGCTTTCTTTCAGAAATTGTGTATTATAAATTATATATTATTTTGTCTCTAATGAATATTTACTATTTTCAGTGTTCATCTGTACATGAATAACTACTTTTATGAATCAATTAAAATGTTAAACAAATATCATCCTACAGTTCTCATGAAAAGAAATATTTTTAAAGCTTTGAACTTTAACCACATATATTTCTTTTTGTGGAGAGGGGTGCAGTCAAAATTTAGGTAATGTTATGTGTGTCAGCAATGTATCTGTCACATAATAAGTTATACTTTAACATAAATGATCAGATTCTTGAGCTATGTAAAAAAACATATATTCTGCAAATAATCAGGAAAATATTTCAATTTGTCTTTTTAAATATAAAATTTCTACTACAATAGCACTTTTTCTATCTTATTTTCCATTCTGCATAGTATTCCAGCTGACTGAAAGATAATTGCATGAAGCACAAGATGATAAATATAAATAAGCAATAGACTATTTTTCCTTACCTCAGGCTTTCTCTCACCTCTTTCTCTAAAAGACACTATCATTCTCTCAATCAAAATTGTTTCTAGCAATGCACATATTTAAGGCCAAAAGCTAAAAGACCTTGACATTTGAGGCCACTTAGTACATTCTAGAGGCAATGCACAAAGTCCAAAATAAATGAAAGAAAGAGATGCTACTTTTAAAAAAATGTTACTTTCAAGAACTCGACATCTGTACAGGTATGATTTACTCCTGCCACAAAGACATTCTGCTTCCCATCTAAGAATATAAGGGGTGATGAATTTCTTAAAATTACACCATAAACAAATAAAGATGGGTATAATTATATGGATCTGCCTTAGGAATTACAGTAATAATTGATACTGTGAGGTTATAGCATCCACAGACAATATGTATCATTTTTACCTTTGAAAGAGCCTTAGTATATCAAATTCAGAGTGTTATGAAGCTGTGCATTTTTATCCCAAGGCAAAAGTAACATATGCAGGAAAAAAGACACTGTTCCACTTTTTATCACATATCAGTCTTTTCTCTGCAGATGTTGCTGATTCAAAGCAGTAAAAATTGAAAACAAAATTAATTCTGTTTTCTCTACTGTATCTTCTTTTTAGTGATAGTGCTAATTAACACAGGAAGAATTTTAGTACTTTTTATAACTGTTGGCTCCTTATGTTTTTCTTCAAGAGAGTAACAATACTATAAATAGCATCATGTTTGATTAGCATGCCTTTAAAAAATAGCTTATTCAGATAGCAAAGAGAGAAAATTTAGAATCAAATAACAGACACAAATATTCACCTAAAGAATAGTTGCCCTGCCTGAAACTGACAATGTTTTGAACTGTCTTTCATGCCAATCCTCAGATCCTGTGTTGAGAAGTGCTGGAAAATATATCTATCTAGGGGAAAAAAAATTCAAGGAAAAAAAGATCACAACTTGAATTTCCCCATGCCAGGGAAATATATAGGCCCCATTAATGTATAGGCCTAATGCACATGGTCAGTGTGGTTTCTGGGGATAAATTATTATTTTGAAAACTGAATTTAAATGCTCTCGTAGATTATGTCTGGTATGTTCTGCATTTCTTAGGGCTGGAGCTCTGAGGAGGCAAATCAAATCCCACAAGACATCTGAAAAATTTTAGCAATTATCAAATGAGAAAAGCAGAGGATGTGTAAGCTGAGGCAGATTATATTTCTATATTATATAATTATTAATGAATTTTCAGTATAGTGACATATTAAAGCAAATGTCAGTAGCATTTTCTTTCCTTGTTAAGCCAAACATCAGGGAGACAGGGTCAGTGTGTTTAATTATTTGTCTAATTGTCTACTTTCAATGCTCCACTATATCTGAACGAGCAACAGTTTTCAAATATTAAAACATATGTGAGTACTATATGAATTAACAGGAATTAAAAAAAAAATTGAAAGTAACTCCATTTTCTGGATTATTTATGCCTGTTTGCAATCACAAGTAATTGCAGTTGATAATTCCCTGTTATATTGACTCTGGCTCTATCTTGAAAGCAGTTGTATTTCTTGCCTCCACTGCTCCTGAAGAAGAGTCGCTACACAATCTTGTTCTGATGCTTGAGGACATTTTTCTCATTTCCTTCCTATAATAATCCATATGCTAATTTTCACTTGTTCCTGCTTTGTCCTTTAGTTAAATAGCACATTAGATTTATGGATATATCTTCTTCCTCAATCTACTATTTTATATCATAGTAAAATGTTCTTCTTTCTTTCTTCATCATACTAGTAATGCCAGTTTTGTGACATGAATAATTTTCCCTACAAAATTTCTACCCACTGTGTTCAGGTCAATAAATGAAATATTTAAAATTATTCATCTCAAGTTAGTCCTTAAAGAGCTCAACCAAAGCCCGTGTTCAGCACGATACCCTGAAGTCTGCTTTTTGGCAAGACAGAAAGCAAGGTATTAATATTATACTATTTCTCACTTTCCTTGGATTTATTAATGACTTTAGATTATATCTTAAGGTCTATTTTCTGCAATTTTAACTAAGAAATTCTGATTCAATTAGAAAAGATGACCACTACTGTAAAATACTTTCCCTTCAAATCACTTTTCCCGAAGCAAATAAAATGAATGTACTAAGAAAAAAAGCCTATTTAGGGTCTATACTCAGCCATGACCAGAAGCAGAAGACCTGAAAATCTTAAAAGTAATCATCCCCCTGAAAGCCTTTGCAGCCCAACTCTGTAGGCTCCAGAGGATCAGATAAACATCTGAACTTTTAGACACTCATCCACGGCTTACCCAAATTCCAAGTCTTATGGGGTCACCCATCATTATGAATTTCCTTATTTTTATGTTTGCCAGACCCTTTTAACCCTAAATTTTCAGAACTTCACAGAATTTAAGTGCTCAACTCCCACAAAATATAAAGGTTGTGTGATTAAATTCCACTTAACTCTGAAAAGATAGAGTTCACTATTACTTAATGTATAACCCTGTCTAAAAAATGTCATCAACATATACAATTCACACAACTGTGGAAACTCTAGTATCCCCTTAAGGTGAAGCTGCTCTAGTCTTGCTCTGTGTATGTATGTGTCGATTTTCCTCCCATTTATGACTGCATATTAAAAAAAACACCAAATAAACCAGAAAACCCCCACAAAATAAACCTTCAGTGTGTCAAGTCTTGAACTTTATGAAGTACAGGTTTTGTAAAATGCCAAAATTTGCCAAGTTCTTCTATTTTTATTAACTTAATGTGTTATTTTAAAAAGAAAACAGGCTATATTTACATGTATTTTTATGTGTTTTATTGTTTTAATGTCAGACACTAATAAATGGATCTATCAGTTATGTCATACTTAGCAGCATTTTTCATGTTTGAAATAAATTTTTGATCACTTTTTGTGTAAAACCAGGTGTGCCTACACATACTCACAGACTGGGTAAATGAGGCACCCATTTAAGATATTTGTGCATCTGAATGCCTGAAATTTGGAACATAAAATCCTCACAAAGGGCCTAACTTACTTCACTTTCAGTACCCAATTCCTATCATCTCATTCAACACTAATCACCAAGTAGAACAAATCTTCACAACACAATCTATTGTTTGATATTTAAACACTGTATCTGTCTTTCTAACTGAGAGCTGAGATGATCACTCTTCAGGCCTCTTCCACAGATATTTCAGAAGAGAGCAAGAGGAATTCAGAGCTGCTCCATGAATATTCCTATTTATTCACTATTCTTTCTTGTGTGGACACATCTATTTCTCTCTTCTATTTCTTTGCCTTTGATCAGAAATACTTTTGGAAGATGGGATGGCATATAACAATTTACATTTTCTCAATAATCAACGCTGGTATGAATTTCTCATAAATAAATAAAAGCTGTTTTTAGGTATGTCTCTTAGAAGACTCAACTTATTCAGCTCCAGAAGTGCTATCAAGAGTGGTGTATTTGTCAAAATGAAAATGCTGAGCTCTGATGAATAGAAAATCACTATGGAAGGCTGCTGTGTCCAGAGTCCTGCAGAGACTTGCACTTGTTCTGGGCTTTGTGTGTTGAGATTAGTGCCTTCAAAATCGGTGTGATTAATAAATGCAGTGCCTCATGGTGTGTGTGCTTGAAAGGGAATGTAAGTTATTGCAGGCTTGCCTCAATGAAACAGAAACTTTCTGAAAGTTTCAGGTTTCTCTAGGGAGAACTTCAGAAACTGCAAACAGACTAAACTGAAGAAATAAAATAAATCTGAAGCGCTTTTCCAGTAACTGCAGGAATGGGGAGGGTGTCAATTTTAAAAGGTAGAATTTAATAAAAAGAACAGGATTAGCTGAAAAAGCTCTTAAAAATACTTTTGCATTAAAAAATAATTACAAGAAGTTCTGTGAAGTCTGATTTTTGGGTACATGGAGAATTCAACTTATGGAATTAAATCTAAAATTGTGTTGTCTAGACCTGTTGAGGTCAGGATGCCAAGATTCCTAAATGACTCCTAAAATTGTCTTTGATATTTTTTCAAATTACTTTCCTGATCATTTATTCAGCATATTAAATGGCAAGAAATTAGCCACTAAAGTCCAAACCCCACCATTCCCCTAAAAAACCAGAGAGAAACAAGAAGTTCTAAACTGGTACAAAAGCCACTTTTATACTTAATATCTCTAGAGTAGTTAACATTTTTTTCAGAATAAAACACATCCTTTCAAGATTGTTACAAGTTTGAAAGACACAACATACTTAATTGTCATTCTAGCTCCATTCCTGAAATAATCTAAATATGTCCATGACAATATTTCATTTTTCCTCTCTGAGAACAATGCATTACTTTGACGTCAAAGCTTAGTTATACCAAATGACAAAATGTTGGTTTGATATTGAAGGGCAGCATTATTTTTAATTGAATGGCAAAACAACATTGGTTAGAATTGCAATGCAGAAATTTGTTCTAATATGATTTCTTTTCATTTTATAGTACATTTGTTTGCCAAATTTTATTCCTATTGGCAAATTAAAATGACAAACTAGTGCACAGCCTTTCATTATTTTTGAATTCCTAAAACTGCATTAAAAGGCAATATTTACATACTTAACTCATTACGATAAAACTTTGTGTTGTGGCAACAAAAAAAAGTAAATTTGTGTTCAAAATTTGCTGCAATCATTTCTGCAATGATATCTAGTTACATTTTTGTCTCTCTCCTGTTGAATACGCCTTCTTAGCTTCAGCCATCTTACTGGAGTGCATCACAGTCTCTGTGCTGATGTTAGCAAGGAACAAAAATTAGATTGCTTCTAAATGGATGTTTAAATTGGATAATGTGCAAAATCTCTGTCTGTGTGAGACAGCAGAATGATAAATGAGCATGCTTTAAAGTGGGAAGCCCTCCAGATCGTATGGCTCCTCAAATCCCCCTGAAGACTGGGAGTGCATCATAGGCATTCTGTAGTGATAGGTACCAATAGTAATCACGTTCCAGCAAAAAGACAAATGAAATAAATATTCAGATGGAAGGACACAACATTAAACAGTTCTGATGTAGCTAGAGTGTTTACCACTTTATTCAGACTTTAATTTGAAAGGAAAATAATTTTCTAAGATGCTGATGTAGAGGGGAATTGAAATTATTTGATTGATTGATTTTTTTAATTGTAAAAACTTTCATAAAAGTTCAATATATGTCTGTGAAAGTGCTTAAGATTTTGATCCCACAGAGATTTATGTTTCTGTTTACGTGGTAGAATGTCTTCCACTGAAATGAATAGAAGCCACTCTGTGCTGGGGGTAGTAGAAGGGCAGTATCAGGAAGAAAATTACTTTTGCTGTTGTTGTGCTGTACTTATAGTACTTATTCAATACACTGCAGTTGTGGTTGTACTGAGACCACTACCAATTCCAAAGAAATAAAAGCTAACAAAAGAGTCTGTAGAAGTAATAATTAGCTTCAGCATAAAAAAACCACAAGGTCAGCCCCAACTGCCTTTCCTCATGTCAAGTTGCACCTAATCACAGCAAGAGGAACCCCATCGATTTCAGTGAGAGTGTTTCTATGGATGAACGGCTGGGGTTGAAACACACAGGAATCTGCTCATGATGTGTGAATGGTCTGTGTCACAGAGCTTCCATAATCTCTGTATAAACACACTGTAAATAGTTTATACACGCTAAGGTGAAACATCCATAGTGCACTAAGCAGGTCCAACTTGCAGTACTTGCTCTCTTGGTGAAGAGTGCTGGGATTGATCCGCTGCAAACACTGGGAGTTGAAAAAAAGGTCAACAATAGTTATAAAATAAAGTTCTACCATATGGTAGGTTATCGTTTTCATATGCTGTGAAGCATAGACAGGCCATAGAGTGAGTTTCAGAGTAAAACTGAACCTTCTAAGTCTAAGCTGAGCCCAAATCATGTCAATTGTTAAAAGCCAAGTGAACTACAATCAAAATCCTTTTTTTCTCTTTCTAGGTATCTATCTCGTACTTTTCAGACAGGAATTTTAACAAACTGAGTAAAGAGAAGGTTTTTTATCATATTATTGGTTCAAGTAAAATTTCACAAGGTATCTAGTCTCATATATATATATTTATATAAACTGAATTGGCAATAGTCAAGATAGTCAAAACAGTAATTTCTCCTTCTCTGCATGAAGCTTTGCATCATGGGCTATGTAAAACTTCATAACTCCTCTGCAAGTGACACTTCTAATATATATAACAGGTCAACAGAATGGATGGGGTGGGAAGGAAACTGGAGGTCATCTGGTGTAACACCCCTTAGTGCCAAGCCTGTACACCTAGATATAGTTGCCTGGGATCATATCCAGACAGCGTTTGAATATCTCCAAGGAGGGAGACTCCACTGGTCTCTCAGCAGTCTTTATCAGTGCTCAGTCACCTTCACAGTGAAAAGTGTTTTCTGATTTTCATAGGAACCTCTTCTGCCTCAGTTTGTGCCTCTGGTCCTGTCACTGTGCACCTCTGAAAAGAGCCTGGTTCCATCCTCTTTACACCATCCCATAAATGTTTGCACACATTTATGGGATCTTTTCTGAACTTTCTCTTCTGCAGACATGGCAGTCACAGCTCTCTCTGCCTTTTTTCATGGAAGTTTCAGGCCCTTACCATATTTGTGGCACTTCACTGGGCTCTCTCCAGGGGCTCATTGTCTCTCCTGTACTGGGGATTGCAGAATTAGACACAGGACTCCAGATGTGGCCTCAGTGGTGCTGAAGGAAAGGTTGACCTTTCTTTCTAAAATGTTAGAAACATTTCTCCTTATGCAGCTCAGGATACCCTTAACCTTTGCTGTAATGTTCAATGTTTCGTCCACCAGGTCCCTCAGATCTTTTTCTGCTGAGGTGATTTACAGCCAGCTGGCCCTCAAAGATGCACTTACTAAAAATCATTTTTCTTTCCTCTCTACTTTAAGAATCCAGAAATGCAAAAAATTTTATCACATAAACATTATAGTCTTTCCTTTTAGAAAATCTAAGAGGAACAAGTGTCTAAGACTCCAGCTATACACCACAATAATTTGGAACTAATGGACAAAAGATAATCATTGGAAGAATATGCCTAATTAACTGCTGTTCAGTGTACAAGTACATTTGAATGATATCTCAATGAGTTATTTTAGCAATTCACCTTAAAACTCTCAGGACAACTTAATAATGGTGCGCAGAAGTCATTAATGTTTACATATTTGTCTGGAATCAAAACATATATTTTCATAAATCCACAAAGATTTTGCAGGGCAGCCAGATAGAGATGATTCAGCCCTTTGGTAGTGAAAGCAGCAAGGGCAAGACATCCAGGCAGACTGCAGGGCAAAAGCTGGGAATTCAAGAACATGGAAAACCTTATGTCGCACAAGAGCTCCTTTGTGCAGTTCAGCTTAGTCCACTTTGGGAAGGAGCCTGTTTAGGTTTGTCCTCATGGAGACCTCACATTGTTTTGCAACAGCTTTCCTTGGCAACAGCTCAGATTGATTCAGCCAGTCTTTATTGATATGACACACAATGCAAGCACTGTCAAAAGGAAGAGAGAAAGAGATCCTGATTGGGACCTGTCTGAAATAGCAACAGCCCATTGCCTTTTAAAGAGTTTTCTTTTACCCACTTCAGTGGCCATAAGCTTACCACAAAAGAAATCCTTTTTGTCTCAGAAAGGTCAAAACAGATGTGCAGCAAATGAAGACAAAGTAAGGACAGACCTGACTCTAGTATCCTCACACAGCTGAACTGAAAAACACTCGTGTAGCTTTTCAATCCATTTCTTCCCTTCACTTCTCTCTGTGATTAGAAGCTGAAGAGCCAGAGAAACAAAGACAGACTGTTTTAATCGAGTCCCAGGAGAATACCTGCCATTGCAAGATTACCATTGGGATTTCTCAAAATGAAGCAGGCCAAACAAGTTTCCAACAAACATACAAAAATTTGGCACTTTATCTAAATTATTTTCCCTAACAATTTAGAGTTCCCCCTATCTCAAATCTATGAAGGAATTTTAAATTGGTACTGGAAATGCAGCAGAAGTGTAAACTAAATAATATATTACTGCTTTTCGCAGTGTTGGTCTATCCAGGGATCACTGCTAGCTAATTACAAGTTGCCTGTGCTGTAATGAATACTGTTCCATTTCTGGAACAGTATTCTACTGTTCCCACAGTTTGGCAGATAATTTCCCTGTAAAAACCTTGATTTTAATACTGAAATTGACTCAGAGCAGTTGTGTTAACTTGAAAATTAGCAGGTGAAGACAAAGTAAAAATAAATTAACAAATAAAACCAAAACAATTAAAAATATGTAAACTGTCACTGACAAAAATAAACCCAGATCCTCCCTTTTGGTCCTGTACACAGAACTTCATTGTTACTCTGCTTTCTATGGTGCAGAACTACAAGGAAATGTAGAAACTGAAAGATATTTTTCATGGTATGGAGAAAGAACTTCATTAGTACTAAATGTGATGTCGTGCATGGTGGAAGAGCATCAGTTCTGGGAGCTGAGATTTAGCTTCATATTTTAGCATTTCCCGCCATCTTCCTGGTCACTGATAGGTATGAAAGCATTTTCCTAATGCAAATATTCTCTAATTGAGCTCTTGCTGCATAATTGTGTGGTTTTCATTTGGGAGCTCATTACACAGCCTTGCTCCCTTCCCCAAATATTCTGTCACTTTCATACAGTCCCTCTCATTTTGCAGTTGAATTATACAAGGACACTACAAGCATCTTCCTGAGCTGCACGTGAATTTTCAAACCCTGTTTTAAAAAGGGTCTTAGTTTTGAAAAAGTAAAGCCACTAAAATCCCACTGCAGTGCTGGGTGTGAGTCAGTGAGAGATTCTGCTGTGGAGACACCATCAGTTGCACACTCAAGTCGGCGCTGCCTCTCTGCTCCCCACCTGAGTACAGTGATTTATGAGACCTTGTTTTCTTCCACATTCCCACCCCAGTCATAGGAGGAACTTTCAGCTGCAAAGCTCAGTTTCCTATGACAATGCAGTATTATTCCTCTGACAGCAATTAATTTCTCCTTCAGCAGAGATGCATTAGTTTTCAGGAAATGCAAAATTTACTAAGGTCAGCTAGCAGCTACACAATAATAAACAGACTGAGTATTTCAAAGTATGAAGAATCAGTTTTATCACATTATAGAAAACTAAAGTATGGGTCAAAATTAAAATTATCTTTCATTAGTATCTTCTAAATATCCCCAAGCACAAATGCCTATATGTTCACAAATGCCTATATGCCTATATTAAATCAAAATCAATCCCACTAAACAAACATGCAATCTCAAGGAAAAGGAATGGCAAAAAAAAAATAAAATTGTTACTGTGAAATGAAAAATCTCTTTTTAAAATTTTTAATTAAAATACAACATTGTAACACCGAATTTAAGATAAGAAATTTTATACAAAACACTGAAATTTCTGCCAAAGGTAATAGACCAGCTTGCAGTTCTCGGTATTTCACATCTTCCTCTATAGGCAATAAACATTCATTTTCAGTAGAACATTACATCTCCTTTAAACTTCCATTCAGAAATATAAATACTAAAAATATTCACTAAATTATGCAGAAGATTCTAAAAGGACAAAATTAACATAGAATATATCGTCAGCTCACACAACTGAGGACATACCTTTAGGATGTTTGGGACATAACAGCCTATAAGAGTTATGGATGATGAAAAATATTCATAAAATATTTACAGTAAGTGAACTCAACAAACATGAGGTCAGAAGATTACTAGATGATCTTTAAGGTCCCTTCCAACCCAAACCATTCTATGATCATACCCTTAATCAAAGAGCTTTTTTTACACTTTCTAAATGATTTCTGTGTTAGACAAGGTTGCATATCTTCTCAAGGAAACTGAAAGCATTGTAAGATTGACATTAATATAGAGCTATGAAAATTAATCTTTTAAAGAGTTTTGGATACCTTTATCACATAATATAGTTTTCATTCCTCTAAGTAAGGTTGAAAACCAAATATTCAAAAATACAATTGAAGAAATGGTGAAAAATATGAACTCAAAAAGACCATACCTATTTGAAATACCAGTTGAATGAAAAATTAATTTTCATTGAAGTAACACAAATCAGTAGGCAAGTGGTTAAATTTTTCCACTTAAATGTTTACGTAGGATAGACATTGACAAGACCCCAGACACTTTCCTGCATTAAAAAGAGTGGTACCTGCAGAAATGTATGGGTGCTTGAGTTTTTAAAATTTCAATTTCATGCTTTTCAGCCTGTTCTTGCATAAAACATAGTGTTAATAGGACTGTTTATTACAAAATACCATTGTAAATTGCAAAATAAAAAGGTGTTAAAAAGTATCTGTTTACCCTGTTACTTGGAAAAACTCACAAATACTGTTCTCAGTAGGCGTTTGCATGAGCTGATCCTGAAAATCTCCAATACAATATTCCACAGCATTTAATTTGAAATTTCCTTTAATAGAATCAAATATCTATTTCTCTTTGTCCAGTTCCTGTGATCAAGGAGAATAAATTATTCTTTTTACCACCTCTTGTTTACTGGAAGTAGCTTATGTCTCCTCCCTGAATGCTTAGTTTCCTAGATTAAAAAAACTAATATTTTGACCATTTCTATCAGTTAATTGTTTCAAAACCTCTTTTCATGTTTTTTTTTTCTTTCTCAATTCCTTCATGTTGATCTATATATATTCCTAGTAGTATGGCAAGCAGCTGGGCAAAGCCATCCAGATGAACCCTTACATTTCCTGAAAAAAAGCAACTTGCTAGGTATTTCCTGGATAAAGACACAGCCCTGGTCCTGGAATGAGATTTATTCCGTTCTCTTTGTAGCCTCCTAATCTTACGTTCTGTTTTGTTTGTCATCCATTTCAATGGGCCAATTTCTGCCATAAGAAATAACATGTTTTGTATAGTGCTTTTACTTTACAAATGCTTAACACATTTTAGTGTGTTTTACTTTGTTGACTGTCTCTTCAACTCTTAAGAACCATTTTGAATGGCCTTCAAGAATTACATTGTGTTTAGGTCTTGTCAGTAGTTTGACTTTAGCGTTATCCTTCCATAAAAAAGATTAATTGACCTATGAAAAGCCATTAGTGTCTCCTACAATAAATAATGCCTTTTATTTCTGCCCATGGGAGTTTAAAACAGCTATGGTCTCTTTCTTCTTCAAAGTAATAATTGACCACATCATTGAGGTAATAAAGACAACAAATCCCAGCTACTTTACCTACACTGTTAGTTCAAATTACTTCAAAAATTAATGGCCAGAGCAATTTGAATGGAATTTGGCCCCGATGACATAATGGTCCTTTTTATAACCATTAGGTAGAAATATGGTTTTGTGTGAATATTAAATTTTGTCAGTTCACTTACAACCAAATTAGAGCAGAATCTCAGGAAATGTTGTTGTATATATTATCATCATCTGGTGTATTCTAGAATACAGGCTCTTTTCCTGTTGTGATAGGATGAATATTGAAACAAATTCTTACATGCAAACACTAAGTGATGCCTTTTAGGTTTCTTCAAAATAATATTTCAAAGCTATAGATGGCTTTTTTTAGTTTCCTATTTTTTTGTCTTTCTGACTCTGGAGCAAACACCACCTACCCCAAAAAAAATTATAGGAGAGATTTTCTTTCTTCTTGACTAAGAAAGGTTAGGAACTTCTCCTCACTGCATTTTGAGGATAGCTATCCTGGGATACCCATCTTATTTAGCTGGCTTCTTTAAAGGAGGTAATCTCACAGGGCTTGGAGGGAGGAGGGTATTATCAAGTTATTACCACTGAATGTTTTGTTTGTCTGGCCTCTTGATCAAATTCCCTTAATTGCATTACACAGTCCCATTGTGCCTTAAATGCTACACATCTGGAATGGAGCATAAATGGTTTATTGGACTGATGTCCCTTATTTCTTTAAAATAAAATACTGAAGGAAATCTCATTTTTCTTATGAACTGGTCTGAAAAGATCTCAGAGCAGGCAGGGATGAGGGAATTTGCTGTTACAAAAATGTTATGCGTAGTAATTAAAATGCTCCATTTGTTTCACTGAGTGACTGACAAGAATATAGCATCTCTTTGATTATTTACAGACCCACCATTTCAAGATCATTTACTTAAGTAAGAAGATTTGGCAGCCTTGTATCCCCTGGAAACCTACACAAGGAGATTTGGATCACAGTTTTATTAAGCAGTGAAAAATAGTTTTGAGGTATTTTCTTCTTGCCCTCTCAATGGGATCTGCAGATATGGCTAAGGGACCTAGGGAAATTCCTTATCTGATCATAGCATTCGTAATACATAAAGTTCAGGTTTGCTTTTAACACACAATAACTTGAGACAAAGTCAATATTATTATTCAGATATGCTCAGTTCTCCAAGTAGAACTAAAGTAATTCACTATGCTTGTTTGTATTTTGACAATCAAGACCAATTACTGTTCTACGTGTAGTACGAAGACATCCCACTGTATCTACCATCTCAATTAGGATAAGATATGATTGATGTGCAAAATACAAAATAAGGGGTAAAATTCAGAATATATTACCAAATAATCAAATTAAACTATTGCGCCAAATTTTTCTTCTTTTTTTTAGCTATCCACTGCATGCCAATCATTAAGATGCATCTAACAGATGGATTTGTATTCAAGAAGATTTCATCCATCATCAATGTCAAAGCAAGTTCTAATCTTTTTTTTTTTGCCATCTGTACCAATTATTATGTGCTGGTATCAATGATATACAAGATAGGCATTTCAAAATTATAGCAGATATATTTCCAATAATGATTTATGTCTGATACTTCACATTAATATTAAAAGAGAACATATGAGTAAACAGAAGTGAGTGTAGTAGTAGAAACCACTGTAACCACTGAAGCACAATATTTATTACTTACTCTGAAGCTGTTTTTCAAATTCAATTAATCCTTCCAGTTCAAATATCCTATTTTCTTCTCTCATCCTTTCCTTTTCCTCTGAGGATGCTAAGGGCATCCTATGTCAAAAGAGGTATGCAATGCACTGTGTAGAACAGTATTACCTTTCATGAATTTTAGATTCCTTAGATTGCAGTTTCTTTACATGTTTCACATTTTTAAGAGCTAGAAGAACAGAAGCTGCAAAGAGTTTCTGTTTAATTCTTTATATTCTTTTATCTAGTGTAATAACAGGCTGTCTTCTATGATAAGAAATAAAGCCTTTGAATTTCTCTTGATATAAACTGCTTTTATAGCCATATGTTTGAAAGTTTCATCATGCAGTTCTGGTTCCCTTTTTGTTCTGCTTTATTCTTTTTTGTCTTTAAGATGGGGTGGCCAATTTCACATAAAGTATCCCAGACAAACCTATAAATGAGTTCTATAATGGAAATAATAAATATAGCAATGAATTGTGTAATGGGAATAACTTTTTTTAATAAAATTTCCCAGCTATTATAATCTCTAGTGATTTAGGTTATCCTTCATCTGATTCCTGTCTTACTGTCTTGAACCAAGCTCCTCACTAACATATTTGCAATGACATCAGATTCTCAAAACATTCCTGGTGCTCTTCATTTTAGACTCTTCTAAAGAGCTTCAGTTTTTCCCTAGGGTATTGTTATATATTTATCCGTATTGAAATCCAACTGCAATAGGTCTGACTTCATTTAGCCAGTACTTTATCAATCTCTGATTTTTTACGGTCCTCTGCCTGACTTAACAAAATCATTGTGATCTATAGTTGTATTTCCTTCTACCAAATATTTTCTACTTGATGTCAGCATCTCTTCACCTTCCCCATAAAACCAATGACAGTAATGCAGAAATTAGTGAACTTTTAAAAGACTTTAATACTTCCTTCTTTGGAAAGAGAAAGCCTCTTGAAATAAGGTTTTATTTGGGAATTAGTAGAAAAGAGAAAGCCATGATAAGAAGCTTGGGGAAAAAATTATTTTGTGAGGTTACAAATATTGGAGAAAGTGTCTAGAAAAGGAGAGCTATTGACCAGAACAGACAGACTTGACACCCACTTCCCCCCTTACTTTGGCATTGTCTTCTTTGATAAATAACTCGTGTCCCCAGCTTTGACTTGTCGTTTTCTGTGTGGTTATAGAATTTGCCAGCTCAAATCCTGTTCTGTTTGGTAATTGTCTTCGAGATCTTCGAGATCAAAAAGAAGACCTTAAACTCAAAGAAGAAGTCACTTACCATGATGGACTTCTATACAAAGTTCTTTTTTCTTCAGTGACTGGAACCAGAAGGAAGGTAGAAAGGCATATTTCATCTCAGCTGGAACGTGCTTATGACAGTCACATTCAGTTTCTAATCATGCAGTTAAAGTAGTCTTTAGGGGAGTCAGGAAGAGCTGTAGACTACCTCAGTAAAATTCTCATTAGAGAGAAATGAAATTAATTTTCCCAGTCAGCTGGAGAGGCAAAAAAGGCATTTTTGGAAACTGATGTTACCTGCTTATTCAGTGCTAGTGAGGAGTCAAACTGAGAGCTCAGAGGCTTTGGACTGTTTTATGAATGGCATCTCTATTTCTTCATTAAAAGGTGGAAACAATTTTTTTAACCAGATATTCAAAGACTTTTATCCTTTTCTGGTCAGTATTATTCCACTGTTTCCTAGGTTCAGCTTGACCAGTGGGAAGTGACTTTTGGCATTCTGAGAGTCCAAAAGCAAGGCAGTCAGAGCCCATCAACTGACATAACCTCCTAATTTCCTTCCCTCTATTGACTGCTAGTACAGGCAGTCAGCAATATCAGTCATTATGTACTTCTCAGTTGTGTGCATCAGTGTAAATTGCCAGCTGGTGCTCGGTCTTCACAGAGCTTTTGTCACATCCCACTATCAGAAGCAACGGCTTATATGTTGCAAGTGGGGGACATGGAGATTTGAACCTACTAGCTGTTAAAAGAGGAAGATGGGATGTGCAGAATTGGGATCCACCCTCTGATCTAGCCCTGTCTGTTCAGGGCTGGGACCTTTCCTTTAGGCAAGAAGAAGCATCTTTTACATGAAACACAGAAAGAAAAAGAAAGGAGACATTCATGACAATATTTTTACAACTCCAACCTTATAAGAAGATAGCCATGGTAAAAAAGCAAATCAATATAATGAGAACCCTACCTGATACCACTCTCTTATTGGCAGCCTCTCTTTTTTAGGAAAATATGCCAAAATATCTCCAAATATCTAAAATAATTTCCATTCCAGTCTTTGAAAGATGTCAGCTCCATTAGGCATCTGTTGATTGGTTCATCTCTATGAATTTGTTTTCAGATTTGAGGCCAAGCGGTGCAGACTTCCTACATTCACATCTCCTAGCACGTGTAAGAACTATGGCTGTTCTTAATCCTGTGCTGTTTCTGAGTAGCAAATGATGTTATGTTTAATGTGTTGGTTTTGGTTTTTTTTAATTAAAATGCAGTGTTGAAACCTACTACAGTGGGTTATTTTTTTTTAACAGCACGATATTGGAATGTGTGTTACATGGCAAGGAGTAAGCTGGGAAGCTGTATGAATGCATTTGAGATAGAAAAGTTTCTGGAATAAACAAGAAATTCTGGATAAAAGTTCAGTATCTGCTGCAGTCTTGAAAATGTTGCCTATTGGGGATGGTCCTGGGCTCATGCTTTATCCACAAATCATGCCAAGACCATGTCTCAGAGAAAATTAGTCACCATTCATTAGTGACTAGAGAGTATGTAGAAGCATGACAACAAGGAATATAGATGGCTGACAGTTTATTTGTCTGTCTCAGTGTTTTCTATTTAGCAACATAAATACAGGTTTTGTGAGGAATGTAGGACTTGGGAGGAATGCAGACACTCTGTCTGGGCATGTAGGAATGAGATGAGCCAAAGCCCAAATGCAATTCAATTTGGCTAGGATTGTCAAAGGCAGCCAAAAGGGCTTCTAAAAGTATGTAGGTGACAAAAGGAAGACTAGGAAAAGTGTGGGTATTGCTGAAGAAAAGGCTAAGGAACCAAATGCTTTCTTCACTCCAGTCTTTGCTAGTAAGACCAGTCTTTAGGAATCCCAGGTCCAAGAAACATAGGGGAAAGCCTGGAGCAAGGCTACAATGTACCCATGGTAGAAGAGGATCAGGACAGGGAATACTTAAGCAAATGGACTCTGATGGAATACTCACAGGTAATGAAGGAGCTGGCACATGTCATTGCAAGGCCACTCTTAATAATCTTCAAACAATCATGATTAGAGGTGCCTGAGGACTGGCAGAAAACAAGCGCCACTCATATTATCAAGAAGGGTAAGAAAGAAGATCTGGGAAACTACAGGATCATAAAGAAGAATGGATGGGGAGAGGGTGAGGTGGACTGAAAACCAGCCAGGCTCACATAATGAGGATCAGTGGCACAAGTCTAGTTTGCACTAGTAATTGGTGTACCCCAGGGGTGAATATTGGGTCCAGTCCTGTTTAACACCTTCATTAATGGCCAGCATTCTGGGGCAGAGTGTTTCCTCAGCAAGTTTGCTGATGACACAAAATTAGCAAGAGAGGCCAATATGCCAGAGGGTCCTGCTGCTGTCCAGAGTGGCCTCAGCTGGATGGAGACATGGGATGACAAAAATCTCATGAAGTCCAAAAAGGGCCACAGAGGTGATTTAGAGACAGAAACATCTCTTCTGTGAGAGAAGGCTGAGAGAGTCAGGACTGTTTGGCCTGGATGAGGCTCAGGGGGATCCATGTGTCTGAAGGGAGGGTACAGAGGATAAAACCAGGCTCTTTCTGTGGGTGCCCGTGACAGGACCAAAGGCAGTGGGCACACCCTGAAGCGCAAAAGGCTCCCTCTGAACACAGGAAACACTTTTTTACTGTGACAGTGACTAAGCACTGGCACAGGCCACTCAGAGGCCTGTGGAGTCTCCCTCCTTGGGAATATTTAAAAGCTGTCTGGGTTTAATCCTGGACAGCTGTGTCTAAGTGCCCCTGCCAGAGCAGGTGTGTTGGACCCGATGCCCTCCAGAGATCTCTTCCTCAATCTCAACCGTTCTGTGAGTCTTTGGCTCTAGACTGGATCCCCCATTTGTAGTCCAAGACAGCTACCTCAACGTCAGCCTTTCAAACAAGCTAAATTTTAAAAGATCACATAGGTTGAATTCATTCATAGAAAAAAATCCTCAACTTAATTAATAAGTTTAGGTTTGTTTAGTTTTTTCAGCACACTGTAGAATACTAAATGTAAGTAGAGCATAGGATGGTAGTTCAACATTGGCATGAAAATTGTTCATGATAGCAGTAAGTTATCTGAAATAAACCAGCAGTGCCTGTTAGGTCTCTCTGACTGAAAAGAGGCAGATCTTCAAATACAGAAGGTTTGGAAAAGTATTTATATAGGGCACAGGATGTCACAATGTTTTGGTCCACTGCCCAGTACAAGGTGGTCCCCAGACAAGTTGAGGTCAGCCTCACAGTACTAGCGTAACACGCTATAAATAATATGCACAGAGGTTTTGGCTATTCCTACATATACGCATGACATTTTAAAGAGCATCTTTATTTATAGGGACCTAACCTGACTCATTCACTACATTTAAATGAAATCATATTACTATCCTCTTGTCATGGCTGAGTTCTGTTGCATTATGTACAACTGCCTGGAGAATTGGCTGACTGCTGGGAAGAAAGTATGTTATACATTTCCCTGAAGTGTCACAACAATGAAGAGTAGATATTCTTTTGTGATTTCACTGCTCTTTCAACCTCTCATTAAAGGTAATTTAGGAGTAAAACTTATTTTTATAGGCAGTCATTCTCTCCAATTAAGTCACTCTATCCTCTTCCTCCTCCAGATTTTTAGAAGCTTCCATTTATTCTCTCTTAAAAATGTCATGTTTTGGGAAACTGTCATCCTAGTCACATCTTAAAGAACTTTCTTGCTTTGAAGAATCAAGGCACCAAGAAATCAGCTATGTGAGGCTTTTGGTCAATTTATTAGTTTTGTTTGCCATGCTGATAATTGGTAGTTTGCTATTTGCAAATGTAGTGATAAAACCAGGAAATCCTTTTGCCTACAAAGACTAGACTTTTGGCTACATATTAATACTGTCTTTTAATAAAATGCCAATTTTTATAAGAGATAGAAGCCACAAAAGCTACATTTAGGAATGGTTAACACTAAGTCCTAACAATAAAAGAATTGAAACTGAAGTTTTGGTTAATATTTGTGTGACAATTGACAGTTGACACCAAGAACTGAATGTGATCTCCAGATTTATAGTAGTGTATTCCTGACCTAAAGCACTGAACACTGAAAGCCAGAGCTTTAATTGATCTGCATCTGAAAGGAAACAGTTGAACTCACTGCAGTTTGAGAGCAAGGTATGGGAGCTTGGCATTAAATTTCAGTTGAAATGTAGATATTTTGCATTGCATATCAGAAATCATTTCTTAGTGAGCACCACAGAGCTATTGTGATTTCTGAAAGCCAAAAATTTAGACTAAGCCCCACAGCAAATATTCTAATTTTTATGGAGGAATGACAGTATGACTTTACTCTGGAGAAAATAATTTGGAAACTTGTTTTAAACAAGGAATGTTGTTTGTTTTTTTTTTTTAATTTTAGAATCTGTCTTGCTGTGATATGGGATAGCCAATGGTGTGGCCTTCAGCCTTAGTAGTGGTCCACACTAATGAGCTGTAAACATTAAATCATAGCATGAGCATGTACTAGCTACAGGTAAACTTTACACCGCAGTGAGTAGAGAAACAAGTTTGCTGTGTGTTACAGAGAGATTAGACAGCAAGGTCCCTGCGAGACCTGGTCAGGAACACAATGCTTTCCCATAAAAAAATACTGAATTGCTTGAAAAATGACGTATGCTGCAGGAATGCATCAGTTTCATTATCTTCCCCTTAGAAAAGAGAGAAAACCTGGTTTGTGACAGCTTATAGATCTTCTCTGCAATTGCCCCAGCTCCTGAAGCAGCTGGACTGCTTGACATTCAGGAATCATAAGCCACCTCCTTGGAAGCTGGGTGCCACAGAAATCCCAGCCCCCCAGCACAGCTCGGCTTTCATGGTTCATAGACCTTAAAATACTTCACACTGCTCCAGGAATGAGGTCCTCTGGGTTTCAATAGTTTCTAAATCACAGTTCTTATATATTTTATTTTTTTGCATTTAAAAATGTGTCTTGAAAAGTCTGAATGGAAGCTCCTAACAACATTTGAATTTCTACTTTGATGTATCTCCTCTGTTGTAATAAATTTTGACATCTTGAATCAATGTACAAAACTGCTCCATTTTAATATTAAATAAGAGAAGAAATGCTTGGAACAAGAAAATAAGGTGATCATTCACTACAGGTTACAGTAACAGCTGTTTCATTACTGAAGAAAAGTGCAACCAAAGTGCTATAATAAAAACAGATGTCTATATAAAGTGTGATGAGGACTCATCTAATTTTCTTGTTCAGTGTTTCAAAGCTTTCTATGAAACTCCTACAGAAAAGGCAGTCTGAAGAAAAAAATAACATAAACTTTATGTCAGAACAATTTTTCTTAATTAGGATTCCAAAAGTCAAAAAAGTGAGAGCAATAATTGAGTACATAAGAATAATAAAATAAGAAAAAAATCAGTTTTTTAGATATTGAATTATTTCTTAATTATAAAAATTTGCATTTTAGAGGGCTTCCAAATAAAATTTGCAATTTTTTGAAATACATATTTTAGTTAGTCTGAAATTTAATTCATTATAAAATCATTTTGCCACAGAGACCTTTGTAATTTTTAGATTTCCTTTCAAATAGAAGCAACTGTCAAATCCCCTAGCAATGGATTTTTCTGCCTTAGCCCATTTCTGCTTGCAAGCACCAAAAGATTTTTTTAACTGTGAGTATGTATTTTCTTTGGCAGTATAAAAACCAAGGAGATATCTTTGCAGATATCAATTAAGATGCCTTCTATTTCAGTCTACAGTGTATTTCAAACATACGTCTGCTACCAAGATGCCAGTTCAGTATTTACCATTCCTTTGGGATTTATTGTTACTATTTGCAAAGTACCTTTAGAAAGAAGCACATAAGCAGAGGAGATTGAGTAATAGTGAAATGAAATAACTCTGAAACACCAAATAGATTAGAGAATCATCAAGAACTAACTGTAAAATAACAATAATATTTTATAAACTGAAGGTCTTTGCAGGAACATTATGCATATTAATTAAAATTTTTTCTTGTGTTTAATTACAAGGATTGTTTTCCCTAGGAGCATTAAGCATCTGTCATGACATTTCTGTACAGATGTACAGGTACAACTGTAGCCAGAAAGCATAAACTGCAAATGTCTGACAGCCCATCTGCCCTCAGAAACATTGCCTATCCCTACCCTGATTGGAAAAGTACAAGTCCCATTCTTCAGCTTATGTGAAAATTTAATTTTATATCTTTAAAACCCAGATAGCTGGAGATGCAGTTATGGATTTGAAGCCCATAAGGGTGATTTTGTCCAAGACTTTTTATGACTAGACTGATTTCTTGGGTTATGCAACTTGTTTGTTAAAAAAATGGAAAAAAAATAGGGAGAAAATTCTGGTTAGTGAGTGCTTTATTTTATAAAATAAAAAATATATGTATTTCATTTTAAACTGTACATTTTCAAAAGAAAATCCTTGCATTATTGGGAAATTACATTTATAGGGGTTCAGGGTTTGTTAGCATTTAGATAACTATTCCAATATTTTTATAAAATATATAATAGTAGAAACCTTCAATGGAAATAACTATGAAAGTGACTTTAAAATAAAAGTAAATTAGTCTTTCATTTGAAACACTTAACCAAGATTTGATTTTTACACATATCTGGAAAAATACTGTATCCCTTTTCCACCTGCAGACCTCATGAGCTAAAGTTAAAATACAGTGAAGGTCCTGAGTAGAGTGCTCTATTTTTTTTTTCTTGTTTTGTTTTACTATAACTGGAAAGGTGGGATGTATAATTTACCTTAGGGCGTGAGAATTTTTGGGAAAGACATTGTCAGAGGTGACTGCGTGCTCAGCTGTAGCAGAAACACTGAACCCTGCTAGTTTAAAACCTGTGGTCACTAAAGTAATGGTCATGACTTTGAAAGGCTGTTGAGCTGCAGCACCTCCCAACACCTTTTTTGCCTTTAGGCCAATAAAGTTGGAGTGCTGTTAAGTTCCTCTTTTTTTCTTTCTTGTGCTCATAAAGATGCACATTTGTCATTTATTTACCACATCAAAGTCCTGAGAAGAATCGTTTAAACCTGGTGTCCTGGTTTGAATGAAGCTTTCCTTGCCTCTCTGGTGCCATAAACCCTGCTGCAAACTGTGCCAATTCTGAGTGCAGCAGTCTAGATACAATATCCTGTTTTCCAGAGCCCCTTACAACGTCTGAGAAAGAGTGATGATGCCTTTACAGGCTAGTGACACTCTCCCCTGAAGCATTGATTTCCTCCTTAGAAGATTTTTTCGTGCTCTAAAGCATGCCTTGCCATAATTTTTTGGAAGCCAGCCACATCCAACAGGTTAAAACCTTTCAAGATTGTCCAGTCTGCAGGATTTTTTAAAGAACAGGAATAGCTCAAGTATGGTATGGGTCCAAATGCAGAGTTTAAAGCACTAAAGATATCTAAAAATAGTGCTTAAGAGCAGTGGAGAAATCTTTCTGTGCCTCCTTTATCTCCAGATTCACCATAGTATAGAAGTTGATTCCATAGAAACCATATCCTGGTGATTTGTACATGCTACAATTGAACAGATATTTCAGGTCTTCATGAGAAGAAAATACAGATTTGAGGAATACTTTGAAAAAGCCAGTAAAACTACAGCTATTGCACTGCAGCACACCCTGATCCACAGGGAGAGAGATCAGTGTAGCCCACCTCACAAATCAGGGACTGCAGATTTATTAAAATATCCTTGTGGCTTCTTTTAGTGTGTTTGTAGAAGACTTTCATGACAGGTTTGGGTTATTATTTACAGCAGGAGGGTCCACTGCCATGACAGAACTGGGCTGTGTGGAGGTGACATCCTGTACTGTGTCATGTTTTATACTTGCACCTTATTTTTTTACTAGGCAAAAAGCATCACTGGTTGTTAAACATTGCTCTCGAAGCTCCCCTTTTTCCCTCCTGCACTTACTGCCCTGCAGGCCTGGTCCCTTCAGTTCAGCACTGTTTCTATAAAGCAGTCTTCTTGGAAGGTTTTCAGTCTGCCATAGTTTCTAAATCACAATAATATGGTCATACAAATCTTTCTGTCATCAGTGAGGGTTAAAGAGGTTCCACTGCTCCAGTAAAAGAGGAAGAGAGAGAAGCAAGCTCCCAAGTTTGGTGCATGAGTTATGTAGCCCCTGCTCATCCCCATCAAAATATTTGGCCACCTCAGTGTTAATTTTATCTAAACATCAATCTAATTAGAAAATCATACACTCTTGAGACCGCTCAAAACTTAGTTTTCATTAGCTGTTGTTCATACCTTGATTTGATGGAAAGAAATGAGCCAGATTTTCACTAAACCATCTCTTAGATAATAATGACAGGATGCCATGACTCATAACTATTTGATGCATATATTTCCAAAATTTAGAGCTATGTAATGACAAATAAACCCTTGACATAAAAAAAAAGTATTCTTTTAAAGAGGTCCTGGGAAACACTCTGGGCACAGACAGATTCACAGATGGAGTGTCACAGTCTATCATATATTTATTTCAGTAAGACAGTTAGCTTTTAGAAATAAAATGCAACAACCATTTGAAATAGCATTTGCTAAATTCCAGTAATCTTATTGCTCTCTATCTGAAAACAGGTTAACCAGTCCATATATTTCAGCTAACCATTACTTATCTCTATTACAGGAGAGAAGCAGTAGATGTAATAAATAAAGACTGCTAATTGCAGGTTTTTGCCATATATCTTCCTCACTTCATGTCAGGTTCCAAGTCCCATTCATTCATACCTCCAAGTGCATATGTACAAACACAAGCTGCAAGTAAGTAATATGTATCTCACAAAAGAAAAGGAACCAATATCTTTGTTCTTGTTCAAATGTTACAAACATAGTAAAATTAAAACAAATTGATAATTACATCTTATTAGATAAGAGGCATCTCAGCATTTAGCACTTAAATCCTCATCTCCAGCTTTAAACATTTCAGAAGAAAAAATTCTTTGTGCATCTCATGTGTTTGTCAGATAACTAAAAATCTGTAAAGAGCACAACCGAATCCTTCAAAAGCTGTGCAATAATGTATAATTCATCTATGTTTGTAAAGCAAAAGAAAGTCAATCAGCCTCATATTTCAGAGGACACTTCCGCATTTATTTTCATATGGTCTTTAATAACAACTAAAACCTCTTTCTTATCCTACTGAGTACTGCTGAGGCAGCTACAGAGAGACAGTGAACGGCTGTTTGTAGAAATAGCAGATTATTTTTCTTTCTCTGGGTAAGTTAACATTTTAATTCTTTTATTCCTCCAAGTTATTTTTGGCTGAGCTGACAGAACTGGCCATTGTGATGAAGTCCGATCCCACAGCCCTCTATTGTTTTGAGTGATAGCCCCAGCTTCCATTTTCTGTGAAAGAAAGACTTAAACAAAAAATTTCCCATATAAAACCTCATCCCCACTCACCTGTGCCCATTGTTATTCAGATGTTGAATTTTCTCCGCACCTCAAAGCCATTCTTTGCATCATTAATATCTAGGAATTTTTAATCACCATAAAATAATGAATGCAGGGTACTGATTTCTCATCATCCACTGATTAATCACATGCATATGTCTCTCCAGCTCGTGGCTGTACTTCAGGGGTCTAGGTAGAAGCACATGTCTAAGCTCATTGACAATGAGAAAAAAGCCATTGGAGAGGACATACCATAATCACAGTAAATCAAAATAGATTATGTGCAGTTTGCTACCAGAACATTAGTCATCAGAAGTAAATTGCTGTGTTTTGGGTGACAGGCAGAGTCTGTAATTTTTTGGTCTAATAATTGTGAAGTTCACAGCAACATTCCTTGTGTCTGACAAAACCTGCTCAGGCCAGCCCTCTGGAGATGCTCAGGGAGAGGCACACAGCCATGTCCACCTCCAGCAGCTTCTAAGGAGATTACAGAGTTCTTCTCTGGGAGAAGGTTTGTGACTTCACGTATGGAGACTCATGTGTGGTGAGGAAATGTTTAAATCTGTCTGTTCTAAAACAGGCAGGTTGGTGTGCTGCTTCCAGACAAGCACAGTTAGCAGTGATGGATATCTTTAACGCTGCCAAGATCCAGCTGGGACAGGTTCTCAAGAGGACAGAGGGAAGATAGATTATGTTTTCTTCTACTGAAATTGAGTCTTTCACCTACAATGCCACAAATCTCAGATCTCTGGCATTTCAAACTGTAACAAGACTTGATTTTAAGGTGGAATGTGCTTTGAAAGATTTAAGAGAAATGAAGAGCACCATACAGTCCCTCTTCTTAACTTAATACCCCACTAATGCTGAGGACCAGAGAAAAAACTAAAATATTACAGTACTTACATAAAATCTTCAAGGTATAAATTTAGTTTTACTATATCTTTATGAAGAATATTTTATATCAAGAGGATTTTGTTTGAGTAATATAAATACATTGATTATTAATTTAATGTATTTCTTGATAAATTTGTGTGCAAGATAGTTTTCTCTGTGCAAGTGGAGCTTGTAGTTGACAAGAGTACTACAGCCATAAGGAATCACTAGATTGCACATTTAAAAGCAGCAGTCTAATCTCTGAGGTATGTTTTAACCTCTCCTCTTACTAATGTAAATATGCTTTTACATTTTAACTAAATAAATTATTGAGTCTCTTTTTTTTGTTTGTTTTCTTCTTTCCCCTTTAGGAATAAGTCAGTTCTGTGCTGCATGCAACAGGAGTGGAGTGTATCACCACCTCTGATGTGATAAGAGTGTTAAACCACAGCATGCTAATGCAATACCAACAAGAGTAAAAGCAGGAGAGGAAAACAGCAAAAGGGGAAAACCCAGAGTAAGGAAATATGTATTTCTAGATGTCTGTAATATTATGAGAACTGTCTTGCAACAGAGAGATAGGTATTCAAATATTTATCCCATATGAAATGTAGGAAAAACTTTGACTTTATTCTTTCTCCAACACTCAACCCAATGCCTTTGTTCTAGTGATTTCTATAACCTCAGCTTTAGCAGTATAATTATTTAACTAAAAGATTAGCAGGAGCAAAAATGATAATACAAAAATGATAAAGTTTCCTTTAACCAGTAGAATACCTGCATAAACCAGTGAATGATCTTATTTTTGGAGGAGAGTAATTTGAGAAGTATTTCACTTGCATCAAAAAAGATCCCAAAGGCTTGAAATCTTAGCACCAGCCAAAGTGCAGAGACCTGTGATAGAAACAAAAACACTTAACAGTTGCACACTCATTGTGTAATGAACCCTACACAAACCTTACTCTCCCTAGAAAAATATTTGCACTTCAGTTACTACTTAAAGTAAGTAAAATAATTTCATTGTAGTGTCATTAAAAAGTGTAGATTTATTGGATGTACCTTCTGTGTTACACTTCTGCATAGTGTTCAAGCCAAAATACTGTGAATATTGTAGTGGTGCAAAACAGCTGCCAACACAGCCAACAATTCCATTGGTCTTTGCTACCACTGTGTGAAAATCTTAGGTTTTGGAATACAGAAATCAGCCCTTTGGATTAAACTGGTGCTATCTTCTCTATAATCTGTTTCTGACAAAAAGCAGGATCTGATCATTTCAGTGAACTAGATATGAGCCACAGTAACATGCAAGCTCTGCCTGTCACACTGTATCTACTATCTCAGCTAAAAGAAATACATTGCAACCCTCTAAGGCTTTTATTGATTGAAATAAATTGGTATGATTACTTAAATACAATAATGACCTTTTGAATTTACACTTGTAATGCTAATTTTCCCTCTTTAGAGTTGCAAAGTACTTCATAAAACACAAGAAGAGAAAAAATGAAACCTCAGTCTAACTTGCTAATGAGACGTGCAGGAAAAACATAGGGAGGTTTAGTGTCTGGCCAAACACTCCATATCAACCCTCAAGAACAGAACCAAGAAAGAATACCAAGCTCCTAGTTGTAAATTTTCAGTATTGACTTTTAACTCTTCCTTACGCACCTTTAGCTATATCACAGCTCTTGGGTATAAAGTCAATATGATTCATTCTGCTTTAAGCAGTTTGTGGTCTTGCTAATGTGATTATATTCAGGTCATTGAGCGATACCTTCACGGAAAGTGAAACTACCATAACATACTGAATCAATATTTTGTTGAATTGCTGTCAGATATATGCTGGAGGATAAGTTTTCAACTCTTGCTCATATGAGACCACGTATTTAGCTGGGTCATACTGGTGTCTGTTACACACGCACACACGTGGCTTCTTCCTGTGCAAATAAGTTATCAAGTGTGCTTTGCTCCACAGAGATTTAAAAATTCCTGGGTGAAGAAAGATGTCACAATAGGGATTCCCTTTGCAGAATCAGACATCAGTGAGTTACCAGCCTGACAGCACACATGTTATAAAGCCATAGCAGCAGATAATTACACTTTTTTTTTTTGGCTGAGGAGTTGAAAAATTTTAGCAGTGATATTCTTGAAATCATATTTCCATAAAGACTCAAGTGCTTTTCTGCACTCAGACCTAAAATACAAAGTCAAAATTTGTCCAGATGTTGAAAAAACAGCAATTTTCATGTAAGCTTTTAAAATTAAATGCAGACAAATTGTAATCAAAACATGATTTTCTTGTACATTTACAAAGAGTGCCATCAGCTAGGGAGACAGCATAGTCTTTATGGAACTTTGTGTTCTCTCAACAGCAATCTCTTGTAAATGGTCAAACCCTGTTTGTTTAAATATTTATCAGCAGGCAGTTTCTTTAAGGTTTTTTTTTTGCATGCTACAAAAGCATAAAGACACACCCTGCAATACAGAGTGTAAAACATCAAATGACACTATTACACATCAGTCTAGAATGCTGAATACCATTGTACTGTCCCACAAGTGCCTGTTTGGCTGCTGTTAAATAGAACGAGAAAATAATTTAACTTTTTTTTTACCTCTACTACTGTTTTCATAGTTTCTCTAGTTTTGGGGATCAGTCTGACCAGCTATCACAAGCTGCAGAAAGCAATTTTTTTCTTTGGCTGGTCCAAATAATTGTTATCAAACTAGTTTCTTTCTGCAGCTATTCAGCTGCCTCTTAGCCAAACACTAAAAGACCAAAGGAAGGTATTCATTTTTCTGCACACAGAGGTACCACACTACAACCAGTTTGTTTTCATGAGTAACATGGATCTTAAATGGCTAGATCTATTTGACCATATTATAACTGTTTTTTAATATGTAATGTGAGAATCTGTACTCTATTTACACAGAATTATTGTCAGGTTGGGATTAATTTTTGCAACTTAATAGCAAAACTTTTCCTTGTGCATCAGGTTTCTTGTGTGCATCTGCCTTAATGACTAAATTTAATGCTTTGAAATGAGGGGTATTTAGTTGTTAATATTCTCTCCTAATGTTCCCAAATTATTTTTTATTTTGTTGCCAGTCAGGATTGAAGAAAAAGAAACAGCAATGTTTTCAATTCAGCCTGAGGTAGGCCTCTAAGAATAATTATTATCATTTAGGTAATTTAATTTTTTTTTTTTAAAGAAGTTCTAAAAGCCCCACGACACCAAAACTAGAACAAACCTTAACCCAGTACTATAAGTCAAAAATTTTCCTATGTATGTAAGCCAAGTGTTTGCTCCTGGCATTAATTACTACAAGGATGAACTCTCCCCAGCTCTTACATTTGGGGGAGCTGCACGTCACAGTCAGCAATTCCATCCTAATAGCTCTCAAGGCTTTGGGAATGATGAGTTTGAGGGGCACTAATGGCTTCTGGCCTGGGAAAACAAGGTGTTAGGAAAGCTGTTTTGCAACTATATTTCAACCTATCACAGTTTATTTCAAGTGAAACAGATAGTAATTATAAATGTTTGTTGAAATTAGCTGAATTGTCACCTTAATTCCCTTTCTCCTTCTTTCCATAAAAGCTTTTCACGAACTCAGAGAAATAGTTCACATTAAAACCCACTAAGAAACCTTGCAAAATATGCTTTGCAACAGAACTATGTTTGGACTTGAAAGGACTCCAAACAAGAGCTCAGCAGCAGTGGACTGCTCATCCTAATGCTATTTATCCTAACATTATTGAACCTGTCTTATACCTTTGTAAGGAAAAATTTTACTTTGCAGATACAGCATATTGTAAAGCACGAAATTCATTTTTGAATATGAGTGAAAAATCCCAAGAAATCACAGAAGTTGAATTATTTCTGTTTCTGGGAAAGAATTTCTACCCAGAAGCATTACTTTACATATAATTATTCGATAGGTAATGACAAATGACCTAATGATTAGAGAGTTGTCATCACCATCCATTTGCCAGCAATAGGAAACATCTGTATCCCTACATGGAAATAAGTGCCATGAAACCAGATTTCAAAATGAAATGTGCAAACCATGCTTACTTCATTGTATAAATTCTTGTTGCACTTCTGGAATAATCACACATTTATGTTTTAGAAGATAGGGAAGTAATACAACTCAAGAGCTACCATCCTAAAAAATGACTGTACAACAGAGTGTGAGAACTTTAACAAGCAATGATAAGTCACTTATAGAAAGTTCTCAAAATAATATCACTCACAAGTGTATTGAAAAAAGTGGTATAATACATGAAAGCCAGGAATGTACTTTGTAATTTCAGAACAACTTTATATGTCAGACTGCCAGATAAATATTTACAACACACTCCAACTTAGCTGAACTTATATGACTTCAATCAAGGGAAACTGCTTCCAGACACGAAGGTTGTGAAACGTTATCAACTTTCCAGAGCCTGCCTTCAAAATCACATTGAAAGTGGAGAGCCACACGGCTGTCTAGTGTTATACAGACTTAGAAACACTGATAGGAAGCTTATGAAATCCTCCCCAGAGGAAAAAAAAGAAGCAGGATTGTGCTGCTATCATATTATTTAATAAAAACTAGGGAAGGCTGTTCTTTATGTATGATTCTTATAACCATGCCTGGGAACACCGAGCTGTGACATGGGAGGCAATGTAGATTGCAGAGGCTTTGAATGTGGATGGTAAAAATCACCCTGACAAGTGAGAACAAATGCAGAGAGGGTTTGTGCAGCAGGCCTCAAGCCAGATCTGCAGTGTCAAGTTGTCTTCTTTTAAAAGAAACATAACTACTGCTACACTAAAGTGGAAAGGGAAAACACACCAGTTAAAAAAGGCCAAATAAAATCAAAGACCAACAAAAATTGTCACATCCACAATCAGAACCAGCCACAAATATTATAATTATTTCAGATTAAAATCTTACAAATGTTAATGAGGAAAAATTGAAGAATGAACAGGTTTTGTAAGAAATGTCACATTTTTTTTACATAATTATTTTTCTAGCATTAACAGATTAAGTCTACACATTGCATGAAATTATCATGCTAAGGATCTTTTACCCTGCTAAACTGAAGAAAGAAGAAGTAAACTATTCCAGGTATCACAAAACCTTGCAATTAAGGCATTAGGTCATGTACAATAAATTCTTCAAATTGCAGTTAAAAGTAGTGTTTTGGTATTAATTACTACTTTGGAGAATCACTGGAAATGTTGAGAATTCAAAAAAATCCAAATTGGAAATCCTTCCTCTAATTAAAATGTCTGGCTTATTTTTATTTGCTTTCTGGTCTCTGAACCTTAGGCATAACAAAAATACTAGTGATAAAAACTAGACGTTATTTCTGCTTCATTTGTTTGGACTTTGGGATTTGTTAAAGAAAAGCTGAAATAGATCATGCAATACTGATTTTCTAACCTTTCTTCATCGTGGGTTTATGCTCATCTGGAAAAAGCAGAATGGAAACAAGTATCCTCTTAATTATTTTTCTTGCAACACAGGTGGATTTATTACTTCTTTCATACCCAGTACCAGCTATTACTACTCCTACTTTATGCCACAGGTCAAGGTTGGTTCCTTCTGTTACTACTGAATAACAATGTTTCTACTGTAATAAAGACTATAAAACATAGTAAAAGTAGCAACATGCACAGTAAATAAAAAATATAATTGGCACCACGGTATGTGTAAATACATATACAAAGCAGTGGGTTTAGGAATATTACTGCCAAATGATCTGAAATTTGCTCATTGTGTCCTACAATGCCAATGTGCTCTATTACTACCAGCACAGGGAATATGTCAGTTCTCAACCAACCCTGATCTGTTCTCAGCACCTAAGTTATGTATGCAGTACAAGTCATGGAAAAAAGCCAGAAAGGGCAGACCCATAGAGTATTCCCTCACTTAATACTTTCTGTCATGAAATGCTTTCAAGTGAACCTGAATGGTAGTGTATGTTGTTCACAGTAGCCTCGTGAAACCCTTGCCACTGTCCAGCCTATTGTTCTGGGAAACACAAGATGACTGCAATTTAAATCCCCAGCTGAGACTCGGTTGGAGTTTTGGAATGCTGGTCATGATGCATAGCAAGAAAAGTAGGTAGAATCACATCCTTGACCTAATGAAAGGATGGGCAAGTTGTATTAGTTCTCCCACCCATCTAAGCTCTTTTTCAACATTCCTGCTTGGCTCTTAAGTAAATTAAATTGATTGCTTTAACTTACAAAATTCCAAAGAAAAGGACTAGGAGAAGTACTTCTAACCCACAGCAAAAGAGTAGAGGTGTTTTCCTTTTTGCAAAACCAGTCATGGGAATATAAAACAAACCCGTGTGTAGCCCAAATCTCCCCCAAAACAATTCAATGGTTTTCCTTACTATTAAAGTAGAAGCCTATCACCAAAGCTAAATGCATTTGCCATGTCATTTGCCAGTCATAAAAACTGTTCCTTTTGAGTTTGCTCTGGTCACACGTATAACTCTGTTTTTTTGTAGAACAGCCACACAGATTTGACTATTTTTTTTTTTACATTTGAACTTCTTTGTCCCTCAATCTGGTTTATTTTAACACAAACTGTCAGAAGAACAAGATACTCTGAAACCCCACTGCTGTCTCTTGCGGGTGAGATAATCGATGTTACAGGCCTGGTGCTCTTATCTTTGGGGAGTGTTTAACAGCACAATGGGAGTTCCATTTTGATTTGTGACTGCTTCATCTGGGTGGCCCAAGCAGCCCGTGGAAGGTGTGAACAGACTGCTGCTGCATTTATAAAGCAAAGAGTTTGTTCTGAATCTTAGGTTTTAAATTTTGAGGCAAGTGTAATCTTGGGATTACAGCAAGTCAGATCTTGGGCCTGTGTGTGTGCCTGCACATCCCACATCTGATACTATTTGTTTAAAGGGGATTCAATCACCTGAAACCAAGTCTGTCTGGAATAGTTCATGCAAAGAATAGTACCAAAAAGGATGCACTAGAAGGTGCGCTTCCTCTAGTAGCATAAGCAACAGAGCATTGGTAGGGAACTGGGGATATTCAGATGGTAACTCACAATTATAAACAAACAACAAAAAAGGCATTTTCTGTTGTTTGGTATCTCTCAAATCCCTTTTTAAAAAGATTTTCCTTTCAATCATGGCATCTGCCACAGTTGCTTGTAATGTGATGCAAACAATGAAATGAAAAGAATAGCATTTTACACAAGAGGCCTTAGGTTTCTGAAATATTTCAGGCACAATGCTATATTTAAATCTGTCCAGACATATTGAAGAAATGGACAAGAAAACTACTGTTAAAAAGCTCTGGACCTCAGAAAGTATAATCTCTCCTGGTCATTTCAAAAAGTAAGTCCAAACCTGACATCATTTATTGTTTTCCACTGAAAAGAGAAACACATTAACAGATTGTGCCTGGTTTTGGTTGTTAGGGCCGTTGTTCGATTAAGTGGATTTCAGCTGAAGGTTTAAGTTGCGAGATAGTTAGGAAAGTTGATGACCTACAGGAATATGTAGAGTATGCATGGTGCTGAAAGGCAAGAGAGTGAAGTTTGACTCTATTAAGATGGATGTGGAGTGATTGATAACATGTGTGAGAATGTAGATAGGATGTTGAACACGGAAGCAGAGGAGACAGGGAGTGTATTTTTACTCATTTCTAAATTCTAAAGGAAGGAGGGGTATTGTGCAGGTTATTTGTACTCCCCTCTAGTTTGCTGTGGAAATAGGATTTTTTTAAATCTATGCCATCACAACTAAACCTAGAACACCTGGAAAACCACAACAGGAAGAAATGTTGACTGAATCCACTATAAGGACTTCTAATTTTTTAAGTGAATCCTCTTCCTATTGCACAGAGCCACAAAAGAAAAGCTGTCATCATCCATTACAGACATTTTGAAACATACAAGCTCATCAATTGTCTTTTGTCTTTTTACAGAGCTATCTTTTCATTTTCTCTGTAGAAGATCCACCTTGAGAACTGAGAAAATGAGCTGAGACGACTTTGACATAAGCACACAAATAAGGAGACTCTCTGCCTTCTAAACCAGGTTCTTAGGAATAATTCTGCACCTACTCCTTAAGTGTGAATTAAGGCATTTTAAAATGTTGTGTCTGTCTTCTACCCATAAATAGGTACGTGCTGCTATTCATTTGTTCATACATGCATGTATATGTTGCATACATGTATGAACATATGAAAATGTTGTATATGTGTATGTATATGTTCATACATATGTTTTTCCTAAAACCAGTGGATTTAATTTACTGTAATAGGTAGACTCAACCACTGAACAATGACAAGCCATTAAACTTTTTTTAGCCTCAAGTGAGCATTAAAAGTCTGATAGAAAAAATATAATCAACAGAATTCAAATCAGTCAAACATTCTCAAACTTCTAGTTCTTACAGGAACCCATTTTTGAACCTAATCTTTCAACGCACTTCTAAAAGCTTTCATGTGAGTTACTTTCTTTGTTCTTGAGAATCACAGAATAGTTTGGATTAGAAAGGACCTTAAAGATCACTTAGCTCCAAATCCCCTGCTATATGCAGTGACATTTTTCATTACACCAGGTTGCTCCAAGCTCCATCCAATCTGTCCTTGATCACTTCCAGGAACGGGGCATGCACAACTTCTCTGGGCAACATATTCCTGTGCATCACCACCCTCACAGTAAAGAATTTTGCCTAATATCCAAATTAAACCAACCCCCTTTCAGTTTAAGCTGGTGCCTCTTTGCCCAATCACTATTCTTCATTATCATTATTTTGTCAGTAAAATATCTTCACCTCTGAGCTTTTCCAAAATTCTCCATTATATCTTGCAGTAGCAGCCTGGTATCCAGGATGGCCTTAAGCAGTGTTGACTATCATATTTCAGCACACAGCTGTGTAGCCCACATCAGCTACCTTTCCTTTTCTCTCTGCACTGTGACAGCAAGCCCATGAGCTGGCTGCCCTTACTACAAGAGGTAAAAAAGATGCAGAAAGATCCCTCTGCATCTTGTGGGGAGCTCAAGACTGGATCTTGATGTTCAAAAGGTGAGAGAAGGCACTGATCTAAAGACAGTCTTTCCTCCTTAAGTACCATAATCTTCTACTCACTCTTGTCTCTAAACAAACTTAATAGCTTTTACTACTGTTAAAATTTTCCTGCAAGTCATAAACTCTTCAATAAAATAAATAGATTAATAAATAGATTTCAGCAACTTGTTGTACTTCACACCATTTGAAAGCATGTCTGGAAAATAGTTCTAGAACTATTTTCTCCTGTTGTTTTCAGATTATTTGACATGAAGTTTTCCGCATTTCACCCATTATTTTCTGGTTTATATCTACCACTTCACTGGAAATGTACTTTAATCCGTTTTCCACATATTAGAAGCTTTTCTCTGAATGTTGATGAAATTATCTGTTTAAAGCTGAACAAATGCAAAGAAGGAAAGAACAAGCTATGAGCTTAGCTGTGAGCTATCTTTGCTTGTCATGATTCAGACATAGTATGCAAGTAATTTGACCTTGAATAACCTAAATTTTGGAATCACTTTGAATGTAAGCATCCAGATGTTTTCTGTACTATCCTTGAGGAGTGCAAATGTAACTTTAGCTGTAAGGAGCTCCAGGTTCTTCCACTTGATTTATTGTCAGACTTGAGGAAATCATTTCTTTAAACTTTCATATTTCTCCCATTGAAGGTTTAAAGTACTTGTCTACCATGACCCCTGCTTTGAGGTGAATGTTTTTGGTAATGCAGGAAAGGGTGGCTTGTTATGCTCACACTTGGTACCTCTCTGCTGCAGCTCTTCATCTGCCTCTGCTCACTGCAGAGCCTTCAGGAACCCGTCCTGTTCCAGCTTCCTCCAGCCAATGGAAGCAAGCCCTGCACGCCCCATGACAGAGTCCAGCAGAGCGTGCGTTATTCCAGGGCTGTTTCTAGCCCACTGTGATTGCATTCACCATCTCTGGGACGTTTATTATTTGCACTGTTTACTTCTTCCCCTTAATATCATAATTTAATCATGAAGCTATGCCATGTTTACATGTGCAAAATACTGCCTTCTTACACTTGAACAGACCTTTAGTTTTTTGTCTTCATCTTAACCTGTGTAAGCAGATTTATGAAAGCACTTCTTGTTTGGTCCTCATGAATTCTCTCCCAGCTGAACATTCTTTTTATGCTTTTTCATGTTTGGCTTAAGTCACATCATATTATGTTAAAAACTTTTGGCTCAATTTCATAACATTGAAGCAGAAAAGCTCATAATAAGTTGATTTATGATCTGTACAAAGATCTTACAGAATTTAGAAGCCCTGGTCCTCATTGCAGTGTGCATATATATGAGAATGTATGCATGCATATGCATATGTGTGAGTGTGTGTGTACATGTGTGTTGTATGTATGTGTATATTTTGTTACTGCAATGTGTTGAGTGTTCAGAATTTTAATGTTTCCAGCTATGGCAGACCATTAGCCAAAATACACTGACAGCAAATGTATGGCTAGCACAATCAGTAGAAGAACATGTCACAGTAACTGCCTCTCACTTCTGCTAATACAGAGATGTTTCTTAGTGAAACTTGTATGCAGTTTCACTGCAAGCCTTTTTGAAAGAAAGGAGAGAGAAATTTGGGACAGGAGAAGAAAGTAAAAGATCCGTGCAGTGTTTAATCCAAGCAAGTTTCTACACACCTCTACTGATTCTAACTTAAAGATTTTATTAGTCTTTTTAAGGAAAACAACAGTTGGTACATATTTGTCAGCATGAAATAAACACTGTTATTTTAAGCAAAGAATACATACATGTTTTTAAAACCTCTTGGCATGTTGAAGAGTGAGACACCAGGGAAATAGAAATGTCTGGTTTTTGTAAAATTCCTCCAGTTTCTACAAAGATCCTCTCTGACCACAAAGGTTTACAAGAGAAAAGAAAGTATAATGAATTCTCTCGTAACTGCTTATGTTTCATAGACCTGAATTTTTTTGCCAGTATGTCCTGATTATTAGTATAAGGTGTACTTGTGTCTCTGTGTATCTAGCAACAGGACTTACTTCACAAAAAACCCTGAAACTTGGCTAAAAATAAGTAGGAATCGTTAGTACCCAGTTGTTTTACTTTTCCCCTTATACAGTGACCAAGTTGATTAGTCAAGTACCTTAATGCTGTTTAATGTTTATCTGAAATTAATGCTGCACTGGGGTTATAAAATGTTAAATAACTGGTTGATAACTTTGGTTTTTACATTGCTTTTCTGATGTAAATTTCTTTTCACCTTTTACTTAAGCCATTTCAATCTTTTTCCTTGCCTTCCCAGACCTTTTTCATCTTCAATTTTACTACTCTCCAAAACCTTTTAGCAGATGACTGACTTTATGCTCAGTTTTACGTGTGAGAATGCAAAAAGTTCTAGATGTTTTGGTACCTGCTCATTTCTTAGAACAAGCAGAGAATGGTCAGCTGGCTGTTCCAAGACACATTTTAAATTATATTAATGAGACAAACCTGATACACTCCAACAGTTACCACAGATATACCTCAGTGATAGCTTTGGTCTCCAAATCTAAGTATTTTTTATACTTTAAAATTCAGAGCAAAATACAGAAAGATAAACATTTTTGGGTTAGTCAAAACACCTTGAGGCTCTAAGATTTTGATCCCAGGTTTCAGAATGAAACTTGGGTTCAAAACTTGGCACCATTTAGAGGTGCCATTGTAATTTGGACTTGATCAGCACCAGTTGTTTACTAAATCTTTTCCCTTTCTGAATTAGGCCTTTCCATATGCTTATTTTCAGCAGACATAGGTCTATAAGCCCTGGAGGTGTAGGTCATTGTAGTGCCAAACCTGTTGGCAGATCGTCTGTGCCTGATGCAACTCTCAGGAAGTGTTGGCAATCTAAAAATGCAGAACCTGATAATGTGGACTAGGCAGAGCCTACTTTCATTACCAAAGCCAGGGCTGAATTCACAGGCCTGTCAATCAGCTAAGCAGGGGTTCACTGCTCCCCCAAGAAAGTTGTTGGTGGCCATCGAAATGGGAAACAGTGAGGGTGCAAATTTAATCTGCCATCTTTCATATAGGTACACACGCAACCTATACATGTGACTGTCAGAGGGCAACCACCCGTGACTAATGGATGAGTGCATGTCCACTAGGTAACTTAAAAACATGTAAACCCAGAAAAAGTATTTTTGAATATTGTTATATTTTAAATATTTTTTATTCCATTTCTCTGGCTCTTCACATTCCTTTCACAGATAAGAAGGGGGTTTTTTTTTCTCAAAGTTTAGTGTGTATTTGTGTCAAGGAACTACAGTCTGGCCTGATGATGAGGACAATCTAAAACACTAGTAAAATTGGGTCTGTCAGAGATAGGTCTGCTGGGTATTACATTTGAATGAGACGACACTCTGGCAAGACAAATGTTCTAATAACAGCCTTGGCACAGCCACACACTTGCATCTTAATCTAACTTGTCAGGCTCATCATGAAGTGAACCGTGTGCATTTTATGTCAAGACATTGTATAGCATGTAGAAAACAAAACCAATTATGTGCAAGAAGCTAACAAAAAAAAAACAGAGTAAAGCACCAGCTCAGTCTCATCATTTCTTGGACTGAACTTCAGCCTACACATTTTGCCACCCACTGCTTGTAACAACAGGCAATAAAAAAATCCAACTTATGATGACAAAAAAGCAGGTAGGATTCTCCTTAAACAATCACATTCACTTAGGGTTAATGCTCAAGCAACAAATACTATTAAAATGTGGATGTTCTACAAAGTTCTTTGTGACATCTGTGAGCTACATCTTTGCACTCCACCGAGATTACTCCAGTGGGTATATGCCACTAGGTTTTATTCACTACTCTTTTTCTAAAAGTAAAGTCATGATACTAACCTCTAGGAGGTTTTCCACCACAAAAAGCAGTATTTATGTGCCACAACATTAGCATGCGTTTAATACACATTATAGTGTGACATCTACAATCTGCCATTATAGTCCACAGAGAAAAATAAGCACATCTAGTACATCATTTCACCTTGAGACACATGTGCCCAAAACATGTTTCCCTGTCAGCCTACTCTGTAAGGTCTTCATTCCTCCAATGCCTCTGAGAAGAATAGAAATGCATTCAGCAGTAGAGCACAAATATGCTGGAGGCAATGTTCACAAAGGTATTTAGACAACTGCTCCTAATTAGGTACCTAATTTCTTGTGAAATTTGCAGACAGACTGTGTTTGCCTAAGGTTAAGCTGTAAACCATAATCTCCTTGTAATACCTGGCTTCAGCAGTTTGCATATGGTCACACAGGAAATTTTTGACAGAGCAGGGAAGTGACTTTTGCAAATTTATATCAACACTAAAGCTACCAGGTCATCTGTCCTCTACATTATCTCTCAGTTTTGTCTAGCTAGTGCTCCTTCCTTAATATTTATTTGGCTGGTTACTATGTCTCCATGTCTCAGTGGACCCACTGCTTATGAGAAAATGCCTTATATATTATCTTTAACAAAATCACTCTTACCACAAACAAGTTATTTGAAAAGCAGCATGGATATCCCCAAAGAGGATTACCAGAGTCTCCTTCCAGCAGGCTGACAGGTTCTCCTTTGTTTCCTACTTGTTTCTTCCCTGGCACCATAATCCTCCTTGCTGAATTCAGACAGTCTGTAAGGATCAACACTCACCAGCATGTTGGGGTGTTAACACCACAGCTAAAAACCCTGAGACAAGAGCCATTCAGGTAAATTTCAAAGTGGGCAAAAATCACAAACCAAAAAAAAGAAAAAAAAAAAAAAGAAAAAAAGGAAAAAAAAGGGGTAGGGGGAAGAGAAAAGCTTATTCAGTGTTTTCAAAGATGCAACCAATAAATAAATTGGTTGTTCCCAAACCTCACACTCGTGTACAATTGCCAGCCAGTTATCTGCTCTGAGGAAAGAACAGAGAATTGAGAACTAACCATAGCCCTTAGCTCCCACCCTGTTCCAAGATTGATACAAATGGTCCATCAGATGAGACAGATCTTGTTTAGAAACTGAACAGATCTGATAGTTCTACTAACAAATATGCCCATCTTCTGATGAGAGTCTGTTAGCTCAAGATAATGATATGATGCCAGCACAGCTTCACGCATCCTGAAACAGCCTGATGTGGCATGACAGATAAAACCTTCCTGCATTTACCCACACCCACCAGTACCACCTTACATCTGGCCATGGGCTAGTCTTCCCTTTGTGGTAGCCCAGCCACTTGAAGTCCTGCAGAACTGAAGGGATATGAGGGTTCAAGTCCAACAGATCCCAAAAATTCAGGGTAAAAGAAGGCACAGCCATTCTTCCTGGTGCTCAGACTGGGATTCACAAAGCCAATAGTCCACGAGAGAGTCAAAGGATCTATTAGACCTTCTCACACTCATCTATGTGTACAAGTGAAGCTTTAGTTTCTCAGGAATAAATAAATATCAAGATCCAGATACCCTGTGTCAACCTCAGAGTGTACAGACTTCAGGCATGCCTACAGAGCAAAGGTGAGAAGGGTTTGAACCTATTTGAAGCAGAGGCACTTATTTGGAGTCCAAGAATTGGTTTGGTGAGTATTTGTTCGTACATTTCCTGTCCTAGATATTCAGAGACAGATACTATGTTTCTAAAATATGCTGAACAGCTGATTAACCTTTAAACCTGGATAGATGCCTTTCCAGTTCTACAGCAATAGCTCCTTGAAATTAGTTTTAATGCTATTATAAAAGCATGGAATGGTTTATAATTAACCGCTAATAGGTAGCTACATGATTTGGAAAGGTTTAATAGATTTAATTAAATTACCTAAATATTTACATTGCTCTAAACATGCGTTGTGAACTTCGCATGATACTTGGCTTTATGATTAATTTTATTAATATAAATAGCCTCTTGGTTGAAAGTTATGTATACATTAGCAAGTGTAAAAGGTGAACGTTTGCACATCTTTTTCCTTAGGAAATGAATGTGGTTTCCTCAGCAGATGTTTATAATGAATGGAAAAGTTCCTGCCTGGAAAGAATTTTACAGAAACTGTTATTGACAGAGTTAAGTCCTCAGATTTTTATCTGTGTTTGACCTGCTGCTTGTGTGTTAAAGATGAAGGGATGAGGCATGGCTGTTTATTTTCCTGCCTTCTGGCAGGTTGCTGCTTTACTATGTGTGAACAAATAATTTTTTAACTACAAGTGACAAATAGACTGTTCCAAATACTACAGGTTTGGATTAAAATTGATTATCATAAACAAAATTGCTGACTTTCATATGCATTTCATCTGGCCATGGGAGGAGCAGCTGTGGGGCCACTTGGAACTAGAGAGATAAAAAAATTAGGTGCCCCACTAGAAGAAAACCTCATGGCACAAAGCTCAAGTAACATGAGGGATGCGTGAGTTTGGAAGAATCCTTGGAAGTTCTTTTGTGAAGAACTATATGGCTACAAAAGTAAGAGAAGAAGCCCCCAGTGAGAATGGGAGAAAAAGGTATCAGACACCAATGTGATGATATCATGGTCCTGAGAAAGCTTCCTGGGATCTTCTTCCTGATCTTGTGAGGTTAGCAAAACACCGATTCCCTGCTCTTGGAATCCTGCTATGTCCATAATAGAAAAGATATAATTGAAATTGTGAAAAGCAGTATTTTCTTCTCCAAAGGGGCTGAGTCAACACCATGATGCTGTGAGCCAGGAGTTCAGACAGACCACAAGAAGAGTCTTTAAGTAGCCATCAACACAGCCAACATGGCCAACACAACCTCCAGCTCAAGAAGTCTCCAGCTGCTGGTTGCCTGAACATATTCACCTTATCCTTTAGCCCCTATTCCTTAACCACTGTAAGGAAGTATTAGTAGACATCTATTAAAAATAAGAAAATTGGAAAAATGAACTTCAAGGTTTTTTTCTGGAAGTTCCTCAGTTTTATCCACTTTCTCAGTTTATTGAAAAAACAGATAAAATAGCATGACAAGTAACAGATAAAATAGCATGACAAGTATATTGGAGGAGGCACAGTTTGAAGTTGTGGTTAATGACTTTGTTTCATAATGCATTGTGAAATATCCAACATTTTTTGAACAATACAAAGGATTACAAAGGCAACAGTGACACACAGATTTTATTTCATTAGATGGAAATCATTCACAAATTGCAGTTAAATTGGATTTTGGCCTGTTAAACAATAAATAAGGTCTTCATTATTTCTTCTTTACTTTCATTTTTTGTTAATTCCTTTGAATCACAGCAGATAGCAAAATGAACTCTAAAATATGCACACACAAAATTCCTCCCCATAATTAAGTTTCTGTATTGGCAAGCAAGATCTACAATGGGAATCTCAAGGCATTGCTACATTTTACCTGTGCTGTATTGCACTTACATATTTAATTTGTGGGGATTTGTTTGTTTGTCTGTTTGTTTGTTTGTTTTATGTACCACCATAGCTCCTAAAAACAGGGTCAAATTATACCAGGTGCTTTTATACAGATGAGCAAGAAAACAAGATTCCAAATTCCTAAATCTGGAGATTGCTTAGTGACCTGCTGAAGAATAAATAGGTTCAGAGACTGTGACAGAGTAAGATGTTTGAAGAATTGATTGAAAAAAAATGAGGTAAAAGCAAAGCTAAAATAATGACTGAATATTCAGAATTAATCTTGTTTCACTGTGTTTGTCTTTAGGTAGAACTGTGGAGTACGTGTGGTCTTGGCAAGCTTCGAGGGGTTTACCAAAGGGCTGCTGTTAGAGTGATCATATGATGGAGAGATTTTAACAACCCGCATGTCAAGTGAAGAGAAAGTCTTTTAAATGAGATAATATAATAAAATATTTTTTATAGATGAACTAAGATGTTCATCTCCAAGCTGCTTTGGAAATACAATATTTTATATTAACAACGCAAACGTATTTAGTACTGCGGTGCTAAATATAAACCAGGCATCACAGAAGCAGTTATGCAAGCACCTCCATTCAGCTTGGCCAGCAAATTTCAGCACTGACCCCAGAACACCCCATCTCTAGGGCCTCTCTAATACAGAGAATGCCAATTGTGCTGAACGGTGGGAGCACTTACACTGTAGAGAAGAGGCTAAAATGGGACTCACCAAACTTATTTTCACTTGAGATCAAAGGCAGAATGTGAGTTCCACTCTCCAGACATCAAAGACCAGCGCAGAGCCCACTGTGCCACTTCAACCTGAAATTATGTCCGTATTGTGTACAGTGGGAAGTTTACAGCTTTTATCTCAAAGCACAATGCAAGAAATGCAGCTAGCTAAAAGTAACTCATAATAACAGGGGTAATCATTATCACCATCATCTGGATTTGATCAGCAAGAACAATGCTAATTAAAAGAAATTCTTTTTTTCTTCCAAGATTTTATGTTACATAGACTAGGAAAATGATTGACTAGAAAGACTTTATACACAGACAATGAAATCAATATAAGTGTCTTTCTAATAGAATTTGATCACACTCTGACTTAAGTGTCACATGGTTTTACTAAGTTTCATAGTTTCAGACTTCTAGTTAAACCTATTTTACTAAATTGAAGATTATAAGCCACTGCAGTTCTGTTTTCACACCCTTTGAAATTATCAGAAAGTCTCCTCACAGTTTCAGGCTAGTGGGCAAGTGGAAGATCTTTCCATTGATGTGGTTAAGGCTTTCTCTTATGCAACATCCACATTTTCCTGCAAGTGGATTCATTGATGCCGATGTGAAGACTTCACTGGTGTGACCAAGACAGGCAAGTTAGACCTGCAGTGTTTTGCTCTCTGTCTGATTCAGACAGGTGGTTTCATAAGTTGGAGGAATGACAACATGCATGGAACCAGATGAGGCACATGCACAAGTCAGGCACTTGACCAACTTAGTCACAATTTTGACAGTACACAGCAACATCTTGATGTTACTTTGTTACGTGGCAGTAAGAGTGCAGAACACACCTTTTTATCTAGTCCAATGGCATTTAGACTTTTTTTCATTTTATGTGGGACACTGTGTGAAAAATTTTTAGTAGAGATGTGTAGACCTAACTAGAGAATCATCCTACTGTAAATTTGTCCACAGCAAACCCCCCAGAAGTAATGAAGCCCACAGAAGCCCTAGGACCTGAATAAAAGAAAAGTTGAGCAATGCACTGATCTAATAAATTTTTTAGTTCCGAACACATCCCATGAAATATAACTAAAGATTCTGGGGTTATCATAAAAAGTCAGTCATGCATGCAGAATAGATGTGCTGCCCTGGAGTATTTTCTGCTGATGCACTCCTACTCCAACCATGAATATGACTCCTTGGTGAAGGTCTGATGAATACTGTGGTGAGGGGAGCACCACTGATTCTCCAGTAGGTAGTAAATGTAGGCTGTTTTCTGCATGTGGACTGTGACTAGTTAAAGTTACAAAAGGTATGCCTAGACTAGACAACAGGCACACAAGGGTTGTGGATTTCTAAACATCTGTGCCAATGATCTGGACAAAGAAAAATGCATCTCCTTTCCAATAATCAGCCTGAGTTTTCTGCTGCAGAACCAAGGGTGTATGGGGCAGACAAGGTGTACAGCACACACCTGGGTACAACAAGCTTATTAAAGGAATGTCTTCCAATACCCTGAGGCTTAGGTTCAGTGACATGATTGCCTCTCTCATCTGCAGGAGCTTTTAACGTGATAACTGTACCAGAAAGTGCTGTGAAGCATCAGGCAAAATAAAACTTCATCAACCCAAAGCCCAGAGCCAATACATAAAATGAAATCTTTAACTCTGGAAAAGCTACAAAACAGAATAACACATAGAAAGCACAAAACATAGTAAGCACAAACAAATGTACTTAAAAACTTACTTTTTATCACCATAATGTGTGCTACACCATGCCAGCCTCTCTTCTGACACTGTAAGCTGATGGTACAAGGGATTACTTTATGGTTCACTTCCACTGTTTTTGCCTTGTAATCGTCTGGCTGGTTGGTATGGATTTCTCTACACTGACCATTCACCCCTCTGTCTGCATCCAGGTTTGACCCAAGGCCATAAATCAATGCTGTTAGATCAGCTTTTATTGAAAAAGTGGATGTACAACACATTGTGATAAACAGTTCTAGTTACTAAAAGATAAAGGACAAATAAGCATAAAAACTGAATTGAGTCAATAGTCGTCCAGCCTCCCAAGCTGTGAGCAAGGCACATTTTCAAGGAGCAAGAAATAAGCTAGTGATCACATTATGCCTACCCACATTGTATCTGGCCCTTGAATATATATAAATACGAAGAACTATTTGAGCATTTTAGTGTATGGATGTAGAAATATAGAAGGAAACAGTATTTTTAATATATCCTAAACTACTAGAATTTCAGAAAGAAGTTATTCAACCCAAGTTTTTGGCATTAGTCTGTTTCTGTTATTGTATTTTATTAAATTTTTATATTGTAATATTCCTAGAAAACTAAATATTTACAAGAAGGTGCCAGTGAATTAAGACTACACACAGATTTTCATTAAAACTTTCTGTGTTTTTCCAGTCCTATAAAAATAAATAAACTTTTTTTCAACTGACCAAAATGTGGTCATTCTGAATAAGAGTGCAATGCATCATGCATCCAAGTCTGTCTTTGGCAGTACCCTTTGTCTCTCTGACATAAGGCTACAGTCATTGCTTTTTGAAAATTTCCACTCTTAAATGCTTGTACTGAAAATGTACTGAAAATACTTTGGTTCTTTCAAAACAGATCTTAAAGAATATAGAAACTTAATTTCAAAATAGATTTTTAATAATGACAGGCTTACAAATACTAAGCCTGAAACAGAAGTTTTTATGGGCAAGGGCATAACTCCAGTGCAGCCCAAACTGCACAGCACGAGAAGTGCCAGGCTCCAGCTTGGATAGCAGACTAGCAAAGCACTGTCACCATCAGTCACAGCTCTCAGGGCTACAGCCAGAGCAGCCCCCATGGACATTCAAGGCAAGAGAGATGGAGCAGCTGGGGAAAAGGACAGTCAGATCCCTGTTAACACTGAGGGTTGGGTTAGGAGTAAGGAGCAGAAACTGATTGTGTAAAAAGTTATCACACAACATGTGCCTTTTCACCTCACAATTCAAGGTAGTCACGAGTAAGATATATGGCTCAGAAATTGGGGGAAAAAAAAGAAACAAGACCTGCATCCACAGCTTACAGAAGACAAGGGAAGCTGAACTTAGTTCTGCCAAAGTCAGCCAGACACAGCAACTAGTACTTTCCCATCAGAAAACTGATGACAGTAATACACAATATAAGCAAGACTGCCAGAGTCTCAGCTAGAATAAACAAAGTGGCACAACAACAGATTAGCTATGGTCAGACCAGCTTTGCCAGCTTACAGCAATTCAAAAACCATGATATTTAGTAGCTCTGTGCCAAAAAGATTGAGAATATCTCATTTTAAATAGTTTTAAAGTGGGCAGAAAAATTCTTGGTGGTCTTAATGAATGCACCTTCCACAAATGAATGCAAAAAGTTATTTTAATCTCTCATGTTAATCCCTCACTAAGTTTTGCTTTCTTTCTAGGTAATTTTGTTTTAACACTTTTGCCAATGGAAGCCTTGCCAATATTTTCACAAAATTTTGATAGGTTTTGCCAATATTATATTAAGAAGGACATCTAAGAAATGCAAACATTTAGTAGAATTTTATGAAAAGTTATGTCTGTCCAATATCTCATACCACTGGATAAAGAAAGAAAACAAACCAAGAACTAGACCTCTGGAGTACATTCAGATTTCATATGACAAAGAGGCTCACTTTTTGTCCTGTGAAATAATGAACACAAAATATCATTATTTGCTTTCAATCACCCAAATATCTTCACAATGTCCTTATCAGGAATCCCTAGCAATCTACAAGACAGCACTAAAGAGACATGAACATACAGAAAAGAAGAAAAGGAAGAAAAAAAATAAAGGGTGATGATACTGAATTCTATGAGACTAGCCAGGTCAGTAAACATATCTAGTGAGTTCATCACTTTTTCCTTCCTTTACTCTCTTGTTTGTTGCACGACTGTGTTCTAATTTAAAAGTGGTATGTTCCGAAATGTTTTTTTCCAGAGAAACAGAGACTGTTACACATAAACAGTTATGATGTTCTCAGAAATATGATGAGAGAGGCAATGCAAGTCAGCAAAGAACTAAAATATAGGTCAATTCTGATGCAGAGCGAATCCCTGAATTTCAATTTCTTCATGAAGATAAAAAGGGGCTTGGTATGCAAGACAAGGTAAATGGCAGAGCTTGGGAGATACAGATCCCTTGAAACTGCAAAGGCTCAGCCTCAAAACCAAGGCAAAGGAATGGAAGAGCTTCATCCAACTCTTGCCTGTGTTCTACTGACTCCTCACTCAGGACAGAGTACCTGGGCATAATGACTTTATTTTTATGATGAAGCCAATTCTCATGAAAATTGATCATGCTTTGAAAAAGAATGGGAAAAAACAAGGTTAAAATGTGAAGTCTAAGGTTTAATACCTCCTCCAAGACTTTTGTGAGCATTAACAACCACAAATGATTCTAAGTGGAGAGTTAACTTCTAATATTTAGAGCAAATGGCATAAAATACCCTTGGCTGAAAAATATGTAGCAATGGGTTGATCAGGGGAGACACTGGCAGAAAAGACATGAGTTCAGAAGCTCAGCATTACTGAAGAGATAGTAAGGGCTGGAAAATGTTCCCTGCAATGGAAGACAGACAGCTTTTTCTTTTGTTGCTGGGAAAAAAGGAAGCTCTACAATATGAAGGTGTGGAATGTATTAGGGAACAAGTTCTGCACATCAACACCATCTTAAATGTATATAAACCAAATGTTTCAAAGCTGTTTAAACAGTTTGGGTTAAAAATCAAGATTTGTTTTCACATGGATGGAAACAGAAGATTCCTCACTGAAATGGAACCTGAAGCTCTAGAAAGAGGGTTGAGGTTAACACAATCTCCATCTTGCTGGCATCAGGCCCAGGAAGGACAGTGATGACATGCAGATGTAACAAAGAAAACTGAAGGGGAATGGTTAAGGATTGTTTCGGCCATTCTGAGCTTGCTCTGGTATTGAGTAGCACTGAGAACGCTGGAAAAGAATTTGAATTTAACTTTGAGTGAAGAACTGTACCTGTGAGTCATTGGCATCATCTCCTAGCTGGAGTTATTTTGCAAAGACCCACAGGAGGGGAAAGTAGGATTAAGGGATGAGTCCTGTGATGAGCTTGGGAGGAAGGCACGCAAGGTCCCAAAGGAAACAATACCAGCAAATGTTCTTTGCACATATTGTTGTAACATGCTTGAAAATTCAAAGCTTTCCTTAAGGAAATGCACTGAAACACAGCTGACTATAAATAAGCTATAATATAGTGGTAAGAAGATGATTTCCAAGATCTAAAGGATGGCTTTTAAATAAATTTGCTGCAGTATTTGGATCCGGCTATGAGCAACAAGGCAACCACCGCTGTCAAGCACTCATGATATTTAGTAGTACATGCGTTCTTTTCTCTTAGGCTCCTTTTTCATGTCTTCTGGTATCTCACTGCCTCTAAATTATGTTACTTCTTCCACTTAATTTAACCCAGCATAATAACACTTTCAAGTAAGTTTAGACAAAGGTTGTACAAGTCCCTTAAACCAAGTATGGTATTTCAGGAGCTTTATTTAGAAAGACATGCAGAATTTTTACTCAGGTCTGTAGAAGTAAACACAGTATTATAAGCCAGTAAATATCTACTAAAATCTATAATAGCTTTATAAATTACATTGTTTTACTCTTTTTTAACTTAAGAATATTTCAGTAAGTTTTTTTTTGTTTCCATGGTGGCATTTCCCCATCTCTTTTACACAGTTCTTCCACCTACTTAAAAATTTATTCTGCAAATGACAGACTATGCTGAGCATGATCACAAGACCACATAGTCAGTTGATGTAGAATGAAATGTCAGTCTTCTCTGAAAAATACAACAAATTTGGCCTATTCACAATAATATACTGGATCCTGTAGTTATTTGACATGTATTTAACATACCATTAACTGGTAACAACCTTGAAACTGCCTTATTTCCAGCATCTTAAGCTGTAGGAACAGTTGGAATAGTCATTCTCAGGTTGCCCTCTGCTGTTTAAGGTTAAAAAGACAAGGCATGTTTTCCAAAGCTGTAAAAAGCAGTTTAGTGGAGGGAGGTAGATCTGGGACTAGAACCAGAAAAAAATTAAATTTTCACAGAGGATTTGTATCTTTTATAGAAGTCCATCCATTGTGAAAGGAATTCTGGACACCTTCTAAAGGGTTCATAGGGGAGAAAATGTATAAAGTTAAGAAATGTAACTTTACTTCTGTGATTGAAAACCTTTTATTTTCCCTGGAGAATCATCAGCTATAGGAACAAATACTGCAGTTGTAAAACAATTTCCCATCATAGTCAATGCCACAAATTTAATTCTTAGCAGTTTGAACACTCAGATGAAATTCCTGGATAGAAGTATTTGACCTGAGAATGTGGCAAGAAACAATGACTTTGACTTCTTTTACATCTACTTTGTAGGTGTACTATAATTTGGTACAATATGTATCATTTTGTAAAATCCAAGGGCTGCACTACTTGAATAAATGAACTAAAGTGAACCTGGGAGCTTCTTGAGCCTCAGCAAATTCAGTGCTATATTCAGGGAGGTTTTATACTTGCCCAAAGAATCAACTGATCTTTAACATTGTA
>JAYDZK010000113.1:133967349-134015208 GCA_034509185.1 Euphonia xanthogaster
ACACACGCTCTTCCGATCTAGCAGAGAGGCTGGATGTGCCCTGTTTAACTGGAACAGAAGGGTAGGGAAGTCCATTGGTTGGCAGTGGCTTCCAGATGTGGGATAGACCCATTTGCTGGCCCAGCACAGTGGCTGTGGACCTTGAGTACATGCTACAGTGTCTTCCTTCTGGGGAGAAGAAGGTCCCAAATGAAGGAGCTTTTATATTCAGTAATGCTCACAGGAGAATGCAATGCTGGTTTTTTTCAAGTGCTTTATCTGGACACGCTGATTTTCTGATTGTATTGTTTCTTTCTTTCTTCAGTGAAAATATGAACCTGTCAAAGGTTGTTTTTTATTCAGGGAGAAAGCAACAAGAAAAGGCTTAGTGCTCATTGGCAATGGAGCACTAGTGGGAAAAAACTTTGGATAATTTTGGGTGATTCAGGTCTGCTGGATGAAATAACTAAAGGAAACATATTTCTTTAAAAGTGTTTAATTATATATGGGCTGCTATGAAAAAATCAAATTATTGCCACCTGGCATCACTACAAAAAACAGGGGGGCAGGAAGAGGCTTGAATGTCTCTCTTGTGCATTTTCTTCATCAAACTTATTTAGGATTCTTACACAGCTCTTTTTCTTGTATTTGTTCTGCATGCCCTTTGGATATCTTTATTACTTCAAATTATAGCTACATCTTGTGACCTTAACTTGAGCTTAGCATAGTTTTTGTCGAAGACTGCGTATGTTTAAGGTCACTACCAATTAACTTCAATATAACATTGAATTCACATCATAAATTCAAGAGAATGTAGTATGTAAAAAGCTCTCATTGCCTCTAAAAAAACATTCTGAACTGACCCAGATGTGCAAGAACAATACTGACTGACAACATAGAACAGGTTCTGGGATCCTTTGATCTTTGCCTCCCCCTTTCTTTTCTAAACATCTTCAAAAGGCTGCCTTTCTGAAATGAGAAGTTCACCCATCCTTATTTGCTGACAGACTGAACAGGAAGGGCACATGGAAGCTCACAATTTTATTGTGTGATTTATTTAAAAAGCAAAGGCAAAAGGTCTGACGTGTAACACTGGGATCCAGGACTCTTCAACATACAGCTCAGTTCTGTCTCATGGCAAACTCAGAGGAGTGAGTAGCTACAGCTATACACAACAATTATTTAAGGGAGTTACAGTGCAAAAGTGAATGTTTTTTTCATTTACACACTAGTAGTTGAACACAATAAAATTCCAACCTGGTTAAATCTTGTCTGAATTGTCCTTGTCACTCACAAAAACAGGAAATGCAGAAAGATCTTGGAATATAGAGAAGTTCTTGTTTATTGGAGTGGCAATATCTCCAGGTTTTATTCAGGCTGTTGGAAAATCTGAATGAAAAAGTGTAAGTAATTTACTTCTTTAGTATTACCCATAAACTAGCTGATACAGACCTCTTGAGCAACACTGAAAATATTCCATTAGTCTATCAAGAAAATTAGAAAACAATTACTTTAGACAATTTCTGCAAAACTGACAGAGTAGAAATCCATAGCAAGACTAAAATATGATGTAGGACCTGACCCTTCACAACGACTCCATGTGCTTTTTTATAACAGTTCAAAGTGCATATGGTCAAAGTCTTACACTGTAAGGTGTTACAGAGACTCCTTCATGGACACTTTAAAGTGTATTTATTTCTGCCACACCAGCATCCTTGAAATGTTAGAGTAATTATTTCAACAGATGTTCTTTATTTTCAATCATTTTACAAATAAGACAAACTCTTTTCCATGTTCCAAGATGAGGACAGAGGCAATCAAGCAACTTCTAAGTATGCCTTGGAGATATTAAAAGACTGATTAAAGCAATTTAACAATGTTACTTTTCTGACTCTCAGAAAATAAACCAGATATCATAATAATGGTAGCTTTCAGATATAATTTTGTGGGAAATTATTGTTCATAGAAGAGAAAATACATTGATTTATGAAGTTTCAAAAAAGTTTGCGACTTCTGAAATGGAACCTTTACACCTAACCACAGACTAAAGTACATGTCCTTACCAATTCCAAGAGCTGTGAGACCACATCTGGGGTACCGTGTCCGCTGGGAGGCTCCTCAGCACAAGGACAGTGGCACTCAGGAGCAAGTCCAGTGAGGGCACTGAGCCAATAGGGCAGACAACAGGATCATGAGCAGAGGCTGAGAAACTGGGCCTGCTCAGCCTTTAAAGAAGGTTAAGGGAAGACCTTATTGCTGTCTGCAAGCTCCTGAGTAGAGGATAGGACTGCCATGAAGACAAGCTCTTGCAAATGCACAGTGAAAGTGAGTCAAGAGACACAAGTCAGGAACATAGAAACATCTGCTTAGATATTATAAAACTTGTTTTTCTATTAAATATTGGGAAAGGTCATTCAGAAAGATTGTAGAATCTCCAACTTGGAGATATTCTGAACACAGCCCTGAGATATTTGGTCTAAATAGAAATGCTTTGAGCAAGGAATCAGACTGGATGACCTCCAGATGTCCCTAAAACCATAAATCGTGTGATTCAGTGGGTGATGTTCTTCACCCACTATCGTTGCCATAGTCTGAGAACCTGGGTATATTTCTGTGGATTTGAATCCTAGCAGGTTGGAAAAGTATATTGATTTTAAGAATCCCACATTCCAGCAAGAGCTCCAACTGGTTCAGTATTACAGTCAGGAAACACAGCCTCTACTGCAGTAGATAATAAAGGATTAGTTTATTCTGATGTACAGTCCCAGGAGACACCTTTGCTTTGTGGTAACTAAATGGGCAAAATACCTGTCCACAGTCTTTATAAAAGTCTGTGCAAGTTCCAAAAATCAATAGTTACTCAAGATTTCTTGACTATCCTTTAGATCTTTTAAATTCTCCATGAGGATGTAAGTTGGTTCCAAATTTCATTTACCATTCCTGGGATTGACCTGCACAGAGCCGGGATTTGGACTCCATGACCTTTTTGTGTCACTTCCAACTCAGGATATTCTTTGAATGAATTTACCTTCTTTGTTTGAGAGCTGTTATTATGGACCAAACATACAACTCTTCACATTGTTTATTTACTAGAAATTCTCCTGGCAGGTTTTTTCATGCAAAAAAGCACTCTCTCAAACATCTGAGAACGGTCTGAGAATAGCATAGGGTATAGAAAAAGGAACATTTAGCTATTTGGATACAAATTGTGGCCTGACATGTCCCCTAATGTCCTTTTTGAATTGTCTCTTAGACTCTCAGTTCCTTTCATGGATATAGTTTGTCATCATACAAAGAGTTTACCCACACAAAAAGGAGGAAAACCTGATTGAGTACCTTTAAGCTCTACTTATGCTTTATCCATGCCAGTCCTTACAACTTAGGAGAAACTAGTCAAACACTCTGAGGATACTACACCAATGGAAAATGCCATGGCAGACTAGTTACACCATATGAACGTTGGAAAGGTGCCAGTGCAGTGCCCACTGCAGCAACAGAAAGGTTCATACTGACATTGCCAGACACACTGAAACAATTAAAAAAAAAAGTGGAAGGTACAAACTAACTAAACATATAAATGGAAGTCAAGAAATAAAATGCAGGAATACAGAAAAGAGTGATAATACTGAAACCATGCAGATAGCTAGAGAAGTTGTTAAAGGCACAGGAGTTGAAATTCCTCAACAAAACTTTAGTTAAGAACCAAAGAATGTGTATTTATTTCACTCATGATGACAAGTTCAAGGCATCTACACAAAAATAAGATGAGTGTCGAAAGATGAACTTGCACAGACTGTGCGTTTCATTTGAGGAGTGTGGATGCTGCTCTTACAGGAGAGAATCATTCAGAGCACAGAGTTATTACAGACAGAACAATCACTGCTGTAATGAAATGATGTACAACTGGTCGGAGGCATACAGAAGCTGTTTCTTTTAGGAAGATAATGAAAGGCTTTTTCTGTTTTAGAGCTGATAATAAAATTGTCTATGTTGAAAAACAGCTGAGAATCCCCAAGCACATTATTGCTGTGTTCTTTATCAGTTCCTTCCCTCTGAAAGAGGGGAATGGTACAAATAGATACAAGTAGTTCCCATTGCACAAGTTTATTTTCAACATGACAACAGTCAACATCATCTTCCTCACTGTACATGGCTGGTGACAGTCTTTCTGTATTTACAAACTGTATTAGTTAAGTTCACTAGAGGACTGAAGTGTTTGAATGGAGGCATAGGAAATTCCAGGAATTCAAGATAAAAGTAAGCACTATTATACACTAAATGTTCATTTATAAGCTGCTGGATGGCCTCAGCATTTCATCTGGCCCTCCAAACCAGGGCCTGCTATGGGACATTTGGACACAGAGACTAGAAAAATTTATGTTATTATGGGAATAGGCAAGAGTTCTACTTGTCAGCAAGAACTTTGGCTTTCATTTTGCAGATAAAAATGAAACTATATCTGGAAAAGTTCTAGAGATTTAAACATACATAAATTATAAGGAATTACAATTATTAAAGAACCCTCTAAACTAAAACTACCAGGGAGTACATGGACTTAATAAAGACCTAGTTCTTACAGGCAAATTGCACTGGTTTATTAAAAAGGGATGTTAAAAGACAACTTTAGCGCTATAATTTTTATTGTGAGAATAATTCCTTTTGCTTTAAATTCAGATTATTCTTAAACTTTAAATTAAACTAATTTCTCATTGAGGTAGGCTTTTGTGCTATAAACTCATAAGAAATTTTAAAATTTATATTAGTTCAGTTTTTATGCAATTTTGCCACAAAGCATGACTTGTTTTACAATCTCCACTCAGCTCTGTCTCCCAGCAACATCTATTTACAAACACCCACTAAAGATTTTGATATCGAAACCACAGATATACAAGGTAAAGAGGCAGTCTAAAAAGGAATATTCAACCAGTACCTTTCTTCTGGCATATTTGAATACTGAACTACAAAAAAAGGTATCTTGTCACATTGAAGAATATTCTAGTCCTTCACTGATGAGGCTGGGGATGGATCAAGGGTGAAAGACTTCCAGTTCTCTGTTCTCCAATTCCATGAAATCTTATTGTATGTCAGATCTTTAATATTACTTTTCATTTCATATTTTTCAACTCATTCACATACTGTGGAGGAATATAAGAAAGACTTCAGCTAGATACACAGAAAAAAAAAAAAAAAAAAGACAATATTCCAATGCAGTTTATCTATCTACCTATCTTATGAACCATATGACAGCTTGTCTAGATTTCATCTCTAATGACTAAATTTAAACCCAGAGAGGGACAGTCACAAACTCAGCCTATGTTGAATACTATAGACAGAAGCCTATGCATTTAAGGCCTTTTGCACATAGGATTTAAATCCAAGCCTAAGTTTAGTTATATTTATGGTTTTATTATTTTTTCCCTTCATAATTAAAGAAAGCCCATTTAGCTGAAAGAGACATAACAGCATCCCACTTCAGGGAAGTGTATTCCTGTAATTAGTAGAAGGAAAATCTGGTACTTAAGGGTAATTTGCAAGATAAAGAAGCTCATGTGAAGGGAATCTCTCTTTCTTTGCTACTAACTGAACAGACTTGCCCATTCTGTTGAGACACAATAAAGTTATTTTGGAATTTTATATTAATGTAATAAGAAATACATGGAAAACAAGCATCAAAAGTGTTTTATTTCCTGATCAGGAAAAAGTTGTGAGATTAAGAGAACACACATGTTAAATCAACCTAGAAAAATGCCATTTAAAAAGTATTCAGTAAGTGCATAGGTATTGAGATACAAATAATGAAATCAGTAAAATTTATAGACTTAAATCTCATGTGCTCTACTCCTAACAACAAAAAAACCTTCTTGTTTTTTAACAAATGAAAGCTGAGGCTCTGAAATCATCCCATGCTGAGCAAAACAAAGCTGATTTTTTTTAAATACCATGGAATTTTAAAACAATTACAAGGACAGAAAGAAAATCTAGGCAATATACACTCATTAATTACTTTGGCAGCTATTTGCAAAGCATATTTAAATCTTTGGAGGAACTACTGGCAAAATATGCAAAGTATTACTATTAGAAGATGTTAAAACAGATGTTCCCCAACAATTTGTCACAAAAATTTAAAATATTTTATTAAGTTCATTTATTTTTTCAACAGTCTTTGAAGTACAAAACAATATTTTTTGAGCTGTGATTAATAGGCACACTGTTTTATTTGGATTGTTTTGTAAATCATGTGGGGCTTTTTTCTGTTCCTCTAAAGTGACAGCTTAACTCCTCTCTTATGTCAGAACAAACTGAAAAAAAAAAAAATCCATAAAAAAAGAAAACTCTCTTTGGACTTGTAAATCACCAAGGATATGTTGGCATGATGCACATCAGAGAAAAACTGTAGGTGATTTCACATTTGCTTTCTGTTCCAAAGCCTAGTGACTGGAATTATATTACTTCATTGGAAGTAAGGATCTTACACCCAATTTACACAAAACCTATATTTTAAATATTGCAGTGTGATTATGCTGGACATATCTAACTGAGCGTGGTGCATGTACAATACAGTGTGAATTTATCACCACCTTGTCCTGTGTTGGCCACAGGCATTTCCTGAGCTGTTAACCAGCTTTCAGTGGTTTATTAAGTTTGGGGAGCCAGTCCTCCTGGCACGTCTGAGTTCAGAGGCAGTAGGAGTTTTCTGAGCCAGCCCTCTGCTGGTATCTTGCTGCACCATCCACTCTGGACATGTTTATAATTCCTGAAACAAATTCCTTCCTCTTGATCATTCCTCCTGTTGGTGAATACCAATATGGAATAGCCATTAGCACTAGAGCTAGATGAGTTTTTATTTCATAGATTTCCTGATGCCAATAAGAAAATTATTTGTCTCATACATGAACTGAAGGGAAAGTGCTTCAAAAAATTCAGTTATTGTTAACTTCTTTTAATAAATGCCTTGATTTTCGTTTTCTTTTTTTTTAACCATCCAAAATGGCTTTAACTGTTGAAAAACACCACAATTTTTGTCCAAAATACTGAGTTTTCAAATTAAATTTTTATATCAATTCACAGTTGAACTCAGTATGTCTCAAAATTGTCATATATTGTCCCCAAACATGACATAAGCATGACATTTATTCCCAGAGGTCTAGCTAACAAGGATTGAAACAGATACAATGAATTATATATATCAATTACACTAATTACCAGTATCACTAAAACCTGTGGTAAATCTAGTGACTTTTCCATCCCCAGTTCCCTTAATTTGTAAAAGAGCAAATATTTATTTTTATCAGTAAAATAAAACAGCTTAGCCATATCGTGACAGAATTACTTGAGAGTTTTCTTATTCTTTTGTGAGGTCTCTTTACAGTACTTATCCTAAAGTGTCTGAAGAGCATACTGACACTTCTATTGAAAGGTCCCTGTGAGAGTGGAGCAGCAAGTTAGGCTGAAAAACTGCCAAAGTATTTTGCATTTGCATGCTTTTTGTCAGCAGAAGTCCTGGGTTCTGAAAAGTTATAGTAAATCAAAATCTTTGTCTGCTGTTCTGCAAACAGAAGAAAGAGAACAACACTTTTAATGACCTACTGGTAAGTCAGTTGAGGTCACCATATTAACAAAATAGTTAACACTTATGAGTGGCTAATGCAATTACCAGGAATACAGAAAAGCCTGAAAATCTTTATTTCCAGAAATATTCATATCGCTGTACAAATCTAATTTATTTAGACAGGCACTTATAAAACTGTTAATTATTCAAAATTTGGAAAGTTGTGAGAGGGAAAAAGTCTCCAAGTGCATGTCATGCTCATGCAAAGTTATGAATTCAGAATACACTAATCTAGCAAACATGTCCACAAACCCAAAGGGGTGGCTACATTCATGTGTGTCTGCCTCTCTGTGAAAGTTCACTGATATTATGGAGGAACATAAGAAGACCCAGAATATCCTTAGATGCTGTATTGTTCAACATCCAGTGTAAGTTTGAAGGGTGCCCCTACACAGGCATAAAACTCTTTCAAGTGCCTGTTATAAAGTACCTACACTGGGGATCCCAAGTCAACTGCTGACAGATTATACCCTGGAAACTGCGATGCTTAAACAATTAAACCATTTAGGTCATTTTATGAGTAATGATAAAACTGTTGCTGTGTTTTGCTTCTTTAATTCTACATTTATTTTTATTATTATTCCATAAAGGATATTTAAAGAATATACATAGGTGAACAGCACCACTAATAAAAATCTTCTCCTGTGTCAATATAAAATGTATTCTAAATTTTATTCTTTTTTTCCTCCTAAAATACACTTTTCTAAAAATTCTGTAAATGTTTTAAATTAGTATTTGCATGCTCCAGTTTATTCCGTACATCTGGGATCCCTTTAATCAGTCATTTTTTATGAGACCATGGGGAGAAATTATAGTCTTGTTCACACAACATTGCATTAGAAAGAATGTGTATGGCTGCTTCATGAAAGGAATTAAAAGAGCCTAGGGATGCTGCAGTTGACTGCATGGTCTGGTTACTTGAGGTTCAACAATTCTTGCTATTCACAGCTATCAGTGTTGCATGTAAGTGTCATATTCCCCATTGTTTCCCAACTCTTTGTACCTTTTGTAAAATTAATACTTTTTAAAGGATTTTGTAAGACACAGCTGGTAATCAACTATCTGTGATTAAAGAAGTTTTAAAAGGGACTGGATATTCTAATCCCTTTAATTCTTCATTTGCATAAATATTTGTTTTTATATTTTTCCCTAGGAAGTTTAAAACTGTAATGTAAGAAAAGGAGAAAATTTTCATTTCCTAATTTAAAATTTCCATTCACTTCAATAGTAAATCTGAGCCTGGAACAAGAATTAGCTGTTGCTTAGGGAGTGAGGAAACTGCCCAAACAACTCCAACAACCGTAGCTTCAAAATATGGTCCAATCTGGAAAAATTTTTGCTTGTTTCCTAATCCTGAGCATCAGCATCACCACTTTATTTCCAAAGATCCAACAGGAAAGGGGAAGATAGAGGGACATGTATGAGGAGAGACCAGAGCTTAACAGAAACTTCAGCACTTTTTCTCTGAGTATCAGTTTAAGGGCAAAAGGGAATTAACAGAAATTTCAGCCAGCATTCACCAGCAGCCATCCTCCTCCAAATTGTCAAATCCTATCTTGGGATGGATGAAAGGATAGATGAATGAGTGGATGGATGAACAGATAGATTTTTTTTTTTTTTCCAACAGAAATCACTGATAGAAATATAAAAAAACTAGTTAAGCTCTAACTCCACGGCAAGTTGGAAGTGACAACTTCAGCTTTATTTAATTTCTTCTGCTGTCTGGTATTAAATTCTGACAAGGGGTTTGAATTGTAGGATAACAAGTTTTGGAACTGTGGACTCCTGTCTGGTGTTCTATACTAGGCTTGAGAAGAACAATGGTTTTGCTTTAAAAGAAAAAAAAATTACTCATGTAGTGGGGAAGATCATTGCATTTTCACATCAGATTCATGTTTCAAATGCTATAACTGCCAATGTTTGAGGAGCCTGAATCATGTGCCTTTTCCCATTTGAGTATTAAGTCATTCACAGAACTCAACAAAGAAACCCTTTGTAGCAAAATAATAGCATGTTTTTGTATTTTCTCCTAAAACTAGCAAGAAGAAGTAGGAGGGAAAATTGTGTAACTGTTCCTTTAACCAATGTGCAGAAATTAAAATGCTTTCCATTTAACATGTGATAATTCCAGCTTTTTCCACTGTTGAGCAAATTACCTAAGAAAAAAAGATTTCCTATGAGTAACATCTCATTAAAATGAGATGTCCTTGAAAAGTTCTGCTGGCTTTTACAAATGAGAAAAAAATTAAAAGAAAAAAAGAGTGAGAAAATTACCAGAGCTGAAGAAAATCCCAAATCAAAAGAGCCAGACCCCAGCAGACCAGCAAGAGATTTGAGTTCTGAAAGTCATCACACCAAAAAGGACTCACAAATATCCTCACGTGGAGCAGGCAGAGTACACTGTTGGAAATTAATCTTACATTACTTATGCAAGAGCTGTATTAAATCAACAGCGTTTGCACTGAGGCTGGAACATGAGAAGTGTCACTTTATGCTTTTGTTCATTTGGTGTCCACTCCAACATCACCAATTCTCCACTTATATTGTAAGTACAATATTGTTTATGTAAGAATCTGTTTCTCTAACAAGTATTCTGATGTAGATTCACAGAACAGTCTGACTTGGAAGGGACCCACAAGAATCATCAAACCCAGCTCTTGAATGACTCATGCAGGGAACAAACCCACAGCCTTGGTGTTATTAGCACCATGCTCTAAACAAATGAGTTAATCTCAGGATGTAACTGGAGTAGCACTTAGTATCACGAATGGCTATTGAGGAGCATATTGAAGAGCATATTTTGTTTTTTTCTTTTACTCCTATAAACATAAAAAATTAGAGCCAGTTGCTAAATTAGTTGAAATTAAAAGGATGCATATCACCTTTATGTTACAAATGAAACCAGATTATTTTTTTAAAGAAAGAAAGAAGCAGCAAGTTATTCCTTGAGGACTTTGTGGAAGATTTATTGAAAATGTACAAACCAAATTCATTTAATGCAACCACAGCTAAGATGCAGTATATATTGTTTCATTTCTCATACAGCTAGTTCTGGCAGATACCAATTATCCACCCCAAACCTACAAGTGTCTTTAATTATCTCTTTGTCTCTAAAGCTGATATGATTGCCAGTAATTAAACTCAAACTGAAACATTTTAAATATATTTCATTACTAATAGTAGGTATAATGTCTTGTGTTTAAAATACAATTCTACTATTCTTACAAATTATTCTAAGATTTTTCTTTCATATCTTGATTTTTCTCTTAAGAAAAGCCCAGCTTGGTAATGTTTTGTGAGACCAGATGCACTTTTAACATTAAAACAATGACTTGCAAAGCTGAATGAAATCATTGAAGACAAAATTAAACAAAACAAGTGCAGATGGATTCAGCTGGGATGCTGTCACCTCTGCATGTAGCTGCCTCATTGAGAAAAAATATTTGCCAGTAAATTGTGGTAATAGCAGCTGAGTACACACCAGCACTGGCTGTGCTCTAGCAATGAGGTCATTTCTTCAAAGCGCTGATCTTCAAGCTCTCAACGAGGCTATGCCTGCAGCAGAGCCTTCCTTCCCTGGCTCTGTGAAGGCTCTCCAGCCATCTGGGTGTGCTCCAGAGTTTTCTCATGGTCCTCTTTCAACCACCTTAAATAATGCTACTCTCACCACACGACTTGTCATTCTCCTGGTGCCTTCCAGCGGTGTGTGCTTTGTCCCCAGCAGGTGTTTGTCCCTCGCACAGCTCCATGGGGGGCTCTGGCACGGGAATGCGGCAGGGCTGCTCCCTGCAGCAGGAAAGGCTCCCCTGCCTCCACACCTGCCCCGGGACACGGGGACACGGGCTGGAGTGATCCCTGCAGCACGTCCTGGGACGCCTCAGAGAACCCTCTGTGGGAGGGTGAAACACGATCCCCAATGTCCTACGAACCTGTCTGTGGTTTTATGACCAGTTTGCAAGAAAGAGTTGGCTCGCTTCCCAAACTGTGAGGATCATACCATAATTCTGGTGAGTAATAGGAGTTTCGGATTTTTGATTCCTTTCTCTGATGACTTGGGACAAAAGTTTAGCCTTTAGTACAAAGAGTTTGCAGGACACTTACCTTCTGCCCACCTCCACCAGTTACAGTAAGATTGTATTTCCCACAGCTATCCCATGAAGTTTGTCCCTTGTATTCCCAACAGCGTCATAGGGAAAAAAGCCCCTGTCTGGTTCCTGCACTGCACGTCCTCCTGCAGGCTCAGTGCTCTGAGACTCTCACCTGTCACAACTAATGGAAAACTATTACTTCAGAGTCCAACCTATCCCTCGTCTGCCCAGCCACACTTCCAGCTGAGATAGGAAACATTTCTCTTATCAATGTATAGGAAATAATAAAAAGTGTGGAGAGATGATCATAGCTGTACTTTCTAATGCAGAGATGGATTGAGGGCTCTTTTCTGGCTTAGTCCAGTGCCTTGAGATGATGCTAGCCAGTATAGCCACAGATTTTTTCTTGATATGAAATGTGGAGCAAAATATGCAGAAAACAGACCTTCCATCTTTCAGAATGCTTTCTCTTGTGGTGAAAAGAGGGATAACTAATGTCCTTTGATTTTACATCTTGGTGCTATCCATCCACCAATTGTTTCTCTCTGGAAACATTACTATCCATGAACTGTAGCTGTAAGGATTTCCAAATTTGAACAGTATCCTCTCACTAGATTATATCTAAGCTTGTCCTTGAAGTAGTCAGAGTATTTTGAATATTTGATTTATCCTGGCTTCAGTCATAATTTTTAAGTTTGTCCTCCTTCTCTTGATGCCTGCCAAAGCTTTTCTCTTACTTAGAACCATGTTTTCTGTTTCTTCTCTCATTGTTACTGGGGTGCTGCTTCCCATCTCTTTTGCTCTTTCACACCTCTGTAGGAAATTTCTATAGCTCTGGAAAATTTCTTGATTCTCTGTGACTCTCTTAGCAATTTCCTTGGCAAGCTGCTCTGAAACTCCTAATCTCCCTGGGTTCTGGCTTTTGATTATTTCTGGCATGGGATGGGAGGAATGACATTCTCTCCTCAGTTTTGCCTAGTATTTTTGAAAGGGAAAATACAAATGAAGCATCCTTAAACAAAGCTTTTTTCATTGTTTGATACTAGACTTTTTTCCCCCCGTTGACTGTCATATGTCCTTGACATTGAAAAAGGGAGAGAAAATACAGGGATTTAACTTTCCTCAGGCTCTTTTCTATTTTTTCAAGTACATATCTACATGAAAATTTCATTTTTACTGTTACCTTCTGTTGTATCTTTAATGGCACAATTATTGTTAAACACTTAGAGCACCTAATGTCCCTGCTGTGAAGACAAGTTTTTCTGACATATATATGTGTCACCTGTGCACTCACCCTGTGTTACCAGAATGAACAAAGTTGTGGCAAAAGTTAAGAGGACAGAAAGTGAAGAAAAAGCATCAGCTTCAGCTTTCTGTAGACAGTTCTCAGTGTCAGGCTGCCAAAAACACACTCAGCACTTTAAGGAGAAAGGCAATCTTTTATTGATTTACACCTGTGTTTAGGTTATGAGTTTTGAAATGGAATTGAGACTTTAAGTAAGAGGAATGTAAAAATTATGTAAAAGGCTTTTCCTTCATCCATCATTTACCATGGATGTATTTTTTTTCTTAATTAAAGCAGTATCAAAGTCTCTACTAAGGTAGTTGGATCGTAGATGAATCAAAGGTTTCAAAATAGACAAATCTAAAACAGGAAAAAAGGAAATATTATTATTTTGATACCATATATCAGGAAATATTATTATTTTTATAATAGTAATAAATAATAATATTATCCTTTGATAATAAAGGAAATATTATTATTTTGATACCATATATGTGTGCAGTAACCAGCATGAGATACATCTACACTCTGTTCCAAGTATATTTGTTTCTGTAGGAGAAAGGTCAAGGTACAGAGCAGGATTACAAAATGTAATATAGTATGATCACAGCCCTCAACTTCAGGAGAGCAGAATTTGGCCTCTTCAGGGATCTGCTTGGAGAAATAACATGTGATGTCCCTAGAGAGAAGAGGAGTCCAGGAGAGCTGGTTGATTTTTTTTGAGGATGACCTCTTCCAAGCTCAAGGGCGGATCATCCTCATGTGCAGGAAATCAGCTAAGGCAGTTTGCAGGAGTCCTGCATGGATGAATGAGAACATCCTGACAAAATGCAAGTATAAAAGGAAATCATAGAGGAGGTGGATGCAAGAAGAGATGAAATAGGAGGAATATAAAAAAGTCTGAGCATGCAGAGATGGGCAAGACAAACACTTCTGGAGTTAAATCTGGTGAGCTGTGTAAAGAGCAGGGAGAAAGGCTTCTACCAATTTATTGGTAGCAAAATGAAGATATGATTAGGAGAAACACAGACCCACTTCTGAATGGAATAGGGGTCCTGGTGACAAAGGGCATGGGATCAAGGTGCCTAACACCTTATTTGCCTTGGACTACACTGGTAAGCCCAGCCTTCAGGAAACCAGGCCCCTGAGGCATTCGGGAAGAAGGAAAAGCGACCCATGGAAGAGAACTAGGTTAAGCAACATCTGATCAAATGGTATATGCAAGTCCATGAGATGCACCAATAGATGAAACTGGAGGAGGTTCCTGAGGACCAGAAGAAAGTACATGTCAGCCCTGGAAGAAAGCAAATGTCACTCCTCTCTTAAAAGACCAGTGAGAAGGTGTATCTGGGGACTTACAGCTTATTCAGACTTACCTCAGTTACTGAGGAGGTGATGGAGCAAATAAACCCTATAACTGCTGTCAAACATTCTAAGGACATAAAGGGAAGAAGTTAACTTGGGTTTATGAAGTGAAAATCATGCTTTCCCAATCTGACAACTTTCCTTGATGAGCAAGAGGATAGCAATGGATGTTTTTTGTCTTGACTTTATTTAGAGTGGTAAACTTGTTGAACATGAGTCAGTAACGTGCTTTGCACCAAAGGATGCCAACAGAATCGTGTTCTACCTCAGGAAAAGAATCAACAAATGATTGCCAGAGGTGCCTCTCTAACCAGCACTCATGAGGCACGTCCTGAGCACTGGCCTTCCCTGCAAAGGAGCAAAGGAACATCAAGGTGAGTCCAGTGAAAGGACATTTATAGGAATATAATTTTGTGATTTTGGGGGTTGTCCCATGTAGGCCAGGGGCTGGACTTGATATCCTTTTGTGTCCCTTCCAGGTCAGGATTTTCTGTGATCCCATGACTAAGGGACTGAAATATCTGTTCTACAAGGAGAGGCTGAGAGAGCTTTTGCTGTTTAGCCTGTAGAAGAGAAGGCTCAGAAGGATCTTGTACATATAAGTAAATATCTGATAAGAGGGAATAAAAATTGCATAGCCAGAATCTTGAGTGGTGTGTAGTGAAAGGACAAGAAGCAGAAGGAACAAACAAATAAATTCCATTTAGACTCAGAAAAAGAGTAGGGGTTTTGTTTGGGTTTTTTTTTTATTGTAAATGTTCTTGAACACTTTTAAGCACCTGTTCCAATAGAGATATTGTAGATTCTTAATGTCCTTGGTTCTTTGATTCTGCTCATAAGCCTATGTCCCTGCTTTTTCAAATGAAAATTTTAAATCTTTCAGTCCATCTTAATCTTGGAAAAGTAAAAGATTTCTAGTACTCTCACAAAACTAAAAATTCATAGCCAGCAGAGAGTAACTAGTGATAAAAAAGGTAGAACTGTAAAGTAAATGTTCTCACCAGCACTTCTAACTGGGATATTATACTTCTCTTATTTAAATACATATCTGGCAAATGTGAGATCCCACATACCCTGGAGGCAGTATAAGCAATATTTCTTTAGGAATACATGATGGCAACTTATGTTAAACCCTCATAGCTGAACGAAAAGCAGTTAAAGCAAGGAAAATATGCAATATTTAATTTATATTTGATTTTTGCAACCATATTGATTTTAGCCGTAGGGCTTTCTTTCCCACAATGTAGACCAAGCTATAAAATATTAAGTGGCAAAAATAAAAAAAGAAATCCAAGTTAGAATTTTTTCAGGATCTCCTTAAATTTAATCTTAACTGAAATTTTAAAAAAGCATATTAAGTACCATATTCCTTAACATTAAACCAGTTTATCTTGCAAAGAATTTTCAGCTAAGCTCAGTAAGAATAGAATGGAATGGAATGGAATAGAATAGAATAGAATAGAATAGAATAGAATAGAATAGAATAGAATAGAATATGCCATTTCAGCTGGAAGAGACCTACAACAATGTTCAAGTCTAAATGTCTATATTTTTTGAAAAACAATTAAATCTATGTACTAATCTGATGACTTTTTCAATTAAAAGAATATACAGTCTCTACAAAATAAGTATTATATATGCAGGAGGATATACGCCCCCATGCAGACATAGAAAACAAAAATGCTTCCATAGAGAAATACTGCTCAATGAAGATTTCCTAGGTTTTTCTGTACGGGTATAAAAATATTAATTACACAGAGTATGAAAAACTTCCTCACGTGAAATATAACATCCTTTCAGGATTACATTCTTCCTTTGTAATGAACCACATGCAGATGCAACATTTGGGGACATGGCTTAATGTAGATGAGGCACTGAGGGACACAGTTTAATGGTGGACTTGGCAGTGTCAGGTATGTGGTTGGACTCAATGATCTTAAAGGTATTTTCCAGCTTAAATAGTTTTATGATTTAGATTTTCTTATAGCTGTGTATTGTCAGCTAATTATCATCAGTTTTGTAGAAGTATTTGCACACATATTTTACATTATTCAGCTAAGAAAGGAAATATAATTTAGAAACAAGGTTCAGCATCTAACATATCAAATTTTGGTTAACCTAGGTGGGGTGCAGAGATACACTTGTGAATGTGAGTTGTGAGGAACTTGCAGCAGATGTTTTGTCACTTTGATGTTTCTGTTGTGCTGCTAAGTTTGGAAAACAAGGGTATGAAAATAAGGAAGTCAGAGTTTCTGGAAGATAATTATTTTTCTTCTGATGTGAAGTATTTCACATTTCATTAAAAGATTATGTACCTGCGTATGGTGCCTTAAACTTCTTTAAAGACCTTTTACCCCAGCCTGCAGAAGCACAAAATTGCAGGACTGTTTTCCTCTGTGCCTGATAAGATGGAGAGACAGGAAAAGTTTAAAACCCACAACCTTTTTGCATCACCCATACAAAGCCTCCATAAATTTGTGCTCCTCTTGGGAGATGTGCACAACAGAATAGCACAACAGAATAGCCCGACGTATGTGGGAGTGCTCCTGCGGTGGGGGAGCAGGACCAGGACCAGCAGCAGCAGCAGATCCAGGAGCAGCAGAGCCAGCAGCAGCACCAGCTTTAGAACCAGGAGCAGGAGCAGCAGCAGACCCAGGAGCAGCAGCAGGAGCAGCAGACCCAGGAGCAGCAACAGTAGCGGCAGGTCTAGGCGCAGGAGCAGGACTGGGAAGAACCGCAGCAGCAGCAGAAGTAGCAGAACCAGCAGAACCAGCAGCAGAAGCAGAAGCAGAACAAGCAGCAGCTTGCAGCAGAACCAGCAGCAGCATCAGCAGCAGCAGAAGCAGAACAAGCAGCAGCAGCAGCAGCAGAACCAGGAGCAGCAGCAGCAGCAGCATCAGCAGCATCAGCAGCACCCCGCTGTCCCGCGGCCTCGGGGCGGCACTCGCGCTCCGCCGCCGGGCGCTCCCGAGATTTGCTTCTCTGTTATTCCCCACCCTGCAGGGTCACTTCCCATCAGACACTAATCCTGTTTTCAAATCAGAGTGTTTCTTAGAACTATCCCCGGAAAATTAATGGAAAACAAAAGAGCTGCGCAAAAGCTATGCAGTAACTCTTATGCTTGGCTCTGGCCGAGATGGAAGTGCCAAGAGAACAGCTTCCCATAGTAACTCAGAATTTCTAATTCTGTACAAGAATATTAAAATACATGCATACACACATATTACTGTTATGATTTTGTTCAGAGATAAATCTGAAGGGTCAGACTCCTTTTTCTTAAACATGTTCTTACTCTAATCCACGGGGGTGGGGATGGGGGTGGAAATTAGCACAATATTATGCATTTTAGTTTCTTGGAAAAAATTCCTCAGAGAGCGTTTCCTAGATTTTTTTTGCATTTTATATTTATATGTGCATGTATGTTTGTATGTATGTACATATGTATTCTATTTCTGCAAAACCCCCAAAATCTGGTAAGCTTTCTTTGAGAATTTTTCTGGATTTAACAGATCTGACTCTTTCTTCTGTGTCAGAGTGGTTTTGTAAACAAGGCACTGTTTTTTTTATCAAAAGCTATGACAGAAAATTCGCTCATCTCTATTTAAGATGCAGACAATTTTTCTTCTTTGATTCTTCTTTGATTTGCCAAGTAATGTTTAATATGAGGGAAGTCGAAATTGTGCTTTATTTTGTGCATAAACTGAATCTAAATTCTGAAGTCCAAACCACCTTTGGCACGTGCAACTGTTGTCTTTAATATATTTTTATAATGTGATGAACAAGGAACAAAGTGTTCTTTCCTCATTATTACTCACACAGGAAGGGCTTTTTTATAATACAAATTTAGGCAGAATGAATTCAAACTCTTTATTAATAGATAGATTTTAGTTTAAAATATCAAGCAACCTTACTGCCTCCAGAGGATGCCTTTTAACCACAAATTTTCATTTGATTACTCTCAAAAGAAGCAGTGATCAATTTTGATGAACCACCTCAATTTCGAAAAGCATTTATTTTGATCTTGTTCCTTTGAGAAGATCTTTTGAAGGTTTGTGTGATGAGGGTTCTTAGTGAAAATTAATCTGTTAAACTTCTAATGTAAAACTGTTGAGCTCTTAGCAAAAAGTCATACCTGAACATAGTACCTGTTAGATAATAATGTTCTATTATACCCTGCTGAAGAGTGACAGGCTGTTTAGAGATTACAGATGGGATGAAGATGAAGACTTCTTCCGACTAAGCATGAAAAACTAGCAGTAATCTTCCTCCAAAGTGCTGAGAGTCCTGATGTCTTCCTGTGGAAAATAACAGCAATGCAGTGTAGTGAAGCAGGACAGCAGCTCATCCATAAAAGTGCATGATGATTAGAAAGTGTATGATGATTGGAAAAGCAGGTCTGGTAACTGAAAATTAACTGGACAGGACTGGATCCAGTAGTGGGACATCTCAAGAGCAACTCAGAACTGGCATTAGAGCCCAAAGGTTTCACAAACCACAGACCAGAAGCCTTAGGCAACCCTGATGATAGTCCAGGATAAGAAAGGTTGGTAAGCTATGTCCCTCAGCAAGCTCCCCCAAGGGCATGAATCACAGTGTGCAGAAGAGAGTTAATCATTGTATCTTCATTAATGTGTAGATGATAACATTATTAAAATTTAATACATTTCTAATCAAGAGCATTGTATGATAGATGAATGCAGCAATATTTTTTCGCAAGACTTGAAACTAAGGAAGAAGAAATCCCAGGCAACCAAAAAAAAAGAGTTCTAAGGATTTTTATTCTTACCTGAATAAAAATGGCTGTGAGTAAGGAACATGCTGAATGGGAATCTGCTTGTTCAAACTGAAAAATAATAATAAAATATTGATCTTTACAAACAACTTTTTCAGAAATCTATTGCATTAATGAAAAACTGGCATATTATTCTTGTAAACAAAATAGTGACAGCTAAACAAATGTTAAAAATTCAAATCAGGAGAAGACAGACAAAGGGGTATTCGGGAAATCTTAGGAGGTCATGTGCTTGAAATGGTCCCTGTCTCTGTCTCTTGAAGGCAATAAGAGAGAATGTTGTGGAAAAGACTGTTATTTAAAAGGAATAATTTCCACTCTTCTTAAAGGCAATATTTGACATCTGTAACAAAAGAGGCTCCAACACAGCTCTTTGCTGCTGCTCTACCTGCATCATGCCCCTCTCCAATAACATGATCCACAGAAGTCCCTAAACAGTCTGTGGCCTTCTGCAGGGATGGAGATGAAGCCTGGATTCCCTTCTCAGTTTTCTTTGAGGACTTGCCAGGCCTTCTCTGGGTAAGAGGTCTCTTCTTCATAATAGCTGTAGTTCTGTAGCTTTTAAGGGAAACTATGATAATAAGCTGAAGAACATGCTGGGCATAGTTTTCATGTTAACAAGGATGAAAATGTTCCTGCTCAGAGTTTTGGAATGTTGTTGCCCTCCTTCTCCTCTGGGGTGGCTTTTTTTCACAAATGTCTTATCCAGAAGGGTCTGGACAGACTAGAAAGAAATGAAGTGCTGCTATTCTCTTGGCAACACTTGTTATAGGCATGGAGGGCAAACAAGAGTCAGTCAAGCCCTCTGAGTGCTGTGTTGTCTTCCAGTTTACATAACAAAGAAAAACAACCTTTTTTAATTTCTATTCAGCTTTATGATACAGAGAAATCTGCATAAAGTTTAATGCAAATTTTACCATTCCCATTGCAGAACTCTGTTCAACAAAACACTCCATACTTCCTCAAAGCTTTATACAATTTGAGCCATCTCTGGCTTGATTTAAATATTTACCTCTTGAAGGTTCAGCTTTATTTAATATTTCATTTATTAATGCATCTTTGAGCTAATACATCTTTCCTATTGTTTTTGTTAAAGTCTTGGTATCTTCCACTATTATAAACATTTTTGTTGTGCAATGTCTGAATATTTCCACTTATTTTGTGCCGAGAGACTGAATTAAGGGATAGGGGTAGGAGAATTGTATGACCAGATAGCAAGTCAGGGAAAATGCAGGAGAGCAAGCACCATGAGCCATGACTGTGGGTTTCATGCAGGACCTGAAGATTTTGAAAATGTTAAATTCTTCAAATTTGACAGCTGCTTGAACATGTGGCATTATTCTTAAGTAAAGACCAGAACTTTTCTAAGTATTGCGGCAGACAGTCAATGGCAGCTGATATCCAGAAGAGCACAATTTTGTGTCTCATACAAAAGTGAAGTGAACAGGGCACTTTCAGGGTGGCCAAACTCCTCCTTCACAGCTTGTGCAGCAGCGATGCTCCAACTGCAGTCTGCTTAAACAGGCCTGGTTGTTTTGGTAAGTCTTGAGTTTCCCAGATCTCCAGATCTCATGGATGAGAGAGTTAGAGATTCAATTATGAAAAGTATACTGTCTGTGACACTTCAATGACCACCCACGTCCTCTCCACAGACATGGACAGATGAACTCCCATTTATTGTAGTCTGGGTAGACAGCAGCATGACCAGAGATTCTGGCTTTTTCTCATGAAGGTATTTCTGCCACTGACCATTTAATTTGTTTTTCTTTGGGGACAAATTCCTTCCTCTTTTTAGGGTCATGACAAAAACGTGTTATGTAGATATGGCATTCTCTGACAATTCTCCAGCTGGAGCTGAACATGTGTCTCTCCCTCAAAGGCTCAGGATCTCCAGAGGGCTCCCTAAAGAAGCAGCAGAAAGGAGCAGAATGGCTGCACCACTAGTTGTGGGATGTTACAATTTCTTAACATCAAGAAGAGAAATTCCTCTCTTATCACTATTTTTTATCAGAATAATCTCATCTAGTCAAAGTCTATACACAGATGTCTAGTGAGCAAGAAGAGTGCTAGAGAACAAAGCTTGGGACACAGACTCATTAATCTTTAGGGCCCGCCCCCCCCACCTTTTTTTTTTTCCAAAATCCAACCCACAAATCTAAGGAAGAAACCAAAACATGAAAATCTTGATAGGAAAACCACTTTCCCTCACACATTTCCCTCTCTCTGACTGCTTTCCAACACAGACTGATGGGTTGAACCCCAGCTCTGTGCAAACATGTTTCCTTGCAGAACAGTGTGAGCTCAGCAGCCACCTGAGTGAGTGATTCTGGAGAAGAGGATTAGCCCTGCAATACCACACAGCTGGGACAAGTTTCAGGAATTCCTCCTTGCTGAGCCAGCAAACCTGCAGCACCACCTCATGACTTCCAGCACTGCCTTGAGGACTGTGGGAGCCACGGTTTGCACTGTCTCTGCTAAGGCATGTGCCTCAAGGACAGCATGTTCAGCCAAGGCACACTCAAAAACAGGCTTAGAGTTAAATGGATTTGAATTGAATCTTACCAAAGAGACAGAAGGGTATCATCAGAGATCCTGTGACACAGGAACATTTAAAAGCTTCAATTTTTGTGAAATGAAGCATCTGTTTCTGTTCTAGGTTGTCATTAAACTCTGCAAAATAATGTCTCTATCAACCAGTTGACACAAACTTTGAGATAGAGAAAAGGAAACACCAAATAAGTTCCTTAGTAGAAGTAGTTTCATTGTTTTCTTTTTAAATGCTGTTTTTCCAGTTCTAATCAAAGATTGGAACTCACTGGTTTCTGCAACACTCTTTGCCAAATGCATCCTTTTTAGACAAAAATGACCTGGAAATATTTGCACACAACCTCAGAAAAATTTCAAGTTAGTAAAGAACCAAAATAAATGTTAAGCTGCCAACAAAACCAACACAGTTCATTTCCTTTACTGCCTCCTTGTAAAGGTAGCTTTATGTTTTTTTTCAGATTGTGAAAAAAAAAGAAATTGTTGTCTAAAGTCCTAATCTCTTCAGGACCTTTTTATTACTTCTCTAATCTGAGTGTTGTCAGCAGTTCCCTCATCTTGGCACTATTTGTCATGTCAAGCATCTGAGGGTATGGAGAGTTTTGAAATTAAACTGCAGCTGTGCTCATTTAAATATGACTAAAACAGGCTGCCACTATTCTCTATAGCATCATATGTTAGCTCAACATGCATTTTTTCTACTGCTACAAACTTTTTGATATATGCTTCTGTTTCTTTGATCCTAAGTAAGAGACCATGCACATCAGGACCAATCCTGAAAACTCTCCCAGGCTGGCACAACTGCACAAGCCAGAGGTTTATGAATCACTCTTCATCTGATGGGTGCTAATTTTTCTTTGTAGGCTGCCTTAAGCACTTCCCACGAGAACCCAACAAATTTGAAAAATAATTTTCAGGAATATTTCAACACAAACCCACACAGAAAAAATAATTTTGCTTGCAAAATTGGGACCTCAGGTCTATCAATTCTACCAGTCTATTTCAACCTGCATGGCTGTGGGCAAAGTACAGATTTGGGGACTTTGGCTGGAGTGCCAATGAACACAATTCTCTGCTTATCAAGTCTGGTGTTGAGAAAAAGGACACACACAAAAAAAAAATCCTTTATAAAAACCCCTGCCCCACTCTGTTCTCAGTCTATATTTTTCTTCCTTCTGCTCTGGATTATATTAAATCCATCAGGATACATCCAGTGAGATGATGAGCCACAGCTCCTCACAGGTACCTGCACCTGCTCACAGGATCTGCAGTGTCCGTACCCCCTTCAGCACAGAGTATCTCCTGCTCCAAGAGTGCATCTCTGATCCCCAGGAGTTGCAGTTGTCCTTCTAAAACTTTAGTTTAACCCAGAAGCACCTGAGGGCTTCTGGGTTAAACTAAAGTTTTGATCACAGATGGGTTTTACCACTGTTGACAGCACTTCTTTCAGAGTGAGCTGGAAGAAGCTGTGAACATCACAGTGTAGTTCATGGTCTCCTCACACAGGTCACTACATCACTCTGAAGCCTAGAACCTGCAACTTAGGTCCACTAACATGCCAACAGCAAATTCAGATTAAATTAGTATGTGCTGAAAAATAAAGTGTTAACTTCTGACAAAATATTGTGAAAACAGCACTGAATTGTTACCAGCTCTGATATTTATGTCATACTCTTATGCTTCACACTGCCAAATATTTCTCATCAAAAGAATCCTTTTAACTCGTTATTTATATAAACTAGGCATGTACGTTCGGAGGGTTTATTTAAAAAGTTCTTTTGCCAATTAACCGATATCAATCTTACCTCAATTCTGGTTAGCAATTTGCAATCATGCATCTTTGAGTCATTAACTGAAATAAAGAACTCAGGGTAGAAATATATTTTTTTTTAGTAAAAAAAGTATAAAAATTAAAAACCTGGCATTTTCTTGAAAAAGCTAAGTAACCATTATGAAGCTCTCAGCCTTCTCAGCAGTAATTTGCATAATTGGCATTGAAATGGCTTTGAATATGTAAGGCATTGAGTCCAAGCTGATGTCTTTCCAATGCTGCTGAGAAGTTCATGTTTGCACATATGCTTTCCATCTCTCCCATGATCCTGAAATCCAGGATTGGTTAAAATAATACTCTTGGAAAAAATGTGGAGATTTTCAGAAAGTCAAGGGCTTATTGAGCTTATACTAGTTTTTGAGTTGTTGGTGTCACCCACTAATGAAAAACTGCCCTTCCAATTATTCTTTTTCATGAAATCAGGAAAAAGGACTTATTCCCCAAGAAAGCAACAGGTTTACCTACACACACCAAGTGGGAAGTAAAGGAGAGCTCATCTGGTTTTAAAAATAAAATAGTATCTTTGTGATCACATTTACGAAGAAAATACTGCCCAGATTGATCCAGGTGTCTAATCTTCAGCTAATTATCCAAATGTGTCATATGCTTCCCTGTATGGTGTGTAACTTTGAGCAGCTCTAGAGAGACAGCTGGGCATAGCCTGTGAGACATCCTCCTTTCCTCCTAAGATCTGTGTCCTGTGCAACTGCCATTTTTAGTTCAGTGCATATACAATTTCATGTCTTACTGCTGCTGTTAAACAGTTGCTAAAGATATAAATAAAACACACATTTTAGATGTGCTTCAGTCTGAGGGTCTAAAGTCAAATAGTATCTACCCATGGAGAGACTTCACTAACAGTGCTTGTGAGCCCGTGCTTCTGATTACACCTGATAACTTCCAAGAGGGTTAAGGGAAGGATTCTTGCTACTTTAAGATCTTGCTGTTCTTCACCTTGAGATGAAAATTTTGGAATATGTCTGGTTTTATCTTTATCTGCATCCAGTAGGAATTTTCTCAAAAAATGGGATAATATTTTAGGACACAGGATGAGACTGCATTTTTACAGATTTGTGCCTGCTCAAACTCATGGTAGTTCACTAAAGTTTCTATGTGCCTTCTGGGATCTCACCAGCAAGGCGAAGACGGTGCCTGATAGCTTCAGCCCAGCAAGATCTACAAATTCAGCTGCAAAATCTAACAAAGTGCCTGCACTTAGATGTCAGTCTCAGTTCCACACTGAAGATTAATACAGTGTAGCAGTACACCACATGGTGTGCATTTGTTCCTGAGGTGCTGTCACCTATAAACTGCTGAGCACAGACACATTTCCATCCATTTCATTTCAGCGACTGCACACGGATCTCAGCAGGCGCAGCTGAGGACAAGCCTGGTGACAACTGAGGAGCCCGTGCAGCCCAGGTGGCTCAGGGTGCAGTCAGTGCCAGCTCAGGTCGAGCTCTGTGTGGTGCCAGCCCCAGGCAAGAGGCCAATAGCTGCTGACCCTTTACACAAGTGCCGTGGGGACTGCAGCCTGGCCAGGGCACAGACCCTCAGAGACCCAGCAGGCACCAGTGATCCCCAGGCTTTCGGGGACTTGGACTGTGAGGTATAAAAGCCCAGCGGTGCCTTTGTTCAAGGTCCCTTCTGGGAGGCACCAGCTTAGGCTGTTATTTTGTTATTTAATTGTTCCACCATGATTAAATTATTTAAATGATCCCCACATCTGATGTTCTGTTCTGAGGAGCACAGGGTCCAGCTGGTCAGGAAACCTGTTCTGACTGTGAGAGTGTGGAGTGTGTAGCCATGAAGTCCCAGCTCAGGTGGTGTGGTGTCACAGTGATTGCCAGGATGGGTCCTGGATGGTTAGAGGGGGAAGTTTCCTTAATAGTGATGATCCCTGGAATCTGTGGAGAAGATGGGTGGGAGCTCCAAAGCATCTGGTTACCACAGTTACATCAAAGAAGGCTTGTGACTCAGGCTTCAGCCACGCTTTCTCAACTGTAAAGACACATATAGACACAAGAATTAAAAATTGCTGTGCACTGCCCTTCTTTCTGGCATAAGCTCACCTAGTCCTTCAGGATGTTACAGAACAAGCTGTATTTCTTTAAAAAGGCATCTATGCAGCCAGCAGTGGGGGAAGACCTTGGAAAACTCTTTTAACCTTTAAACAATAGTGTTTCATCCCTTCCTGTGATTAATGCTTAATTTTGTACTGTACCATGGGCAGTAATTGATATAACATTCCTAAGAACTTTTTTAATTAATCATTTTGATTAATTTTCTAATTAATTGCTTTAAATAATAGTAAGCAGTGCAATTATCCACTCTGTCACATACCATTGTGGCCAGCATTTAGCAAGGTTTGTGATAAGCTGCTATTGTAGGAACACAGTTTGGGAAAATTAATGAAACTCTAGGCTTTACTAAAGCAGTTGTAATCAACCTTGATATGCTTCAGGACCTGGAAGGAGGCTAACAAAGCCTTAGGAGAGAGCTATATTGCTAAAATGGGGCACAAGAATTGCAGAATTCATGGACCACAAAAGCCCTGAGATAAAAAAGAAACTAATAATTCAGCAATTGTCCTGAAACCCAGTCTGGGTGGACTAATTAGAATGAGAAGTGAGAAATCAGTAACCAATAGAGGACAGAATACTAATTATTGAAGCAAATTACATCATTTATGAACATTAATGAGCCAATTAACATTAATTTGTTTGCTAAAATGTATAAATAATTAAAAGTTTTGAAAGTGTGCATGTTAGGTGAAGTTATGCCCATGCACCCACAACACTGAATAAAATAATGCTGATTTTCTAACCTATCAAACTAGTTGGAGAGTTTATCTCTAAAAATCTAGATTATCTTTAAGGTTCCTTCCAACCCAAACCATTTTATCATTCCATGATATTGTACTAAAGAAATTAAAATTGTCCTGCTCTATGTTTCAAGTCCTATTCCAGATCTTAAAAAATTAATACTAGGATTCAAAACTGGTCTTGAATAATGCCTTGGTGGTACAGTAGTCCAGGCTGAAATGCACACATTTTCTTCATTGTTAGCAAAGAGTCCATGAACATTAAATTATCTTTATTTGCTCAAGAAGCCTTCATCTATATTTTTATCAATTATTTGCCATTTTAATAGGGGAAAGGTAATTTTATGATCAGGTTATTTGTGGCATGAAGTTCTATTATGGAGCTGAGTTCTCTAACTCCTCTGTCTATTCAGCACAATAGTAGCATTCTGCTTAAAGCTACACCAATATCAATATTTTTCAATTCTAGTATGGTAAAAAATCTTTACTTTTCTAGGTGAATTTGGAGGCTTCCCAGAAAATATATCTGCTCTTTCTTCTTGCATCACACCTAAAAAAATGAAGCTGACCAAGGAAAGAATACGAATTAAGATGCTTATCTAGAATGCATTTGCTACCTACTTTCTCTCTCAGAATAACATCTGGATTTTCTTCAGAGTGCCTGGCTGTGTCACTTGAAAATACATGCAAAAACATATCCAAGTTGGCTGCGTATTGCAAAGCATCTGCAGCCTTGGGCTTGTAGGAATCCCTTGAATTATGGCAGACAGAGAACCAGGGAGTAGGAGGGGAGGGGAAGAAAGAGTAGGCAAAACCCCCAAATCCTTGTGCTGCACTGTTACCATGAAAGAAAAAATTAAACCCCAAATTAGAGTAAAAATGAAGATATATTGCCTCATTCAAATAATCAGCATTGCAGAACTGTAGTTACTTACATACAGAAGAAACACAATTTTGTTCATCTCATTACAAATCTTTAAAATGCTATCATTCAGCATTCACACATATTTATCATTACTGCAAATAAAATTAAGACTGAAAAATATTCCTTCCGCATCTTTCTTCCTGTTGGCGAGTTTCGACAAGCTATCACCTTGTCATTACCTGTCACGGTTTTAGTTCAAAGTCAAATAAACCTTTAGGGGATAAAGTCCTTTTACCTTCCCTGCTAAGATCACTGACTGCTTTCATCAACAGTCCCAAGAGAACTGATGGAAGACTTTGATTTTAAACAATCCCATTGAACTGGAATCAAACTGATTTGAATTTATAAATTCATTATGAACCAAAAAAAAAAGGCAAAAAACCCGTTATCTAAACTATCTTAGTAGAGCAGCAAACACAACATACTTTTCCATAAAAGCCTAAAAGAGAAGCTCTAACAAGTCAAACCAATAGTTTAATATTCTCTCTCCAATGATGGCCAATACTGTGTAATATCTGAGCCATTATCTGCTGTCCATTCATCTGATATTCCCTCAGCATCTGCAATCACGGGATCAGGGATGGTTGCTATATTCACCTACACACTTACCTATTCATGTATTAGATTATAGCTGTGAGAGGTTACATACATGCCTCTCATCATCTGTCTATAGACCTTAAGTCCTTGAATTTCTCTTTAACTCTCTCTAGAGGAAAATATCTGACCACAAAATAAATTACTAGGATCAGCCTTAGAGTTAGAAATCACATGCCCTAGCCAAGAGAATACGCAGACTAGAAAACATTTACGGTAGAAAACTGTTCGCTGCTCCTGCTGAAGCCAGGCTACAGCATAACAAGGAACATGAGGCCAAAAGGAGAGCACCAGGCTGTGACAGAGAAATCCTGTGGCTGCACTCCATGTTCCTGAGACTTTTCATGTACCTACCACAAGACAATTAAATAAAAGACTGAAATAATTCTGGAGCAAATATCAGGAGCCCCCTTGCAGTTGTGATCCTTAACTTCTGTAGATGGCAACCATGTTCACTCAGAAACAGAAAGCAAACAGAGTTTCACTGCAGTTTCTGACCAAAAAAAAAAAAAATACAAAAAAAAGAGGATATCAGGGGAAAAAAATAAAACCAAACAACCCCAACTAAACTCCCAAAACTCTTATCTTTCTCATGAAGCCGCATTAAAGTCTGAAGGGAAGTTAAGAAACAGTTGCAAGACATGTTTGCTTTCTTGAGATGAATTTCTATTTTAAAAATAGAAGTTCACAGGGGTAGAACAAATCAGCCTCCTTTTTAGTGTTTATTCATTTGTGGTCTATGAACTGTTAGTAAGCTTCATCAGTACTGCCTAATTAAAATCAAGTGTGACAAGAGTGTCACTGAAGACACAATTCGAAAACAAGGAAGCTGGAAGCATTTTTGCAGCTGGCACAACCACAGATATATTGCTGGCCCTTTAAGTAAATATACAGCTTCACTGGGGTTGAGGACATATGTTTATTAGACATAAACAGAACTAGTTTGCATTTTAAAAAATCAGTTGAAGTCTGGAAGAGTTTGGCAATGGACTAAAGGCTGGGCTCACTTCGGACGCTCTCTCTAGTCACACTTTTCTTAAACTTTTTCTCTTCTGAGAGGAACTGCAATTCAAATACTGGTCTGCTCTTCTCCCAGCTGTCCTGCAGATCAGGCTGCTCTAATACTTCCTCAAGTTAATGTCCTTTCCTCAGTCCTGAGGCTTCTCATCGTTTCAAAAGAAATGATGCCAGGTTCAGCACAGAGCTTTCGGTAAAGAACTAAACAAAAAGCTGACGGTGGTTTCTGGGTTACACTTTCAGAAGGGTACATTTTGTTCTTCTTGGTGTCAGTCCAAAATAACTTCAGTCTAGAGCTTACTGGAATTCATGCTGGCTTACACCATTGGACGTGAAAGTGGACTGGTGTCCAAAGACAAATACATTTTGCTGGTGAAGAGAGAGTTTGAATTCAAAACTCTCATACCCTCTGGTAAGTGGTAGCATCAGCCTTCAGTAACATCACCCACTTAAAAAAGCATGAAACTCGTGCCAGAAATATCTGGATATTTTTATTCTATATTCTATTTCATCAGCATAAAAAAGCTGAAGCACTGAGTTTGATTTTAATCTGCCTGGAAAAGATCTGTCTTCTCATTTTATGATGCTTCAATCAGGATTTTAGCAACATTTTTGTTTAAAAAAGTTAACATGGCACTTAATTGATCTTTGGTTTGTTTTTAGCTAACATGGATGAAAATCTACTTTTTTTTCTGCTCTGCAGTTTTCTGTAATTCACACTGATAAATGCAGACACATCATGTAAGCTGTATAACTACTCACTATTCTTTTGCTGACATCTTCATATTGAGCATACAGGTGTAAGAGAACAATTTCCTTATACTGACATTCATAATATGGAAGGTTTGCATTACCATAATGTGGAATGCAACATTGTTTTTTTTCCCCAGGAATAAACAAAGAGACATATAACAATAATTTCTCACTAACAAGAGTAGCTGAGATGCTATAAAGACGAGTCAGCCACAAAAAAATTGCTTTAAAGATACGCCTGGAGTATTTTTTTTTTCTGTTTTGTTTTGTATGGTTTTGTTTTGTTTTAATTTAGAGACAGATATTAAGAGGCCGGGATAAGCTAAGGCAAACTGAGAATAGAGAGATCCTAAGTACACAGTGCACTATGCAATTGTCTTTTCTGGGACACGTGAATAAGATATAAAATAATGTATGGTTTTGAAAAAGCACTTTCTACTCATCATAGCAATGTAACAACATTTTAAAACAAATGACTACAACATGTAAAGTTCTTTGTCCTCCTAATTTGAATCTTTTGTAGTTTAAAATAAATTTCCAATAGTTAATCACCAAACTAGGGCATAAAAGCCTTGTGAACACAAAAGTTACACTGCTCTGAAACCTTCTGCTCTTTGAGAGAAACAGATTCAAACAGCAGTAACAGCTGTGAAAGGGGGGAAAAGGCGGCATTTGTACCTGGTCAGTTGCTTACCAGAAAAGAACTACAATCTTTGTAAGTCCACTTCTGATCAAATTTAAAGGAAATAAGAGCCACAGTGGGCACAGGCTGCTTTTATGCTACCCAGCTTTGGAAACCTGATCTTCTTCACTTCATCAAGAAACAGTATCTGAAGATAACTTCAAGGTAGCCCTGTTTCAAGCAAATATATTTCAACTAGCTGATCTCTCAAGGTCATATTCACCAAATCATAGAACACCTCAAGATGGGAAAGACCCATACGGATCCCTGAGTCCAATCCCTGCTCCTCACAGGAGTACCTGAAATGAAACCATATAACTTAGATCACTGTCCAGACACTCCTTGAACTCTGACAGGCTTGGTGCCATGACCACTTCCCTGAGGAGCCTGTGACCAAACACCTTCTTATTTCAAAGCCTTTTCCTAATGTCCTTTCCAACCTCCAAAGAGTGATCCTACAAAACCCAGGGCTATGAACACACTGACAGGGTCCACCATGCAAAGGCAGGATGCCCAGGACAAAGGAGGAGCTACAGAGGGCTACTCAGGGATAATTTTTTTTCACTCCACACTCCCAAGAAAACTCTTGGTGTGAAGGTGATTGGGACAGGAGAAATCAATGTACAGCTAATGCTCAGGGTCTTTTCAAACAAAACAGTTGTATGGAAAACCCTCACATTTTTTACTCCAGTGGAAGAAAATCTGCATCTTCCCACCTTCTGAAATTTTTCTGCATGTATGAAATTCCAAAAGAATATGCTATTTGAATTTAAAAGGACCAAAAATATTTTACTCAGGAGCTTGTGACACCATTTTATTGTATTTTGTAGCATTCTTTCCATGACATGCCTAATACAATATTTGTAACCACTACTGAAAGGCTTGTATGAGGGCATTAACTGAACTTACAGCCTAATTTGATAACCAATAAGCAAACAGACAGCTACAGTTCTCATTTTCTTTTTTTTTTTTTTTTGAAGTGAGCATTTTATGTCCAAAATAGCATCCCAGGATTAGAGCAATCTTACTGTCTGTAACTTCATTATGTTCTAGGTAAATATGAACATACAGTAAAAACCTCATGGCTGAGTGGAAGTCCACAAGCAGTTTGATGGAACATTCATATGTGTCTAACATATGTACATTTTGGTAGTAACACTTGTCATAACTAAATGCAGATATAGTTGTGCTTACAGATGCTTTATTTCCCAAGTTTATTTGAAAAGTATATAACCCATAAAACTAAAACTCAAATTTGAGGGATTTTTCTAAAGTATATGTCAAAAAGAGGTTTGTGGAGATCTGGGGTCTGTTTTGCTGCTTCATTTTTTTGTGTAGGTCGTATGCAAGTTTTAGGTCTAAAAGTGAAATAATTTCTCTTAAGTAACAGGCATACCTGTCAGGTATCCAAAAAATCACCTTGGATGCTAGCCCAATAACACTAGATTACCAAATTACATATCCTGTGCCATTTTAATGTCCTACACAGAAAATTGTCTCTACCTCTTCCCTGCAAAAAATGTCCCAAAGCAAACAACAGCTGCAGAATAAATTTGTTAAGCTTCTACAAATAATCAGCAATACTGGGGAATTGGTGTTTTCTATACTTTTGAATGGTTGACCTTACATGACATTTTATTTTGTTTCTCTCTTGTTCAGGGAGAAAAATTATTTGTTTTCTTATCTGACTGCATCAGGACTAACTGAAATAAAATCCTGCATTACATTGGGGAAAAAAAAAAAACAAAAAGGCAAACAAAAATATCCCAAACTACACATACAGTCTTATATACCAAGAACTTTACAAGTAATTTCTCTCCTGACACTCAAAATTTCTATCATCATCATACTTCATCTTCAAAAACATTAAACTTATTTTTCTGAGACAAAATACATGGGGCCTGAAACAGGAGTACTGAATTGCAGAAAGAATTTGTGGATTTCTAGTCTGGCGATTATACTTCAGAGCTGACGCTCCATTGTGAGGGTCAGTGCAAGGTAGCTCTGCAAATGAGTGTGCCTTGCAAATAAGAAAAAAAAAATCCAGTTTGTAACTATTGAGGAACATGAGAAGATAGTTACAACACAGCAAAAAGTAAACATTTACTGGATCATTTAAAGTACATTACTAGAACCAACAGAACATACCTTTAAACATATATAAAGTATTGTACATAAAAATGCATAGATGTACAGTAAATATGTTCATTTATATGTAGACAGAGTAATATGTACACACAGTCTGTTGTGCTTGGGTGAGTCTGAGCAGTGAATCCTGCAGCACGTTGTCTTAAAGCAGTTTTATTACACAACTGTGTCAATGTAGCAGGTGTGAGAACAATGTACATTACCACTCAGTAGGTAAGTCATATCCATTTACTCTTGAAATGTACAAATACAGGAAACAAAGGCCAGAAATCCAACTGTACCTACACCTCCAAGACTTCTTTCCCCCCTGTTTATTTAAATATGCACAAGTCCACCTACTGGTGCTGTGTAGGTTTTTTTCCATGTCAACATGTTGACCAGGCACTCAGAACAATATCACTGATGCACTTCAGGACCAATTCCACTGATCCAACTCAGTGCACTCCTGACCTTGAAGTCTTCAGGTCAAAAATGAGAGGGAAATATAAAATAAAAAAATATATAAATAAAACAAACAAGCTTGTGGGCTTCATTTTCACAAGTTATTTGCCACCAATACTGTCAAAGCAGCTGAATTGTAGTGCATCCATGGGCAGGAGCATATAGCAGCTTTTGTGCACTTTGCAAAAAAAATACATTAAGGAAAATCAAGTCTTTACTGGCTTGTTTTATCTGTTGCTAAAAAGATGCTGTGCTGCTTCTGAGCCCTTTCCATCAAATTCTTTTTCTTCTTCTTTTTGTCCTTCATTTTTGCTGGCCTTCTCCCTAAAAAAAAAAAAAAAAAAAGGAAAAACAAATAATGAGTCAAGTAAAGAATCCAGAAGTGACAAAAATCCCAACAAAAACAGCTCAGTACAGAAACTATCAATAGGGACTGCAATGGTAATGCTGCTAAAGTGCTTCAATCATCAGTGAAAACAGGAGTTTTCAGTGTGTTACAAAAGGAAGCAGGATCCCTGACTGTCATCACTTGTCCACAGGCACAATTTTTCTGGTATGAGTAACCGTGTTGATGCAGGTTTCATTTTTGGCAGGGTAAGTTACACAAGCAACGTTATGCAAGTGCCCAAGGCCCAGAGCCAAATGCGAATGCAGGCTCCTTACCGACTGGAAGCTGGATATACGCCTTAGACCCTTGTGTAAATTTGCTTGAGTGAGTAATCCTATTTAAGTCATGTCCAACACATCTGTGATTTCAATGAGAAATTTGGCATTACAGCCCAAGAACTTGGTTGGATGCCATCCTACCTGCTTTGGCAGAGGCAGTACCAGAACTGTTGATATTGCTTATTAGTACCTTGTGCCTAATTCTCACAGTATATAACTGTGCAGAAACAAAAATTAAAATACATGCTTCTACTACTGAAAGTTCACTGAAAAATAAGCAAATTGGGAAATCACCATCAATTCAGAAAAAAAAAAGTTTACAAGCTTTTTGAATGAGAACGTTTTTCCTGTTTAGCTCTAATGATAAATCAGTGCCCTTTGGTTATCTCAGCAAAGATAGCATGGACAGAAAAAATGTCAGATACAAAGGCCCTCATTGAGCAGTGCATTACCTTTTAAGTATATGCTTAAATCCTATCAAGTCTAGTAGGATTTAAGGAGATGACCAAATGCTGTCGGATGTGAGAATGGTCTGGATTTTCTTGGCAGTCTCATATACTAAAATATGTGATCAATGGTAAAAATAAGGTTATTAAACTCTAGAAGCACCAACTTCATAAACTTTCAGGAGCACTTAATGAACTTAAGAAGACAGGAAAAAGAAATTTGATAAGCAGATTACACAAAAATGTGAAAATGCATTTTTAATCTACATTGTCAGTTCATTATTTACTGGGAAAAATGTTTGCCAGTCTGGTTTTGTCTTACTTCCATATTGTTTGTTAATTAAAAAGGCCCAAACCAGTGCAAAGAGTTTTTCTCTATTTGATAATAATACTGAATAAATCTGATTATAAAATTATCGAAATTTATTATTATCTAAAAATATGTACATACTTTAGGTTGCACATTTGTAATATTCTTTCTAGGCTACTGTTCTCTAGGAATTATTGGAGTACTTGTATATAAAATAGGACAGGACATTAAGTTAATGAGCACATGAGTTTAGTCCATATTAAAAATCATAAGGGTCCCTGGAGTTTACTTCTGCTTCTCATTAAAGTCTGGCATTAAAGTTACTGTGGCATTTTGCCACTTTTAAATCTAGTTAATCCTACACAATAAATCCTCAGTCCAACCAAGCATTAATCAAAGCAGCTTTTAAGTTAAAACTCTTTACTAACAGTGTATCTAATGACGAGGCACGCCTAATGAGGTCAGAGGGAAGGAACACTTGACACAAAATGGTATTACAAGAAGGTGGTTTGAATTACAGAAATTTCAATATAATTTTTTTTATGGAATTCTACTGGTTGCTATATTTTAAAGCATCAGAACTTGCATAAATGTCTTGTTCAACACTGTATTCTAACTTGCACTTTCAATGTGCTACCTTTTTTTTAATCCAAATCTTTGAAATGCTTATTAAGGGGGAGTAGATGAGGGGAAATAATATGAGAAAGGTGACCAGTTCTGCTGGTCAATTGATTCTCACGAGACCAGCAGAATCAATAGGAGCTTTAATGGAAATTTGCTTCCCAGTTTGCTCAGTGACCTTACCTTCTGGGGTTTTTCACTAAATAGACCAATCAGTAAAAGAAATACAAACTTCAGCCAGTGTCTCATCTAGTTTCTCTATGACCTCCTCCAGAGAACTAGATTAATTGCTTACTATAAGTTTAAGGTAGTGAAAGATCCTATTATTTTTCTTCTAAAAAACTGTGAGTTGAGCTGATAATACACAACACAGTTGTTATCTCTATCTAAGCCTTAGAAAGTAGCTCCTGCAATACAAACATCAAACCAAAATTCCAGCACACTCCCCATATGATATCCTTAAAATAGAAATGGATAGGACTCGAGCTCAATGATTTGATGCCATTCTACAGCAAGCACCTTGCAATGCTTCTACTGCTCTGCTGCAATTGTCTCCCTCCCTGCTTTTTTATCCCAAGGGACACCAAAGGTAAATTAACTTCTACCTGTTCTGTGGACTAGCTACCCATGCAGAGGCAGCATCCCTGAGCCACTCATAAAGGATAGTTTAGGAGCTCTTTGGCTGCTCACTGTATCTCAAATTGTCCCGTTGCACAGATTAAGTTTCATTATTTTCAGGAATATATTAAACCACACAGAGAAAATCCGGATGATTTGGTGATGCTGAGTCCCAAATTCCACATGTCATTTTAACCAGAAAATTGATTTTTTGGGTAACCATCAGTTCCCATACCATTAGTAGAATGTAACAGAGATTAGAGATTTGCAAGGAAAAACTGATTATGAAGACTAGAGTTCAAACAAAGTATGCTGCTGAAGTCCCCATGCATAACAGCTTTTATTAAATGCAGATTTCAATTCCAGTGTTTATTTTATCAGCAGAAGCACAGTGAACAGAAGTGTCTCCTGAATATCTTGCTACAGACATCTTTTGAAGAACATGATGTTTATCCTCTGAGAGGATCTGTGAGCCAAGCTATCCCATTTCCCTTACTGGAGGGCAGTGGGATGAGGACAGACAATGGAAGAGACTGTCCCCTGATGCTAGGATGGCAGCAGCCACCTCTGCTCTGTGTCACGGGTCAGGTTGTGTGCAGGTTGTGTGCACAACCTTCCCCACACCTTGCCACACTCACTTCCTGCTCCTTAGAGCAAGAGCTCTGACCCCAGGTTTGTCTCTCCATAGGAAGCAGCAGGGCTCTGCCATGCTTGGCTCTGTTGTGCAGTTGAAAAGGAGTGGAATTTTTTAGCAGCACTGTATTACAGTCCAGAACCTGCTGTGGCACAAAAAAGATAATTCCTGACTGAACCAAATGAGGAGAGTGAGCGAAAGGACTCTGCCTCTTTAGAGTCCTTTTATCATCATCAAAACCATGCTGCAAAATTATTGTACAGGACAGAAAGTGACAATACAAGAGAACTGGAGAGGGATTTCGGACAAGGAAGGGCATGTGGTGATAGGGCAGGAAAAAATAGCTTCAGACTGAAGGAGGGTTGGTTAAGATTAGCTGTCAGGAAGGAATTCTTTACTGTGAGGGTAGTGAGGCACTATTCTTTACTGTGAGGGTAGTGAGGAACAGGTTGCCCAGAGAAGCTGTGCCTGCCCCACCCCGGAAGTGTTCACGGCCAAGGATGGCTGAAGCTTTGAGCCACTCAGTCTAGTGGAAGGTGTCCCTGCCCATGGTAGGGGGTTTGGATGTAAATGATCTGTGAGGTCCAACCCAAACCATTCTATGGTTATATGAATATCTGAGATGTTAAATCTGATCCAATTACTCTATAAACCTCTCCTGACCAGAAGCAGTTTCCAAACAAGCAAACAATCCATTGCAGCTGCCTAGAATCCACAGTCAGCACTGATCTTTTAAGTGACATTACACCCTTCCTAGTGGAAGGATGCTCATCTGCTTGTCATCTGGAAGATGGCAGCACACGTTGTTTCTGCTTTCCAGGTTATGGGTCTCCAGATCAGGCCTCATCTTCAATCTTTGTTTTATGACTGCTGGTTTTTCTTTTTAAGACTTTGATGCTACCAGCAAGGGGAGCAAATACAAATAATTCATGCTAAGAGCAGAATATCTGAGCACCATTCAGATATACAGCATCGGGTATTCTTATATTTATGTTGACTGTGTTTTCCCTTGCTTACAAACTAGGTAACTAGCTTTTTGTTGGAAAGCATTTTTTATCTCTGACTGTCTAAAAACAGGCTCCTCAATTTCTGTTATCAAAGTCAGCTCTGAACATGATTTACATAATTTGTTTAATTCTCTGTAAAGCCATATGTAAGCTGAAATCTATAGGGCCCAAGAAAGATGTGAAATGTAGTTGAATTCAGTGTTCAACTTCCTTCTAAAAAAGAAGCCTTGAAAGCCCAGTGTATCATTCTATATCTCCCATTTCTGCACAGGTTATTTCTGCAGAAGCAAACTGTAATTTAAACTCTTTATTCCAATTTTTAAAAATTCAGTTTTGCAATTTTCTTTATGAATTTCCAATTAGTAAGTCTTTATTCTTTAAGTAACTTGTCCCAATAGGTGGTGTCTTGACAGTGTTATTCATTAAATTTTTGTTTGGACCACTTAGTTCTGGTAGGTATCTGGGCAACTAATATGCTATGCAATGAAATATTATCATGGATTTTAATGGCAACATTAAATGGTAATGGCCCAATATATGTTATCATGCAATTATAACATGCATTCCTGAAAAAACATTATTTAGGCTAATATACCCAGCAATTGTCCATATACCAAAGAGTAACAGCTACAAAAAAAAAACCCCAAAACAACTTTTACCTGGATCTTGCTGGGTTATTTTTCTTCATTTTATGTTGCTTTTGTACCATTTTATAAGTGTTCTTCCTACAATCCATGCACTTGTGCTCAGTTTTCTGGTTTGTCTCATACCTCAAGCTGAAAGATGCTTGGAAATATATTGTGTATTCCTTCTGCACGGACCCACCAGGCCAATTGAGGATACACATTACCTGGTTCAGAAGGAGTCTTTATCACCTTCTAACAGCTGCAAAGGCAGCTTTCTCCAGACAGAATTTGGGCATCAGATTCCTAACACCCCGGGCAGTCCTGGCCCTCCAGAGTTAAAAGGCACCAAATGTATTCACAGGGACTCCCAGCCACATTTCTTGACATTCTTGACTCAGCCAGACAGCACCAGTTCAGTGTCTGAACTGTCCTTCTTCTGGTGTGTAAACACTGCTACACATACTGCTGTCCTAAGGAATCCCATTCTTTGGAATTTCAGCAGAGAAAGTATGGTATATAGCCACATGAGGGCAGCAAATCTAAAACATTTAATAAAAGGGAAGACCAAAACAACCATCTGCAGTTTTATTTCACAGTGTAATTTCAGCAGTCTTACATACAAATCATCATATTAGAGCGACCAGAATGCTTAATACTCCCTTCCTTATTTAAAACACTTTTCTCTTCTACTGATGATTACTGAATGATGGGATTTACATGCGTGGGCCTTTTTCCCTTCCATGGATATCCACACACAGAACTTTCACTACTAGTAGCAAGGCACAGGGGAATCCTAAGATAAGAGCAGACCCTGCTAAATACTCCTTTTAGTCTTTCCTCCCCTTTCACTTGTCCTTTAAGGAGATAAATGCTGCGTGTTTGTACGTGATGCTCCTACAGCTGCAGTTCTACCACAGACCTCATGTGTGGCAGCATTTCATCCCTGTGGAAAGCTAGAAAAGTTATTATCAAGACATATCACTGAAGAATGGCAACATCAGGGAACTAATGACAGCAGTGGAAAGATGGTAGATACTCAAAGATTAACCAGTCAACAAGATCAACTCAAGAGAAAGATGGCAGATCACGGAACCATAAAATAGAATAATTAAGGTTGGAAAGGTCATCTAAGATCATCAAGTCCAACCACCAGTAAAGCACCACCACCACGTTTGCCACTAAACCATGTCACAATCACAGAATCACAGAACCATTTAGGTTCTGGAAAAGACCTCTAAGATTGAGTACAATCAATCACCAGCTTCCCAACTAGATCACGGCACTAACTGCCATGTCCAGTCTTTTCTTGAACACTTACATGAATGGTGACTCCACCACCTCCTTATTTAACAACCTTTTCTGAGAATAAATTCTTTCTGATGTCCAGCCTGAACCTCCCCTGGCACAGCTTGAGACAAGGTCTTCTAATCCTGTCTGTTGCTGCCAGGGAAAAGAGCCCGACCTCCACGTGCCTCCAGCCTCCTTCCAGGTAGCTGCAGAGAGCAGTAAGGTCTCCCTTGATCCTCCCCTTCTCCAGGGGAAACAGTCCCAGCTGCCTCAGCCATTCCTCATGTCAGCTTCTGGAGGAGCCCCCTCTGGCAGAACACTGGTCATGCACAGACCCACAAATGCCTCATCACTTACTTTGCATTTGCACCACACATCAAGCTACACATAAACACCGACTGCAAAAATCCAAAAACCAAGCAAGCAAAGATTTCAGTCCAGAAATTATTCCCAGAAATAATTTATTTCCCAGGGCTTTCATTTAAAAATTCTGGATACTGAAACTGCCAGAGAAATGCACAAATTGTTAAGAAATCTTGTAAACACACACTCAATGGAAAATAAATTCCTCACTGCTACAGAGTCATCCTCTTCCTAAAGCATGATTTACAAACCGACACTGACAAGTGGCCCAGAAGAAGAGGATATGCAGAGATTTATTAACTTTGCAAACCACAACCCATGGGCATCTCTACCAATCTCACCTGCTACTGAATTCATGACAGTTTTCCTAAACTAGTCAGCAGTTGTGGATTTTTTTAATGCAATAACATTTGGGCTGAAATTGGCTGTGATCAATATGTGCTTTAGGAGGAATATGATTTGGAGGAAATCAGCCGAAGTAAAATATCTTTCTGGACAAGGAGTGAAAGACATTTCGTCTTGGATGGTGACACAGGAAAAGAAATAAGGTTTAGGAGATGCAACAGAAAGGGTCAAGTGTCAGAAACCACTTCCTCATTTTCCTGGGTGAATTTCTGATGTCATTTGACAAAGTCTTGTGAACATGTATTTGCCTCTGAAGACACTAGGGATGGAAGGGATGGAATGACCACACTGGGTACCTCTGCTGCCCACGATACCATTTCAAATCCCCAAGGACCAGAATGTGTAAAGGTGGGTTAATAAACATTTGCAAAGCAATGAAACATGGTAACAACAGACATCACAAAAAGTAAGGAATTCTTGAATCATTCTTTCTTCATTTGCAAGGGTTATATAATGTTCAGCAAATGAGGTCATAGAGGTCTTAGAACAATTACTGAATAAGAATACAAAAAAGCCATAACGTAATTATAGCCATCATCAAAACAGATAAAAATATGAAGCAAATGAAGTTACTTCTTCAGCTTTGCAATCCTGAGTTTGCAAGCCCACTGGTCTTCTTCTATTCTTTTTGGTGTAATACTGGTAGCTAATGGTATAAATATATATTCTCAGTCTAACGAAATTAATAATAGACTAAGAATTGGAATTCACTTATGCAAACACAGGGTCTGATGTTTTGCACGCATTCTGGTCTATTTGATGCCAGCTTTCCTGATGAAATCAGAAAAATTTCTGTCTTAAGTAAGCTTTGCAATTTCTACACAAACCATTACAAAAGTACTCAGTGCAGAGCTGATCTGAATGATATCTTACTCAGTTCCTGACACCCAGAATCCTGATAGTTTATTTACAACTTAATAATGTCACAACTTTAGGTAAATTATTATATCTATCCCAACCATCACTTAGTGTTGTATATATTTGATGTTTGCACACATTAGACATCAGCTACTGAGATGAAAGCTAATTTAAAAGATTCAGAGACTAATTCTTCAACTAAAAGGAATATTCAAATATCTCAAGCTCCTGCATCTAAATCCTGCTAGGTTTTTGTTTCAGCATTTCCATTAAGAAATTAAAGGTATTACTACTTAGGACAAGAATAAGCAAAGTGAGGTATTCTTTTTCTCCCAAACTGCCCATCTATTTTTCATCTGGCCTGAATACAAACTAACTAAGCAATACTATATCATCTGATGTTCTTTCCTTCTGGACAATATGGTGTAATCAGACATTGTCATCTGTTTAAGAAATACTGATTCCTACATAAGGAATGAATTCACATGTCACAGCCTATTGAAAGCTCAGTAGTTTTTTCTCTCAACTTTAGGGCAAATTAACTGGGAAAAGAGTCATCTTACACTGCTGAAATGCAATGCATTTCCCACAGTGCAGTTTTCCAGCATATACAGTAGATGGCAGTGAGATATGAACTGAAAACTGCTTGCTTTCACAACATTTCCAGGAATATTATTTTTTATTTGTAGAGATACATATTCATAAAAAAATATGGAAAGCGAAAGACTAAAAATTCACAAACATGCTCAGAGAAGAAAGCAAGAGTAAGCACTTTCGAGTAGAGGAAAACCAGTAAACTCAAGGGGACATGGAAACTATAAAACTCTCATAGAAGACCCCATGTTTAACTGGATACACAGATGCTCGAATGTTGGGTCCCACTGTCCTCTCAGTCACAGTTCCATGAAAACAGGAGAGTCTCCATGCAGCCAAAATGTTTGTCTAATGTAAATTTAGCTCAGAATTCAAACAGTACGAATATCAGTTGCATGAAGGGCACTCACTATTCTTATCTTAGTCAACACCATGTCAGATCAGATACTTTGCAAGGAGAGCCAAGCAAAATATTTACGATGGAAGGTTCGGGATTATTTATTTTCCCTCTCTTTACAGAGAAATATAAAGCAAATTTCAAAATAATAAAAAAAATTTTATACACTGTCAAGAGTATGCATACACGTGTAAATACATTCTAACTCTACAGGCAACATTTATAGCTATCAACTAATTGGCTTGAACTTCTCTAGGCTTGACTGGATACTAAACTGACTTTAAACTCCTTCTGCTCACTATTTCAAAATGGATTCTTTATTTTTCTTCTTGTTTCCAAGTGAATTTAATTAATTGTATTTTTATCTCATCATATTGAGAATAAAAAATTGATTTTATTGAAGCAACATTTATTTTTGGCACCCCCAATGTTTAGTTTCATACCGGAAATTGCATTTTATTCAATTAAGGATTTCTTAGAGAGAGGAAGATTATACTGAGAAACTAAGTTTTTTTAGAGATATATTTTCTTCTGTGGAATGCTATTTAGTTATGAAGAGTTAGTCCTTTTTAAATTCCCTTCAAGGATTCAGGTCAAGAACTGAGGAATAAATTTGTTTCAGGATTATTTTATCTTATTTTATTCCTTTTTTATAATTGAAAGAGCTCAGAAATTATTTTTATTATCCCTCATGCCCCTCCTTAATTATTGCACAGTAAATCTTATAGATGTTCAGGAAGAGGCTTGATTAAACACCTGACAACAAATTAAAGTATAGTCCAGCAGGAAGACTCCTTCTGAATAATAACTGAAAGTGCATATGAATGTGTTATTTCTAATATGGTGTAAAATGATTGCCTCATCCTTCTCATGTAGTGAAGAGTGCACCAGGTGAGCTTGCACCTGCACTGCTGCCTGGCACTCACTGGATTTATGTTGTCAGGGTGCTCAGGATGTTCCAGTGCCTGCCCGAATTTGGTCAGGCAGTCTCTGTTTATCCATAACTCCACCACTGAATACAGTGCACACCTTTCCCTTCTCCACAGACATTTGATCAGACCAATGATCCAAACTTAGCTTTGATTTCCCTTTAATGTCCCTTTACCTGTACATCCCACACACTATGACCACAGACTTCTCTGTAGTCATGCTAGGCCTGCATTATTAAATTCAACAGTGCTAGAGAACATCTCCAGACCCTACCTCCATGGTCTGAACTTTGGTCTGGGGCAGCCCTGTCCTTCCCAGAGAGGCAGCACAGGCCAGGGCTGCTCCTGCAGGCATCTCTGTGGCTTGGGAGCTCTGAGCCAGCCAACGTGGATGTGGCCCAAGCTGTGCCCCCAGTGCAGCGCCAGGCAACAGCCCAGACACTTCAGTCAAGTCCTGCAGAGACAGTGACTGTCCTTGAGCTGTGGCCAGGCAGGAGTTACAGGATGTTCTGAGGTACATGGCTTTATCCCACAATGTGTTACAGTAGCTGTCTTGCTTGCTCCATGAGAAGCACTTTCCCAGACTATGGGACCCTAACAATTCATACCTGCACAGCTTTTCAAAGTCTGTAGATTAAATAATAAATGCATAAGCAAATTAGATAATACTTGTCTCTTTCAGAATGTCTACACTTTACATTAATATGATTGAAAACATGTTTTATTGTATAAAACTTAAGATGATGCAGTGAATACAAATGAGGCTTGGGGCCAAGAGAACCTTTAGTGGGATTTCTTACATAAACATGAGAAATGAAACATTAGTTTCATATGCTGTTGAGGCTACTAACTTGTTGAAGAAATTTGTCCAGTCTAAATCCAAATTCAAGAGAAGATGGTGGGTCCAATACTTTGGTAATTATTCCAGCAGTTAATCATTCCACCACCAGAATTTCTGTCCAATTCCTAACTTGAATTTTATTATGCAGGTGTTATTTCTTATTATTCCCTTCTGTCCTAGATCAGACTGTAGGTAAATATTTGTTCATCATCTGAGAAGTTAAACACGTGGCAGATTTTCTGCATCTTTCTTTAAAGTTTATTTTTTAGTTGTCACATAATTATCTTTTACTTGTATCTGCAATTTCCAACTGAACTGTTTTTCCAATGTCTTCTATAAAATACAGGTCGCAATCTGGATGTCAGAATCCTGAAAATGATTTTGCTTCTTCCTTATTACCAAAGTTATACAGAAAGGAATTGCATTTGAAATTTTCCCTATATATCGTAGTGGACTCAAAAGATTTCTTATGAGAAACACCATTTTTGGATGCCATTCCTCATCCTGCAGCTATGTTTTCCTAGTTCTATAACTCTTTGTTTCTGCAGAATAGCTTTACATTTAACTATGTGAAGAGTATCTGTGATTGTTTTACAAAGTAATCTACATTTTTCTTTGGGTCTACCCTATAATATAGTTTACCATTATCCTCAGATTACTTCTTTTTCTAAAAGGTGTTTATATAACTGACTAAAACAATAAGTAATGCTTACAGATACATCTAGAGGTCATCACTGCTTTTTTCCTAGACATCCAGCCAGCAAATGTTTTAATTTTATTTTGTGGTAAAGAGGAAGAAAATTCAATCGGTCTATTAATGTCCTGAATCTGAACACATTCAAGTGTGGTAGGTAGACCTGGACATGACTCCTGTGATGCTTCTGTTAGCTTCATTTCTACATGTACATTTCTACATTTCCACATGCTCATGTACAGCAACCATCCCAAATTGAACAAGGCTGATCTGAACATTTTTTCACTAAACTGAAATAAGTCCATGACAATAAATTCATCCACATTTATTCACATGCTTAAATTTGCTAAATAATGAGCATGTATTTCAACCCAAGTGCATCAGTGTTTAGACACATTGTACTTAAAAGCATGTATTTTCTTACATTCAGCACTTTGCATTACATTTTACGTTATTGTGTTCCTGAAGAACACAACCAAAAAATGCCTTTTTTCCCCTTCCAGAGCTAAGAGACTGATTTGCCATGGGAATCAACAAATGGTCTGCAGCATCTCTGTTGCAGCAGCCTAGCACTGTAGATGCTCTCAGCACCACAGCAGGCTGTCTTTCCCCTCAGATCCCCCTCATATACACAGCAGCTGGAGACACACTTGGCATCACATCGTATAAGAAGCAATATAATATGGTGTCCAATAATACACGTGGAGCAGACAAACAGGTTCTCTTCTAATTCTGAGATATATCTGCAAGAAAGATAGTACTATAACCTCTACCATCAGTTTCAACAACATGTCAAAGCTAAATTGAAAAACTGAAGTTTTTCTTGCATAAAACATTTTAAGGTATATATTTGCTGAAAATTCAACTTGAATTGGATTGAAGGAAAATGTGTGGATACTTTCTTAAGAAGAAAAGAAAAAAGAATACATGAAATAAACACAGCATGTAGCTTAAAGACTTCTTGCCATAAAAGGCTTTTCCTGACTGGAAGTTACAGTACAGATGTGCTTTAAAAACAGATGTACATCAAAGACGGTTGATTAGAAGCACAGAAAGAAGTAATTATCAGTTTCATTAAAAAAAAAAAAGAAATTCTTTATTCTAATACCAATAAAACCCTAGTATGTACAGAATGATTCTATGGGTTTAATTAACCATATGAAAAATATAAATGCATGTGCTATTCTAGCTCCACATCATCAGATTCTTATGGCTACTTTGGAGAGCTTCTAATTTATGTGAGATCTTGGAGATCTTGCCTTTATTATCTTGTGACAGTACAAGCTGAAATACTGAAACTGTTCAAGACCTTTTTTTTCCTTCTTTTTTTTTTTTTTTTCCTTAGAAATGCCTGGTGCTAATAATTCTTCATGCACCAGAGGTACTTCCACCAGTAGTTATTGAGGCTGACAGTCAGAGACAGGAATACAGAACAGCAGCACAAACCACAATCCTTGCTGAACTGGTGGCCAGCTGCAAGTGCTACACTTTAGGAATAAAATCAGTAACCTGATGTGGTGGGGGGCATCCCTGGCCATGGCAGGAGGGTTAGAACTAGAGGGCCATTAAGGTCCTTGCCAATCCAAGCCATTCTATGTTTATATGAAATACAAACAGTTGGCACAAGAAACATTCCAGGAAACCCGCTAGTGTTTCACTGCCCTGAAACACTAGCAGGTTTCCTGGCATATTTCTTGTGCCAACTGTCTTCCAAGAATGCTACCTTCCTGTTTGTCTGTTCTTTGGAAAAGATTAAGAGATGATTAAACATTTACGTGAACCCTTGAGACATCACTAACTTCAAATTTATAACAGTCTTTCAAGCTAAGCAATTTTTACCAATTAGATGCATGAATGATAAATGCCTGGACTGGAATACATGGTCCAAAAAGCCAGACTTGCAAGTTGTGCTTCAACCCAACAGGCAGCTAAACACTGCGCAGACATTTGCTCACTCCTCTTCAACGGGATGGGGGAGGAGAATTGGGAAAGAGGTGACATTCACGGGTTGTAATAAAGACAATTTCATAGGACAGAAAAGGAAGGGAAAATAACAATAACAACATCAACACCCATGATGGTGATAGAGTATGGAAAACAAGTGATGCACAGTGCAATTTCCCAGCCAGTCCCTGAGATGTAGCTGCTAGCCCTCAGACAATCCATCCTGGTCTTCTTGTTGAGCATGATGCCGTAAGTTCTGGAATATCCCTTTGTTCAGGTGGGGTCAGCTGTCCTGGCTGTGTCCCCTCCCAGCTTTTTGTGCCCTCTCCGACTCCTTGCTGGCAGGGCAGCTTGAGAAGCTGAGAAGTCCTTGCCTTAGTGTAAGCACTGTTCAGCAACATCCAGCACATAAGTATGTTATCAACATTATTCTCATCCTAAATCCAAGCACTGTACCAGCTACTAGGAAGAAAACACAAATGTATGACTTTAGCTGCATACTTGGACTGGCTGATATCGTTTTAAGTGCTGGAAGGAACTATTAGTTTGGACCAAGCTCAGTTAAGTGATTATCAGCTCCTCACATTGAGGTATGACTGATCTCTACCAAATGCTAATTATTTCATCATGTCAGCAAATACTCATTTCTTGGCCAGCACATTCATCACAATCTATTCCATATGTTGATTTAAACTGTCCTCTAAGATTAATCGTGGATGACAACTGTATCATTTAGTGTGTGACATACTTATCAAATTAGTTACAAGCATCCTCTCAATTGTTTATTTTCCCTACTGAGACAATTAAACCACTATTACAGCCAGTTTCCTTCTCTCTGAGACTGGAAGCATTTTATTCTCCTCATTTACTGACTTCACAAAAATCCTTTCAAAATCCTGTCTGAATTTATTATCTTTCCCACTATGGGTAATATCTTCCAGTTTCCTTCTGTGGAGCCAAATAATTACTTGCTCCCTAATGCTAACTAGTTATTCTTCTTTAAACTTCTTTCCACATACGCAGGCTCTGAACATGTGATTTCTGTTGCTGCTCATTCTGTGTAAATAAACTTTAGGTAATAGCTCTTTCCTCAAACCTGATTTCCACAGGAAACGTAAAGTACTAACACACAGTTAAAAAGAAATGTTTGTACTACAGAACAAGCATTTCTCATTAGTTTGTCTGTCAATTATAGGCAATTTAAGTCTGAACAATAATTTGGATTATTAGTTAGAAATTGACAACGTTAAAGCTTGTCTCTATCAGAACTATGGAAACGTTGCAGGTAAGAATAACAACACACATTAATTCTCATATCTCCATGATCAACATTTACAACCTGCATTAATCATTATTCATATGTAATTAACTAAACCAAAAAACCCTGCCACCAGCACTAAAGCATGACATCTAGAAAAAATAGTTTTAAAATGCACATTAGGATATAATAGCAACATCATACCACAAGTTTCAGAGTTATTTATATATGTAGATTTTCATTGATACACAGTGAGCTTTTCAAAGGAAAATATCTTAGACATTTAAATATTTCTAGAATACTGAAAAAATGTTACCATTTTAAACTACAGATCTGCACAACAGGCAATACACACAGAAACATTTAAAAGTGATTAGTAAGGTAAGAGCAAGAAATCAATTATTCATTGTCAGGAAATGTGTCTATTTGGATTAAGTGATCATAATATTATTTGCTTCCAACAAATACAATTCTCTAATCTTTA
>JAYDZK010000113.1:134015308-134082262 GCA_034509185.1 Euphonia xanthogaster
GACGCTCTTCCGATCTGCTTCCAACAAATACAATTCTCTAATCTTTAAACAACACATTATTTTTAAATACCTCTGGTTTTGTAAATTAGATGACTGATTTATTTTTTAATATCTGGATAAACATACAAGTGAAATCTTTGTGAATCAAGACTTTCCAAGCCAAGTCTCAACTGTGAGGGATTTTTTACGATTAAGTAGGAATTCCTGGAAAACATGGTTTATCATAGAAAAATTGGCAAAACTTTCATAGTATTTGCCCTAACAGGCGCCACTGTAATGGGCTGCAGATCTATGGATAGGCCAAGTACAGAAGCTAAAACTAACACTGAACAATACAATATGTTACTAAACGAGAAGATAGGGTTTTCTCTTTTTTTAAGTTATAATAGATGGGATTGATTTCATCCATAATTTACATCATGAACAACTTAACTAGCCTGATCTCATCATTTCTCAAAAACATTGTTTTGATAAATGATTCTCTTCTGAAATTTCATCTGGCAATGAAATTTTGGTCATCTTTGAAGAACTGATTTATTCTCTTCTTATGCACAAGAATTACTACTTGGAAACATAATTGAGCTTTCAAAAAACAGACCAGATATAAGTTACTATTACTAGCAGAATTTTGCTCATTCCATGCTGGCCATAAGTCTTGAACAATCACTGAAACTCAAATTCCACAAATCCTTAAAAGCCTATGTGCATAATGTTACAGTCTGCAAGAGTCAGCTGGTGGCATCAGAATACAAAAACATGAAAGTGGCTGCTCTGGGTGAACCAAGGATCCAACAAAACCACTACTGCAGCAGTAGCCCAAAATTAACATGTCAGTAACAGTAGAAAATAGACAAAGACATGTACTCTCTCTCACAAGAAGCTTCCCTAACACACGAGGCCTGGCATGTCCATGGCCATATGGAGACACTCACTGCAGAAGGACTTGGAAACAAGTTTGTGCTGGAGAACATTTGTCCTGTCTTGAAAGCCTCAGCCTGACCTTTCGCCACTCAGGAACTTCTCTGCCACTTCATGATGCTAATCCTGCATATCTGGTTAGGACCATGTAACCATGACATTCTGACTTACAATTTTCCAGCTGATAATAGGTCAGGACAAACTTTTTTGCACAAAAGGGACAGCTGACTTTGCATGAAACTGAAAATGTATGAAATCTAGGCTTAATAAAAGAGCACGTGACATTTATTGTACCTGCAAGTCTCACATGTACTGCCTGAGACAAGAGAGATGAGAAACAATAAGGAAAAATGTGAAATGCTGTATGAGATTACACTAATAGAGAGTAAAAGAAAGAGTGGAGGTACAGCTCACCATAACAGTGTTTTCATGCTAGAATCAGGATATTTATTACCTAATTTATTACCTGAACAGCAGGTCCATTCATGACATGATAGGTCATGAATCTACTTCTTTTGCAATGCCAACCTATAGCATCATGCAGCCATCAAGATGCTGCCACTTCAAACTTGTAGCTCCATAGTGTCATGCAAAAATGTGTGCTTGACTCCATCTCTAATTTAAACTCTATACAAATCAGACACATAGTGCCTGCATTTCGGTTATCCGAAGCTTCCTACTATAAAAAATAATTGCATCTTTGCATATGGCTTTCAAGTACCACAGTTTGGAAAGACTGGCCCAGGATGGTAGTTACAAAACATGAAAGCACATGGAGACATTAATTTCTGATAAAATGAATGGTTAAGACTTCTGTTATAAGCTGACTACATCAGACACGAAAGTAAGACTTCTATCACCTTTGGGAAAGAGAAAGAAAATTATTTTCACTGTGATTAAATGGGGTCAGAAAAGAGAAAGGCATCTGTTAATATTCTGTTGTGAAGCAAGCCTATTCAGCCAACTATTGTGCTAATGCAAATGGTAACAGTTTGTTGCAGATGTGCAGTGGAACATAATACAGCCAGATCCTCTGGGCTTTTTGAAGTAAGAAACTATACACAGAAGATGTTGGCGTGTTTAATAACCATTATAAAAGAGAATTTTAAGCACAGTGCCCTTTGCTTCAACCACCAACACTGCAAATGTAAACATTATTTTGAGGAAATTAAAATGTAGGTCGATTCAGAAATCAAAGCCCAACTGGCTAAGGGATTTCAGGCTTCTGTATTGACATTACAAGGCAGACAGAATTTTTTTAGGTTCTAGTCACTTATTATATTGATTTTAATTATTATTGTAGCAGAGAGACAGAGTGACTCTAAAACGGGGCTGTTATTTTAGGATAGTAAGAAAGAGACACAATAAGTTCTCAGTATTTTTTTTCAATAGTTCTCTTCTAGTTTCAGAAATTTTCTCTACAATCACCCTCAGTGTTCCAGTGAGGTGTACAGCTTCCAGTCAGTCACCTAGTCATAGAAATTGCCCTTCCATGATAAATCAACAGACTGAGAATGTCAGGTGGACTAAAATGTCAGGTACTCTAAATTACATAGCTCGAAAGCACGTTACATCATGTTTTGGGGGTTTTTTATGAATAATGGAGAACCATGGCATTCATAAAAAAGCCATGAACTTTTTTCCTCTGGCAGTATGCTTGCTTTTAAGATAGCTAGTCTAACAATTTTGATTAATTTACCACCACTTCAAATTTGAAATCAAGCCATGCATAGAAGAGAATGGTTGAAGTTTGGAGGGACTTTGAGCTTAAAAAAAGATGTCATCTGATCCAACATCTCCTGCTCAAGCAGGAGCCATTTGCCCCAGACTATGTTCAAATGGCTTTGGAACATCTCCAGGGTGAAAGACTCCCCAGCTTCTTCGAGCAACCTGTGCCAGCACTTGTTTTCCTCACAGTGAAAAAGTGTTTCCTGACATTTAGAAGGAACCTCCTGGGTCTCAGTTCATGCCCATTGCCTTTTTCTCCACTCTTTCTTCAGGTATTTAAACACATTAGTAAGATCCCCCTGAGCCCCCTCTCTGGGCTGAACAGCTTTGCCTCTCTCTCAGCTTTTCCTCACAGCAGAGACAATCCCTTCAGTCATCTTCACTGAGCCCTTCACTGAACTCTCTCCAGTGTGTCCATGTCTTTCTTGTACTGGGGAGCCCAGAGGTGGACACACTTCTCCAACTATGGCCTCACCCCTGCTGAGTAGAGGGGAAGGATCTCCCTCATCCCATTGGCAGCACTTCTGATGCAGCAAAGGACACCACTAACCTTCTAGGCTGTAAAGGCTGCAATGGCACATTGCTGGATCAAATACATAAATAAATTGAGATTTCTTATTTAAAGGTTAGATAAATATATCCCACTCACTTAGATTACCTATTAAATACAAAGTGGTATCACAATTATTGGGCAGGCTGATAAAAATTATCACTCTAGATTAGTTACATCAATTAATTTATTTTACACAGATTCAAAGAGCTTGCAAAATTGAATGATTGAGTTATAGCATTCATGAGTAAACAGAAAAGACATACAGAGTAGAAACCCTTGTTTATTGAAGACAAATAAAGTACAAGCACAGGAAGTAGAAGTGAAACAGGGAAGTGGGGAGGAATATAGCTAAACAGTGAGAAATGTGTCAAAAACTGAAGGAAGAAGAAAACACGCAGGGGCCCAGAAATAGTTTTGGAAGGTGCAAAAGTGCTAGAAGGCAAGACACAAACAACACTATGACAGAAGAAATGTTGACATATTGACATTTTTGTGAATTTATGTTAAGTGATACTTTTTGTAATTACCCACCAATTAATAAAGTAATAAATAATTTAATATAATGCTTTCAAAATTAAATATTGCAATTATTTTATGGAGGGCAGAAAACTCATGTCACTATGCATGTCTGCTAAGCTTAGCAGCTTCAAAGATGGAGGTTTTGGTGAAGGTACAACAATTTCATGAATACTTGAAATTGTGCTTTTCAATATACCCTGTGCCAGCACCTGTGTAAGAGTGGATCTATCTCTGTACAAGCATTCTGAGTGGAGAGTCACTCCATCAAACAGGAAAATCAAATCTTGCCTCAGTAGAGGACTGAAAAAAATACACACTATTTGAATGTAATATTATGAAATACTCTGAATTTTCTTTTTTCTTCAAGGGACTTAAGAAAACATATCAAATTTTTTGTGGTTATGTTAGAGAGCTAAATAAAAAAAAATACCCAGAAGTAGAAATGTCCCAACAAAAATGCACAGTGAGCAACAGCTATGTCTCCTCTCCAAACTGCATTATTGCAGTGAAAATAATTTATTTTAGTAACCAGGAATTGGAGGTCTAGGGTTATTTAGTAGCCGCATCTTGACATTTAGAAAAATAGCTGTATATCAAGTATCACAATTATACACAGTACAATAGCAATATAATCATACAAAACAAAACACCATCCATTAACCACAATTTGAATATTTTCATACACTTCTGCAATTCCTACTTTAAGCCAGTACTGGAAGCTCCAAAATCCTGGAAGAGAGTTTGTTCTTATGGCATGATTTTGAGAATTTTTTCATTCTTTTATAATGGTAAGATAAATTAAGTCATGATCAAGACTTTTTTCAATGATATAGAAAGCTAAATATTTTTGAGGTCATGGTTAGGATTCTAGGGCTGTGGGTTAATATCCAGATTATATTCAAAGACATACTGTGCAACCATTATTCCAAACTAATATGTAATTCACAGGTAGATACAACAGAAAAATCTCTATCCTTCTAGTCTATCCCTTGATTTAAGCCTTGCAAAAATAGGGCCTTAAATACTTGAAAATAGATTGTGTATATTTTCACTAATATCAAGCAATTCCAAGAATTGTGCAACAACATTTTTATTGACAAACTGTCTAAAACTCCAATTCTAAACCAGTCAGGGAGGGCTCCTTGTGGTGTGTTCAGCAGGTCTGACCACTAAGTTATTTGTCTCGTTTGGGCTGATATGTGTAACTGTAACATAGTCAGAAATATTTCATAAATTAGGACACTGTTTCTGAGGAAAACAAGAGAATACGATTTTATGGCACTATTTGTAATCTAGCATTTTATAATCTTGAAGTTTAGTGTGAACAAGTATAACACTACAAAAATCTCCCAGCATGCTCTGCGATACGATTGCTCTGGACAGAAAAGATCAACTTTACAACGAACCTTTTCACAAACCCCTGAGGGATTTAGAGCAGCAAGTCCATCTAGAAGTCAGTAAAGCATTTTCATAAAAGCTGAAGGAAACTGAACACACTCATCTCTCAGAAAGGACACTCTTCAGCAGCAAACGTTCAAAAGTGCCCAGCACTCCTTAGGGCATGACAATAACAAAATTGTTATGGAGCAAATTTTTGAAAGCCTGAACAACAGCAGCTGTGTATTAAAAGAAACACCAATAGTGAAAGATTAAAATTATTCTAGCTGCAAGCATCTTTTGGAGTTAAGAAATTCTAGCAAGCCTGGAAGCACAGAAACACTTTTAGTTCTGTGTTTGTACACATACATTTTAGTATTAATATTATATCTAAACAGGTGACTATTGTCCCAATCTCTCTAATGTGGGGGTGTTAGCATTTGGGGATAACACAGTAAGTTTGAGGTATAAATGAAAAACATTATATATACCAAACTTAAGCAAGCACACACAAAATTTAAGTTCCCATATCTTAGCTAAACATGTTGAGTGGTAGAAAAATAAAAACAGAATAATAAATTTTGGCTCTTGAGGTACAGTCACTCGGTCAAAAATTTCCCTACAATTTATTATTATATACACAATTAGATACTCAATTTCCTGGTATTTTTCCATCAAAATAAAGCTAGACTGTAATAAACACTGTATGAAGCAAGGAAGATCCAGATCTGATTTTCATTATCATTATCTTTATAACTTTGGTAGAAAAACACTCGAAAACTTCCAAACTAGGCAAAGCACCTCTTGCATTTATCTCCAGAAATGTAAGATCACCATAAGTACAATCTAGCTCTTTTTTAATGGGAAAATATGTTTGCTAGCTAAAATGAGATTATGGAGCTTGTTTAGTATCAACTTCTGCCAAGCATAAGCAATGTTTCTCTGAGTTACTACTGACTCATATGGCTAATGGCAGTAACTGTTATCACTTCACTTTCTGTAAAATGGCTTAGGCTTGAAACCTCCCACACTTGACCTCTGTGATAACTCATAACTGTTAAACAATCAGCAAGTGCTTGCTTTCCAAATCGCATACCTGAGGTAGCATGGTGACACCTCTACCCTTCAACAGCCCCTTAAAAGGAGTTTTTTGATTTTAACTTATGCTCAGCTGAACACCATATTCACATGAACACTGCTGTAATAGGACAACTTCAATCAACTCAGCTTTGCAGCAATGTTTCTTTTTCACATTTTAAAAGAAAGCCATGTTTTACTAGCAGAACATAAATATAACTGAAGACTGAAGTATTTTTATCTGAAGCAGGAAATTGCTGTGCTTAATACAGGATTTGGAAAGTCTGACTATATCACAACTGGGTTTAGAGCAATCTCTTTTTGGACACACAATTATACCTATTCAAGACAAATGAAACTGCTGACAGGAACCAAGGAAGTAAATTACCAGCTATTATTTTGCTCAGTCACAATGCATTGCATTAGCTCATTTTTTAGAGCTTAATAGAGAATATGAATTTCTAATCTTCTCAAATTAGCATGCCAGATAGTGCATTGAAGTGTTCCTTCACTAATAGCACTTGATATTTCGCTGCTGACTAGGTTTTACGTAAATACGTAAATGAAAACCAAATGTTTTCACACAGAAATACATCAGTTTTCACATGAATACCTAAGTAAGACAGTGCTTTAGCAAACATTGAAAACCACCACCTCTAAACGTGTTCCTTTTGGGGTGGATGTCAGGTAAAAGTTTGACAACCACTTTGAGTCAAAAATCATAAGCCAGTTGCAAGCAAAATTTAAAACCACTGGCTTTTAATGGAATAATTAATTTCCAGTGCTTTTCATTTAATTTCTGGTGTTGAAACATTCAAAGTGTCCATTTTATCCAACTTTTGCCTGCAGCTATAAAGACTGGAAAAACAGCTAAAACATTAAAAGTGTTATGTGGTGGTTCCAGCAGCTGAGCATTGAGAAATGAGGAAACTGGTGACAAAAATTACACAAGAAAGCAATATAGGGAACTACCATTAATGTCCTCACTTCTACTTTATTCTCTAAATTGCTTTAGGAAGTAATAAGGTAAAACCTTTTTATAACAACTCCTGCAAGTGATACATGGTAACCTTCACAGTTCAATGAGTTCTGCTGAAGGAAGTACCTGAGCTTCCTGGAAGCGTCCACAAGGAACAAATACTCTTACAGATTTCAGGGCATTTGTGCCTTTCCTTTGGCAGCTGAAGCATTGCCACACTGACAGCATTGGAGTTTCACTCCCTAAAAAGGGTGTCTTTCCAAAATCACTCATTTTTGGCTGAGGGAGAAGAAAAAATTTTGCACATGACACTGTTCTCAGAAGTCATCCACGACTCTGTTGTCTGTTACTGTCTTAGAACAAGACAATTAGAAAAATTACTGCAAGTGGTACAAAAGGTAAACACACCAATTCAATTGCTGTTGAACTGACATGAAACCTCTACCAGTTCTAGAGAATTTACACAGCTAATTGTCCAACTCAATAAAACTTTGGTTCACATAGAAAAATTAAATTGCTATCAATAGATCCACACCCTTCTTTAATAGCCCTGAAAGGTGATACAGAGATGCTGACTTGAACAACTGTCTAAAAAGGAATAATCATTTTTAAGTGGTTGTTTTGAAGCATGCTGCTCCCAGCTTTAAAGTGCATGCACTGATGCAGACAGTTGTAACTCCAAGTCCAGCAATGCTGTTTAAACTCTTATGCTATACTCAGCTGAGGAAAGTGTATCACTTTTGGGGGCTTTTTTAATATTTCTTTTAGGACAACCTTCAATGAAATAGAGAGAGGTTCTAAAATTTCTCAATGAAGTGAGAAAGACTCTAGTTATATTTTGGCTCCTATTTTACATTCACTTTTAAGTTCTGAGATCCCATTACTTCATGGAGCAAGTAATAATTACAAAACAGATAGATTTGCTTCTCATTTAAATGAAGCAAACATTAAACTTTGCTGGCTTTGATGGGACTTCTGAATTTTGGCAATAGCCATCAAGAAGTTCACGCTTATCAATGCTATGAGAGATTAATAGCAACTCATCTATAAAACACCACCAACATATTCCAGATAAGCATCTCACCCAAAGAACTGGGAGGTGAGTGCTTTATAACTTGTGTCACAGTTTGAGGTACTGTGAAGCTATGACACTGTAATAAAAGGAGGAAAAAGTTCCCCTCCAAAGAAATTTAATTTCTTTTATCTCTCTAGAAAAATTATTCTGCTGTTTGGAAGAAAACTAAGAGAAAAGTAAAATATCATTATTTCACAACATACTCCACCCAAAAAACCATTATTCTGGAAAAGATGTATGAATCAACTCTTTTTTTTAGAGCTTGAAATTTGAAGAACAATTACTTATATAATTAAAAAACTCCACTTGAAAGAGCTGTTCAGCATGTTATAAAACTTCTCTCAAAACACTGTGCTGTTTTTTTGGGCCATCTCTATTTCTGAGTTCTGCAGAAATAATAAATCCTCTTCTCTTTTTCCTTGCCACAGCTGCAAGGAAAAAAAATTAACTTTATCTCCCAGGATTTTTCCATTTATATGTCTAAGGCTCATCATCCACTGGCGTCCCCTGTTCTCAAAAGAGGAATTATTGCAGTGTATGTTCAAGCTGGCACTGGATTGCAGACACGACGAACAAAGTCTGGTGGCAGAATAATCATATGCTAAGTGCTGGGAATTACAGCTGATAGCATCTATTCATCCCACAGGGAGCACACACAGAATCACCTTCAGTGGCTATGAAAACCTGATTCTGACCTTACATCAGAATGTCAGTAATTTGTATCATTACACTGACACAACATGTGATGATCTTGAAACAACTTCCTTTTTCTTCAGACTCACCTCCCTTTATTTTGCCACAGTACTTTCTTTTAGCTAAAACCTCCCACCAGTTACTCCAGTTGCCAAACCAGAGCAATGACCTGAAGCCTGACACAGGACTTGCTCAGTAGATATTTTTCATCTGTCAAGTTTTTATAGCCCAGAAATTTCTTCAGCCATCAGTTATCAAATACAAAGTCTTTTTTCCTGTTGTAAATACACTCAGAGACCTACTCATATATCACTCTTAGTGCCATATGGCAGAGTTGCAAACTGATTTTTAGTGCATATCCCCTGCACAATGTTTTACAATGCTTAAGATTATCCTCTATATTTGACCAAATTGTGGGGGTTTTTTGCAAACCCTAACAGAAGTTTTTTCTTCTTGTTTAGAAGTTACAAGCAACAGATGGCAAATGAGGAGGTAACAAAATAATCTGGTCCATAAATTCAGAGAAAAAAAAAGCCAGAATTTAACCATCTTTTTGGTAGCTTATAACTAGCTTTGTTTTAGAAACCCTTTAAACATTTGTCATATCGAGTAGTAGATAAACGTAGCAACTTTGTCAGTATTGAAGAAACTATAGTATAGATGCAATCTAGCTTCAGGGCAGCTATGCTAGATCTGATCAAAGCTGCTTGGCGCTTGCCTCTAGTCAACAGCTAAGGTTTCATTGTGCAATTCATTAAAAGCAATGAATTAAAAGAGTGTGACAGTTTTTATAGTACTTTTTCTACTGTGCTGAACTTTTTGTTTAAGTACAGTTGGCAACCCATTCAAGATGTTCACATTTGTATCTGACAGAGAAGCAGAGTAATTTAAGAGCTGGCTGCCATTTTCATCAGGAGTCACTCTGGCAAGTGCCATGGTGTTAACATGGGATAATGATGTCATTGGAAATACCTGTGATCTTTATGTTCCTTGATAGCTCAAGCAGCTATGTTGGAGTTGCAATTCATGTCCCTTGTTTGAACTTCTTGCAGTTTTTAATAAATCTGACATGATGTAAAGCACCTGCTTTGGTGTCCGACTGCTGCTGCTGCTCTTTGCGGCTAGATACCTCTGACTTGGCACCAGGTTGGCAAAAGTCTTCACACTTATATATATGTAGGTAAGAACACCACGGAATGCTCACAGGAAACCAATAAAAGGCTTAAAATAGACAAATATATGAACAGCCAAGCTAATACAGTTGTGTAAGTAGAATAGTTTTAAAATATGATCTAAAAGCTTGCTGTTGTGTTTGCAGTATTTCTACACAGTAAATAGATGTGCACAACATGCGACTGAAGTGTCAGACTTGAAGGTGCTATGGAAGGCTGTATAAGCTCAGCCTCACTTGAACCCCAGTAGCCTTCTACCTGATACACACTTCATAAAGAAACACAAACTGTTAAACTCTCACATTAAATGGCAAAGATGATGTAAGATACTAACTCAGGGGAGAACACTTTAAAACCTACTTTTGGGACCCCTTCAAAATATAAACAGTGACACACAAAATAAATATGTTTATGAGAGAGGATTTATTGCACAAAAGGGCCCTGCATTGTGTCTGTCATAATTAATACTGCTTCTGTGTTTGATCATGTGGTGCAAAATGTTTATACTGACAAAGGCAAGGTATTGAGAAACCTCCATGGTACTGCATTGCTCTTTACATGCTCCTACTTATTTTAGACTAATTAATTCTTAAGAGTGTGCTCAGAAAATTATTTAAACCTACTCATTTTTATGGGTGCAATACCATGTAACATCAGTGCAGAGTGGGGATGCTCTGTCCATCATGAGAAATTCTTGCTTTCTCTCACTTTTTTCCCACACTCAGATTCCTTTACCAAACATTATTGCAGTAATTTTGTAGTTCTTCAGAATGAACCAGGAATTCAAAGTGTTCAAGAGGAAGTTCTTTGCATTCACGTTTGAGGTGTAAAGCAAAATCTACTACAGGAATCAGTGATGCCCAAACTTTCCAATCTGAAATAAAATTATCTCAAATTATCTCAAAAACCGCCAAAAAGACAAAAACAACAGCACCAAAGGCAAAATCAAGCAACAATTAAAAAAAAAAAAAAAAAAAAGAGTAGCAGATCTTCTAGCATTCCCCTTCTTCTATTGCCCTTCTTCTGCTGTGCATGAGACATAAAGATGCAAACATATCTAGAAGGTTTCTGTGAAGAATTTGCACTGCACAGCCTTAAAAATCAGTGCAGACTTCAGCCTAGTTCTAGCACTGGTGGTCACACAAGTGAGAGCACCTGGGGAGATTGTTCCTTCACATATTCCCTCTTGGCACTCCCCCTTCACTCCTCTAGCTGTCTGCTGCAAGTTAATTAAATTAAATCTGGCCTGCAGCAGAGTACTGGAAGCTGCTGCATTTATGCATCGAGCAGTGTGCCCTTCCAGAGTTATTGTGAGACTCTCTGTAATAATTAGACAGGAATAAATCCCACAAGAGAATGAGTCCCCCAAGTGATCTATGCACCCATAGAGCAAATCACAATTCTTCATCCCAAACATAGTACCTCGTGACCTGAAAACATTACATCTGCACAGCACCATGCCAGATCTAATAAATCGTGTGTCTCGGCAGGGACCATTAACTCCTGCACAGCATTCTGCTGACACTTTTAAACTCTCCTTTTCTTGAGCTACTTTACGCAGCATTGGCTTAGGAGTCTCTGAACTACACATCACTGTAGAATTACACACTCTTTGTCTGATTTTAGAAGGCACTGGAAACTATTCAGCGAATCATTATATGTGAAGAGGCTTTACCTTCTCCCACTGGCTAACAAAGCCATTAATTAGGACCCACATGTATGTACCTTCATGATTTTTTTCTAAAGAACCAAAGAGGAAGAAGCATTCACTCAATTTCTCAGATTCTTTCCCCTCTCCTTCTCTTTCCTGGATTCTTTGCCCTCCACATTTGCACTCTCTGGCTGTAGGATAAGAAGTAAAGCACTTCTGCTGAATTTAGTCTGAAGCTGTGAGGCTCCTGTCTTAGGCTACCTTAGCTTGCCACAAGCTGTCATGGAAGCAGGCCACAGAGCATTCAAAATGATACTCCAGAATAACACACCTATTATGAAGGGTAGAGATGAGAAATCACAATCACAATTACAGCAGTGTAATGAGTTTCTCTCTTAGCAGTCAAGCAACTGCAATTAGCTTGTGCACACTGCTGGCTACTGCACTTGGGAGGATGATCTAGATAATTTACATTGGTACTGGACAAGGAGCACTGCACCTGTTGGTCACTAACACAAATGATCATCAACACCAAGACTGGAGGAAACCTGGGCTGCTGTGATCACACATTGATGGAGTTTGTAGTCCTAATGGATATAGGCCAGCAAAAAGAAAAGTTGGGACCCTGAATTTTAGGACAGCAAACTTCCAGTTAGTCAAGGAATTGGTCAATAGGACCCCCTGGCCCTATTTCTGTTAGTCGACAGAAACCTTTGGTTCCCCCCCCACTCAAGGACAAGAACTGGTAGAACTTTAATGATGCTTTCCATAGAGCGCAAGAGCTCACGATTCCCAGTTGTAAGAAATCAGGAAAAAAGGAAGAGAGCAGCATGGCTGAGTCAAGACCTACTGGTCAAACTAAAGGACAAGAAGGAAGTACACAAGCAATGGAAACAGGGTCAGGTATTCTGGGAAAAATATGGGCCCTGCCTGGTTGCGTGGAGATGCAGTCAGGAAGGCCAAGGTACAGCTGGACTTAAACTTGGCAAGGGACACAAAGAATAACAGGAAGGGCTTCTATAGGTGCATCAGCTAGAAAAAGAAGGTCAAAGAAAGTGTACCCCACTGATGAGCAAGACTGACAAAACTGGTAACAACAGATGAGGAGAACACTGAGGAGCTCAACAACTTTTTTGCCTCAGTCTTCACCAGCAACCTCTCTTCCCGCACCACTTGAGAGAACAGACTGGAAGATGGGGGGAGCAAAATCCATCCTACAAAAGTTCAGGTTCATGACTGCCTGAAGAACCTAAATGTACATAAGCCTATGGAGCCTGATGAGATGCATCTCAGAGTCCTGAGGGAACTGGCTGATGTAGTAGCCAAGTCCCTCTCCTTGATGTTGGAAAATTCATGGCAATCAGGTGAAATACCAGGTGACTGAAAAAAGAGAAACACTATGCCCACTTTTTAAAAGTGCAGGAGGCAGAACCCTGGGAAATACAGACCTGTCAGCTTTACCTTTGTGCCTGAGGATACCAAAGTCAGGATGTGGCCCTTGTACCAATGCTGTGAATACAAATACACTCTGTATACCCCAATAGGTTTATTACTTAAGAAGAGACTTCTGTGCAAAGAAAGCCTTATTGAACGTTTAAAAACTGAGAAAGGCTGATTGCTCTCTAGTCATGCCACACCTGAGGCAGATGGCTCTCCAGACCTGCCATACCCAGGCTGGTGGTTTGGCAGAGGATATGCACAGAACTGTTCATAATGACTGATCCTAAGGGAGGAACATATAATCTCAGGCAGGCGAACATTTGCTGGTTTCTAATGGCTGACACCATAATGTACAAAAATAGCTCTTTGGTCAAGAATTAGAAATGAGTATGTATATGACTTTTCCTCCTACTAGTGGATTGTGGTTTCAGAACGAGCAAGAGACAAAAATCAACAGGAGTTACTTCACAAGGGTATGCACAATAAAATCCATCAAGTTCCTTTTATGGACAAATTCAATCTGTGCACTTGGATCAGCCACAGCTCTTTTCAGAATTTGTATTTCCATGTGGATTAGCAGCTGGCTCTCCTTCAGTATTTTTAAACAACCCTGAATTGTATAATTGCCATGGGAGCATTCTAACTCATACTCTGGTCATTTACGAGGATTTACACTCTGGTACACTCAGTTATTCATTAAAAACAGATAACTCCCACAGGAGGCACTGCATCACTCAATACTCATGCTACTTCTGAAATATGGTATACTTAAAGAAACACACATGTTAAAAATACTTATCTGGTCTAAGATATAATAATGGCAATAAATAAATAAATTGTGCATATTACCTTTTAATGATTGGGAAAATTATGTTAATGTCTTCCCAAGAAAATAGTTCCTATTACTTAAATTAAAGAGGACTGAAGGATAATTTATATTCAGAAGGAAGGGAAAAATGCACTTGAGTTGGCTTTTCTGCACTGCCAGTAATTCCCTCGAAAGCCTTTAAAAATAAGCTGAAAATGTAGCCTGCCAATATGATAAAACAATACATTAATTTCCACAGGGTGTATCATCCTGATAAAGTAGATGTAGAGTTAAAACCTCGTGCTCAGTATATATAGTCCATTACAAGACATGCTTTAGGCAGAAGTACTGAAGTGGAAAACTAAAACAGAAATCAAGTTGCAACAATGCACTTTCTGCAGAAGTGTTTTGCTACTGTCATGAAAGGTGCCCTCTACAGATCACTTTAGACAGATTTAACTTCTGGTTTATGCATTTTTAAATTCTGCTTCATTCAAAGAGACTGAAGTCACTTAAAAGCTTTAAAATGTAATCCATCAGTTAAAAAAGAAAACCAAAACCACACTTCACTACAACAGCACTCCAAGGAGGTTTAGGTTAGCTATGTCTATCAAAGTTACAGGTTTCAATATAAGTAATGCATTATTGCACCACATTCACAAAAACCCACAAATTTTAATAATTGTAATTGTAACCCATAGTAGTATTTATCCAGACAAAAACAGCAAAAATTTTTGTAGGAGCACAGTGACATAGTCACAATCTGCCTCAACTCCTGTGCAAGAACCACCATCCCATTTTCAAGGAAAATGCAAACCCAAACACTGAACGGTTACCTAAATGACCTAAATCTCAGAAGGGTTCCTTTCAATGAGTGTTGACATTGTTTCAGAGCACTTAATTGTTTAACTGCTTACTTTAACTGACCTGATTCCAAACACGTAGAAAAAGGAGGATCAGTCAACAGCTACATCTTGTTCACAGAGCTTTAAGAGCTACCTCAACCTTCAAGCAATGGATGCAATTTAGCAGCAGCCAAGGGGAGGCATTTCTGCAAAATCTGCCTGTTGGTCCTTGATGGATGGTACTTGGTTTCAGAATTGAACATGACTGCTACTCAAACTGACATTCAAGTTTATGTGGCTTATAAAAACTATTTCTAACTACTTTTCAAATATAAGTCCAATTGAATTGCATTTTCTCTTCGGAAAATAACTCAGGAATGGATTGTTCCCAACAGTACAAAATAAAATAACAGCAATTGTTTAAAAGTCACAGTAAGTTGATTTGTGACCTCATTTTAATGAATATGAATCAAATGCGTGCATAATATGGAGAGAGTTATTTGTTCTCTCAGCCCAAAAAAAATAAAAAAAAGCACAAAAAATATCCAAGCATTTGAGTTACTTTGTAGTATGCTATCACCTGAGAGGTACACTGCCTAACTTTTACCTGTAAATCTAAGAAGTATCAGATATAGAAGTGCTCCAACACAGGCACACTCATGCATGTACATTTGTCAATGCATGCAAATGTAATGAAAATAAACCTACAAATTAGCTGTGCATTTCTATATTTTCCACTCCAAAACAAATAAAAACAACAAGTTGTAAATCATCATCTCTGAAATAAATATATGAAGAGAACCATAACTAAGACCAAAAAGTGGAGACTATTCCCTGTCTGAGGGTTGTGAGAGTAATGGCTAATCCTGGTTTTCTCACAACCAACCTGATTTAAGCAGGAGGCTGGACTGGATGATTTTCTATGTTCCTTTCCAACCTAAAACTACTTATGATTTGATTTTCACTTTTTTCATTGCTACCAAACAGAGATTTAAAAATTTATGCTCTTCTTAGAAGCTGGTATAAACTTAATTGAGTATTTATGATATAACTATAGCTCCTGCCTATGTGCCTTAATTCAAATACATAGTCTAGTTGCAAGCACTCCCACTGAAATGAGCAGTATTATGTGTTTCACTTTCTTCAGGATCTAGATTTGCTTTACAATCAATTTTCACTGGCTGTAGCCCCTTCTGAATGTGATCAGCTAAAAGGTAGAAAAAGACCCACATTTTAATACTTGCAGCACAACATTCTCTGTACAAAGTAGATGCTGACAATCCAGACAAGCAGAATCTGCAGCTGGCAAAGGTCTGTTTCCTGAACAAATGTACTAACAAGCATGCCAGGCTCTGAGGGTTAAGCCACACTGTAAAACAGTTCTTGTTTCCTGGAAAGCCTCCAAAATATGTCGGACTACTATTTTATCCTTTCTTGCTCCCACTTATTTGGTCCTTCACAGAATGGCCATCAACTAAAATACTCACAAAAATATTTCCTCATTACTGCTGCTTTCCCACCCTGCACTGTGCAATTAGGTGTTTTTGGTGGAGAATACATCTTGTAAACTGATGCTGAAGCAGGTTTTCCTTCTCTCCTTCAAAAGCTTTGAGTCATGATTTGTAAATGAAAATGATGGGTTATATTTTCAGACAAGCTAAGGACAAATCTTCTAGTCCAGAGCGACATGCAAAAAACACAACAAGGAGGGAAACCTGCTTGGTGACATCAGAACTCTAGCAGAGCCAGCACTCAGTGGAGCTGCACTTAATGCAGCTTCTACCTGTCTGGTGAGTGTAAGGTCAGATTTGGTCCAATGGGACTGCAAAATTACCAGAGAGCTGCAGCAGGCAATGACAGTATAATTATGGTATATTCTATGTACTACAGTCTTGTTTCAAATACCAATAACTCTTGTAAATCCTAATTTTAGTCTTAAAGTGGTAAATAATATCCCAATGTCTTAAAGAGCCATGCAATACTAACAAAGTAGTGCAATCTGTTTGTAAATCTTGTCAGCTTTCCCTAAACCACAACGGTTTCTGGTTGCTACCATCCCTGGTCAGATCATGCCTCAACCTATAAGGTAATCTTTTCCAAGTGGAATCATTTTCTTTTATGATTTTTTCTTTTATGTCTAACTTGACACAGACATTTATGTCATGACATAAATAGCAATGGAATGAAATCCTCAATTTACTAAAAATGTCAAAAAAATTAGACTTTTCTTTAAGATGTGAAAAGTCACAGTAACTCCAAAACAGAGTCTTATAGCTGCATTTCTATAGTTCTTCTGGTCTTCCAGTGTTTTCTTAGACTGCCATAGTGCATTAACTTCAAATAGAAATACATTGTACAACAGATCTTTTAGAACCTATGCATGATTTTGAATTTAGAAGTGTGCGGCATTCAGCCAAAGACAACAAAGTGAACAGGTCAAATAATAACAAATAAATCAAGAAATCAGCACTTTGAACTAAGCTTTTATCCTGGTTAAGGCAAAACTTGGAAATGCATGAAACAAAGTTTAGCATTATATTCAAAACATGACATATATTTTGCATATAATTCCAACTAGAATAAAATAGGCCAAATGAAGATATTTCAGTACTATAGCAGCCACAACAAAGATTTGGTTTGCTCCTATTCCCTACAACCAGTCATTCCAGCTTTTCTCTAACTCAGAGCAGAAATTATCAGAAATTTTGCAAAACTCAAACAGGAAGAGCAGTGTTCTTTCAGCACATACCCACAGGAGGTTCTGCCATTCAGACAGAATCATTCAGACTGGACTGCAGTCCAAACATCAGCAGCATTGAGATCGCCAGTCCAACATCCTCAGTAGGATTGAAACCATTCAGACTAGATTGTTCAAGAGTTTGTCAAGTCAGATCTTAGAAACTTCCAAGGATGGTGCCTACACAGTCTACTGGACCAATCCAGCCAAATGCTTGACAGTCCTCACGGAGGAGGCAGCAGTCCTTGCTGTTCTGGGACCAGGCTTTGCCACTTAGCTCTCTGTTCTTGTGACAACATAGCACGACCAGTAGGAGACAGAGAATATGGTGGTCATGTTTCCTGAGACCCAGCTAGAGAATGCCCTAGCCTTGACTCAAAGGGTAGATGGTGTTTGTAGGTATTTGGCACTGAGACAGACTGTAAGTGCAATATATAAATTAAGGTCTCAAAAGAGTCCCAGCTTACAAACTTTTCAACATTGGGTACTACAATGTAGATGTATCAAAAAGCTCAGAAGAATGTGATCAACTGCCTGATCATTCACTGAGTTCTGGTGTTATATTTATTTTGACTGGTTTTTATTTCTCTTATGAGGAAAAGGTTCAGTGTAGCTGAAAGGAACCTCATGAAATTCAACAAAGTGCAAAGTCCTGCATCTGGGAAGGAAGTACTCCCTGAAAAAAATATGGGCTGGATATGGACTGTCTGGGGAACACTCTCCTGGGAAGGTCCTGATGAAACTTGAGCTAAATGTGAGACAATTTTGTGCCAGAGCAGCAGCGATCACTTCCTTCAATCTGCTGGCCTGGTAATACAGCGTGGCAGCAGATTAAGGGAAGTGATCATCTCCCTTTAGCTGACATTCATCAGACCACATCTAGAATACCATATGCAGCTTTGGGCCCCTCAGCTCAAGAAAAGAAAAATATTGATAGAGTTTGGCACAACATCACCAGCATGGTGAGGAGCTGAAGTGTTTACCCTGTGAAGAGAGACTGAAGGAACTGGGTTTGTTGAGCCTGGAAAACAGGCTTTGGTGACCTGAAAGGACTTGGGGGTGCTGGTGGGTGAGAGGCTGGACATGGGCCAGCAATGTGCACTTGCAGAAGTATTACTTTGGCACAGAGTAATATTCAAGTTTCAGACAGCTTGAAGAACTGCAGTCTGATGAACACTAAAATAGCAGAGAGCTGCTTTGCTTGCTTATGTAACACTTAATATGAATAATTAAACCAATCTGCAGGTTCCTGGAGGGTACAAACACAAGAGGAGCAATTACTGAGGTAAACATGGGCAACATACAGATAAGAGATACAAATAAAGTATTTATAGTAAATATATGGGAAAACATGAACAGAGCAAGATTTATCAGTCTATTGTACATTTCTGACTGCTGATTTCCCCATTGCTTTTTAAAAATTCTGGTTTTCTCTCTTTTTGAACTAAAGAGAAGAAAATTCCTTATCAGGAAGAGACCAGCAAGGGCAGAAGATGGCCTGAACTAGCCTAGTCTTCTTTATCTAAGTATAACCTCTCAAAGTAGAATTCACATTACAGTCAAAGCCACAGGGTAACTTACATAACATTAACAGATACACGAATGTGACATTTCCATACAGTAATTGTTAAATCAATAACTACTGACTACTAAGGAAATATCTCTAAGTGAAAAATATGAAATCAGTGTTATTCTTATGTTGCTGGCTTCAGTAGGAAAGAAGTTAAATGATCTTTCACTTGTATCCCAGTTTGTATCTCTACAGCTCTGCAGATACTGGAGAAAATGATAAATCATTCATCAAAAACTTAATACCATTGCTATATGGCCAGCTGGGTAGCGCCTTAAAAATATGAAACTGAAATAGTTAGTAGGAAAACAGAATTTAACTCTCCTTCTTTAACTTTCCTTCTACTGCAAATATATAAAAATCTGTTTTGGATGTTTCCCTGTAGTGTGGACCATAAAGAGTAACTTTAAAATATACAGAAGTAGAAAGCACATGACAAAAGCACTTTATTTGACCCTATTTTACCAAAAATATCCTTACTTCCTGTGCTCAGCTTAATCCATCACAATCTTCAATCATCTTAGCTGTATAATCCAATACTTACTCTCCACATTTGTGTGAGTTTATGTACTGAGGACGTTAAGATGAAAGGATTTATTAACAGCTTCCCAACTGACAGTTACAGGGGATTATGGTTCTTCAGTCTCCCAGAAGTGCTAACCTTACAATTTTTTTTCTACTATTTCTTCAGTTTAAAAGTTCAGTCACAAAATTCCTAACATTAGGAAAGCACCATATTTTTAAAGACTCAGAATCTCTTCCTCAGCAGCCAGAACCTGTAAGCTGTGTCTGAGCCTCCCACTATGTCACAGTGATCAAATAGGCAATAAAACATTTTGAGGGTCTAATGTGACAACGTGCTACTGAAATATGATAAAGGAACAGGGTCTTAGACCAGCCCTGTGTATAGTATAAATTAAAATATACTACAAAGCAGGAGTTATATACAGGGCAGCCTCTGTGGCTTCCTCACCTGCAGAGATAACCAGGTCTGGGGAAGACTTACCCTAGGCACTTAAAACACTACTAACACTCTCCCAGAGGTTTTTTATGAGAGAGAAAGGAGCTTATACTCTGGGAGGTGTTTTCTATGATGGCACAGAAGCAGTATTAAACACTGCATTCAGTCTGTAGAGTTCAAACCTGCAGTTTTGTACACATTTATTTTTTATCTCTGAAAACAGATGCAGGGAATTCCACACCATGGGAGGAGAGGACTGTAATCTTTAGGATTTACTGAAGCCCATGAAAGAGTACTACAAGTACTACACTGAATTTGTATTTGCAGCAACAACTTTCCTGATATGTGGTAAAAAAAAAAGCAAAGATTTGATCATGGGTCTTAATACAGAGACAATATGGACACTAGGCAATAAATATCCTCACTCTTAGGAAAGCCACTGTACCTTTGAAAAGATAAATTTAAGATGTAAATCTTTAAGCAGTGACCTGAATTGCTAGACAAGAAAATGTCAAACAACCTAAGAGAATATGACATAAAAATGTATGAATGTCCAAATTAACATAGTTCCATGAGTATGGAACAGTATTCTAGAATATTATGGTTCACTTAAGCTCACTTCTCAAACTATTTACGACAATTTGAATAATTTGTACACTAACCAAATTATCAAGACTAAACCCATATTTCTACTTGCTAGGAGTTTTTATAGAAGTTGGATGCTGCATCCATAAAATACCTGCCTTTATACACATTGCGTACAGAAATCACTAAATCTGTACCACATCATGTTGAATTGAAAAAATTCTTCCATTTTCTCAAATTTTCCACTGCAAGCTAAACTGCCCTCATTTGAAGGCAAATGAAAAGAAAGGAAACACTGATTGGAGATTTAGTAGAACTTGTCATGGGCCCTTTTTATTTCCTTTCATTTCAGCAGTAAAACATTCCCTCATTTGATCTGATTTCTAACCCCATTTGGGCTTCAACGTCTGTTACAAGTAACTGGATCACTCAGCAGGCTGCAAGCACTGGGCAGTTTCACTACCTTGATGCAGAGGCAGCTGACTAATATTCAAAGATACCATGACACACATGCCATGGCAGCCCAAATCAGCCTTCATTTTTCCTTTTCTTCTTCTTTCCTACAGAGGTGTTCATTTGTTTAGGTTCCATTCTTCTATGCCTTTGAGAATTTTATTTAGGTTGCAGATTAACTGTGCTGTTCAATGCACCCTGTAGCACTGTGACCGTGCCCTACGTGTGCCCATGTGTGTATGAATACAGGGAGTGGGACAGGGAAGGAAAGTACATCATAGACTGTCAACCTGGATAACAGCTTTATGAATCAGAACCAGAGAATCAGCTGTATGTACTCTTCCAGACTGTCTTGCAGTCCTAGAGACAAAAAAAAAATGAAGCTTGCAGAGATTTAATCTGTATCCATAAGATAAAACTCTATGTATAACATACATACACACTGGTAGGCAGAATGCTCAAGCCAAGACAGACACCTTCAACAATCCCAGAATACAAAGCAACTTATTTATGTACCTTTTCTAAGACTGTTTCAGGTTTATCTTATTCATCATGTTAAGGCTTTCCTCAGGATTCCTCAAGCCTTTATTTCTTCTTTTATTTGTCTGATTTCACAGCTGACCCAGCTAGCAGGAGGAGGTTGGACTAGAGATCTCTTGAAGTCTATTCTTTATTTAACCCTGTGACTCTGAAAGGAATGGCATCTTTACCACGTGCTGATCACCCACCTCTCCTACAAATTTTGAAACCTGTTTAAGTTGTCAGAATCCATACCGAGAGGTTAAACTTTTCAACTTAAAAGGTAACAAAAACTCTCCAGCAGTGATGTGTCTTCAGTTTGGGGTCTACAAAAACCAAGCCCAGATTTGAAACTTGATTTCTATTCTCACATCAGCATCACTACTTAAGTCTTGCAACACCATGATAAAGAAATTTGATTTTATTTACTTGGGGCAGTTGCCATAGGCTGGTATCACGCTGGAAATCTCGATATCTATCAGTGTTCTGCTTGTATCACATCCATCACAGTTTGGCCTCACTCCAGAATATTCAAGACAAATAACATGGTCCAGCTAATGGTTCCAGCTAACAATGCCATGTGTAACTAACTTCTTTTAATTTAAATCCCAGCACATCAACACTGTGTGTGCCACCTGCAGAGAGGTTTAGAGTCATAATCTTTCCTGCCATGTGTAGAACAAGTAGTTCTTCCACCATCAGCATCATTTCCATGCTGAAGCTCAAAACTGCAACCTGTTACAGTTCTTCCATAAGGCTCCTCTTTGAAAAACCCTCAGTACCACACCAGGAAGAACAGTTTCACAGTCTGTTGAAGAACTGATTGCTCCCGAGCTGAGCATTTCCCTGGAGTCTCTCTACACAAGCTAGGACAGATGTACTATTGCTTCTTTTCAGCCTTGGCTGGCAGAAGACAGACAGAATTTGGCCTTCAGCTCGTAAAGATTTTTCTGGCATGGGCTACACTTACCTCCTGGACAATGCCTCATGGCCATTTTACACCGTCTGGATTCTGCAATGGTTGGACATGGTATTGTGTCTTTTGCTGGCTTCTTCACTATTTGTCTTGTTCTTGTTTCCAGGCCCCACTTAAATCCACATGTTTTGTTATTTCTGCTGCAAGTTCCCCACTCACTCCATTGACCCACTTCACAGCCTTCTGAAAAAGCAAAAGAAAACACAAGTGAGCAATTCTTCTGGGTTTTTTTTCTTTTTTTTCTTTTTTTTATTAGAATACAATGTGCATTGTGAGAAAGCAATACTTGACAGTTTTACCATTAGCAGGTAAAAAGCTAAAAACAAAATTAAAATTCTCTTACAGAATTTTAATCTTTTTAGCCAGCATCAATCCAATAAAAAAAAATCAGAATATTGAACTTTTTTTTGATATGTTATGACAGTCTCAAATATTCAAAAACTCTCCTGAGCTAGTGAGATTGACTTCTTTTTTCTATCTAATATATAGATCCTACTTGATTGTCACCTGGGTTTGAAAACTTCAGAAGTTCACATTTCCAAGTCCTCTCCATCATGAAATGTAAGAAATACTCTTGAAAGAAAGAGTTTGCTTTGACACAAGTCCTGAAATCTTACAAATTCTGAGTTGCAATTCTTCATAAGGTGATTTTACAGTTAAGAGGACAGAACTTTCTGATGCAGAAGCAAGTGGTATTCCCAGTGAAGCATATTTTAAAGTTTGGAAAAATTTATTAGTGTTATCAGTAAAGAAATCAATAATAATTTCTTACTGAATATTTCCCGATAAGAAATACTAAGCATCATAAAGTAGTGCCATATTTGAATATGGCCACCTGGCAAAAGAGCTACTTGACTCACCCACACATTCCATAAGCTCTTCCAAGGCTGCAAATCCAGCGGGACATCCTCGAAAGCAGCGGCCTCTGTGCGAGTAAAAGCCAGTTTTGCATTTGGTACAAAAGTCTCTGCTAAAGCAGGAGTCACAGTTTTCTATTCTGCATCCTAAATCAAAAGGATCATAAGGAACAATGAGACAGCAAAGTTAGGGCAAGACTGAAAATGAAGGGACTTGTAAAGCAATAAAATAGCAAAGCCAGAAATGCTATAATACTGTCATCCTGAAATCCATCTGGTACATAGACAAAATGAGAGGTAACTGTATTTGCCACATTTTCCTCTATGTTCTTCCAATCCTACTTATTTAAAATCAAACTGTAGATAAAACCTCTAGTTTAATTATATTTGAATTACTGACATCTCTTTGGAGGAAAAATGTTCAGTATAAATTATTTTCATGTGTAAGTAATTCCAATGAAACTGAGATGCAACAAATCATTTTGGGAAGTATGCACGTATTATATGTATTGTCTTCAGTTTATAATTTATCACTGAAAGCAGGATACTTTTTTTCTGTGAGTTGACCCTATGAATAGCTAAGTGGATGTCTTCATGTAGTGTATGTGCTGTCCATGTCTACACATATGCATGTTCAAAAAGCCTCAATTTTGCTGGATTTAACTCCTCTCTATTATTGAGACACTTAATCCATAAGAAATAACCATTCTTAAATTACTAGGAGACATACACCATAATGAATAGATTAAAAATAAAAGAAAAAAAAACAACCAAACAAAACCAAACAACTATTATCATTATGAAATATTGTATTCCTCAGAAAATTTAAGAGGATTATGACCTGCAATACATGAAAGACTCAGGTGTAGGCTTTTCAGAAATATTCTGTTCCATATTAAAACATGTCAACTTGGAAATGAGCTAGTTATTAATGATCATATGAATACCATACATACCTACAAAAAATACCAGGGAAAAAATATTCCAAAGATTAAAAAGAATAAGCCATTATATTTGGAATGGTAATGATAATTTTATAATTAATTTCTTAAAAATCTAAGCCTTCAGCTAACAAAATTACATAAGCTACAATAGCTGTATCCTCTCTTCAGCTATCAGAAGCCACAGCAAGAAGCATTTTTATTCATGTTATGCAACAATATAATAATAATTTTGGTGATTCTGTCACTCATTTATTCTTCATTCTTTTATAATGGAAAAAAAGCACAAAACATAAGGTCACTATTCTGAAATAGAATTAGTAAATATCTCCAATCAACACTTCAAACTTAGCCAATATTTATGAAACAGATTTTAATATTTATTCTTGAACTTCAACAGGCTAAAACAGGGCATCCCACAATACTTGAAGTGTGTGTGTGAGTGTGGTTGTGTAAAATTCTTTGTTAGCAATTAGGGAAATATGAGGCTTTTTAGATCAGATTTCTTGTGGCTTTGGGCAAAAAATTAGGCAGACTGAATGAAAAGAAAAACGTATATTTCTAGTGGTGTTGACCTTTGCTTGGTTAAAAGGAATGTGAGCATCAGTTTGAAGCCTTGCCTTGACAAAGATAACCTCTGCTGGCACTATTTAGACACAACCACACATAACCTGAATGTACCAGCTCCTGCACCCAGCATTCTCCAAAAGGGTTTTTAAAACTCAAGTTCATATAAGCAACACAACTTGGGCTTCTTGTCCACACTCAGGGTTATAGGAAATTCCTTAGAATAATAATTTCTTTTCACAAGGGTTGAACCAGTCCCTAAAGAACAGGATCTTGGTCAATGTCTGCACAGTGATTCTGCAAAATCACTTCCCTAGATTAATGAATTGCAAGGCAAAACCAACTAGGCGAGCTGCTCTGGAGATGTACAATAGTTAATTGCTAATCTGGTTTGTTACCCTCAAAGTGTACTGCAGGTATTTTATTTAATGCAATGCTTGAGTTAAACATCCTGTGTATTTAAATATTCAGAAAAAACATTAGCCTCTTGCCCACTTGAAAACAAATCAGGGTTTTTACAAATTGTGTAGTCCCAATGATAAGATGCAGACCAGAACACTGAAAGAAAAATCAGCATCTTGCAACCCTCCCTCACACCCAAGTGGCACAACGATTTTTAAACAACATTTAACTATTGCTTTCAAAAAACTTGTTGGGAGTAACATGCTAAAAGCTTTTCTCTGTGTGTGTGGAAAAGGGACTAAAGGAAAAACTTTTAACAGAAGTTAACATTTGACATGATACAGACACGCTTGGTGGGTGGAAGCCGGCCTCAATTTGCACTGGGGATTCCCTCCATAAAACTATCATTCATTAAATGAGTGAATAAATCCTCTGTCAGTTTTGATCATAATTCAAAACTCCCATCTTGTTTGTATTTTCTGCTTTACCTGCAGTGCCAGTTTCCTTTTGCCAGCAGAGTCCTTGAGATAACTATCTTTTAGAAGCTTTAGTCCGTGCAGGTTGGATGAAGGTTGGGTGGAGATTTCCACCAAGACAGTTTATTTTCATTTACTTCCTATGAAAATAAACTACTCCAAACATGAAAGACCTATTATTTAATCTGTATCAGATGCAAATTAGGGGAAAATATTGAAAGCGTATTAAGAATACTGTAAGAATTCTTTCTTCTTATTGAAATTAAAATATTAATTCATCAGAATGATATTCATCATAATGCTTAGGGTTACTGAGTGCTAATCATAATGATAATTTAACTGTAGCTGAAGACAAACTAAGAGTGACAACAACCTGACTCTTCTACAATGTCACCAATGCCCAGACTGTCCCCATCACCATGACATTCACTCCTTTCAACTCCTGCTCCCACCCCTCTGCTGCTCACTAGAGCAGCTTTGGTGCTACAGATCCCACTTCACACTGCCATCCTGAAGTGTCCACTGGCACTCTGCACCGGTCTGTTGTTGACCAGCAACACCTCCTGTGCTATTTTTTTGGTAATTGAACCCCCTGACTGCTACAATTGCAATTACAACAGTCTCAAAGGGTTATATGGTCCATTATACTACATAAGAATAGTTCAAGCAACAGCATATTCATGAAGTCTTGCTATTTTTTAACACAGTTAAAAAAATTCATTACCTTTCTTAATGCATTGAATTAACTACCTGTGTTTAATAAATGCTCAATTTGTTTAAAAGTTTCTCTTTATCTTGTTTTTACTGAATGTGAATGGAAGGGGAAATTACAATGTTGGGCCCACCTAGGAGAAAGAGGGAGAACCTAAACAAATAAGTAGCCAACCAAAGCTGAAGGGAGCTGTAATTTCTAATCTCTGAGTGATTTCTCCTCCTAAAATTATATAGGTTACTCTGGCCACGGACTAAGTTGAAAGGTTCAAGACAGGCTTGATCCATTAATCAGTGCAACCACCAAACTGAGAGGTTTCATCTTACTCTTTAAATTCAGTTCTGTTTTTTTTCATGAGATTACGTCTTGTTGGAGCAGTTCAGTTCAAAGTCATTAATTATTAAAAAATTATTGGAAAATTAACAAAGCTTAGCTTGTCTCTTGGGCATTCTTCTACAGGAGAGATTCAACACTTTCCAAGTTCATGTCCAAAAGGACTGCATTTTCATGCTGCAGTGTTCAAGGTGGAAATCATATCCAGCAGGAAACGACATTGATTTCTAGAGACAAGCAGTCTCAAATTTCATGATTCACTGTTATTGGAAAAATAGTCTAGAACCACTGAGCAAATTCTAGGAATGCATACTGCTTTCATGTAGAAAATAAAATTTGCATTGAAATCCAAAATTCCAAAATTTCCATGATTTTAGAGCTGCCGCACTTGGCTGTGGAATTTATTGTGTTACATTTGGCACAGACAACCAAGACAACATTTTCCATAAAAAATATTTTCTGTAACTTCTGTAACAAAAATTGGAAAGCGTTCCAGTAAAAAATGTTTAAAAGCTTTTGTGCCTATGAAGACATAATTAGGGCAGAAATTATTTTAGTTTATGCAATTCAAGGCCTGTAACTCCCATAAGGATTTTAACATAGCCAAATTTTTTATTATTTTTAGCTGAGCTAATACTATCTGAGCAATGGAATCTATAACCATACGTAAGAAGAGCAAGTAGGAAGAAGCCTATTCAATTTTTAAGGATGATTATTTCAATTCAGTTTCAATCAACAAAATGTCTGGATGTCCACAATGCTTCATATGTGCAAACCAAGATCACCAAACCAAGAAAAAAAAGGAGAAGTGATGTGTAAATATTTAGCAGTTACACTAATATAAAAATATACAATACAAAAATCATCAGAGGGGAACCACGACTGGTCCATAAATGCAAGTGCATCATTATTCTCACAGGGAGAGACTGTGAAAGGCATGAGGATGAGATAAACATCAAGTGCCCAACACATGCCAGTATGGGTTAGACAGTACTCGCATTTATGCTTTTCAAAATCAATCCCATAATTCAGGGGAAAAAGCCACGTTCCATGAGTGTTAAAACCAAAAAAAAAAAATTACTTTGAATTCACCCTCAACCATCCGCAAGTAACTTTGCAGAAGGTTGAGGGTAAATTACTCATTTTTACTGTTTTTCTTTTTAAGAAACTGGAGAATTCTGCCAATAAGACTACTTTGCCTTTCTCACAAGCACAGTACAGGCTAATGGAAATAAATCAATCTATTTCCTAAACCTACAAATATAGTCAAAAAACATTTTTACATGGGGAAGTACTTTCAGCCAAGTTTTGAAAGATTTCAAGTGCAGAAGTTGAATTCAAAAATGTGTTAGGAAAATTAAGGGCAAGAATCTAAATTACTTTACAGAATGGATGCATAAACCATATACTGTCTCATTTAATTTTTTTATCAAAACTTAACCACTTGGTACAGATTAGGCAGCACTCTGCAATATTACACAGCAGCTGGGAATACTATATCCATGGAGCCCACGCAGGGAATGGGGAGAAAGAGGTGGGATAGCTTGGGACAAGTCCAAGCATGGCCATAAGTGCTCCTCATCCAGCCAGACTGCCACTGAGTGACCTCATGTGAGTCTCAAGATGATGTGAGATGTGAAAACCAGCACACTCTTTCTCACAACTCTGTGCTCCCAATGACATGGCCCAGCACTAGGGGAAAGGTGCCACACATTTAACAGATGCTTGACTATTGCAGGAAAAAAAGAAAAGCTATTTCTCACTTCAGGTTCTTATGTCAGGTGACCTGAATCTGGTTAGACTATGACAAAAACATTCTCCCCCTAAACAGGAATAAGAGGTAACAGCAGTGATTAATAATCCATATGGGTAATACTCCACATATAAGCATGTGGAAAAATCGATACAAATCAGCACAACTGCCAGACAGAGGTGAAACAATGTGAGATACCAGAGCACTCGTGGATTTTAACAGTTGTGCTTCTAGGCACAAACATGCAAACAGGGAATCTTGTTGCACATTAGCAGGTTGTAAATTTCCAAATAAAATGCTTCACTAAAAGTGAATGGTTGTTTGTTTGTTTTTAATAGTACATCTGTTTTATTAAATTAGCAACACTTACATATTAAAGCATGTCTGGTGTGAGGTGTCTGGTCACCTGAAATTTGTGTGGGAACAAAAAATTTAACAAAAAGCCCACCCATATATTAGTGTTTATACTGACCTGTGCCTACATGTTAAATTTATTCTGAATCCTTTTTATTTTCATGTAGTAGGAATTTGTTTCTTAAAACTAGGAGTATCTGCACGAATCATATATTTTTCCCCTAAATTACCCCTCTAATTAAACTAATAATAATAATAATAATAATAAAAAATAGGTCGATTCATCAACTAGTTAATTTACTGAATGGTATGTATCTCAGAATTAGCTGGGACCTTCTTTAGCAAAGAAGTTTTAAGATGATCTTGAGACATCTGTGAAAATACAACTGTGCTCCACAACATACCATCTTAAAAACCTACCACGAATTTTGGCCTTCTGACAAAAGTGAGTGTAAGGGTTGAAGAAATAACTCACTTGAGCATCTGTTCATGTCTGGCGTTCTCAGTCCGTAGTAGCCCGACGGGCAGGAGTGCAGGCACTCACCGAACTGCCTCATCCCTTCTCTTCGCAGGAAGAAGAATAACTTGTGCTGGCATCTGATGCACCCATTATCCTTTGAACAAGATAAGCAACCTTTGCAAATTGGATTTGGTCCATAGTTAGCTGCAAAATAAGATAAATTACACTGTAAGGTCATTTGGAAAGTATTTTGGCTGGAGGTCCTCTATCCTCTAAAGTGTTACTCATCTTTTGCATGACTACAAACAGTTTTGAAAGGAGGGTTTTGAGAGTGTACTCACTTTCAGACATCTGCACGGGCACTGAATAAAAAGAAACACAATCTCTACATTTTTAATTGTATGTAGGGCAGTTTAATGATTTTACACACATTTAAAATACAGGCACAGGCAAGCAGAGACCAAGCTTTATAAAACTCATAGTATAAAGTTGGATAAAAATGCAATGCTGCATTCTATGAAGCTGGGAACATAAGCACACAACAGCAACAAAATATAAGAACTTCAGCACCCTGATATATGCACATGGAATGATATTCCCATGGAAATTGAGCAACACCACTAACGCAATTTCGAATTCAGAGTACAGAAGCCTCTGCAGAGCAGGTACAGCACTAGCAATGTGTGCTGCCCCCTCGCTCTCAGCATCCTAGAACAGCTGTCTTCTTACAGACTCTTCTTGACCTGAGTGTCAAAACAAATTTTTCAAAAAAAAGAGAAGCAGTTTTAAGAGCCTTCTTCTCTGGACTGAAAACCATATGCCATTACCAAAGGAGCACAATTAGTGCAGGTTGCCATTTTAGGTCACCAGTTGCTGTGCATTCAAGTCTATGCTCTGATTTTGTTGGATTATTTTCTTTTTTTCTTTCAAATTGCTTGGCTAATAACTGCAACATAAACTTCAGCCACATCACTCTTTGTTGTTACAAAGAGTAATTTTATTATCCTGCCTTTCTGCAGAGTTGCAGAACACTCCTTTGTCCCCATGGGCTGTCAAGTCCTTCTCAGGTGCTGGGTCTGCACAGTAGGTCACCAGAGGGAGGATGACTCAAGACATTCCTGAAACCAGCACAACTTCACAGGTCTGTTTTAAATATTAAATTGGCTACAGAACTTAATAGAAATTTGTCAGTTCAAACCTGGTTTACCGAAAACAAAAGAAAAAATATTATGCAACAAAGGAAAATGTCTTTGGGGTCTCAAGAGATTTTGAATAGAGGCCACCCAGGGAGCAGCTCACCAAAAAGGCCTATGTTCAATTGTTATATTTTAAAATATTTAAAATTATTCACACCCTTATGTAGTGATCTGGTACTTTTACCTTGTATGGCTGGATGATTGAGGTTGTTCAACTGATGACTTCACCAGCAGAGTCAGGAAAAAAAAACAAGGAAAAGCCCACCACCCTCTGGAACCAGTAGCTGATAAGCTTTACTCTCACCTTCAGACATCTGCACACCACATTCCAATTCCCTCTCTGCTCCCATCCCCCACGCAGGACTCACTAAGTTCAGCATGACACCATTCAACTCCAATCTTGTACAAATAATCCTAGTGGGTGGCAGGCAGGACAAGAAGTGAAGCAATCTGGTGTGAAACAGCTCAGTCAGTGGGACACTTTCTAAGTGTTGGAATCCCCTGGTACCACTCTCAGTGAGATGCTCTGGAAGGGGAAAAAAATCATTACCCTTCATGGTATATGTATGATTCTTCAGCACCCTGTTAGCCCTTTTGTAATGAGACACCCTAACAGACCAACAGCCTCACGCTCCTAAAACAGTTCCCACCTCCTGTTGCCTAAAAGACTTGAGATATAACTTTCCCTACACTTCATCTTGTAACTATTTTCATTCCCAACCCACTTCTTCAAAGACAAACAAATTATGGACTAGGCATGGATGCATCCCTCCTCTCACTGTGGGCAGGGATTGCCTTACTGCAACCACATCAAATATGTGACCATGTACACAAAAGCAATTGTTGTTTAACACACAGTGGGCAATCCTGTAGACTTCTGACTTCTCTTTTAGTCTCCTTGGATGTCACTCTCAGTAAATCTCTACCTCCAGCTTATTGAAGGTTCCCCAGAGAAGCCTGTATTATAACAAAAGAGTTAAAAGGAATAAAGCAAAAGCAAGGATGCAAGATGTCTGAACTTACTCACTACTCAGAGTGTTTTTTGGAGTTCAAAACAGCTGAAATCATGTCTACGATTTTGACTTAGGGCCAGGCAGATTGCTGAACAGCATGAATACAGCTAAAGACATATACATATACACATATGTGTATATACATATACATGGACATATGCATATGGATACATAAGTGTTATATATATGGATATAGCTAAAGAGAACACAACCACAGGCCTGCTGGCAACAGACAGGGCAAAACAGTCTCAAAGGGAGAAAAATATCTTTCCACAGGAGTTGGTAGGGCTCACCGAAAGAGCTTTGAAGAGATTTGAAGGGAGAAAAGCATAAAACAAAGCTCACTGAAGTCTGAGAGCAGTGTGCCAAGACCTGAGAGACAGGGTACAAGCAGGATCTGTCAATCTGCTGTCTCAGCTGAGGTAGGGGTGTTTTGGCTCTCTAGAGCTTAGTGGTGGCGAGGATAGGGTTGAGTGGTTTTGAGTAAGAACTGGGGGAAGGCCAACAAGGCAGGTATCATAGTGGGAGTCTGCAACAGACCCCCCAGCCAGGAGAAAGAGGCAGATAAAATATTCTCTATCTAGCTGGGAGAAGCCTAATCCTTGTATTCATGGGGAGCTTCAGCTTACCAGATGTCTGATTGAAACACAGAACAGAAAAGAGGGAAGAGCCGAGGACATTTCTGGAACATGGGGGCACATAACTTCCTGACAAGGCTGGTGAGGGAGCAAACTAGGGAAGGTAACTGCTGGACCTGTTGTTTGGGAATGCAGAATGACTTGTGGAGGATGTGATGGTTGGAGGCCACAGTGCCCATCTCAGGCATAGTGATCACCAAATGGTAAGTTTTTGGTTCTTGGTAAAATAAGGAAAGGGGTCACCAAAACCTCTACCTTGGGGCAACAGAGTCCGAGAAGGCTAGAAAGTCTTCAAGAAGGAAATCCTAAAGACACAGGAGCAGGCAGGTGCCACATGCTGAAAGATGATCCAGGGGGAAAGAAGACTAGCTGAACTGAGAGTTTTGGCAGGAACTCAGGAAAAAAGCAGAGTTTATAACCTTTGGAAGAAGGGGTAGACAATTCAGGATTGCAAGGATTATGGGGCAGACTCCAAGGATTGCATGAGGTTATGAAGGGAAAAAATTACGAGGGCCAAAGCCCAATAAGAACTGCATCTGCTACTTCCATAAACAGTAATATTTCTATTAATGCATTAGCAACAGCAGTAAAGCTAAGGAGAATCTCCATTCCTTATTGAACGTGGAGGCACCACAGTGACAAAGGATAAGGAAAAGGCTGAGATACATAATGTTTTCTTTTCTTCAGTCTGTAACAGTAATAAGACCAGTCTTTTTCTGGTACCCACCCCCCTGAGCTGAATGACAGGGATAGAGAGCAGAATAAAGTCCTCATAATCCATGGGGAATGATCAGCAATATCGCTTAGATCCATCCAAATTTATGTGGATGAAATCCACACAAGGACATTGTGGGAGCTGGTGGAGGATCATTTACTGGTCAGCCCGGGAGGTCCCAGCTGACTGGAGGTTGGCCAATGTGACCCCCATCTAGAAGATGAATCAGAAAAAGGATAAGGGAACTACAGGCCCATCAGTCTGACCTCAGTGCTAGGGAAGGTTATGGAGAAAATCATCTTAAGTGCCATCATGCAGCACACACAAGACAAGAATGTTATCAGATCCAGCCAGCATGGTTTGAAAGGCAGGTCCTGCCTGACTGACCTCATCTTCCTCTGTGACAAGATGGTCAACATGAAGGAAAGGCTGTGCATGTTTCTACATGCACTTTAGCAAAGCCTTAGACAGCAATTCCCACAGCATTGTCCTGGAGAAACTGGCTTCTCGTGGCTGGAATGGCTGTGCTCTTCATTCCGTAAAAAACCAGGCTGGATGACCAGGCTTAAAGAGCGGTGGTCAACAGAGCTGGCACCTGGTCACCACTGGTGCTCCCCAGGCCCGAGTACTGGGCCAGTCCTGTTTAATGTCTTTATCAGTGATCTGGATGAGGGGATTGAGAGCACCCTCTGTCAGCTTGAAGATGACGTAAGCTGGGCAGGAGTGTTGATCTGCTGGAGAGTAGGAAGGCTCTGCAGAGGGACCTGGACAGGCTGGATCTGTGGACCAAGGCTGGGAGTACAAATTTCAGTGGGGTAAAGTGCTGGGTCCTGCACTTGGGTCACAGGTGCAACCCCATGCAGTGCTAAAGGCTGGGGAAAGAGTGGCTGGAAAGCTGCCCAGTGGCTGAACATGAGCCAGTGTGTGCCCAGGTGGCCAAGAAGGCCAATGGCATCCTGGCCTGTGTCACAAATAGTGTGGCCAGCAGGAGCAGGACAGTGATTGTACCTCAGTACTGGGCACTGGTGAGGCCACACCTCAAAACCTGTGTTGGGTTTTAGGCCCCTTATTACAAGAAAGACACTGAGGAGCTGGAGCATGTCCATAGAAGGGCTATGTGGCTAGAGAAGGGTCTGGAGCACAAGTTCTATGAGGAGCTGCTGAGGGAACCTGGATTGTTTAGCCTGGAGAAAAGGAGGGTCAGGGAACACAGAATTCTCTACAAATACGTGAAAGAAAGGTCTAGCAAGGTGGAGTTCAGTCTTTTCTCCCAAGTAACAAGCAATAGGATGAGAGAAAATGGCCTCAAGTTGTGCCAGGGAGGTTTAGATTGGATATTAGGAAAATGTTTTTCCATGGAAAGGGTTGTCAAGCCTTGGAAAGAGCTCCCCGGGGAAGCGGTTGAATCACCATCCCTGGAATTATTTAAAAAAATGTGTAGATGTGGTGATTAGGGACATGGTCTAGTGGTAGGCTTGGCAGTGCTGGGTTAATGGCTGTATTCAATGATCTTAAAGGTCTTTTCCAACTTAAACAATTCTATGATCTTGTGGAGCAAGAATTAAGCTCTGGAGCAGATACATCAGGGCTCCGTGCAGGTTTCTTTGCCATCTTCTCTCGTGGATCTCCATGAAAATTTTGACTTCTTTGCCACAAAATGTGTCTGAATTAGACTCTACTGCCCAACTTTCCTTTATTACTGCCACACGTTACTCTTCCCAAGCACCCTTTCTGTGCTTGTGGTAAGATATCTTTATCAATAACCCTTTCTTTCTTTGGGCAAATTTAGCTATGCTGAGTCCTCTTGGCTTCATTTCCATAGAAAAGGAGCTAAGAGCATATAATGATCTTCCATTATCCTATGCTATTACTTGTTCAGGAAATGGATGGCACATCTTTCACAGCTTAAGGTCAGCTCAAGATATATTAAAGACTTCAGTAATATATTAATTCTGTAAATTGTATAGGTTCCCAAACTGTGACATCTGGATCCTCCTCCTTCTTCATCTCCTGAGCAGCCTTAAAAAATTATAATTTTCTATAGCTGTATGTTTTTTATCTTCCTATAGAAATGCTCTGAGATTCAAAATTTGTAAACTCCTCTGAAATCCTCAGATATATTGTATTTATTGTTACTTAAATGAGCAATTATTTAATTCACACATTGAATTTGGACAGTGTTCAAAATTATCACTTAATTAATGATCCCATATTGATGAATTTCCCTGCTGGTTTCCTAGCTTTTTTCTTTCTTTAGTACATTAAGAAATTAAAAATCACTGAAGAATTATAATGGCAAGGGGAAGATAATATGTTTTGTATGTTGCATTGCAAAGAGCAAACTTTGTGAAAGAGTCTGAAAACTTCCCACTGTGCTGTTTAGGCATTAGACTGAATAATTTCCAGGTAATTTGCATATAGCAAATTACTGTAAAGTGTGTACCACTGAATCAATCTTCTTCCATATTGTTGTTGCTTGTTTTCTTTTCAGAGCTTCATGGGAAGGTCTGAATTCTGCAACCTTTCCATTATTTCAATTTCTGCCAGAGCCAGGAAAATTGTGATATGATCTACTGACAAATTACTTGGGCAATGGACATACACATTCACAAACCAAATACCATAGCACTGGTTTTGGGGTCACGTAAGGATGCCATTTTGAAGATACCCACTTCACTGTGCCTCTTTTGGCCCCATATACATAGGCCATAATTAAATCCTATGAAATCCTCCTTGCCTCAAATTCTTACCTTCCCATCTCAGTTTCTTAGCACAGCAAACTGGATGTATTGTTATCACATACAGCTTTTCCAGTTCACATATAATTGCTCTTTGAAGAGGAAGTGAACGCCTCCGCCTCCAACGGAAACATCTATGCACTTCCTTTTTAATTTCTTCATAACTTCTTTTTTTTTCCCCTCTATATTTGTTTGCAATAAAAAATAAAAAGCTTATAAACATGGTCTATCACATTCCAGATTACTGACTGCATCACATGCAATGTAAAACATCATGCTACTCATCCTTATTTCAACCCTGCCAGAAACACCCTCCTCATCTCTGTGTGCCAAGCAGGCAGGTCTCCTCCAGCCAAATCCCTCATGGAGACTTGCTCCTTCCACACAGCCCACAAATGTTAACCAGTGTCAGAGTGCTGCTGTCATCACATCACAAAACTGAAAATGCACACATGCTGTAAGTTAGCTCCATCCTCTGGCTCTCAAAGCACATGATTGCCCTTGCTCTCTGTTAAGACTATGAGCTCCCTGCAGCAGGAGTAACGTTTTGTACAGCCACATAAGCATGTACACAGGTGTGAACACTGCATAGAAACACAAGCACACACCTCAGTACAGGTAATGTGTTTTCTATTCCTTCTGCTTCTACGACTATAATCCAGAGCACCTCCATAGTTAAAGAAAAAATGTTTACAGACTTGATTCCCCATGTAGTGCCTTTATTTTAAATCTGGTATTAAATTTGCCAAGTTTCAAAAGGTTACTTGAGAACACAGACTAGTACCCAAATACTGAATGAAATACTTCTGAACCCTAAGGGTGTTCAAAGTTTCATGGTTTGGATCCATATCAAGTAAAATCAAATATCAGCTAATTACTTTAACTCTTGTCTAGATTAAATGTATTTAAGCCACATTGCTGAAGCAGTTTTGAGCGAGTTGTTATGACTATTTGAAATCACAAGAGAATCAAAATGAGTCTAGCCTGTTCCCCACAAGAATACAAGCTGTTCTGTAAGCAAGAGAACTTAGAGCATTTGATTTTCTGTGATCTTACTGTCCTGCAGCCCATACTACAACTGCTTCTAATTTGTGTCTTTCTTGTATACCCATTTGTTGGGTGTCACAAAGCTCTTTTGAACCTGGTGCTTCAGCTCACCACAAGAACCTGGTATATTTATTTTTCTGAAGAAAACAGGATGAAATAGACAAATGAATCCAAAACCAGTTGGAGAAAGAGGAGATCCTGGCAGAGAAACAAGCACTAAAGTCATTCCCTAAACATTTCTTTAGAGAGCCAGGCTAACATGCTCACTGTCCCTAATATCACTTGCTATCTGGTCACTGTGTCTCTCTTTGGCAGTCTTTGGTCTTTTGAGCTCTCTGAAGTCAGAAACTGAGCTTGCTGATACAATGGCCAGCTTAATGACACTCTCACCCTAACTGGGACTGCAGCCACAGGAATGCTGGTGACTGGATTTTTAGTACAGATCTTGCAGAAATGTCTCCAAGACACTTACCACTGTAAACACAAGATGTGCAGATGGGACTCAGAGGAGGTGAGGAACTAAAAGACCACTACAAGCTGCACTTATTGCAAAATAGCAGATTTCATAATCCTGAATTCAATTAATGCTTTGAAGACATCCCATACATATCTCAATAAAGTACATTTCTGCTTGGCTTATGTCTTCAGGGGCACCAAGGAATTGAACAAAAAACACAGCCTTATAGATAAACCAATACTACATAGTATATCAAGGCACTGAGACTGTAACACTGCAAATCCACTACAGCTGAAAAACATCTGTCTGGCTATGAACAGAAGCTGGCCATGAAAAAGACCTATTTTTCATTAGAACTTTGTAAAAGCAAAAGTAAGTTTTAGGCAGAAAACTTCAATTGAAAAATACTAATTTGTTTCTAGTAATTATTCTATTAAATTCTCTTTAAGAGAATTTAAAAATTCAGGGTCAAAGGGGATTTTTATGAACAATTAGGCCAATGACCTGTACAAAGAAGCCACAGAACTTTTGCTTTACTGAAACATATCATTTAAGAAACCATTCAATTTTAATTTTTTAAACTGTTAGTGGTAAGGAAACCACCACAATCTTTTTTCAGATATCATAGGGGCTAATCACTCACACTGTTGAAAATGTGCAGTGGAATTTTGAACTTCAAGGACCAACCACTGGACCTTTTTATATCTTCGCCTGCCAGTTTGTTAACAGTTTTTCAAGGTTTTTTTTTCCCAATGCAGATCCTCTGACCAGGTCAAGTCCAAGCTTTCTCATGGGTAAGATAAACAGAGAAAGATTCCAGAATGTCTCACTGCAAGGCAAAGTATCCAGTCCTTTGATAAATCCCTTACAATTTTATCAACAGGCTTATGGATATTCAAAAAAAAGCTCAGCATTGGAAAAGCAACTGCACCAATGACAAATAAAGAAGTGATATAAATTCTCTACTTTTCCTAGATTTTACTCTCCTGAAACATTCATGTGTTATGTAATTTTTATTTTTTTTTTACTAGGAAGATACCATTTCCCAAGTACCATGTTAGTCTGGTAGGTTGCAGCCATTTTTTTTTGTTGTTGTACAGGAGATCACCCAGTGCTCCTTCTCAGGCCACCAGGCCCTCAGTACTCAGGATTATTTTCTCTAAAGTTTTCTATAGCTGAGAAAATGCATGTTCCCCACTCTTCCTCTGAAGACAGATTACATGTAGGGAAGCATTTCACTTCAATGAGTTTGGTATAAATCTCATCAAATGTTGCTTGTAAGAGAGCAATTTTGCCTGGTTATTATTGCTTCACTTCCTTCAGAGGTCTTCATTATATTTTCAATATCACAATTTTATGCTTAAACTACTCTCACTTATCAGCTCATTTCATTATCTCATTTTTGATATAATGTCTTTCTGGTTATTCTAGTGTAAGCTTCCAAGAGAGTTGTCTTCATTCCATCCATACTCAAAAGACAGTGGCATTTTATTCCACTTCCAAATCAAAACATTTTACTGTTGCTACATAGCTATCCAGCTGAATACTTACAGAATTTTCTGTATGGTTTTCCCTACCATCATGACATGGAGAATCACTATGAGGATCAGTTTGATGTCATTCTCCTGCAGCACCGTGGCAAGTCTCAAGAAATCACCTACATATTAAGATATTTTGCAACATTTAGTGACTCTAGGCATTAGCACCATTGCATACTGACTACCAAGTTCAGAAGTCTACTTCACCAATAAAATTACATGCATGTTGGTTTCAGGATGCTTGGTTACTAAGATGTTTTGAGAACATTACCGATTTTCATTCCAGCTGGGCTGAACTGCTACTAACAGAGGTATCTCAGCCATCTTTCTTCATTTGAACATCTGGAGCTTTTAAAGGTGTCTCTCATAGTTCACTTTCTGGATACCCTATAATCATCTGGAAACATTTAACTCTTCTTGTCCTCTTCTGTTCACTGTTCATCCTACCAATTCTCACTTGCCTTAACTCTACTGAATGCTGCTTCCTTCTTCTACTTGGGATGTGAATTTTCCTCCACAATTTCTCTGTTTAGTTCCTAGACATTTCCTCCTCCCCTGAAAATGGAGCAGTCTGGTTGATCAGGCCTCTTGCAGTTCCCCAGTGTTTCCCCACTAATGGTACTTGTCTTTCCCGTACAGAAATACAGAGCTGTCACCAATTTACATTTTGTCTTCCCATGGGAAGTTCATTCTGTCTACAGGATGGAAAAAAAAATACAGAACATCTGTTGCAGGTCACAAACACCATCCCATCACTTCCCTTCCTAAAAACAAGTACAGAAATAGACAGAGAAAATGTCATAACAAGTGTTGCAATGTCCTAGGAAATGTTAGCTTTTACTGATATTTTCTGTTCACAGATTCACCACTTTTATTCTAGGTCTTCCTGTTACAACCCAAGAGTAATTCAACATACACACTTGAAACACATAAAAGGTCCAAGTATCACAACCATAGAGTATACTCAGAGACAAAAAAAAAAAAGATCAAATAAACTAAAAAAGCTCAGCTCCATTGTGTTCATGCAAACAAGACAGATAAAGAGCCTGTCCAGAAAAAAACGAGCGACACAATAACCAAGCCTTACCAACCAACTGATTCACAAATGACCACTCACAGGTCATTTCTTTCAAAGCATAGTTCCCCACCCATTCCCCACCAAGTACTCATTTTGGTATTTGAAACTCTTACATGACGCACATTCATGTGTACGTTCCCAATCCCATTTCTGAGTTTTAATTCATAGGCCAATCCATAACAGATACAGTAAGAAATTACATTACTCCAACAAATAAACCAGCCACTTCTAATCAACTGAAGTTGCTGATTTGCAAAGTGGCTGCTTCAGTTTTCATCACACTGAGAAGAGTCTTTCCAAGATGAGCTCTGTTTCGTCTCCTTATGAGTTGAAAGATTGATGCTTTTTTAGAAACCCTATAAGTCTAACAGTACTGAAGCACAGACAATATCTGCCAATTACATGCTATTTGCACAGCTCTGGGCACTTTTGTCTGCTCCAAATCTCAAAAGTCTTTTACTCACATGGCATCTTCAGTCTCCCTAAAAAATATTCATTATATAAGCTTTCCATAAACTTCCATTGGGTTTTAGGATACTTTGTAAGTCCCAGATAACGAGATGAAATGTCAGTAGTTTCATATATAGTAACCTCAAGAAATTCCAATCATAAAACTCAAGAGGACTTTTAACATGCAGTACTTTTGAAAGATAACTTGTCTCTCAAATGCTGTTATTTAGATTTTACATTAATTACACTTCCTCCTTTTTCCATGTCTATAGAGTAAAATGTAGAAATGCCACAAAACAGCTCCTTAAAGAAAAGCTGCTGTTCTTCCTCAAACCCCAGAAATTCAGACAGGGAGGAAGAGCACCGCAATCACTGACTTTGGCCACAGCACAGATTATTTATATCTGATGAAGACTGCACAAATCAAGTGACGGCACAGAGGCCAGACAGCCAGTCTGCCCTACCCCTCAGATCTACCCCAATGTTCAGCTCTCTCTGAAATGCACTTCATGCAATGACAGGGCTCTTCTGTCTTAGTGGAAAAAGGGCTGGGGGTAAAATAAGTGGAAACTGAGAAGTTACATTCACACCCTAACATAAATTGTAACGCTGTGGAAATTACAGGGTAAAATACAGCTGCTGCTCCCTGGCTGGAATGCTCCACAATGACTCCCCATACACGTGATCTGCATCCAAGAGGGATGGAATGGATGGTGGAGAGGAGTGGAGACACCACAGCCAGGCTCTGCAGAAATCCTTGGAGGAAGGGGAGCTCAATGTTACTTTGCAGCTGATAAACTACACAACACCTGTCAGCCAGGGGAGAAGGGAGAAAGTGCCCAGCTGCTGAGTCAGCAAGCGTGGTGAAATTGTTCTCCTTGGATAAACTCATTTCATTGTAGCCTAATTATAACATTAATCTCCATCCAAAGTTACCCAACTCCAAGATATGATCATCCCTCACTAAACATGTGTTCTGTATTTTTTGACAATATTTTTAAGAGCAAAGCAAGATAATTTTACACTGCTCAGCAACAAAAATATATATGACTAGAGCCACTCAAGCTCCACCTAAACATAAAGAAATAGTAAGTAAGTGAGAATGGGGAAATGCTAGGGAAGACTCCATCATAACTTCTGGGAGCAGCCAATGGGCTGAACCTGTTCCTCCCCCCCCCCCACACAGGGACACCTTTTGGGCAAGAACCATACTCTATGCACACTGATTCTTTTATTGGGGATTAGCAATATTGCTTTGAATTCATTCTTGCAGTCAGATACTATCAGTGGCGATTCTTGAACCTTAATCTGTCACAATTTTATACTAATAAAGAGTGTTATTCTGTAAACTGTCAGTGTTGAATCTTTCATAGGCACAAGCAGTCACTGGCAGCAGGTAACACACTCGAAGTGGGAAGAGCCACTGAGGGGTCTCCTTTATGCTGCTGGTGTGTGCCCCTGTCTCAGTCAGTCAAACCACCCTCTGACCCAGGAGTGCTCAGTGAAGGGTCCCTGTAATGGGGCGCTGACAGACTGGCTGGGCACAAGGGTCTCAACTTTCCTGGGACACTGACAGAGAAATGAAATACTAAGGGTTGAAGAAATCTCCCCACACTAAGGGTTGAGGAAATCTCTTTTCACAGGACAGTGGGCCAGCAGGCTGGTTGCAGTGAAGGCACAGCTAGAGCTCCCTTCCATCAGGCCACCACGCAGTAACTCACCAATCTCAGCTCTGCTGCAGACAGTGTGTCTCACCAGGAACATGTCCACTGAAGAGCCTGCTGAGACAGGGAGCCTACACAGAGCTGACCTTAAACCATCTACAGCAGAAGTTGTGGGGTTTCAAAACCAATTGCTGGGTTCTCCCAAACAGGTTTTTGAAAAATCACATTCCTTAGCTAAGGTTTTATCTCTTTTTCACTTACATCTAATCTACTATGTCTTACCCATATATATGAGGCACAGGAGCTCCTTCCAGACTTTGTATGTGGGAAGAGATATGCAGAGAAGACAGTACATGAAAACAACCTTGTTCCCCAGCTTATTTCAAGTGGGTGTTTTATTTGCCTTACATTGAAAATAAATTTCATTGGGAAGCATGAGCAAATGCTCAAACCAAGGCTGATAGTTACATTTCTAATGCAGAAAAATAGTCATGCTGCTTCTGGAAGCAAGAAGAAGTCTAGAAGCTAGACTTACTATACCTTGGACCAACTCTTTATATATAGTGCTGCTGTGAAAGCTGCAAAAGGAAACAAAACTTAAAACAACAAACCCTCCTTTACTCTTTCCTCATAACACCAAGTCAGTGGAGAGACCTGGCCAGTGGAGTCCACAAGGCAGTGTTTTTTAACCTCTCAGATGCTTAAAAGTCACTTGGACACCATTCTCAGACTTTTCCATTTCACATTCCCATGCTATAGTCACTCAGAAATGCAGAGGCTGTCACAGTCTATTCCTTAATTACAAAACTGCACAGAAATGCATTTTTCCCATGTACTCATTCTGTGCCACTATCTGATAGCACATTCAAGACAAATTTCATCCAGCATATTGCTGGTGCAAATCAACATCTGGAACACAAATCCTATTGAAACAAAGTCCCAGGCATTTTAAAAAAATCACTTTTTTCCAAGTCTTTTAATATCTAGAATATTTCAGCTAGCTGCTGTCAATAAGATTCATCTTAGCATGCAGGTGAATAAACAGAGATTTAATTTTTCCCCTTTGATGGTGGGTTTACTTTGTCTTTTATTGTAAGTTATAACTTTTCCAAGCGCTGAAAACTGCAGGGATCCAATGTAGAGGCATTCCAACAAAAACACAGTTCCCAATCCAGATCCACCCAAACCACAGAAGACAAAACATTATTGGCAGCACTGAAGCTACAGACTAGAAGATCCAGAACACTCTGTTTAAGACACAAAGTACAATGACATACAAGACTTTATGCATTATGGGTGATATTTCATTTTACCTTTCCACACTTTTACTAAAAAATTCCTAAGAAGGTAAAAAATACTGAGGAACAGGAAAAAAATGTAATTAGAGAAGGAGTTTAAGCAAAGTCTTTCTTTTCACTTCCCAGAAGATGAAATGAAATATATTTTAAAAGTCAGGTACAAAATCTGGACTCATACAGAAATTCCAGCAGAAATAAACAGAAGCAAAGACTTAGTAGTTATTTGCAGTTATATTAGGTACCAGTAAACTAATAACCACACCTTAACTATTGATACTGTCACATTTTGTTTTTCAACAGAACTAGCATATAAAGGAAATTACAAAGGAAACATGAAAAAATGCTTGATTGCAATTGTAAATCTGTAACAGTGAAGAACTTGTCTTAGTTCTCCAGATTATACAGCAGTGAACACTCTAGGAATGAAGAAATTCAAGGTTTAGCTAGCTGTGAATAGTCTGGAAGATTTAATGTCCTTAGATATAAGTAGCTAAGTAGGAAACTTTACATAAGGTTATATTCACAGTATCAGAAGTTTTGCAGAAGGAATGCTGCACAGCTCCTAACACTGAGCAAAGCTAGCTCTGACCTAAGCTTCAGTGAGGGCCTGTACAATAGATTTGCCAGATGTCCAAGTCTGATGGAGGGCACCAGGGTTTCAGGCTAGGCACCTTAGGTTGAGAACGAGGCTTTGACCACACAGAAAGAAATTGCTCCTCAAAGTATTGTGGAGGACTAAGCCAGTAATTTCCTGGTAGATTTGTCTGAAGAGAAACTGAGTTGGATACTGTGTAGATGCAACACTGCATTTCCTCAGTATGGCAGCTGGCAGAGAGTAGATAATGTTTATGTTTGCATTAGAAAACTAATAGCACTTACAGCTCCATGTTGTCTTCTTGGCCTGAATCGATTACAATTCAAGTTCAATTTTTTGTCAAAATTTTCCTGAAGCACTTGGCAGAGAGGAAATACTGTCTTATCCTTGCCCAGGAAGGAAATTCAAAGTAACGTGGATGTTGTGGGTACTCCAAGAGTTACCCAGTTTGGGTAAGTCCAAGACTCCAAGTGGTGTCACAACATTATAACAAAGGCACAGCCATTACAAACCCCAAATAGATAAAGCCCAATTAACCTGGTCTGCCATCACACCTGACCCTGCTTTGAGCAGGAGACTGCTGAAGGAAGTCCAAAATCCTGCCAGAAAAGTCACTACCATAGAACTCACCCTGTCATCCTACAACCTGCATGTGAGGCATCAGATTTCACTTCTTGCTTGAAGAAGGAGGCAGCTTGAGCTACATGATGGAGGAGGAATAGATAACAAAGCTCATGAGAATATGTAAAATTTTCTGGATGTCCAGGTATATTCCTTTACAGGTCTTCCCCTGGAGGGAGACAACAACTATCAATGAATGAAATAGAAACAAAGCATTTTAGAAATGTGTTGTAACTGCAAATAAGGTAACAAAAATGGTGTCTTCACAGCTGGAAGTACCCTTTCCCACAAAAAGTAAGTCTTAAGAGACAAAAATAGGAAAAGACCTATAGGTAGCAATGCAGCTCAGCTCAAGTGACATGAAATTCAGGAAAGAGCAAGACAATATACACTATTGGCCAATAACCTGCTAACAATTCCCCACAGAGACACCTCTTGAAAAGAGCAGAGACACATTAGTTTATAAATTACACATAGTCTCATACTTCAGGCCCAGCCAATAACATTGAAAGGTTACCAACTTTAACATGCAACCGGAAGATACAGCTTCCCAAGAACAAAGGAAAATTATTTTTCTTCCTCTGAATGATCAGAAACTGACCATAATGAGGGGGAACTAATATGTTAGATCAAAACTCGTGTCTAATTCATATATATCTCCAACACACTCAGAGTCAAGCTAGTTATCAGATTACATACAGATTACATACAGGAAGGAATTTTCTTCCATCAAATCAGCTCAGACTTGCAGCGTGTGGCATCGTTTACTAGCTGGGACTACCTGGACAATTTTCATTTTAGTTAATTCTCACTTTTCCAAGGACCAGAAGTGGTTCGTGGCTGCTTGGTCACTGCTATAGTCTGTGACACATAGTTATGTAACCTTTGAATTGGAGTGCTTTGTGCCAGTTTGAATCTTTAGTCTTTATACATTGGAGTAAAAGGTAATAGTACTTGTCACTGTATTTTAGTAACAGTCCTTCCTGGTCATAACAAAACAAATTAAAATATGCTAAATAAATCACTTAATTTTTTATTCCCTTTGATTACAAAGGCTGTACCTGTGAGAGGAAGAATGAACTAGCTCAGTGAGCCCTCAGTTTAGGTTAAGTCACACCTAAGTTTAAGCAATAAGTTGGGCATAGTTGTTTTATGACTTGGGTGAAGAACTTAAGCCTTTCTTACTCTTCCCTCTTTCTTAGAAGTGAGATAATAGAACTTCATTATCTCTGAATGGAAAGAGGGTCAGTAACTTAAAGTAAGATGTTACATCGGCTTATACTTTATTTTAAAAAGAGAGAGATAGAAGATTTCAATCTATTAAAAATGGAACAATTTAATTTCTGGAGTATTTCATGAAAGAGAAAATAATCTTCCAAAGTTCTCCCATGAGTTCTCAAAATATTTCATTCCAGAGACCACCAGACATAAAAATTACAGAAGCCACTGAAATAAACAGCTATTGAAAAATGCAGAAAAATTTTCCAATGAGGAACTGAAAACTTGATAGACAAATAGATATTCAAACAGTTTTATTTTTTCATAATTGCTGTACATGAACAGACTCCAATCATTTCAGCTAAGAGAGCAGCAATCAGGAATGCTCCAGTTGTAAGTCCCTGGAACAGTTTTCTGGATGATAACTGTTTGCTGGTAGTTTTCCAGAAAGAAAGGATTGTGTAGTACAGCCTTGGTGCAGCTATGGTCTTAAACTCAACCTGCTCATGATTACAACTCTATTACGAGACATTTTGACTCAAAGTAATGAACCGGAAGAAAGAAAAATTCTCTTCCCAGTGAAAGCAGATGAGCAGAGTTTTCTGTTAAGATAGACAAAAACTCTCTCTCAAGTAAGCCTGGGGAGAGCCCAAATAACAGCACCTGAGTAAAGAAAATCCTAGCCACACTGTTATTGAACAAGAGAAGCCTAAAAATTAATAGTACTAAACATGCTCTCCTATTTATTTGTCCAAAGTCCCACATTAAGACCTAAAAAAAAATATAAAAATTAATGTTCTTCATTCACAAAACTATGTGTAATAAAAAAGCCTTAGTGTGGGTACGTCTGGCTCTAAAACGAGAAGCCCAAATGACCGAGAACAAATTTACTTCATTGCATGTGGAAGGAAAGCTCGTGTCCTGGGAAGGAGAATGCACTCAAATGACCCCTAATAAACCTGTTTTCTTCACAGTTACTTCATAGGAAGAAAGCAATATATTTCAATTCATTTATCACTTTGTAGCTCAGATTTAGTTGAGTTTTTAGTTTCTAAGATTTTTTGGGGGTATTTGTAATATATAAAGCTGGAGCTGAGAATCCTAAGAATATTTTCATCTCTACCACCAGAGGTATATTTTTAAGAAGTCATAACACATTTTTTGCCTCTGCAAAAACATCATTAAACACATTTGTATTCAAATGTCTATTTGAATGCTTTACTTAAAATGAAACCTTAAGATACATAATCTTGGTAGTATTGGGGTTTTGTTTGCTCACTTTTATTACTTCTCTGACATTGTGAGGCATATAGAAAACAAGCTATCCTAACCTCAAGTGTATTTTTAAAAAATTGAATAAATTATGCAGTTAGAATATTCTTCAAAGTACAGTTCCTCTCCAAAACATGACTGCTAAACCAACAAAGTGGTGTTCCACAGCTGAGTCTCAAGGACTTGCCAGAATAATTTGAAGTTATGAGCATGTGTGTGCATCTATGTACATGCCCACATACACAGATGCATTTATACTCCCTGCCAAAACCAGCCTTACAAAACAACTAGTTAAACAATGTCATAAAAAGGGCTTGTAATTCCCTCAAAGGTTTTGTACTCCCTATGCTTTCTTTCAAACTACATTAAAAAACATGGCCTTCATAATTAAAAGATGTAAGTAAAAACAGAATATAGCTTGCAATTTTATTTCATTCTTCTTAAATATACAAGATTTTTTGTCACAATACTGTATTTTCAAAGCAAACAAAACAACTACCTTTTAACACTATGGAACTAGAATGACAGAGAATGAATGCAAGACATTCCCACAGAATATCTTATTTTATAAAAGATTTTTTTACATTTACAAGGTTATATTATCTATTTTTTTTATCTTGAAATCATCATGCCTCAACATAGTACTATTCACTGCTACGTAAACATTCATTTTCTGCAGATTGCAATCACTAAGATACAGCATAACCCTAAACATGAGGCAGCTCCTAATTTTCGTGTCCTCTTATGGCTAATAAGTAACACCACTGTCTCTTTATAGTCAGGGTAATGGGACAAGACTCAATGGTCCAGCTCACTGAGACCAAGCACCTGGCATCTGCTCCACAAAGGGACAAGGATGGGAGCATAAGCCCGGCACAAACAGCAGCTTCCAGTGCCTCCACACGGAGCTGTGAGCTCCCGAGCCTGCACCTCTGCCTCCACACTGGGCATTGCAGGCAGCCAGCCATGAGAAGCTTGGGATTACAGCCAACTCTTCACCTGCCTCCAGCTACTATCTCCTTCCACCTCAGCAGGAGCATTGGCCCATGTGATTCTGACTCTGAATTCGGGGCAAACCAAAATCCAAGTTAACTTTGGGGCTCTTTTCCTTTTGAAGAGACTTATCTTACATTTGCCTGAACAAAAAAGGAAACAGATAAGTTTCATCTGATCACGATAAAAGATGAAGTAGATTATTTAGAATTACCATGGCAAATGCAGGGGAGATACTCATGTGTGATTATCAGAGTCAAATATTTCATTGCAGCCAGAGAAGAAAACTGAATCTTGAAAACAGCTTCCCTTCTCTGCAACATTTCTGTAGGGATTGTTTGATGATGCAGTGCAGTCAGCTCAGACCAGGATTCTGGCCAAAACATATCAAATCTCCTGAAAAGAGGGAATGAAAGGGGAGAGGGATGAGGGACTTATATATACACATATTCATATATAAAATAATGGCACCTTGCTACGCCCGTTCTCTCCTTCTCCGCTCCTCATATACACACCATTCCCCATGGAGCTATTAAACTCAGTACAGCCCCTTAAAATTACTATAACCATCTGATTTTTATAACTTCCCACTCCAGGCTTTCATTAACCCCAGACTCACTTGATGCCAAGTCTTCCTTCCTGGAGCACCAAGGCTATGTGTGGAGTCCAGCTGGCGAGTCAGGGAGACTGTAAATTGGAAGAATGTGCTGGAGCTACCTAAAGTTGTGGTGAACCAAAGGAAAAGGACCAATTTCACAAAATATTTAGGAAATGGATAGAAGGTGTTAAAATATCTATTAAGAACTTAATTTGTGAAATGACATTCAGAGCACGAGAAAACCTAACATTAAGACAAACCAAAACCATCCCCCCAGACCTGATTCTGCACAGTGACTCATAAAAGCAGACCCTGAACAGTCACACCTATCATCATACATTTCCTGACTTCTAGAAATGCAGCAGCAACACAAAACAGCAGATTTCCCAATCTTGTTGATATGCCTCTTATTTCAAAGCTGCCAGACTTTAATTGCTTTTCAGCAACAACCTCATATGGCATGCCTTGGCTGGGAACATATTTTTATAGCCAGTTATAGCTCCCTATCTCCAAATGGAAACACTGACAAGTTTCTAATTCCAAAAATATTATCAGGAGCCATAAAAACATAAGTCTGCTTTAAAATATAACCTGTGACCTACAAAGTCATTCTTACCACTTTGTGTTTCAACATTTTGTGTGCTTTTTCAGGGTTGGTTAAATGTAAAAATTAGAAACTGAAAAAGAATCCCAGGTGCCAAAAGAACAGTTTTCCCTCACTCTCCACTATGGTCCTCATTGAACAGCTGCCTCCTTCATCTCCAAACCTGGAGAGAAAATAATTGTGGCATATACCTGTACAAAAACATGGTGCTATGCTTAGCTCTGCTTTGCTGCAAGCACTGTGAAACATATTCATTTCCCTTTAGCTTTTTAAAATTATTCATATATGAAAAAGACAGAAGGGTGCGTGAACAATTTCACAGAACAATTTGGGTTGGAAGAGACATTCAAAGGCCGTGTAATTCCAACCCCCTGCAATAAGCAGGGACATCTTCAACTAGAGCCGGTTCCTCAGAGCCCTGTTCAACCTGAATGTTTCCAGAGATGGGGCATCCACAAGTTCCCTGAGCAACAGGTTCTGGTATTTCACTAACCTCACTGTAAAAACATCTTCCTTATATCTAGTCTGAATCTACCCTCTTTTAGTTTAAAACCATTATCCCTTGTCCTATCACAAACATCATTCTTATGTTGGGGGCCCCAGAGCTGCATGCAACACTCCAAGTGGGATCTCAGCAGAGCAGAGTAGAGGGGCAGAAATCCCTTCCTTGCTGGCCATGCAGCCCAGGACTTGTTTGTCTTTCTGGCTGCAAGTGCACATTGCTGGGTGATGTCCAGCCTCTCGTTCACCAGCACCCCCAAGTCCTTCTTGGCAGGGCTGTTCTCAATCTGCTCATCCCCCAGCTGGGATTGATACTGGGGCTTGCCCCAATCCAGGTGCAGCACCAGCACTTGGCCCTGCTGAGCCTCATGAGGCTCCCATGGGTCCATGTCTCAAGCTTGTCCAGGTCCATATGGATGGCACCCCTTCCCTCAGGCATGTCACCCACAGCGCTTAGCTTGGTGTCTTCTGCAAACTTGTACTTGATCCCACCACTGTGTCAATACTGAGGATATTAAACAGCACTGGGCCCACTTGGGCCCCTGAGGGACACCACTTGCCACCACTGTCCACCAGGATATTAAGTTGTGGACCACACATCCTCTTCAAAGCACTGCAGCTGTTTATCTACAGACAGGTCTAACTAGATTCTGAAGTTGCCTCAAAACCAAACTATCTCACATGCAAAATTATCTGTTTACACAAAATCACACAAAATGTTCTGGTTACTCTAACTCACTCATAAAATAAATCTTAATGCTAGAGACATGAGCTCTGCCCCACTAAAATTCAAATAAAATCACCACTAATCCTTGACTCTGCAAACAACAATTAATCTGCCAATTCAACAATGATTGTTAAATGGAGAATTGATTAGAAAAAGAATTATAAAGTAGAAGAGAATTTTATATGTCACACTATCCTTCTACACCACTAGTGTAATGACTTTCTAAACAAAGTTTTCTAAGGTATTCTGTTCCCTCACTACATAACTCTTTACCTGAATCTACCTAATACTTCAAAGTCCTGTGATACAGAAACAGTCATTCTCATTTGCAGGAATGTTGAGAAAATATTATTCCACTTCACAGATCTTCCTGTTTCAAAGTCAGTTCTCATTCCAGCGTAGAATAACATAGGAATAAATAATTCAAAGATAAGCCAAGTTCTGGTGCTGCCCATCTGACAAGAGTATTTAATTGCACCAAGAGCAGGAACACAGGCACTTGGGAACTGGTATTGCAGGGCTTCCCAGGTACTCATGCCCTTCCAGCATATTTGAGGCTAAGGGAAAGCCCACATGGCTCAGCACCAGGACACACCAGTCTGCTCTCTCCACAGTGCCTGGGAAGCCAGTGGAAAAAGCAGCCAAAATCCTGACAGCCGTGGAACGTTGTGGTAAAGTGAGAGCTGCAGCGCACAGGAGCTGCCGCAATCACCACTCCAAGCTCCAGCCTCCACAGCATCTTTCCCGACTAAAAAATATTGCCCCAGGGAAGCCCATCAGACTAAGAGGGATTTATATGCCAGTGGTTTCTGCAGTGATTCCAAGATGGTCTAGACTGAGTTGTATGTAATGACCTGCTGACTGACAATACTTAAGTACACCCACATTTATTTGTCGGCTAGCAGCCTTCCAGCTATTGTGTTCATTAGTAGCCGTGTCTCCCTGACTCTCTGGAAGCAGACAGGCTGCAATGGAGTGCAAATACAAACACAGTGTATGTTTTAGAACCAGCTTATTTCTTAACCATATCCATTACATTTTACTTTGTTCTACACCTCTCTTTCTCAGTCCACAATAAAAGATATAGGATTAAGGAATTCTGACTTACAATTGGAAGAAAATTATCTATTATCAATTTATCTGTTATCAATCTCTAAGGATATTTATCTTTTGCCAGATAAATCACCTTAGACCTGAAACAGCACATTGGGAGACACAAATTAAGAAGTTACTTAGGATATGCTTTACTGCTGAACTTATTGGAGTAAGACTAGAGAACATGTAGTTTTCTAGTCTTATATAGTCTTCATAGAAGTTCACATATAACTACCATCTTCTTTGAAAAGCTGCTTGAAATCTCTGTTTTCCTTAAGAAAACACAGCCTTACTTATAGCTTTCTCCCAATGTAACACTCTTAGCTCTTAAATCCCTAGTTTTACTGCCAGTAATAAATAAGTGTATGGTTGCTGTCCAAACAATGGAATTGTGCTAAAATACAAGAACTTCGTCAAGGAAATTAAGTACTTTGGTATTGCCAAATTACCATTTCACCCTCCCCTTCACCTTCCTCACTCTATGTCACTGAACTAATTTTGGAACATAACACCTATCGTGCTTGGCTTTGTCCCAGACAAATTAACTTGAAATCATAATTTACCATTTATGAAGCCTTTTCAAAAAACATTTGGCTACCGAATCCCAGCTAGATTCCTTTTCACAAGAGTTTGCTTGAGCAAATGTGGTTTTAGACACCAGGAAAACAATTTATACCAAGGATCAGAGTAATATACCGAACCTTTCTGCAAAAGTAAATGCATTTTCATTATTAAGTGATAAAATATATGACTAAAACTTGTGGGCAGTGTTTTGATTGCAGCCTAGAAGCATTATGTAGTTAAAAACCTTGTTAAGTAGAGGAGTGGGCACACATATCACAGAAAACATACCTTAGCAGTCTTCTGTTTATGTTAGTCAACTAAATGACATATGCTTTGCACCCAAAAATCGTTTGAAAACCCACAAACAGTGCACAGCAAAGCAATAATGGATGTAGACTCTGCAATGTTATATCACTTATAAAAGAAAATCCTTGAACTAGAAACTGCATTACAGCCACTGATACCTCAGGAAGCTGCGGTTTGCTGCTTGGAACACTTCATTCATGTATTATTTTTAGGAATGTAGACATCTAAATAAAATTTTGTAGGGACACAAGGTTATCTAAGGGTGAAACTTAGTTTATCATGTCCAAAAACACAAGAGAAAAGGCATAGAGAACAGTAAGTGATACTGAGACAGTCTTTTTGAAGAATCTGGTGATTAGGAGAGAAAGAAAAGCGTGTCACAACTCTCTCAGTCCAAGTGCTGCTATTTGAAATCTGTACCACCACAAGGTTTAGAAGGAGTTTCAGCTAAAGAGATGATCTTTTCAACACCACTTCTTTTCAAGAATGGATTTCTTCCCCATAATAGCTGGTTAAGAAGCAAGAAAAGCCTTGGCTGGTAATGAGCAAGCTGAAGAGTTTTTCTGGGTTTATTCAGCTGATTGCTTTTCATTTCTAATTAAAAATGAGTAGGATCTTTCTCATAGCTTTGTTCCTACTGATGGCACAGGTACTGCTAGAGTCTGCTGCAGACACACAAACACCCCTAAAGCCTCCAACTGGCCCAACATAAACCTCTTTGTTGTACCAGCATCTGCTTATATTTGTCTTTTCCTCATAAAGAAAAGTTCCAGACAAATGCTGTCTTACCAGGTCCTCCTGCAGCCCCTGTACAACCACTTAGCAAAGCATGCATCTCTGTGGAACAACCTGCATTCTCTAATTAGGTGCACAGAGAATTAGGAATATGTCACTTAGGAAGCAAGACACTCAGGCATTTACATTTCCAAGTGCCCAATTAAATGGGTTCTGTAGCAGAGAAGCAGGTCACTTCAACTTTTTACCCCACTGGGCCATAAGCATGGTTGGTCTGAGGGCACATGGGACCATCAAGGGCATTCAGAAGGAGTTTCAACAAGTTTGTAGGGAGATGGCTGTGCAACAGTTTTACAGGAGAACACATATGGGGAAAATATAGACAAAATTTTCAAAAATGAAAATTATTCCATCACATTCACACCATTTTCCTGCTATTCCACCTTGAATATATCACAAGCAATCTTGCTCCAGGCCAGGATGCATTTGACTTGACACCTTTATTTCAGTTCTTTACTTTATGAGATGCATATTAACAAAAGAGAAGCAGAAATTCAGTAACAAGGAAGCCCAGATTACAGTTCAACACAGAAGTTTTGTATGCTGCAGATATTTTCCCTATCTTTAGTTCTACTTGACAATAAAATGGCAAATAAGTTTGTGTAGTAAAATGCTTAAAACCATTCCTACTACCTTCTTTTATAACCCACCCCATGGTCTTTTCTTGGCTCCACAGTCCACCTTTGTTTGATGGAGAGGCTGCAGGTTACGTTTAAACTCTGTACTGAGCCAGTAGAACATTTACCAGCACTCAGCTGATTTAGTCATTTAATCATAGGAATTTTATATACTTTGGGGATTGCCTTTCCCCTGTTTGCATTTTAGAAACTGTGCCATTCCCACCCCCACCAATCCCGCTGCGTACAGGAAGTCACACTCCTTTTCTATCAGTGGGATTTTATGCTTGTGTGTCTCTGTGTGCCTGCGTCTGTATCCAATGTTAAACCACTTCCTCAGGCTTCAAGGAAAGGTTCTTGAAGAAAGTAGTGTGCAGAGGAGTGGATGTAGACCAAAAATTCCCGTGCAAAAAGGAAGATAAAATAAATGCTAAGGCAAGTAAAGGAGTTTGTTAACAGTCTGTTTCATGGTGCTTGTTGAGCTCAGGTCTGGACGATGGATTATTGGATGAATTCTTCTACTATGAAAGCCTTCTCAATGCTTTTAGGGATGCTTCAAATTTTGCCAAAGTATGTTCTCTGACAGTCCGCAGTTCTAAGCTTACTTCCCAAATGTCAGCTGCCATTTGTGCATGATGTTGGGGCAGAGTAGCTAGTAGGATCCAGCTGGAAGTTAACAAGCTGAATCTGGCTCTGTGCCTTTTCCCTGGAGGAGGCAAACCAGCCAGCTGCCTCTCGCACAGCTGGGCTGGGAGCATCTGCCACCCCGCAACGTCACAGCCTTGGAGAAACCTCAGCACTGCACTTTTCTCAACTGGAAGAAGGGAGTCAGCAGAGCTACAAGTTGCTGAGGGAGGGACGGAGGGAGGGAGGGAGGGAGGGAGAATGAGGAGAGAAGCAGCAGACCTTGGCCTCCAACACTGATGCTGCTGTCTCCCAAGAAGAAACCCAAACCTACTTCATAGGCCCAGTGGTTAGGGCCAGACTACCTTAGGCTAAATAGAGACTTGACCATGAGATCTCCCATGGTAGTATGTTACCTGCAGAGTCCTTAAAATGGAAGATCAAGAAAAAAAACTCATTGGAATTAGACCAAAAAGGCTGAAATTATTAACTCCTATTGCAAATCCTCAAACCTTCCCTCTTGCTTTGCAGTAGCAAGTGGATAGATGACACTTCACACAGCCTAGAGATATCTTGAATGTTTTCCATCCCTTTGGAGAGGAGTCCCACAGTGGCACTCAGCTGGAAAGGCAGGGAGTTGTCAGGTTCTCTGAGGCACAGAAAGTGTTACTGGAGCCCTCCTGGGCAGCTGCAATATTTCTGCCCATTCATCAGCTTTTCCTCAAAGGCCTCTGCAGCTCAGGAGATCTCCCTCCGAATGCATTTTTGGCATAAAATAATTCACCAGCAGAAATTAACAGGTTATGGTGAAGTGGGCTTTGGAACAGGAAAACAGAAGTTAGATATCCTGAACACATCTGAAAATGTCACTTTTGATAAAGAGGACTGATCAACCAACTGACTTCTTTTTTTAACCAATCTCCACCTGCTGGCAGTAGGTATGTTTCGACACTGCAATGCAAGAGAACGCAAAGAAAAGTACCTGACCTTAGAAAGAGGAATTAATACAAATTTCAGAAAACAATGCCCAGAAAGGAAAGCTATACATACAAACACACTCAATCTCTGTGGCTGAACAGGTCCACTATTGGCAGCAGAGACACACTCTTGTAAAAAAAGGGGAGACCACGACTCAGTGGGACTAAGGAGGAAAAAAAGGCAGACAAAAACCCAGACTGACATGGGCTCCTACTGCAATACCCCAAATCACTTCATTCTCAAATAGAGAAGATGATTAAATAAAACTGCATTTAGAAAAACAAGGAGAGAGTTAAATATATTATTTTTGTTACAAAGTAGTTTGGAGAGTCTAAAAGCAGTTACTATATCAGTTTAGTCTTGAACTGTTTAAACAAAGGATTAGTCTCATCTCCTTTTGGCCACTGCTCTTGCACAGCAGCAATCTCAAAATATCATGTATCAACATAAACAAATAAAAATGCATCCAAAAGTGAAAAAGTACATCCAAATGTATCTAAATGTCTTCAGAAATATCAGGCACAAAGTCAAGAGAGAACAGACTGGTTTTTGATAAACTGATACATAGACTTCTGACTGTATCCAGAAAGTGCACAAATGGAAGATCCTGGTATACAGCTGGAGAAAAAAAAAAGAAGTTAATGTTTCTAAACCACAAAATAACATCTGCTTACATATGTGGTGCAGTTTCAAATATGTTCCCGAGAGAGCTCCCATCTGCAACACCCATCTTTACGTACTTATTGTGCAGAGCTTTTCCACAGATTAAGAGCTGCAACTTCTGAAGAAAGCACCATGATGGAGAGACAAGGCAAATTCTGTTCAGCTCCAATGGTAGTTGGAGGAATTCACTACCAACTTAGTCCACCTCACCAAGCAATTTCATGAAAACAGTTCCAACATGGTCAAAATGGAAAGTGTACTGACACTCCTTACTTCCAGTGGTCTTGAAACCAGCCTTGTTTGACTGGATATTTGAAATCAGTTACGTCGGTACACATTTAAATTTGTTTGGAAACATCAGTATGGAAAGTAACTTTCCAAGTTATAGCAGAGTTTAGGCAATATATGGTACCTAAGAAGCATGCTTGGGACAATAAATCAATCCATTAAGCCACGTCCCAGAGATCTGTTCTTTCACTTGACATCAAACAGCAGGTACCTGTTCCCTCCTCAGCTGAAGTGGCACAGAGGAATACCCCAACCCTTCCTTAGCTGCACCGAGTAATATTTATCAACAATTGCTAACAGGAATAGTAGGTGTTTGAAAGAGAACTAATTAATCTAATGGTGTGTAAGGAGTTGCAACATATGCCACTCTAAAAATCTAACCTTAATGTACAGGTGCATGCAAGTCTAATATGTTCACCTGCGTGTGACCAGTAACTTTGCCATAAGCAAAATTACACACTCAGTTATATGAAATCAGATCATAAAATGGGAATTCTCAGTTTTCCACTCAAATACCATTGGAAATCCCTATTTTTTTGTAGTAGAGAGGGGAAAAAAATCCTAACACTTGAGAAACTAAATTAAAAATCTTCATAGAAATAAAAGTTAATTTGCTGAACATATTTTCAATAAATCCTTCAAACCCATGAAACACGAGTCACACCAACTCTCAAAGAACTTTTAAAAACCACTTTACAAACTCCCTTTGATCAACACTGGAGACATAAAACCCACCTACAAGGTCAGCTGTAGAGAACATCAAGAAATACAGGGGCCACACAGAAGCACTTGCCTACACAGACAAAACAAATACAACGCATATAAGATTTCAACACATTTTCAAGTCTTTTTAGAGTTGGCAGAAAAATACATGTTCCCTTGAGTCTCATTGAAACTATAAACTTTACCCAGGCCTCAGCTTTGAGTCTGTTGAAATAACTGTGTTTTCCATAGTGTATTTTATGTTGACTACAAATGTTGGAAAAAAATACATACGCTCTTGCCTTTTTATTTTTTTCCTTTTTCCTCTTTGCTGTCCAAGTCAGTAGGTGAACATATGGGACTATGCAAAGAACAAACTATCACACACTGTGGAAACTCCAAAACAAACACATCACAATGTAAGTACTAGAGATAAAGAACAGAGACTACAATCAAAATAAAAAATAGGAGTTAAACAGAAGGCAGAAGCCTGTCGGGCACCAGTGCCAAAAGTAAAATAATTTAAGAGCCAATCCATAGTCCCACCCATCTACCAAAAAAAAGGCCAGGGTGGTAACTATATAGAGCCAGACAGGAACTAGAGAAAAACAACAACCTATTCACAAATACAGAATACTATGGAGAGGTTAATACTGCTATGGAAGAAAGCATACTAAGATTAGAAGCTTAGGAGAACGTCTTTCTGGGCAATCCAGAAATTTAACATACTATGGCAAGATGCTCCACAAACAATATTGCTGAATAATTTGAAACTTTTAAGTTGCTTTGACAGAATTGGAGATAAGCAGTTTTCTTCATTTGTTTAGGTATTTTCATGAGCTCATTGATAGTTGTGAGAAAAAGGATGTCACTCACAGAAGTGTGTTAGCTTTGTGCACTTGAAGGCTTGCAGGATATATTGACTCCAACTTTTGTGAAGGTCAGGATTAGAAAATACAGGAATGAAGAACAGGACAGGACCTGTGTACATTGCACAATGTAAAATACATGCTTAGGTTTCACCATAAAAATGTTTTTCTACTATAGCCCTTTATCATAATGGAATGATACTACAAAAAAAAAAAAATCACTGAAATTTCAGTCTTTAGACTCTATCAAAACTTCCCAGATGAGAGCCCATCCATTGGCATCCCAAGCCTTGACAAAGGTACTTCTTTTCAGAAATTCACAATTCAAAATTTTTTGTTGCTCTATGATATTAAAACAAACATTCTGCTTTACTAAAGTTTGTATGGTGGCTTTATTTCCAGCACAGAGATCCTGGGTCATTCTCAAGTCATAAACAAGTATGCCCTAGTAACAATATTTAGTGATCTGGGGATGGAATTCACCTCAGCAGCTAAAACTTTGAGGATACATTCTTAGGTTAGCCCTTTGGGATAAGCCAAACTACCCTTGGAGATGCTCATCACATTCCACTGACTGGAGAGGAACCTAAAAGCTAAGGAGGATGAGCATCCCTGCTGAGCTGCCCATTTTGTTTCAGTGACTAATGGCTAAGTCAGACAGAGCCTAAACTTCAGATGGCTACATTTAAATGAAAGGTGTCCCTCTCTAAACTTCAATTTAAGGCAGTGTTGTGCTTTGCTGTACAAAGGGAGCTACACTTCAGGGGTAGGTGCAGAGACACTTGCCAATAGTCCCTGTTTATTAGGCAGCAGCTCCAAAAATACCTCATTTACCTAAATATCTAACTGGAGAAATTGAGAAGCTGCAGTAAAATGTAGATGATTACTATTATTATTTCCCTAGAGGTTTTTAAATATCTGTTTTCTGTACATTTGGCTGGGAACGATGGTCACTGATCAGCACACGAGTTCATTACATCTCCCTGAAGTTACCCCTAAATACACCCTTTTATTGCAGTTTATTAATCACATTTAAAACTCCTTAACCATGTAAGAAAATTACTTCAGGCTTAAATTTCAGTACAATTGCCTTTCAGTGGCTGAATTTCCAACTTTGAGATTTAAGGGGATTTTCTGGAGTTTAATGCTTTTTTGTACATATGTGCCCTTAGCATTACTGTACTGTTATGCTATAGGAAATGAGGGACTCGTGCTTAGAGAACACCAGCTTCTTGTTAAATTCAATCAGCAGACAAACAATTGTGCCTTTGTCACAGAAGCCCAAGTTAAAATGCATAAGGATCAGATAATGAAGAAAAAAATAATCTTGTATGACACAATATGCTTTCACTTTATTTAAGAAGTGAATGCAGAGGCTCTAAGTCAGATGCTCTGGAAGCAAAGCAGTTTAAATGAGTGTATTTTATAGGCTAAAATATGCTTAAGCAGCTGCATGTTTATAACAGCATATACCACATTAAAATTAAGCTAAAATCAGATTCTTTCTGTAGTCTTAAATATAAAAGAGAAGAAAACAAAACTAAAAACAAATAAATGACCTTAAGTTCCAGAAATAATTTTAAAATTTAAGGAAGACAGGTTAAAATAATCAGACTTCATTTTCAGAAACAAATTACCATCTCAACATCCTTGTCTTTTATGTTCTGAATATGTAACAGGAAGTGGGAATTGTCAGAGGTATGTTCAACTATGCCTAAATTATAGCTATAAAGCCAGCTAGCCTAGTTGTTAGAGAACTTCTAGTTAGAACCTACTCAGATTACATGCAGATAATAAAAAGAATTAAGCTAGGAAGCTGAAGGGTTTTTTTTGCCCAAGTTATTTAAACATGAATCCAATTACTGAAGTTTCATGGAGCAGCTGTCTCACTCCATTCAGTTTTCCCTAAAACAAAGATGATATGGCTATATTGCAGTGCTGAACAATCCTGAGTTAATGTGGGCAAAAGAAATCTCTTCTACAACATTCTGCTGTGGGAGGGGGTGCGGAAGAATCCCTTTTAACACAATAAAAATGATGATGATATAATGAATAATTATTATGGGATTTTATAGCTGGAAGGCATGGTAGTTATTTCAAAGCCATTTGTAACCGACAGCCTTATAAAAAGCTAGAATGTATTACATATGTGCAGGAGGTAATTGCAAGCATGTATTCAATCCCAACATCTGAAATAACTAATGCATAATGTTTGATACTCCAGTAACTACTGCTTGATGAAAAAAGTGAATTTACAAATAACTGAACTAATTAATAATCAGCCCTTTTTGAAGGGAGAAATGATGACTTATAAATAAACTTTCATGAGAGGACATCGCTCCTGTCCTTCTCTGATAGCTACATCATTCTCTTCCAGCATCAATCTTTTTTTTTTGGTGAAATGCAGAATCTCCAATGGTATTGCCAACACTTAAGATATGGGAGAATGGGACCCTAAATATACAGGTCCTGGGTTCCTGTGCTAAATAAAAGAGCAAGAAATAGCATTTTTTTCCTTAAAAACTATGAAGGAAAAATAGATGAAGCAATGTCTAAGTTTGAGGTCAGTTTGTAAACCGGCCTTGAAATGCATGGGCTACTTCACAGAGCAAGAACTGTTCAAATTTTTTGCTTTATTTCCCTTGCTTTATAGAAATATCAGCAATTCCAGTAAGTTTTGAGGAAACTGTTTTACTTCATTATCCCAAGGGAACACTGTGATATCACTCAAGAAGTGGCCCATATGCCTTTCTGTCTCTCCAGGATTTAAAAATAGACCCATGCTGCTGTTCTTCACATGTAGCAAAATAACATTTGGTTTGGTAAGTGATCTCCCTGTCCTGATCTCTCTCCCTGCCTGTGAGCTTTATCATCTTATTTCCCCCACACTGTTTTGCTGACGAGGAGCGAGAGGCTGGGCAGGCATCTGACCTACAGTCAAGGTCAGCCCACCATGCTCGGACACATGCAGCCATCCTGAGATGAAGTGTGAATATCCATGTGGACTATGGAAGTGGGAGATGCATCTGAACACGGGGCAGCTGCTTTGAAAAGAAGAATGAAATACTCTGAATATGATTTTGAGAGGGTCAACTACGTGTAGTAAAAGAGTTCCTTTCAAAGTCAGTCTACTTTATTTTTTTTAAAAAAGCTTAACATTTCATGGAATTAATAATTCAAAATGAAAGGTTTTGAATGAAAATAATAAAAATATTAATATTAATATTAATAAGTTTTTTCAAGAGAATCTTGGTGCAGACAATTTTTATATGCTTTGTTTGCAAAATTTTTAATTTTCACATCTCAACAGAACATAGTAAGAACTTCGAAAGTATGCAGTAACTCCCTTATATGTGCTCACATACTTACAAACATACACATTTACATACACTATTCTGAAAAGCACAAATCATTTTAATTCAAAAACAGATGATTAGCTTCCTGTCTAGGCCCTGTTAATAGAGCCACGGTCTTTGTTTTCTACCAAAACACGCTTTTCTCATCAGCGTTCGCCTATGCCAATGTCCAGAATTCCTGCAATCAACTTCCATCAATGGCTTCTGCCTGCCCCCTAGAAGATGTGTTGGTGCCGCTGGGCAGTTTTGATCCACAGAGCAGCAGACCCAGACAGGTGTGAATGGAGAAGCAGAATATCCTGGTATGATGTGGGTGTGCACATTTCTCACCAGCCTGTGCTCCAGGAGTGCAAATGAAAGAGGGCAAATTGCTACCGTTTTTAACCTGGTCCCCATGGCAATATTGATCAAGAGTCCAGTCATCTGATTTTCAATATGCAAGAAGACCACAGGCTAGGCCAGGCAGCACACATGTACAGTCACTGGGTTTGGAAACACTTCCAAGCATAAGTACAGTTTTGGGGCAGGGGGAGAGGGAGGGGAAACAGTGGAGGGAAGGAGATGCAAGCCATCAAACCATTTAAAAAATGTGGCCCTAGCCTAGCTACCCCTTATTACCTTAGCTATTTATAACTTAGAAATTATGAGCAGAGCTGTTTTATTAAAATGCTTAACCACTTTTAAGAAATAGTTATTAATATTTCAATATCACAAATTATCACTGATACAGGAAGATTGCACTCTATGTTCCTGTGTTCCTAGATACATCTACTATTCTAGTCTTTATTCTGAAAGAGCATAAGCTAAGGTATGCATTGAATTGATTGTTTTAAAACGCAAGTGACATACTTGAAAAGCTGCTGCTTGTTCAAAATGAGTTCTTCCTCATGAGCAGGGATATTGCATTTCAGTTTCCAGGAATTTAAAGGGACAATGCAACCAACACTGATGCCTGTTCATTGTATTAATATAAACTATATTCCTTTTAGTTTGAATCCATTAATGAATTAATCTTTGTCAGAAGTGTCTATAAAGGAGGTTCTTAAAAGACCCCAAGGACATTACAGCACTGATGGTTTACCATTATGTGGTATAACAAAGTTTTACTTAACCAGTTCTAAAAGCAGACATATGGAGTCCATTAAGCCCCTCTCTTTTTTGTGGTGTAATTCTGAATGGCTGTATTATACTACTTATTTAAAATATGGATTGTAACTTCCACCACCAATTAATAAGAGTTCTACACAGTGCATGCAATTTGTAAGATGCACAAACTTTGTCCATCAGCACCTAAAAGTTAAACATTCTTGAGAACTGTAGTTCAGTTAACTGTTACAAATAGAAGATTATTATGATGAGATCCAACAAACTTTGACACTGATTAAGCCAGGGACACACAATTTTGTTGTTGTTAAAGTCAGTGAATAGGCTCTTCTCCTGTAAATCCCCTGATATTTTGAGTACTTTTGTTTTTGTTTTTTTTTTTCATGTATACATTGTTACCCTCTGTCACACATGCATAATCATTCTCAACCACAATATTCCCAAGTAAAGAATTTCCACTTAGTTCTTAAACAAATATTTTAAAAAAAGAATCTCACATATGAAACTAATCAGCTCAACTGATTTCCCTTCCACAGTAAGAACTCCCTTCTTCACTGTTCCTTCCACTTGGTGCCACATTCTGCTCCCTTACTTTAGCATTATCTTTTACCACCTTCATTTCCTTATTTTTACTCTTTAGGGTCCTGATTAAAGTATTTAGGCCTTGATCTTACATGCAGTTCCTGAATTAAGTGGAGTTCATCACAGACCTACAAAATACCTTGCACTATACCTTACTTCAAGATAAGGGTTACAATTAACAAACCCAAGAGGCAGGGAACAAAGTGCACACTCAAGATTCAAGGGACTATGTTCTTGTAATGTGTCCTACCCCAATAAGGAGCAGCATGAAAGTAAAGTTTAAGAAATATTTAGAAAAAGATAGCTGCACTGCACCTGTATGCATACATATATATATATGGGCTGTCAATCAAAATGTATGTCATCCAAAATTACAGCAGAGGGTAACTAAAAGAGATAAGCACAGGAAAACATTCTTATTTTTATTCATCCATTTATTGCTATGAAATGTAGATAAAATGCTAAGATTTAATAAATTGCTCAAGTAGTTAAGAAGGAATATTTTCAAAGTTATAAATGGAAGTAAAGGAACTAACTCTGCTACTGACAACTACAAATTTTCAAGTCCATACAACCACCAAATTCAACTTAACATACGTTGAATACCAAGAAGTTTGAGCTTTTGCTGGGAGTTCTAAGAGAATCTGAAAGTCCACAAACAAAAAATCTCTCACACAGATGCTGGCCATTAGAAATAGATACATTGAAGAAAATGGGAGGGAAGAGAAGACCACACATTCCTGGCACTGGAAGAGAGAGGTTGCCCAGAGAAGTTATGGATGGCCCATCCCTAGAAGCGTTCAAGGCCAGGGTGGATAGAGCTCTGAGCAACTTGGTCTACTGAAAGGTGTCCCTGCCCATGGCAGAAGGGGTTAAACTAGATGATCTTTGAGGTCCTTCCAACCCAAGCTATTCTGTGATTCTATGATTCAAGACTGCTATCCTCACGTGCCAACCTGCAGCCTGTGAAGTGTTACAGGGCCACCAAGATGAGGACGTGCAAGGGTCTTTACTGGGCAGATCCACTGAGGTCCCACTGAGCGCATCATCTGCTCAGTTCACATCTGGAGGAGACCAAGAGCAGATGATCATATCCTGGAAGATGTTGGTGGTTAACACACATCAGCACCTGTTAAACATTACAAACACAGCTAAACTTAGATGAATGTAAGGTTCCCAATTAAATGTTCAAATCATACTATCACCTGCAACTTCATAGTGACACTTTTCCAGCTTTTCCATTCCTGTTTTGGCCTCATTGGCTTATCCTGAATATGAAAGAGAAAGATCCTCTCCACATGAACCCCAGAGAATACTTTCCTTTGAAAACCAGTTCTTACACTTTATCTCCTTTCTCCAGTTATGAAACCTTGGGTACTTCATAGAGCAATCATATAACCAAGAATTAACAATCAAATATAACACACAGCAAATATTCTCAGATGAGTCACTGTACTCTGTACATTCTCGATTTGCTGGTTTCTTTGCTGAGCAATCATCAGCTAATTACTGGGCTAACTATAGAACACCAAAATAGTTACATCTGCTCAGACACAGCCACGAAGGAAAGAAAAGATTTCTCATTTCGTACTTGAGTTAAAATGAAAGTGTACATAATGACAGCTTTCAAGAGATCTCATTAAAACTTTGCTTCAGCTATTCCCAATTTTTGACACAAGTATGTCCTTTATGTTTTTGAGAGGACTGCACAGCTCTATTAACTAATGCCATAGCCCTACCTTCAGGGTACTCTCCCAGGTCTTGTAATACATTTGAGCAGCTTTGCGCTCCCCAGTTCAATATCTGGAAAATTCCAATAGATCAGGTAACATTACAAAAACAGAAACAATCCTTTCTACACATTATTTGGTATGACTTTTTTCATGGCTTTTGCATCCCACACACATAAATTGATCAAGGAATAACATCAAATGCTACCATGGCTGTTTACTGGTCTTTTAGACGTGAAAGCCTACCTAGTGGACGGGACAGAGCTGGCCACCATACAGCAGCCTGGGATTCATAGCCAAGATCTCCATACCCAGGAAAGTTTCTGGAGTGTCCTCCACTGCATCAGCAAGCTGTTAAAACCATCACTGTATCAACACAGAAATGTATCTCTCCCCACTGACAGTTGTTCAAATGGTGCATTTGGCAAGAGAACTTGCCAAAAAGGCGACTGGCTTGTGTTCAAGGAAAGCAATACAACATGGACAGCAGGCAAACAAGTCATGCTGCAACAGCAGCTCTTAAAAGTAGCAGGGGGGAAAAAAAGGAACCCTAAGCTTTTTTCTGAGGGTTCTCGTCTTTTTTTTTTTTTTTTTTTTTTTTTTTTTTTTTTTTTTTTTTTTTTTTTTTTTAGGAAGTGTAAGAGGAATCTGCTACTGTTGCAGCTACAGGTAGGGCTGCTGGTGGATATTCAGTTTCCAATTATTTGTTACAACACAGCTGAGAGCAATTAGACAGTTTACGTATGACTGGTAGGAGCCCAGTGCACATTATGTGGACCATCAGGTCCTGCAGCCTAAACACAGTTCTTGATTTAATGGATAAATGAATTTTGCTAAACCACTTCAAATAGAGGAATGTTTTCTGAATCTGTGTGCAGGCTGTTAATATAGTTCTATGAAGTCTCATTCCAAAGAGATCACAGCACACTTTGTCAGATGTAATAAAAACTGCACCCCAAAATCCCACACCAATGAATTTGGTATTGTTTTCTGGGGCTGCTTGTAAGCTTCTAGACTGACATCTTGTTCGGCAATTGTTCTTATTTCCACTGAATGATACTTTCTATGATAATGGTCTGCTTTTCATGAAAAGGGTGGGGGTTTTTTTTCCCTATTTCTTTGCCAAACCTCGACCATCAATAGAAAGCACCTTTTTGTTTTTCTTCACTAAGTACACTGATTCCTTCACTCTATCCTTCCACATTCTCTGCTGTGGAAGCATAGTGTTCTTGGTCCTAAAAGAAAGGTCTGAGGATTAAGAAAGGGACAAATTAAGGCTACAGATTCACTGTATCTCTTACTGCTCAATTGCCAGTGCCATGGAACTTGTCTTATTCTTACAAAAGCCATTAATGAAGACCTGAAATTTCTGCTATGCTGTCTCTTAAGAGAAAGAAAATTATATAGCAGCACACTAATGCAATACACTAATTTTGCTGCATTATTAAAACAATAATTAATCTATCACTAATTTGGTGATTTCAAAAGAATGTCTCCTCCATTTATAAAAGGACTGTTCTTTCACTTATGCAAATGTACTAAAAATATGTCTGGCTTGGAAGCCAACACACAGAAATATCTTCAGGACAAACTCCACAGAGTAGAAAGCGAAACTTTATAAAAAAAAACATTATGACTTTCAGTATAAACAATACAAATCTCTACAGCACACAGTGGGCTTGATGCACTCTGGGTGAAAGAACCTATTTCAGGACAACAGGTCCATTTATGGACTTCAAAAACTTTTGAAACCCCACAAACCACCACTGTAAGCAGTTGTGTGAGCAGGCAGTCTGGTCCCGGGGCACCTGGTACAGAGACCCTGATGGGGCCCAGCAAGGAGCTCCAGGTTTCTGCAGGGTTGGAGTGGAGGCAGCAGCTGAGCTGAGCCCTCTCTGCATCCTGTCCTGTGCCAGAGGAAGAGCCTGTCCAGGAGCAAGTGCTGAGGGACAGGCTGCCTCCTGGGGCAAGTCCAGCTTAACAGAGTGGGATTTCTGGAGGAGTGAACATCTCCCGAAAGCAGCTGTGAGTCCAGCCCACACATTTTGTGCACCATGTGGGAGCTTGAATTGATTTAATCTGGCAAAGAGGATCTGAAAAGGGGCCTAAGCTGTCCTTGGCACCCAGTGAAAAGTTTGTTAAGGGTTGGTCCATGTTGGCCATGTTTCCAGGCTCTCCGTGGGGAGGCTGTGCCAGATGAGATGGAAAAAGGCTGGGGAGCTGCTGGAC
>JAYDZK010000113.1:134086485-134100500 GCA_034509185.1 Euphonia xanthogaster
TATTGACTGAACACACACCAGCATGTAGACCATTGCATTTATGGCAATGATTTGGATAGTAAACTGGAAATAGTATTTGGATAGTAAACAGTAATCAGGAAACTGATTTATGTGCTTACTATCCTTCATAATAACCATATAAAAGCCTAGAGATTAACACTAGGACCAGTTAGCCACACATATCACTGATATAATTTAAACTGCATTGTGATAAAACACTACCCTCTACACCAGAGGTACTGAGGCACTGAAGGGAAAGACAGACCTGCAGTGCCTGCTTAAGCTGCTCAACATTTATTTAAGAAAAACAGAGAGAGGAAAAAAAAAAACTTGTAGACACACATGCAAAAATCTGTTATGGGGTGGTGGTGTAGAAGAATCTGGTTTTAAATACACTGACCAGCTCCATTGGTAAGAGAACCAGGCACCTTGGATTCAAATTTCATGCTCTCACCACTAAACCACAATCCCTGCAGAGCATTTAAGTAAAGCTGTAAAATAGAACATCAAACAGCAAATGCAAAACTCTAGGATGTACTTGAATATTATCAAGAGCATTCAACTAATCAGATTTCTTCTTAGCTAAAAATACATAAACAAAAGAAAAATTATTCCACAGAGCAGAGTATCATGGAGCTCTCTACATGCTTACTACAAGGACAGTGTTTCTGTTACAAACTGAGAATGAATGAAAAAAAAAACAAGAAACAAATAATTAACAAACAGTGATAATTTTGTTTGTGGCTAAACAAAATGGTTAAAACTTAGTCACAATTTCATAATTTATGAAATGGTATGAGTGATATGAGATGCAAATGCAAAAGAAGGTTAACTCTAAATAGTTCTGACATTAAATCATTGCAATATAAGTCTCTTGAGAGACATGCTATTCCACCACAGCACTGCATTTCATTGTGTGCTTTTTCTCATTACATATCCACCAAACTTAACTGTAACTTAAGGTATTTTTAAGATCAAGCCCAGTATGGCACACGCTATGCAGAAGCCCAAAAATATAGACTCAATTACCATTCTGTGCAGAAAAAGAAAATTTGCAACAAAAATTTTACATCAAAATTTTTATACTGAGCAAAAGCATTGCTCACTCCAGCAGCAAGGCTTCAGAGGAAGGTATCAGAAATCTCCTGTTGGTAAAGGCAAATTCATCTCCCAACTAAGAGTATTCCCAGTCTGTGATACTCAAGTCTATATCTAGAGGCATGAGATTAAGTAATTCCTAAAAAGACCCCTATAATCTTAATAAGAAAATTTGTATTTTTTCATTGCTATGTAGAAGTATTACCTACTTTACCATTCAATAGTCAAACCTCAGATTTAGCAGGCATGGCTATAGGGGCCTGCTGTGGTGAACATCTGTCTAGCTGCATAATGTTGGCACAAACAGTCATTTAATTTTCTTCAGCCTCTATCCCAGCTCTGTAGCAGGCTTGAATAAAACAACAACATCACTTGTGGCTTGTTTTTTCAGAGTTGCTAAGCATCCCAATTGTCATTCTCTTTTAATTCATTTTGTAACCCCAGGACTCCATTTCTACACCTCTAAGAGACACCCATCACTTCAGGGAGGTGCATGGGAAAGCATTCTGAGCACTCTAAAACACTATCACCAAACAGAAGAACACATGATTTTCACAATCACAGTAATCAAGTTATTAAGAATAAGGTCACTGGGTTTGCTAACATCACAAAATCAGAAAGCAAATACCATGGTGGATGAAGTACCATTGCTACTAGCTACTCCACTGGGTCTTCTCTTGGAATTGGAAGTGTCAGTGCATGTATTTTTTTGAAGCTGTCCACATCTATGGATATGAACTACACGTGTAGCTGCTTATCAGCTAGAGTGCATACACTGAGCTCCCAGCAAAGATAAAAGCAACAGAATGCAGATGAAAAAACGTTGACTTTAGTAATTAGAAAAAGCCAGCTGCAGCTAATAAGGAGAAGGAATGTTAAACTGAGACCTTCTTATGTTTTTTTTTTTTAACTTACTACATCTGAGACACAGAAGCCAAGTAAATCACTGGACTCTTTCACTGCAAGACTGCTGGTAGAGAACTGTGCATAGAAAAACTACTGTAGTTGATCTGGTAGGAACACAAGCCCTAAATGGAGGTCTTCCTTCAGGTCAAGCTTTGGCAAATTCTAATCCTTCTCAGGTGACATTACATGTATTCAACTACATCCAGTTGATCTCTTCAAATATTTTCCTTCCTCTCCTCCTTAAGCCTTCCAGAGTGTGTTTAAGTAGCACACACTAATGTTATTTTACCCAATGAGCCTCATGTTTCATCAGGCTCAATATGCAGCAGTTTCACTTAGTTGCTGCTTGGAAAGCAGTTAGAGAAAAGCTCCCTTCCAAAGCTGAAATAAACCCCTACATATTGATGCCACTGCTAATTACAATAACTGAAATAAAAGTTGAAAGAAGCAAGACTTTTTCCAGGCGTCTGAAGGAAGAGTTAAATTAAAGAGTTCTCAAATATAGCATCAGCAAATTGACAATATCCCAGAGCAAGCACCATCTCAGGAACATCCACTCTGCCTGAGAGAGACTGACATCACCCCCAGATTTACAACAAAATGAGGGAGACCAGAGTTAGGTCTAGTATCTTAATTATTACATTCACAGTGCACTCTTTGGTATCTGTAAATATTTGAGAGAAGAAAAATGGGAGAGCAAGGAACTCAAGGGATGGAAAATCAGCATGACAGAGAATCCTATTTTTATGACAACCAGTGCTACTGCTAAATACCAAGACGATTCTCTAGGTTGATTTTAGTATTCCAACAACATTAAGAGGATTGCAACTGCGCATGATCTGTCACTTATCCTAAGGATTCCTAAAGGGAAGGAATTGCATGTTTCCTCTCCACAGCTGGCTATTACTAAAAAGAAAAAAGCCGGCTCAAGCCAGGTACCCAATACATTTCTAAACTGTCTTTCACAGAATGGCTGAAGTTGGAAGAACAATTTGGTTCTTTTTGCCTCCAGAAAGGTTGGGCCTTTGGTTTGGAACCAAAGGTCCAATTATCCTGTTCAAGTAGGGCCAGACAAATGCAGCTGCCCAGGACCACACATGGATGACTTTTGAGTATCTCCATGGACAGAGATTCCACAACCTCTCTGGACAACACATAGCAGTCCTCAGTCATCTGCACTGTAAAAAATTATTTCCTGATGTTCAGAGGGTACCTGCTGTGTTTCAGTTTGTACTCATTGTTTCTCCTGTCACTGAGCACCAGGCAAGTGCCTGGCCCTGACCTAATTGCACTCTCCCTTTCAGCTACATTGATGAGAACCCCTTTGTGCCTTCTCTGGGCAGAACAGTCCCAGCTCTCTCAACCTTTCCTCTCAGAAGAGATGCTCCAGTCCCTTAATCATCTTTGTGTTCCTTTGTTGAACCCCCTCTAGCACTGAGGAGCCCAGAGAAGGACACAGCATTTAGCCGTGCTTCACCATAGCTGACTAAGGAGGAATGATCCCCTGCTGGCAATCCAGAACACCCCAAGCCTTCCTTGCAGCAGGGGCACATTGCTGGCTCACGTTCAGCACAGCACCCACCATGCCCCCCAGGGCCCTTTCTGCCAAGCTGCTTTACTGCTGATTGCCCCCCACTTTCAGTGATGTCTGGGGTTGCTCTTTCCCAGGTGCAGGGCTTTGAATGTCTTGCTGAAGTTTGTGAGGTTTCTTTTGATTTCTCTAGCTTGTTGATCTCCCCTGGACTGGGGGTATTTTCCAGAATACTGCTGGCACAAGATGCAAATAACAAGACATTTTTAGGAGGAGAACAGACAATACAATCCTCTTCTTGTACTCAAAGCTGAGCAAAACTAGATTCCCTTTGACATAATACACAAGTCTCTGTCTTGGGTTGCAGAGACCATGCAAAAGAGATGGATAGAGCATGTACAGCACAAATGCAGAACAATAACAGAAAAAATGGTCTTTCTTGCTCAAAGAGATACAGATGAGGCTGAACACCAATCTGAAATGGAGAAAATAAGTTTTTCTGCATGTACATGCCCTCTGCACAAAGGGACTACAATGTCCAGGGAATATGGATGAATCTGAGAATCAAAACTACAGATCAGATACCCAACCTTGTCCACTAATAAAAAGGTAATTCTATGCCTCTTCTTCCTCTCCATGTGTCAGTTTTGTTTACCTGAATCCTTCAAAAGGAGCATATATATTTTTACTACTCCACATCTGTACAGCACTAGACTAGGGGTCTACAAGTTCTGTTCACCTAAATATAAGATTTTGTAGATTTTCTTCTCAGTTTCGCACCACACATTTTGCACCAAAGAAAGTCATAGTTGCTACTTCTATAAGAATCTCCATTAAGAAAAAACAAATAAACCAAAAAAAAAAAAAAAAAACAAAAAAAAAAACCACCAAAGTGAGGTGGAGTCAAAGTAAGCTTCACAGAAAACAAAAAAAGTAACTTTAAACACTACAAAAAATATTAGAGATCCCTTTCATTTGAATTCCTAACTACAGCCATAAGCATTTCCTAAAACTGAACTCCAAAACAACTTTGAAGGCCACAGACAAAATTCAGCAAACTCTGTGACTAATAAAAGAATTATTATAACTACTTGTAATTCTGCAGTTCCATTATAGCTAAAAAGAGAAATCATAATCCAGTGTCATCTCAGCATCAGCAAAGCTGCTGCATTCCAGCATATTGCAATAGTGCTGTAAGAAATCGAGTAGGAAACCAAAGCACTCTAGAAGCACCACTTCAATTAGATGCTGACATTATTCACATCCCTACTGCCATAACATTTCACACTGGAAAGCTGCTTAGCATTTACAGAAAAGAGGAATTTATCTTCTGTTACCATTTTCATTGATGAATATATATATATGAACCACAAGCTTTACAGCTAGGAAGACTAACAATAAAAGCGATCCCTCTGACATCCTGAAGGAAACCTCTTACCAGGGAGGCAGAATTCCCAACACTGAACCATGTCAGGTAAAACCAAACATATAATGTATAATAATGATTGTACCCATGTACAATCAATATTTGCTGAACAACTTAATAAAAGACCAAGACAGATGCATGCAGGCCAGGCACATTTTGTATGAGCCAGGCAAGGAACTTAAGTTAGAGAACTGTCCTGCTGCCACAGGAGTACATCCCAGCAGCAAAGGCACACAGCTACCCTACTCCAGAAGTGCCTTCCCTCAGATGTCCCTTAGAGAGTCAGCTTTCCTTGCACTCAACAAAGTAGGGGAGAGAATACTGACCGTTTTGGAGAAGATAGGAGAGCAAATTTAGAGGTAAAACCACCTCCTGAGAACATCCCTGGTGAAAGTAAAACACATAACCTGATGCCAACAGATAAATAAGCAAATGCTCTGTGAATTTTTTTTACATTTAGGTTTCTTGCAGGACTGAAGCATCTCAGATCAGAGGCTAGTGGTAAGTATTTCACAATAATGGTTAAAAGCTTTAAGAAAACTGAAACCAGCAGCTGCTGTGTTGTGCTGTAAACAGAACCTAATGCACCTCATGTGCAAAGTGATTGTGCCAGCTTACAGTTACTCTTGCTGAGTCAAAACTGAACCCGTGCCCACCACATTATTAGTGTGCATTTTGTAAAATGAGATGTGAACCAGGTCTGAAGTAGCTCACATGAAGGGCCAAAGAACATGTCTGCTATGGGAAGGGAATCCAGGACAGATTTCTGATTTCTGCTCTGGAGACCTTAGTTCAGAGGCTGTCATGTCAGCAGGGCCAGCACTGCAGGGCCTCAGCTCAGCTGAGATCTTACGTACCATCTCAAAATAGATAAAGCAAAAGATGATGGAACTTTAGTGCCCATTCAAGAGAGTCACAGCCACATGCTTGGCAGTGGAAACACTGTCTAAATTGGAAGGTTTATAGTAAAAGCATATAGTATCTACCAAAATTTTTGAGTAATTCCAGAAAGAAGAAAGAGCAAATCAGTAACATCTATCTTTACTAAGCACAGTTGCTGTTTCAGTTGTTTCCATCTTGCCCATACTGTTTTGCTATGGACGTGATGGGTGTTGTCAGTGCTGCTATACACGTGCAGATTAATCTGTGCATGCTCAACAGCCATTTGTCTGATGTGGCTAGTTTGGGGTTTTTTGGTATTCCAAAGGTGGCAACCATACGCTGAAAAGACCATACATTACTGCAGAGTACATGTTTGTGTGCAACACATTTCAGCCAGCATTTCAACTCAAAAAAGAAAATAATGTGCTTGGATCAGGAAGTTTATATTTTATGGCAGCACTGCAATTCTCTAACACAAATACACTTGTCCCTTTGCAGTGTAAGAGCAGCACAAGTGTCTTCCGAGATAAAAAGGCACAAACACTGTATTCATTGCTGCACATGGTCTGCTTTGGAGTTAGTGCTCATGCAACTGTCCAGTGATTAAAAAATCCCCACCAACCTAAAAGACAACATCACAAAGATTACTTATCTTCCATGTCCCTTCCTCCACCTCACTTCATCTATGTTTGGGTCCGGTTTCCATCACAAAGGAGAAAATCTTGACTATACTCACAAAAAAATAGACAAAATTTTCTGCAAGGCAAATTTGAGACTCAGTCCCTAAACCATACGCTTTTGATTATTTTTAGATTTAAATCCTAGAGAGAAAAAAAAAATGTTACAAACAGAAAATCAGAGTAGAAGTACTTTCATTTTTGGGTCTATGTTAATTGTACATGAGATTTGCCATTATCCTTATGAAATAACACATATAATTCCACTGAAAGTGTGGGGGGTGGGGAGGGTGGTGTTTGAAACAAAATTACAGAACTGCACACCTCTTCTAAATATTCTGTGTGTAACCTGTAATTGCTTACATTTCCATATTTACAGTCTTATGACCGTCCCATAAAATCAACAAAAAAGGAGGGAATGGAGACAACATTTCCTCACAGAAGGACAAAATCTTAGAGATACATCAAGTACTTGGCTCTACTGAAATTTGTATTTCAAAAAGAAATACATAACAGATTAATTACTGAAACAAAGAACATGAAGGGGTTTTGTACTTTTCACCAGATCTTAACAGATGAGATCTTAAAAACCACCTATTGGTCACATAATCAAGGTACCTCAAATAGTAATTGCTTTTCTGCTTTCCTATAAAAATTAATCTCTTTCCCACACTATAATTCTATTCCTTCTTTTATATCCTTTTGCACTTCACAGTTTGCACTTTCAAGTTCACAAACAGGAGGAAATTTCAGAAAATTCATCTGCCAATCTTTCATATGCTGTCCCCTAAAAAAATTTTAAGCTTAAATTTGAATTTAAGTAACAAGCACTTGCATCAAAATAGGATAAGATTAAAGCAGAGCTATACAAGTTCACTGGAGTGTTTCATTCAAGGGTATTTAGGTAGAAACACAAGGATGAGACAGTGTGATCTCTACACATCCAGAAGATGCTAGCAGCTGCTCCGTGGACCACAGTTTGACAGACAAAGGTCAGAGACGTGTACACTGTTTGAAATCAAAGTGCTAAGACACAGAAATCCTAAAGTAAGGGCATACAACTAAAGTCTCAAATCCTTTTAGTCTCAGAGGAAAATCTACAGAGGACAATATCATATTCCATCATTTCACAGGAGTCACACGTCATCTCCATTCCATGTTCAGAACACAGGTTTCACACCAATTAGGTATTTTGAAATAGTATTATGTATAAATACCAATTTCTTTTAATTCCTCCATCCCACCCACCCCCTCCACTGCAGAAACTTCATCAGAAAGGTGACATTAGAGTATTGGCAAACTTGTGCTTTCCCTCTTGCCTCTCCTGTGCTTGACACTCTTTGTTGTATCACCATCTGCCTTTTTGGGGCAAACACTGCAGAGACCACCACCCTGATCCATTTCAACTTCATTTCTCCTCTGAGTTTTGAAAAGTATTAGCAAAAATGGACAGGAGCCACACATAGAGAGAATTAAGTGTCACGGCTAGAATTCAAGCCAGACAAGAGACCTTACTGCCCACAGATATGCAAAACTCAACAAGTGTAACACTGAAGTCTAATCAGTATTTGGTCTTCATGGATGGAGCTGCCTGGACAAAGCCATCGTGTAGGCAGGAAAGAGAGCTCTGCATCTGCCTTATGGTGCTTACAAGCAAGATCCAAGTGACACTTCAACACCTCCCTTCCTAAGATGTATTATTTAGAATCCAAGTATCAAAATGTGATACAAAGCCTGTTACATCCTCTACACCAAAAATTACTTGAGAACAGGTTTAAACCCACCACTGCTGTCCCAAAAAGTGATAGATTTACTCCTCTTGCACAAAGTTACTTTGCAGCACCACCCTGACACCAAAGCATTACATCTGCTAAACACGTACTACAAATACAATGAGTATACAAACCATGGCAGCACCTAATTTCAGTTTCTAAAGCAGTCCATGATGAAAGGATCAAGCTGTTACATTTGTGCATTACCAACAGCCAATACTTATGAAGTCATGCTCTTCACTAAGAAAAGGATTAGCAAATACTTGGAGCCTAGACAAATACAGAAGGTTCTCCAACTGTGCCTGAACAAAACTTCGAGGTGAAAAGAAAGGGCATGCTTGAGGAACTGAATTTATTAAAAAATACCTGAAACTAAATCAATCTCTAATACAGGAGAGATTAGAACTTTCAGGGACTGTATCTGCTAAAGTTAAGAGCTGCACTAACACTTAATTTTAATATAGGTAGTGGATCCTTTCTCATTGAGGGCTGATTTCAGTTTACTTCAGGGGCAAACACTGAAGACATGTACAGCTGAAATACACTTCAATTACAGATAATGATAATCAAGTAATCTTATCTTTATTTAGGTAGGGGTATGCTTTATCTGATCAAAGGCAGGCATCTACTATGGAATGAGTTAAATTGTACTAACAGTTTGATGGACTGCACCAACTAGATCAATTATAAAAGAACACGTAGACCTTCATGTTCCAGACAGTTTCCTGTAGTCACATGAGTCCCACCCCAGAATTCAAAATCAAGGATGCATTTTTGAAAAGGATGTTATGGACAGCCATAAGCTTTCAAGTTGGAGGTACAGTAAATTGGGCAATGTTTTCAGCCTGTGATGATTTGCAGGTTTGATTAGACAGTCCCTCTAGTTAGCTTAAGTTTTTGGTATTAAAAAAAAAAGCTAGATTATCAGAAATGAAATGCAGGTCTCCATGTGGTAGTCAGAGTCTTGGAAGAAAGAGCAAGAGAAAGAAAAAAACCCAAAAAAGAAACAGCCCTTTCTTTATTTCTTTATTCTTTGAATTTTATTACCAAACACCTCTTCCACTTTCTACCTTTTAAATAATTTCATATTTTCCATATTTTTAAAGGCAGCTTATGTAAACAACACTATGCTAACATACTTTAACATAGTAATTATGCTGGCCTGAATATTGTAAATGACACATTAAATTGAGAAACTGCATTCTTGCTTTTATCACTATAATGTCCCTATATTAGCGTAAAAACTCACTTTCAGTATCTGTCATGCATTTTGAGCTGCTTTGGTGAGAGTTTTCAGCCAAGCCTTAGAAAATCCCTCCATCCTCAAAAAGGGGAAAATACGCAGTTAAGACAAGTTTATCAAGTGTACAAACCTAAGCTCTTCATCATAGTGTAAATCTTACAGCAGGTTTTAACACAAAAGCATGGACACAGACTTCAAGGTCTGATCAGGCACACCCATCTAGCCCAGCATCCTAAACCCAAGTGACCGATAACGGAACCTAAAGGGACGGATACAGGCAAGGAAAAGCACACACAGCCCAACACTGTGCCTGAACGTTGCTCCCCAATTCTAACTTCCCCAGTAACAGGTCTTGGGACACCCAAAGTTGTCAAATGCACAGGATCTGCCCCAAAATATCCTGCCCAGCCTCTCCTAGCTAAAGAGAGTCACGTACATACCAAGCCCAGAAGTATATCTTATAAATATTATAAGCAGCACTAAAAACCAACTTTGGGAAGCTGAAACACCTAACCTTAGGTGTCTATTTTGACAGTGAATCCTGCTCTTGGTGCTTTGAGCATTCTCCTGCAAATCTTCACAATCTCTTTGAGCATTGCTTATCCTCAGTAATATTGCATCATTAGCTAGCTCAGTATTCAGTCATTCCCACAGAAATTTTGATTCCTGTCAGTTTAAGACAGTACTAAGTGTAAATAGCCAATGGTTTAAAAGTTGTAACTTTTCAATGGTTACAGAGTTAGGATATTCTAATTGCTGGAGTAACAATGTATGTATAAAGAATGATTAGAAACTATCCCAAGTGCAGGTCTAAGGAACAGAAGCTATGTTCCAGTGCATTTCTCCTGATCATGAGTGCCTGGAAAATTACCACTTGTGTTAGAACAACTCAGTTCTTTCACAGGTTCTGTTACAACTGCTTAATGTCACACCCGAGGAAAACAAAGTACCTCAAAGTACTGCTTCCACATTGAATTTTAAGTGTTAACCTGCAGATAAAAAGGTAAACTGTCCTTCAAACACATGTTTCAGCCTCAAAGAGAGGAAGATAGACTAGCTAATAACAGCCAGAATAGTTGGATATTGCTAGACAATTAAAAGTCATGTAGTATGACTTTTTTTTGAGCTAAATTACACTTCAGGAGTTAGTACAGTCCCTGTAAAAGTAGATGTGGTATTTATTTCAGTCAAGTATATCCAACAGAGTTTCTTTTTCCCCAATGCTTAAATCACCTATCTTTCCCAAAGCTTGGCCATACAACCCAGCTGAGAAAGGCTCCAAGATTATCCCAGGTAAATACCTTGTTAGGAAAGCTAAATCACAATCCCCAATAACCAAGCAGGTTTTTCTTCTAGTTGAAAATCCATGTAACAACTTCCTATAATAACAACAGGTTTGTGGTCAGGATTCCCATCTTATAGTGAGATGACAAAAATTTGATTAACATAATTTTGAACCCAGTGACTGTGCCCCCCCCCACCCCCCCCATATATCCATATTCTTTAACGAATGCTGTGCACAAAGCTATATTGAAGTCTGAGAAACACTTGGGAAATTTCCTGCCCCAGGTATTCCTCCTGTTTCCACCTGTAGATATTTTTCCATCACCACTGTCACTCATTATTCACTCATTGCCACAGATATTCCCCCTTTATGTACCTCTAACATAGAGTGTAAGCATCTAGGAGATAAGTATTCACCTTAGCCTTCATGACACTCCATGAATAGGAACTAAATGGACAGACAAGTACTTTACAGCCACAGGTTTTGAGTACTTGGATATAAACTTCTGGTTTAACTATATGAATGTGTCCCATTCACATTTTTTATTACTTCATCATTGGTCTTACCAACTGTAGAGAGCCTCTCTGTAGACTCTTGAGTTTCCCCATGAATGCAGGCACTGACTGCTATCATTGACTTTTATCCCCTTGGGGAATTTTGTTAGCATCTGGTTTTTGATGGCTGTTTATAATGATCGCTACATTCCCTTCCATCAAAACTTTTGCAGAACACCATCATGCCTCCCTGAGAGTCTCCATTTCTATGCATCCCCCTTTTGACTTGTGGCACTCTTGGGAAAAGTTGCTTTCATTATGTCTCAAAGGGAAAAAACAATGGTCATTCATGTACCTTGTGATATTCAGTGAAATGCTAAGACATGAAGCTGCCCATCTTACACTGATTGCTAAAGAGAAATCTGAAAAATAAATATAAATTTTCATTGAAGAAGGCTTACAAGAGAAACAAAAAATCAAGTTATACAATTCAACAAGAAAAGGGAAGATTAGACTAAACCAGCTGTGATATTACACCACTGAGCTTTCAGCTAGGTAACCCTTAAATAGGTTTTCAAAGATCTTCTGCAGGAAAGGCAAAAAGGCTTTAATCCTGCTCAGGGCAGGGACCTACAGAGGGAGAATGTGGTGAGGTGTTTTAAGGAAAGTAAGGTTCTGTTCTGAGCAACTATGCAAAGCAATATTGTAATGAGCTGAAAAAGTAATTAAGAGCAGCAATGGAATAAGTAGAGCCTGTTGACTATTATGTATTTATCAAAAAAAAATTTAGTGAAGTGACATTAACTAACAAAATACAAATCACTGCAAGGTAGGGACCACTTTCTAAACCTCATTTTATTAGTCTGCTTCTACTGCAATGTTGCAAGCCTTGATTTGGGAAAGGGTTGCAAGCAGATGGTGAATGAGGAATCCTGGGAACATCTCCCCAAATTTACTTAAGTCTTCTTTACTAGAGTATTCTACATCAGCAACAAATCCAAGCAAATGCCAGTACAGGCATATACACTTAAAGTTTAGTGTACATTTAGCTGCTTTAAAAAAATCAGCTACACATGATATTTGCCCATAATTCCAGACTGAATGCAATTGATTCCTACCGCATAGGAGACTTAATCTATGCCAAAAATTGTATTTCATTAAGAAAACAATATTATGGAGCATCTGAGATCATGTAACAGACAAAACAGAATGCCAGAGAAATTTTAACTGCCAGTACCCCACAGTGACTGCCTGATTATTTGCAGATGGGATATGGAAAAATTGTGAAATTATTGGAATTTTGAGTCCTGTATGAAAGCATTACTTCAGACTGGATATGTCATGGCAAATACCTATTATAATTTGAATATATTCTTAGATTGTGCTTTCTGTGCTTAGAACTGGCTATGCTTACTTCTTTATACTTATTAACTGAAAAAGACTGCATTCTTCAAAGCCCAAAACAAAACCCATAGGTGATAGCACAAAATAGACCCAATAAGTCAACTGTCAATACTGATTGTATTTATCCAATAATTAAACTAAAAACTAATTTAAATCAATCTTCTTTGGAAAAGCCAACTGTTCAACAAGCATAACAATTGGTCTAGGATCAATCAGTGAACATGAGATCAATTAAAACCAGCTTAAGTTTTTGTAAGAGGACAATTCACACAACTTGAGTTAGATGTCTATTCATTTCAGTACTCCCACAATGCAGCCCTTAAGCTCTGTTGTAAAGCAGAAATACCACTATCACCCTCCGCTGTCTAGCCAGCACTCTAAGTAGTTCCACATTTAATTAAAGACACAGTATACCCTTTGTTAGCACAGATAGTCTGGTCACTTTAAAGGACTGCTATCGTTTTAGCCACACACACATAAATTAAACTCTGGAAACCATCAAAACCAAACTGCCTTACAATTTTATTTGCACCTACTCTGAAAGTGATATAAGCACAAAAGTGCAACCTATTTTCTTCTCACAGTTTTATTATTATTTGTAGCAGCTTAACACTGGAGATGTTAAGCCCCTCCCCTTCCAGATAATACCACTAAAAGTGCAATTCTTTCAGAAATTTCTCAGCAGCTTGAGCCACCTGATTTTCAGCGAACTTTAGAAATGTGAAGGGGATGCATGGCTGAGAAAATAACAGCAAAAGGGATAGGAAAATTATTCAGAATGTGTGGATAATAAAACTTTTTATAATAAGGTGAACCTCCCCACCACTCAAAAAAAAAAAAAAAAGAAAAAAAAAAGCTGCCGGCCGGAAGGCGCTGCAGTAACCTCTCCGTCCACACGGGAGCTGTACTGGCATATTGCACCACTCCGGCTCAAAGCTCCGGCATCCCGACATCAGCGCTTAGGGAAACCGATGAAGCCCCAACGCACCGTTTATGTCTTTTCCTCAAAGGGATCTGCACGTTTTCAGCAAAGCTGGTGGCACAGAACTCCCCCGGGCGCTGGGCAAGGCGCGGTGCTCTCCGCCGCCGCGGCTCTCCAGGCGGCCAAGCCCCGCGGGAGGGGGACGGCGGTACCGGAGGATGGAGGGGAGAAGCCGCCTTTCTGCCTCGGGAAACGTCCACGGAAAGCAGCTTCACAATCCGTCCCGTGGACACGGGACTCTAACTGCGCGGGCTAACAGCGATCCCCCGCCGGCCGCGAGCCGCTGGACGAGGAGCGTCGGCGACATCAGCGGCG
>JAYDZK010000113.1:134101747-134117018 GCA_034509185.1 Euphonia xanthogaster
TCCCGCCGCCCAGCCCTGGCGCCGCCCGCCCCGGCCCGCGCCCCCGCCTCCGTCGGGCCCTAACGCCGGCCGGCCGGCCCAAGAGCCGCTGATGCTTTTGCCTGGAGGCTCTTCCTCGGCGGACTTCTCCCTCTCCCCGCAAAGCCTCCCTGTCCTTTCTCTTTCTCTGCCCTGCTTACAGCCTGGGGAAACCTAGTCCTCCTCACTTCTCGCCCTATTCTTTCTCTCTTTTTTTTTTATTTTTCCTTTCCCTTTTCTTCTTGATAACTACGTGTTTCAAGTTTGGATTTAAGACCTTGATTGATTTATTCTACCCAGCCCCCCCCCACCCCCCCCTTTCCTTCTGGCTTCCTAAAGTCTGATCTCACACATTTCGAAGTCTCTTCCTTTAAACACCACTTTCATTGTCTTGGCAAGACGACTCTGGAAGTCCCAAAGTGCGACTTCAGTAAGCGATTTGTATTTGTTTCTAGCTACATCTCTACTTGGCATAGGTATTGTAAAGTTAGTAAAATGGCAATCCCAGTAGTACAGGTAAGGTAGGCTGAAACAAGTGGGAAGCCAAGAGTTTCCAAGTGAATTTAGTTTTGATGCAGGAAGATCTGTTAATTTCTCCTAACATCCACTACACTGACTCCACAGTGCCATTTATTTCTCTGCTCCTCATTCACAGCTTGCTCCCCAGCCAGGTACGGACAGACCGTGACTCTTTGCTTGTGTTTCTCATCCCCTTGTGCCTGACCTAACGAGCCCCAAAGGGCCTGGGGCTCTGTGAAGCAGGTGCAAAAGCTGGGAGGCAGTGTGGATCTGGTACAGCTGGTGCAAAGCCAGGTCTTATAAATCCAGCTAGATCCAGGATCGAGGTCTGTGCTGGGTGTTTCTGCTCCTCCTTCTTGCCCCCTCCCCCCAAACCCCGCGCCAATAATTCTGGTGCTGAAGTACCTGAGCTGCCTCGGGATGGAGCCAGCTGGGTTCTCACAGAAGCAGATGCACTCTTTCCACAGCAGAGCTGGCCTTAGAAAGAGCATAACTGCATTCATGTGGCACTGTGCCTGAGCGAATATGCCGTGTTAGATCCAAGCTGGTTTTTCATCCATGGCCCAAACAATCTGACCATAGACGAGTGAAGTCTGACTGTATGGTGTTTGCCATGCCATCCTGAGACCTCAGAATTCTTGACTGCATTTATTGTATAATATTCTTGTGGAGCAGAGAAGGATCGCTATCATTAGTTTCCATAATGAAGACTGACTTACAAAGAGGGTATGTAACTTGCCTGAAATCAAAAGGGGCATATGAGACTGTGTCCTGAATTTCCCAAGCTCTCAGATAGTTCTGTAATCCCTGTGCTGCCCGTCTTTATATTTTCTAGTGTATAATAGTAGCACTGCGCTAGTTTAATCACTAGTATAAATTACAAAGATTTTTTAAAGTCACACTGCAGTAGGGATTGAGTGCATCCTCAGCAATTTTGCAGGAGACATCAAGATGAGTGATGCAACTGACATGCCTGAAGGATGGGATCCATCCAGAAGGACCTGGACAAGCTCAAGAAGTGGGCACATGGGAATCTCATGAGACTTAACAAGACCAAGTGCAATGTGCCCCCTGGACCGGGGCAACCCCCAGTACCAATACAAGAGCAGCCCTGCAAAGAAGGACTTGGGAGTGCTGGCAGATGAGAGGCTGGACATGCAACAGCAATGTGCACTTGCAGACCAGAAAGCCAAACATGTCCTGGGCTGCATCGAAAGCAGCATGGGCAGCAGGTCTACAGAGGCAATTTTATCCCTCTACTCTGCTCTCATGAGAACCCACCTGGAATGCTGTGGGGTCCCCAGCACAGGAAAGACATTCACCTGTTGGAGTGAGTCCAGAGGAGGCCACCAAGACAATTAGAGGGATGGAGCACTTTTTCAGGAAAGCCCAAGAGAATTGGAATTATTCAGTCTGGAAGACAGAAGGCTTTGAAGTGACCTAATTGCAGCCCTCCAATGCCCGAAGGGAACCTACAAGAAAAGAGAGAATTTTTACAAGGGTCTGTAGTGACACAAGGGGGGATGTCTTCAAACTGAAAGAGAGTAGTTCCATATTAACTATTAGGAAGAAATTTTTTACTGTGAGGGTGGTGAGACACTGGGACAGATTGCCCAGAGAAGCTGTGGCTGCCCCATTCCTGGAAATGCTCAAGGTTGGATGGAGCTCTGAGCAACCTGGTCCTAGTGGAAGGTGTCCCTCCTCATAGCAGGAAGGTTGGAACTAAATGTTCTTTAAGGTCCCTTCCAATCCAAGCCAATTTATGATTCTATTATATGAGTATTTTCTGATGCAAAATATTTATTTATTATAACTGTCATGATGAGGTTACAGTGTGTGAGATTCCATTGTGCTCTGCAGAGCAGCAGTATCTTTCAGTGTTGTCATAATCCAAGAATTGCAAAGATGTCACCTGTCAACCAATTAACACAGATCTTAGAAGTCAGTCAAGGTCAGTCTAGCTCAGTGTCAGTGGTATCCAAGTAGGTTTGGAGTGGATGCTAAGGGAAAGAGTGCCAGAAAAAGGCATGTGTATATGTGGTTTATGGTCTTTATTTTCCCCAATCTACTTACACAGTGAAACTTTGCTGTAAAACCTGTTGCAACTGATGCCATAATTTATTTCAGTCAAGTGTGTTTAGTGTCAACTGGAGCTCTCCAAGATGTGCAGTTCCTGTATCCACTCATGTTTCATGTGACATGTTGTGTACCCTAGACAGCTAAAATTGAGCCTTTTTGCACTAGCACTATGTTTAGAGTATGTGTTTGTGATTTTCTGGTGCAGAAATAAGAAGTGTACCAGTCCTCCCAAGTTTTAATACCAGGGAGAGAGATATCAAAATACAAGAATGGGAAACCAAACAAAGGTGTTCACTACACTTTTGTGAGAACTCCAGGAACTAATCTCCTTTACTGTTTCATGTCTACAAACCCCTAATAATGCATATTTGACTTTACAACAGCTTTCTAGAGTTTTGAGTCATTTTTGCAAATAGTGACACCAGGACCTCCTCACTAACACAGCTCCACTTCTGGAAGTGTCTGAAATAAAAGCATGAAAGGACTTTATGACAGGTGTCCTGCTGGCTCTGAAGATGATTATGTCTGTCAAAGTGTGGTGTCAGTGGCCTGGAAGCCAAACCAGAGTCTGCAGAGCCCAGAACATTTTTACAGTCAGAGGGAAAAAAGTCAGGGGCTCCAAAAGATTAAAAATCAGAGGAAGGAAAAGTATTGGGATGAGTTCTGTAGGACATGGTGACCTCTGTCTCTGCAGCTTCACATCAGTTACCAGAGGAACTGACTGTAGATACGGAACCTTGTGTGGCTCTAGTGAACTCTGCACTCACTCTGAGGCCACCTTCGTCACAGGCAGGAGCTGGGAAAATTATCTGAGCATGTTCAATTAACAGTCATAGAAAGAATGCTTTAGTCAAGGCCCAAGTGGATGATGTGGCAATAATTGAAATACCAGATGATGACAGTCTGGGCAACAGCTTTAGCAATGGGGATAGCTAAGAACAGGTTTATTTTACAAAGATCACTCAAAACTCTTAGCAGCCAAATTAATGTATTTGAATAGTGCTGAGATGATTCATTACATGCTGTTCAGAAATCATATTATTTTCTAGAACTAAATTTCAGTTAATAGAACATTAATTTTTATGTGTTGTGCTCCACAGAGTAACTGACTGTAAAAGATCTTACCTTCTACATTTCAGCTGTATTAAAGCCAAAGCACTGCTGCTTTTGTGATTTGAAGTAATTGTAATTGAATCTTTCAATTCTTTACTGGGCTCCCTAGGATTTGATCTGTAAGTATCCTAACTTCATCATCTCAAAATGAGCAACACTAAGGTTTACTTTAGAAGAAATTTCTCCATATTGTTATAACTGGGCAACTCATTGCTATGTGAAAGTCATGATCTTTCCTAAGACCAGAATCTCAGCAATAACATGTAAATATTAGCAGCCTTACATTGCAGTAGAAAAGATATATCTTTATTTTCAGTGAAAGAAATTAATGAATCTGACAAGCTTTATATCTAACCTTCAAAAACAAATATATAAAACCCAGCTTCAAACTTTTATTTCTAAGTCAATTTTACCTTCTTTAAATTCTTAAAATACACTTAATTCATTAGTTCTTCAAAATGTCAACTGAAATTATAATAACAATAATGGAATATTGTCTCCCCAAATCAGAGCAAGGCTACTGGAGAATCACAATGTTTGGGGGCTGGAGCACTGGTCCTGTGAAGGAAAGCTTAAGAAGGTGGGCTTGTTCACCCTGAAGGAGAGGATTTAGAGGAGACCAAACTGTTCCTTTCCACACCTGTGAGGAGGTTACTGAGCAGGAAGTGCCAGGACCCCTGTGGAAGTGCTGGACAGAAGAACAGGAGACAGTGGTCATGTACTGAAACAGGGAGATTTGTGCTGGGTATAATAGAAAATAATTTTCCCTATGGGGACGAATAAGAACTGGAAGCGGTTTGGCCAGACAAGTTGTGGACTCTCTTTCCTACAACAAGGCCTTAAGCAGCCTGGCGTGGCCTCTGCTGATTGTACTTGCTTTTAGCAAGGGGTTGCACTCAGGACTCCCAAGGTCCCTGCCAGCCTTCATGACCTGTCAATCCTATAAAACCCATGGGCTCCCAAAACAGGCTGAGAGGACTGCACTGCACACCTCTGGACACCCACATCTCCTCCATCCAAATCCTGGGGAGATCAAAAGATTGTCACCCTTCTGACACTTCTCCCTCTCTGAAACATGATTTTTTTTAGCTCCTTGTGCAGACTTTGCTCTTGCAGAGCTTCCAACAGTGTCCATGAGTGTTTTGCCTGAAGAACAAATTCATCAATTCATCAAAGCTGTATGTTTTTATTAAGGGCTTAAAGAAGAAAACATGGGGAAAGGGGGTTAACCTCTCTAAAATAACTTCAGTGGCTCTCAAATATAATTTTCTGTTCTTTCTGAAAAAAAAAAATAAAAGAAAGAAAACCAGAAAATAGTAACAAAAATATATTCTAAATGGTGTTTATCCTCCTTTCCCAGTTTGGACTGGCACCACACTACCAGTTCCTGCCTGCCAGCTTTGGACAAAATGCTTCTCTTGGAGTGTGCAAGAGCCAGTGTCCTCCTGTGTGGATATGGTATTCTGAAGGTGAGAGTTCAAATTCCAGCCTGACAGCTGCAGAAAATCCACTTCTTTTGGAGAATGGTGATTTTAGTTTGCCAGCATATAGATCAGAAAATTACTGAAAAATTAATGTATACCAAAGTTCAGGCTTTCTGTTTTGCAATGCTTTTCATGGCAGTACAGCTACAGAGGACGTTTGCAACCACATATATGGGTTTAAATTTGCACTAATATGGCCTCAACAAAATGGCTTCACAAGGATCTGGAATGCAAAGATGAAATGGTGAGCTGGTGTTTGCACAGTTTTTTACAACGATTTTACATCATGTACCCAAAGTTATATGCAATCACTGCTTTATCTCTCATACACATAGAAACCCACCCCTCCCTCCACAAAAAATTGTAGAGTAGCTGAGTTTGGAAGGGACCATCTCCTGCTCAAAGCAGAGCTAACTTCAAAGTTAGGTCAGGTTACTGAGAGCCTTATCTAGCTGAGGTTTGAAAAAGTTCAAGGTGGAAGATTCCACAGGTTCTCTGGGCGACTTCTTCCAGTGCTTGTCCATCTTCATAGTGAAAATTTTTGCCATATCTCCAGAGAAAACTTTGCTCATTGAAAGTTGTAATTATTGCCCTTTTGCTTTTCTCTGCAAATCCCATCTTCCTATACACTCCCTCTTACACCAGAATATATATATATATTTGTAAATATATTTTTATATATTGAGTTATATATATATATATATATAACAAATATGTATAAATTTATATATATATATTTATAATATATTCTGGTTTAAATCTATGTTTACTTTTTATTTCTACTTTCTTTTCCTCTGTTTCCTTATCACTTATGCATCTAATGGAGAAAATATTTAAGATATTTCTTAAAAATTATATCCCTGAGACTAACCCTGTCAACTTGAAATGTCTAGTTTGTTTTCCCACTGTTTCTGTTGGTTGCAGAAGGAAAGGGAGCAAAGATGATTGTGTACTTGTAAACACAGAATTGTTATCACAATGAGCAATGACAATCAAAAGGGCTTTCAAAGTGAGAAAAGTGATATGATGGAAACCTTTTTATTGAAATGTCAGAATTTGTGGCTCAATTTGTTGTAACAGAAGCATTGTTCAGCAGAGACATATGTTGTATTCAACATCTTTTCTTAATAGCCTTCTAATTTAGTAACTGGCTTTGGAGATATCTTCCAAGTATAATTTAGAGATATTTACTATTTAATGTGAATAACGGCTAAGTGTTAAATGTTGTGATGTTAAGTGCATGTTTTCTCCAGCATATCTATTTAGCAATAAAGTGATCGCAATACTTGTTGGAATATACAAGAAGTATCTCTGCCAAATGATAATAAAGAAGGGAGTTTAAAAAGAATTTTGGACAGTTGAGAATTCTTAGATAAAATCCTGAAATTTGCGTAGTTAATCTACACCGAGTTTCAAAAGTAAAATTGTCTCCAGTAATAAAAAATATGTTCAAGACAGTTTTATAGTCTGCAAAATATTATACTTTTCCACTGTCATATTATTGCTTACTCCTTGTCTTATATATTGAGCAAACAGCTCAGGAAAACAAATTAAAAGAGAAGTCATGGGCATTCTCTCTGAAACACTGTCACCTCCTTTAGGCCAGCTCAGGAGAGAGCCTGGAGCAGTAGGTGATCCTACACTGAAGGAGCAAATAGTAACAGGAATAGGAGAGGGGAGCATGAGCTGAGTGCACTTGGGATGGCAGCCCCCTACATGACCTTGTACAAATACCTATACAGAAACCAAGAGTCTTGGTGAAAGGGCAACAAAAGAGCTTACATTCAGTTTTGTCAGAGGAATTGTACAGATGCAACTGAAGACATATTTTTAAAATGTGAGAGCCACAAAATACAGCTTTTAATTTTAAAAAAAGTGCAATAAACCACAGTAAAATATTGTTTTGTTTGAGCTTTATACCCTGCCAGTCATGATGGGAGCTGAATGACAGCTTTTACTTCATTGCAAGCTTTGGAGAAGTGTACCATATCTATCTTCTGGAACTGAAATTAGACTGATTTCTTCCCTTAAAATAAAATAGAGATAAACCATAAGGGGAAAAAAAGTGAAAATCTGAGGTCATCATTCTTCAGAACAATTCTTCAAAGTAAAATTAAATTAGAGAATAGGGCAGAGAAACTGTGATGGCAGCCATTTCAACAGTACCCCAGGGGCTGAGAAGACTGCTGGAGCCAAAAGCATGAACCACAGTACGTAAGGAGTTGTAGCCTATTAACCATGCCTATCTTCTGATGATCAGCAGCAAGCCCATAAATCATGCTCCTTAGGGACTGAAAGGCTTAAATAAGTATTAGAGGACTCAGTCATGCTCTGGCAGAATAATACGTATGATAATCTAGAAGATTTCATTTCTACTTTATTTTGGACATTTTTCTCTGTCCACTGAGCCCTTTTAAGCAGAGGAGTATGTGAGGCCATGCCAAATGCAGATATTTCACTTTCCTTTCCCTGAACTCAATACTGAAGTTTTTTATCATCACTTTAAGGGATAGTTTCAGATCAGCTGGCCCTCTGTGTTGATTTTCATTATTTAATGTCAACTTCTCTCCTTGGGGAAAATACTAAGTTAGGATTTTTTTTAACTAGCATGAAAATTAACAAAGGGAATATTACAAATCACATGGTTCAGTCTAAAAACAGCTACTGATCATCTTCAATGCCCTCATGACTCTCCTTCTTTTACCCCAGTGCTGGTTTGGCACACAGCTGGCAGCTGAATATTTTCTGACTGATAGCTGGCTTGGTGAGTACAACTAATAATATCCCTGGGCCCAAGTCCACTCCCTGCTGTTTAGTACTTCTGGGGAACAGCATCTTGCACAGTAAGCAATTGTTGAAGTATCAAAACCCACATTTTATCTGTCCCTCATGAGGGATGCAGAGGGATGTAGCTGGGAGAGTGTCAGGCAAGGGATTTTTAAAAGGGAATCTGTGTTGTGCTACTGATGGCACCTTATAAAGTGTCACCTTCAAAACTTAAGATGCTTTTAATATTAGGGAAAGATAAGGTACCTTGTCTCATACCCCTTATACATATGGGATATAGACTAGGACCTAAATCCCCAAAGAACATATTTGAATGTCTGCAACTAAATTTTACCTGAACTGCTGCACCTAAATGCAAAATTGAAAATATTATTATTATTAATAATAATAATAATAATTTTAAGTATATAAAAAGTCTTGTCTTGCTTCTCTGCAGGAGGTTTCAAACTCCATAGCACCATTTTCCTTGATTTCAAAGATCCTGGAAGCTTTGCTTCTGCCTCATACTGGCAAATGTGGAAGGCTGAGACCCTCTTCAGCAAACACATTCTCAAACCTTAATTGCAAAACATGAAATGTGTATCACCATACTCAGTCTATGCCCCTAGCCCTGCCAGTGTGGCTTATCAGATGCATTCTGAGAAAATATCCAGGAATGGTGTCCTTGCAAAACACAGCTGGTGACTTCTTTGTTAGACAGCAACAGCACCCTAACACTACACAACTGACTATCTCCCATTTGCCTCATGATATCAAAACCTACAGCTCTGAATATGTCCTAAGTAATTAGTATGGGAAGGCAGAATGGGGATGAAGTGATCTAAACAATCTCGGGAAATCAGGATTTGTTAGACTAGAAAGAAGCAGGAGAAAGAAGCCCACGTTCTAGGAAAGATCCATGCATGTCTCCCTGTTTTCTGTCCCCCAGAAGATTTATGTTTGCATTCATCAGTTACTGCCTAAAAGATGCCATGTGTCCCACTACAGAAAACCACCTTGGAATGGGGGGCTGAGAGCCCTCAGCTATAAATTGCCTTTGCAGCAATCAGCCCACAACAAGCTCTGTCTGCAAACATTGTCCACCAAGCATCTCTTGACAATTCCAGCTAGCAAAACACATGGCTACCACTGCCTGGGGAGCAGTAGTTGTGGATCTGAATGTACGTTGAGGCTTAGGACCTTCTTGAGTATCCATCTCTCACCCCCCAGCTGAATGGCTCAGCATGTAAATGACTGCACAGAATCACAGAATAAGCTGAGTTGGAAGGGACCCACAAGGATCACTGAGTCCAGCTCCCAGCCTGTCAGAACTCAGGACATCCCTTTGGGAGTCCAGAGTTGCTGGGACCCTTGCCAGGGGGCTCAGAAACGCTGGCACGCAGCCCAGAACACCAGTGGGTTTGATTACGAACCGTGGAGCAAATTTCCAGCTTTACATAAAGACCTAAAAGCCACAGCAGTTTAAATGGTGTGATAAAAATGTAGTACAAGGTGTAAAATGTAGGTTTTGGGATTTTTCATATAAGGGTATTGGGGACAAGATGGAGGGACTTGGGTGTGTCCAGCCTTTCTTCTTTCTTCTTCTCTCCCTCCATCTTGGGTGGTGATGTTGGCACTTTTAGATTGGTCTGGAGTAGAAACTCACTGTCTAACATGGGTGATGGGTATTGGAAATTGTAACCATGCTACACGTAGTTTTTAGTGTATAAAGATAACACTGCCCCGGGGGCAGGCAGAGTGCCTGGGACTGCCCTGCTGAGCAGACCTCGGCTGGACAGAGAGAAAAATCTTTACAGATAAGAAACAATAAATAATTCTGAGCCCGAAAACCGAAGCGCTTCGACTCATCCTTGGAAGGCGCAGCTGAAACAGAGACTGGGAACAAAGCTCAGGGTGGCACAGCCAGCGACCCCGAGAGCACAGTGAGAGGGAAGGAGGAGCATCAGCCCTGCAGCCCAGAGCCCTGCAGCCCTGCCAGCCCCACAGCATGGCAGGGCACAGCCAGGGGCGGAGGCAGTGCCCAGGAGACAGCTGCGAGAGCAAGGCACAGCCTGGGCTGCTCCGACAGAGCAATGACCTTCTCCTTGGACAGGATTCCAACTTTGAAAGTCTCACAGGGCACCCAAAGGAGCTTCAGCATCCCAGAGGGGTGTGGGAGCCTGGGGAAGCTGTTCCTGCAGGAACAGGAATGCTGGGAGAGCCATGAACCGGGGTCCATGGCACATCCTGGAAGAGCTGCCTCTGGGACAGAGAAGGGGAGATGGGACAGTCAGGGGACACCTCCCAGGGAAGCCAAAATGTGGGGAAAGGGGAATTTTCAACCAAAATGTGGGGAAAGGGGAATTTTCATAGAAGCACAGAATGCCAGAGAGGTTTGGGTTGGAAGGGACCTTAAAGCTCATCTCTTTCCACCCCCTACCCTGGGCAGGGACCCCTTCCACTATTCCAGGTTTCTCCAAGCCCCATCCAGCCTGGCCTGGAGCACTCCAGAGCTGGGCAGGGCAGAGCTGTGGGTGTGGGGGCCCAGGGGTCAGCCTGGCTGCTGCTGGGAGCTGGGACACTGCTGGCAAGGGCTGGACAGGCTCTGCTCCACAGGAGTCACCAGGCATCTGACACACTGGTCATGGGCCTGGGGCTTTGGAGTCAGGATGAGATGGATCTCGCTGGGTTTGCTGCTGCTCTGCAGTTGTCTAACTCAGCCAGGAGTGCTGGAGGAGCTCCTGGGGCCTCTGCTGGGAGGAAAGGATCACCAGTCCCCTCTGGCTCTGTAATGTGTAAATCCCTTAATCTGTGCATGAAGCCCAGGCAGTGAATCTGAGCAGTTACAAGCCAAGCAGGAACCAAATTATTGTGCTTTAATTGAGAATGAGCAAAAGCATGGTCATTAGCAGACTTAATCCTGACTTTGGGAAGAGCAATAGAGTGTCAAGATGAGGCAGCTGCTCTTCCCAAAACAGACCATTTGCAGGCATCTACACACAGGGGATGAGGGACACACCACTGGCACCTTCCTGGGCCATATCCAGCTCCTGTCTGGGGGAAACGAGGAGCAGAGAACTGTGGATTAATTGGAATGGTTTCTGATGAACCAAGCTGATCCCACAGATGGCACAAGGGAAGGGAGCAAAGGGACCAGCACAGGCTGAGCAGCAGCTCAATGGCACTGCTCACTCTCTGCCTGCACCCAAAGGCTCCTGCAGCACCTTGTGCTGAGAGCAGCAGGAAAACTCCTGCCTGCCTTTGGTGGAGTCTCCAATAGCCCTGGAGACTGGGAGGTGGCTGGGGAGGGGCCAGGCACTGGCTCATCCCTGCCGGGTGTGGGGGCACCACCAGAGCCATCCCCAGAGGCACACGAGGGGCTCCTGAGCCTCAGCTGTAACTGAAGGGCCAAAAGCTGCTGCTCTGAAACAGAGAGAGGAACAGGCAAGAAATGGGATTCGAGTTTCAAATGTGAGTCTCTAGGGGAAAAGTACCCATGTTTTAAAATTATTATTATTATTAATAAAAAATAAACCCAGACTGCAATATGCTCTTTACTTCTTGTGCCAGGGCAGCTGTGTTACCATCACGAGGGTTTCAGGCCCTTCCTGCCCATGAAGGGTTTTCCTGGACAAACTGATTGTGCAGAGCCAGGAGGGATGCTGTGCAGCCCAGGGACTGGTGATCCCAGCTCGGGAGGAGCCACCAGCAGCCACCAGCCCTAGGAAATGTCCTTCAGCTCTCACACACACCTGTATTTCCCTAGCTGACTTCAGCAGGAGCTGCAGAGCTCCTGGCTCAGCCCCTACTCCTTTGTGTTCCCAGCCAAGCTGGCAGAGAGTCAGCCGAGGCCACCAGGAGCCCAGCCCCACCCGAGGGTGCCCAGATCCACCTGCTCCCTGGCAGCCAGGTGGGTGTGGTGAGTGGATCCACCTGCTCCCTGGGCAGCAGCTGCCACCCGTGGCACGGGCACCCAGCGGGCACTCTGCCCACCCCGCTGCCCTGGCTGCCCACGTGCCACACGGGCCCTGAGCCCCAGGGCTGCTCTCCCCTGTGCCCACTCACGCTGTCACACACCAGCAGAGCTCGGCAGTCTGAGATCCTCCCGCTGGGAAAAGCAGAGCCCCTTCCTTCCAGAAGGCCTGGGGCAGAAGTTGGGTGTGGGAGGTCTGCGGTGGTCTGGGAAGGAATGTTTTGGGAAGTGAGAATTCCTGGCACCAAAGTGTTTTCCAATAAAAAGTGCTTTGTTTTCATGACATGCTTTTTTCATTCCATCCCCAAATAATGATTCCCTGCTCTGGAGTTCCACAGGGCAAGGCCATGGTGAGGGCTCAGCTTGGCTCACAGCCCAGCTTTGGACAGGAGTCTCCCAGCCAAGCCCAGCCCAGGGCATGCAGCTTCCCAGACTGCTGGCAGGCTTTGTTCAGAGTACAGCTGAAAGCTCTGGGTTTTGTTCTGCAAGAAGGGAAGCCAATCCCTGCCCTTGGAAGGAAACAAGCAGTGCTGCTCTTTGCTTCCCAGCAGAAACTCAGGGGAAATGCAAGTGCAGCAAGGGAAGCCTCGAGAGCAGAAGATCTCCTTTCCTTCCTCCCTCATCCCCACACAGGCAGTCTCCTCACCCTCACGGTGCTCCCTGATGTGGGTGCAGGGAGGCAGGCCCTCCATGGCACAGCTGTATGGTTTTCCACAGGACACTGATTTCCCAATTCCCAGTGTCAAGGCAATCCTGTGGAATTACAATGTGAGGCCAGAAGTTTCCTGCTTGGATCTTTTATTTACTTGCTAGAAACCCTTTCTGCAGGGAATGACCCGTCAGCCTGCTGTGCTGTAGCACAGGGGGCTGGGCGCTGGGCTCTGCTCTAACCTCATTCCCTGACAGGGCTCTGTGCCAGGGCTGACCACTCCAGAGCTCTGGCAGGGAGCTCATCAGGCAGCTGGGAGGCCCTGGGGCAAGGCTGTGCCCAGTCCCCCTCTCCATGCCCACTCCCTTCCCTCCCATTCCCGGGACACACAAGCCTCTCTGCAGAGCAGGATCTATTGCTGGCATGCTAATCAAGACACCTGTTAATCATGCCTAAGTACCACAATTAAGATGTGACCTGATAAGCAGCAGGTCTGGCAGGAGCCCGATCCTCAGGTTTGTTTGTTTGGCTTGAGGTGTGGGTATCTGCTTCAGTTTTGTTCATTTTCACAGACTCACAAAATCACAGGGCATGCTGAGGTGGATGGCACCACAGGGATCACGCAGCCCACCCAAGGACACTTTCTGCACTGGTGTGTCACAATCGTCCCTGGGTGTCCCAGGGGAGCACAGCATCCCTGACAGGACAGGCCAGCTCGCTGCTGCTGGCAGAAAGTTAATTAATCCCATTTCACAGAGCTGGGCCACTGCAGCCCCAGGGAGGCGGCTGCAGGATTGCTATAACCAGAATCTCTTCTTACTGCAGCCCTGGAGTCATGGAACTATAATTACCTCACTTGCAGCAAGCCTGGGTCCCCAGCAGCCCCCCTGGAAAGCCTGAATTCCAGCTGTGCCCCCGGGGAGCAGAGGCAGCCTCAGGCAGGGCTCTCTGAGCCCCTGGTGCACTGCAGTGGGCAGAGGCCAGGCAGGCTGGGGGCCCCAGCAGCTGCTGCTTTTATCAGGCAGCAGATTCCAGCAGCCCCCCCTGTGTGCTCGGGCTGCAGCAGGGCTCTGAGCTGGCAGCAAGGCTCCAAAGCCAGCCCCCAGCCCGGGGCAGCAGCTGCACCTGCCCCCCACCCTTCCTGCCCAGCAGCTGCTCCTCCTCCTGCACTGCAGAGCTGGCAGGACCTGTGCCAGGCAGGTGACACAGGTGACACCAGCCCTGCAGAGCTGGCACACACCTGGCAGGACCTGTCTGTGCCAGGCAGGTGACACCAGCCCAGCCAGGCCCTGCAGAGCTGGCACACACCTGGCAGGACCTGTCTGTGCCAGGCAGGTGACACAGGTGACACCAGCCCAGCAGAGCTGGCACACACCTGGCAGGACCTGTCTGTGCCAGGCAGGTGACACAGGTGACACCAGCCCGGCCCTGCAGAGCTGGCACACACCTGGCAGGTGCTGGGGCTGCCCCCAGCCGTGCACCCCAGGAGCTGCACGGACCCCCCTGCACAGGCAGCAGTGCCCCCACTCCTCTGGCTGGGGTGAGGGTCCCCAGGACGAGGTGAGAGGTGAGAATCTGACTCCATGTTCTCAGAAGGCTGATTTATATTATTATATTATATTATATTATATTATATTATATTATATTACATTACATTACATTACATTATATTACATTACATTACATTATATTACATTACATTATATTATGCTGTACTAAAACTATACTAAAGAAAGAGAAGGATACATCAGAAGGCTTAACAAGAATGAATAATAAAAACTCAGAACTGACTGCTCAGAGTCCAACACAGCTGGATCCTGAATGGTCATTAAGTAAAACAATTCATATGAAACCAGTCAAACAATGACCAGCTGGTGAACAATGTCCAAACCACATTCCAGAGCAGCCAAACACAGGAGAAGCAGTCAGATAATTCTTGTTTTCATTTTTCTCTGAGGCTTCTCAGCTTCCCAGGAGGAGAATTCCTGGCGAGGGGATCCCAGAAGGTCTCCCGGTGACCCTCTGGGTGCTCTCTCTCGCTAATGAGCAGCTTTTGGGGGCATTCACAAGGCAAGGAAAGCAAAGCCCACTCCCATCCAGTACTTCCTTGGGCTGTGCAGCAGCCCCTCTGAGCAGCCCGACCCTGCTCAGCACAGCGTGCCAGGGCTGGGCAGCAGCTGTGCCAGCCCCTGCTGCCACCACGGTGTCACCCCCCTGTGCCCGGGCTCTGTGAGCCACCCAGCCACGGGGGCAGGCCACGGGAGGTGCCAGGAGCTGTGCCAGGCCAGGCTGTGCTGGGCTCCGTGGCACCTTCACCCCCAGTGCTCAGGGAGAGGCAGCCCCACCACCCACAGGGACCCCCCCCCCGTGTCCCTGCAGCCCCTGCCAGGGATCAGCACACCTGGGCAGCCTGCCTGCACACCTGGGGAGCCTGCCTGCACACCTGGGGAGTGCCTGCACACCTGAGGAGCCTGCCTGCACTCCTGGGGAGCCTGCCTGCACACCTGGGCAGCCTGCCTGCACACCTGGGGAGCCTGCCTGCACACCTGGGGAGCCTGCCTGCACACCTGGGCAGCCTGCCTGCACACCTGGAGAGCCTGCCTGCACACCTGGGCAGCCTGCCTGCACACCTGGGGAGCCTGCCTGCACTCCTGGGCAGCCTGCCTGCAC
>JAYDZK010000113.1:134117118-134145101 GCA_034509185.1 Euphonia xanthogaster
ACTGAAGCGCTTCGACTCATCCTTTGAAGGCGTGGGCTGAAACAGAGACTTTTAACAAATCTCAGGGTCGCACGGCCGGCGGTCCCGAGACCAGCCCTGCACAGCACCATCCCCGAAAGTCACACTACCTGAGAGCATTGTCCAATTTTTCTTTGAACTCTGTCAGGCTGGTGCTGTGACCACTTCCCTGGGGAGCTGTTCCAGTGCCCAGCCACCCTCTGGGTGAAGAATATCTAATTTCTAATATCCAACCTAAACCTACCCTGACACAGCTTCAAGCCATTCCCTTGGGTCCTGTGACTGGGCACCACAGAGATGAGATCAGTGCCTGCCCCTCCTCTTCCCCTCATGAGGAAGTTGTAACTGCAGTGATGTCTCTCCTCAATGTCCCCTTCTCCAGGCTGAACAGACCAAGTGACCTCAGCCACTCCTCATACAGCTTCCCCTCAAGGCCCTTCAGCATCTTTGTTGCCCTCCCTTGGACACTCTCTAGCAGTTTTAATGTCTTTCTTATATCATGGCACCCAAAACTGCGCCCAGCACTTGAAGTGAGGCTCAGTGCAGAGCAGAGCAGCACAATCCCCTCCTGCCTGGCTAGTGATGCTGTGCCTGATGCCCCCCAGGACAAGGTTGGCCCTCCTGGCTTCCAGGGCACTGCTGGCTCATGTTCAACTTGCCATGGACCAGGAACCTCCAGGTCTCTTTCTATGGTACTGCTCTCCACCATCTCACTCCCCAGTCTCTACATACATCCAGGGTTGCTGCATCCCAGAGTAGAGTCCAGCACTGTCCCTTGTTGAACTGCATGTGGTTGGTGATTGCCCAGTTCTATAATTTGTTGAGGTTCCTCTGTGGGGACTCCCTGCCTTCATGGGACTCAACAGATCCTTCCAGTTTTGCACTGTCTGCAAACTGGTTCAGTGTCCCTTCCAGTCCCAAGTAATTTCTGAAGATGTTGAAGAGCACAGGGCCAAGGATGGAGCCCTGCAGAACCCCACTAGGGATAGGTCTCCAGTCTGATGTCACCCCATTCACTGTAACCCTTTGTACCCAACCCATGAGCCAGCTCTTCACCCACGATGTGTTTATCCAGCTGTGTGAGACAGTACCAAAGAGAGACATGACCTAATGAGGGGTTTTTTAAAAGAAAATTATGGACTTGGGTCTGTTCTTTGACAAAATGTCTGTAAGTAAGTGCACATGGTGACTATATTTCTTACCCCTCTTCACCGGTTAAAGAAGCATCTCCCTTAAGGTGGCTCTTTGGAGAGCTGCCTCCCAAATACCTTTGATCAGGACATCAGTCACAGGCAACTGTAACCCAGCTCCCCTAACAGTTTCCTTAGTAGCTCCATGGGATGCCTTGGACATGTGTCAGCTTTTGAGCATATGTGATGGGATCAGAGGTGTGTGGATCACTGGCTTACAGCTACCTATGGTTTCATGGCTTCTAAAAAATGCCCTTCACAAGCCAAGGATGAGAGCATGATCAAAAAGTGGCCCAGCACTAGCACTGTTTGCTGAGCCTCATTCAGGTGCCTCAGACTGAGGTGTCTTCTCATCCAAGTTAAAGGCATCCCATGCCAAGATGCTTTGTATTGGTATCTGCTTCTCTAATGTCATTTGATACACTGATGCAGCCAAGCAACTGCTTGCTGGGTCAGCTGAGGAGGCTGTGGCTCTGAAAGGCTGTGCAAATATTGCTTTGCTACCTCAGCTGATCATTCACACATAATGCTACAGATATTTTTGAGAGATGCTTGATGCTTAAATTATGATCTGCAGGAAGAGGGTGGAAAAGAAAGGCAGGGAACACCACATAAAACCAGTTTAACTAAGTGGGTTTTTCCATGCTCTTCTTTTTGTAATAAGAAATTACTGGTATGAGGGTACATGCATTTGAATTCCCAAATTTCAATTCTCTCTGTGCTTGGATGTGATCTTGGAGCAAAAAGCAGTGGGCAGAAAAGATGTCTAAGACCAGGATGATAGAATCACAGCATATATTTTTGTGAGGAAAATATCTTGCTAACTTTTTATCCAAAATGACCACTGCTTGCTTGGAAGACATCTGGAGAAAGGTAAATGGCATTATCCAGGAGCAAGAGCTCTTGCCCAGCCAGCAGCAGGGCATCCAGCAGCTGCTAAAACAAAGGAAACCACAGCTCACAACTGTAAAATCAGCCATTATTAAAAGGGAATATAGAAAGAGGGGAGAAGTTTTGAAAAGCTTATGTAAGTTTACAGGGAGGGAAGGTAGCAAATCACGCTACCAGTGGCAGTAGCCGCAATAGAGTAGAAGCATGAAATTCTTGGCAAGACTTAGAGCAGATTTTTCCACTTCACTGATGTTTTTCTCACTCTCTGTAGCCATATATCTTTCTTACATTGAAGTTTGCTCCTGAAAAATGTTTTTCTCTGAAAAAACCCTTTGCTCCTGTAAAATGCAAAATGCAAACTACCTTTAATGGAGATGATTCCTCCAGGACCCCTTCCGTCCATATTTATGCTCAGGGTATGAGTCAGATGTTCACATCAGACACAAGATAGTACTCCATCTTCAGAGGATCCATCAAACCAAGCTTTCTTAAAGACCTGCATTAGAACTCAGCCCTGTCCTGTCCTGTGCCAGATCCTGGCCACAATCATACTGAAATAGCAGGGAGAAATTTATTTTGGACATTTCCAACTATTGTTCTTGGGTGTATGGTTTGTACTAGGGGAGGCCTTGGACCCAGGTCATGCCAGCCTTGGGGAATACACTCCTAGCAATTTCTGGGGCCTGATTTAGCTCTGGCACAGCTGCATTGCCATGCTATAGGTTTGTATTGAATCTGAATGCATTGCAGTGTTTGGTACTGGCACATTTCCATTCGATAGTCTCATGGACAAAGAAATTATCGCAGAACCGCAGGGTGGCTGAGGTTGGAACAGACCTCTGAAAGTCACCTGCTCCAACCTCCCCGCTCGTGTAGCAACAGCTGGTTGGCCAGATGGCTTGAGTATGTCCAAGGAACACTTCTGGCAACATGTGCTTGATCATACTCAGAGTAAAAAAGTGGGGGGGTTTGTGTTCAGATTGAATTTAGTTTTTTAGGTTTGTGACCACTGCTTCTCAACTTGTCACCAGACCCCACTGGGAAGACTGGCTTTCTCTTTTTCATCCTGTCCCACCAGGTATTTAATTATATATATAAGATCCTCCTGAGCCTTCTCCTTTCCAGGCTGGACAGTCCCAGCTTTTCCAGCACCTTCTCCCAAGTGAGATGCTCTAGTCCCCCTCTGTTGGGCTCACCCCAGCAAGTCCATGCCTCTCTTAATTGAGAAAATGAGTGGTGGGTCTTCTGAGCTGGCACAGAAAGGCCAAGTGAGATGGACACTTTTTTTGAGGTGTCAGGTCTGAGACTGCTTAGGAAGCCTGAGGGCAAAAGATCTGAACCTGGTTGGGGACAGTCTAATGAGGCTGATAAACTGTCACGATTGTACAATCCCAGATCCAGGAGAACAGAGACCATAAAAATTGTATTATAAATATTATTTTAACATCTAACCTGGTAGTGTTGTTTACACCAGGCGAGAGATTTGGCTGAGGTAGCTGCAGCATGTTTAATTAAATGCCAAATTGTCAACAACTGTTTTTCCATTTGACTCTGCAACACACACAACATAATTTTCATTATTTGCTTTTTCAAACTTCCAGCAAGATACTCTGGAGAGAGTTTTTCATAAAAGGAAGTAGTACGTTAATAGAGAAAACACACCAGAGTAGCTAATGAAAAAAAACTTAGTATTTTTAGTAAAAAAATATGTGTTAAAACCCAAACTATATACATCATATATGTCTGCTGTGAGACTGTGGACAAAAAAATCCTGCAGTACTTTGTAACTTGTTCAAATAAGCAGTAGAATAAAGCCACCCTTTTGTTGCAGATATCTCTTATCTGTCAGATATCACCAGCTGATACCTCAGTTAAAATAAATCCACTTTGTTTATACTGCTGGAGCATTTTTTGTCACACCAAAACTTTTCCATAAACTGCATCATATTGTATACAAGGTACAGAAAGCATTTGTGTTGGGGTTACTGGATTCCCAAACAATAGATTTTTTCTTTTCCTTAGATATAGCTAGTTTGCTTTGAAAAAAGCACATAAACATTGATTATATGGGAGCAATTATCAAACTTCCTGTGGCAGACTTGATCCAAAAATCATCTAGGAATTGCAAAACTGGAAAAGCCTCTTAGTGCCCTGTGAGAGGTGAAATGTGGAGGTTCAAATCCTTGTTCTAAAATCAGGAAAAACAGGGATGTAAGCCTGGTGTTAAATGTCCTGGGCATGCACTCAGGCTATACAGCTGAAAATTCCTTCTTCTTGGTTTGTTTTCCTGATAGGACAGACCTCAGAGAGTGCCCACCGGGTAGGATGGACTCCAGGAAAAGGAAAACAACTTCAGCTCCTGCAAAGTTCAGCCTGCATGTATGAAACTGGGCATTTAGCCATATGGGGAATTCAGAAGTCTAAAGGGTTAGATTGCAGCTGTAGAAGGCATAGCAAGTTTAAATTTTTGATGCAGGCACCTGAAAATGAAACTAATTTCTATCACTGATTCAGACTGTGGGGTGATGACAGATGGAGTAATGGTTTTCAAAGATATTCTCCACTAATTGTAATCCCACTACCTGGCTGAAGAAAGGTGGTTGAATACTGTGTTCTTGCACGTCTGCCCATGAGACTAACATAACCTTTTCTGCAAACTACCACATCTCTTCCTTCTGGTTTCTTTATCAATGACTATTGTTGAAACAAAAAATTATAAAACACCATTATCTCAGTTTTAGAAGATCTGAGTAAAGACTGCGGGAAACCTGTCAGTCTTGATGCCAGATACAGAAGTACAGACAGCTGTGCTGTTCACCTGAAAGCAATTTTGGGAACACACAGTGTGCCTAGGGCACTACTGCTGTAGGAATACAGCACATCCTTACTTTCTGATATTTACAGGGCAATCCCAGCATTGCTATAGTTTAGGGGATTTTTAACACACAGATTAAGCCTTTCCTGAAAGTGAAACTCCAAGGGTAACCCAGCAGAGAGGTGCTAGCAGAGTGCCATGGGCTGTGCACATCTGCTGGGAATCCCCAGGGCTCCCTGGGATTCTTCTTCTGCACCGAGTCCTGTGACATAGCATCCTCACTGCTACCAATATCTTTATGAGGTAGCCTGAGGCTATTTACTAAATCTTTTAGGGGCAGATCAGGAGAATGTAAAGAACAGGCTTAAGGCCCTAATTTTTCAGTGAACTTTATACCTTTTCCATTTATAAGTTTGACAGATACATCTAGAAGCACCATGAAGCATCTTGAAAGCAGGTCTGGAGTTGGAAGCTCCTGACTAACACAATAGCCACATTTCTAGTTCCCTATTCCAGGCCATTTGACAACATCAAGACACACAAGCCACCTATAGTGCTTGGAACAACTATGCTCTGGAAATTTTTATCCTCATTTTAGATCAGTCTAGCTATAGTAAATTGATTCTTAAGGTTCCTGGCAGGTTGCTCCAACATGAGAAGCCTTCTATCCCTTGTTGAAACACAGGATCGTTTAGCCAGGATCTCTGGCTCAGGGAGGTTTGGACTGCAGTGACTTCTTGCTCTCAGCCATCCCCACATTATGTTATTTACTTGTGGCATTTTGCATAAGAGCTCCTGTGCAAATTAGAGCTTGGAGACTTTGTCCAGTGCATAGCAAGAGCTGCAGCGAGCCATTCCCCCAGTGGCAAGTCTTCTTCCCTGTCACTTAATAAATCACCATTCCAAACACAAGAGAAAAAATATAAATATGTTGGAAATTTAAAATTGGATCTTTTCCGTCATTCTTCTCTCATCACAAATAAACCAAAAAGAAAAGAAAGATGCTTGTGGTACTAGAAGACTTTGGATTGTCATAAATACTAACCAAAACCTCCAATAAGCTGCCAACCAGACTACTTCCCTCAAGTTTATTATTCCATTTCTGTTTCTGCCATGTAACTCCTCAGCTGTAATATTTCCATGCAAACAGCATGGTGTGTCCAAAATATCTTATCTTACATTAGAAGGAAAACAATTTTTTTCATGTATCTTTTCCCCATATGGCTACAACTATGTATCTTTTCCCCATATGGCTACAACTATGCAAATCCAAAATGGTTTCTCTCTTGGCAGGCAGGCAGGATACCTAATGAGCCAATACCCAGAAAACAGATAAAATTAAGAGACTAATAACAGAGCATGTTTCATCCTTTTTCTTTTCCCATGTTTTTTCCAGGTTTTATGTCCCAGTTATTACCATTAACACCAACAAATATTTAGAAATTACATTTCAACCAATGTTATTGGCCAATGTGCCCCATGCACCGATACAAATTTAATACTGTTTCCTGATATTTGTGGCTATCTGGAATTTTTATCTTGTCTATATTTCTGTTCTAATGTCTTCCTAACTTTGCCTAGTACTTTTTGGCTAGTACTTTTGGATTCTTCTTATCTGACAGCTTCTTTTCTCTCTTTTTCATAACATGCTCTATGCTGTTTCACTCTGTCCTTGTGCTTTCCTCAGGCTCCTTCTCCCTTTGCCTTCTCCTGTTTCTTTAGACATCCCTTTCAAACACTCTTCTGGAGTAGAGGCTTCTCCCATGACTTCCCTTCACATAATTTATCTTTATTCTCTTATCTGGATCCATAATAATTCTTCAGTTTGAGAACAATACAGATGGACAAACCCACAGGAGGAAAACACTGTGTCTCAAATTCCCTGCTGCTCCAGAACTGGTGATGTTGAGTTGATGGTTCCTGCATCACGGACATTTAACTAATATATATGCTAATAGATATATATATGCTAATAGATATATATATATAAAATTATATATAAATTTAACTAATATATAATACTAATGTATATACTAATAACTAATGAGCGGATGGACGCTGCTCGTTACCTAGATGGAGCCTGCCAGCTGATGGATATCCCCTTATATCCTCTTTTCTTTTCTCACAAGTGCAGCACTAACAGAGAGGGAAGGGGAAGGCTGTGCTGTCTCTCTCCATGGGACCAACTCAGAAGCTGTAGGGGAAGTGAAGATAAAGAGAGCATGGTGGGGTACTGGAATATGTGGCCTTAAACTAACACCACATATATCTCTTTGTGGCTCCCTCCGCCTACACATACAACAGTCATGCTGAGTCTGGCTCTACCCAAGAGTAAAGCCCATACATGATAGCCTATTAATAATGTTTAATATGTAATTTTTCCCTTTTTTTCACCCCAGGAAAACACTTAGTATTTTATCAGCTTTCAGTTCTGTTGACTCCTAACAAGGTTTTTATGGGGATTTTTTTTCCTTGAGCTGATTTTGGTGGTAAGTAGGAGTGAAGAAAGAAATTCAATAAGCCTGCAGGCAATTGCTGCATTGGCAGTGTGCATTGCTTTTCATTTTGGAATTGGCATGAAGGCTCTCCAAGTAACATAAGCTCTCCATTTTGAGAGAATTGACAGATAAATTATATACACAAGATGCAGTCGGGTAGTTTTTGGGGGGATGAGGATTGAGTGAAGTCAAAATGGAAAGCTCATTTCACATCAGGGATATTCCTTCACTGTACTATTGACACAAGGCACCTTTGATCCAAAAGGCTCCTGTAGCACTCTACTAAATGTAGCCAAAATTTGAAATGATGTGGCTGTCTAAATTAAGTTCCTTAATCTAGAGTTGGCTGTACCAGTAACAACTCAATAATCACAAGTGTTTGACCTCTCATAAATTCTGTTTACTTGGCAGGGAAACTGCAAATTATTAGTACCTTTAAGATGTGTAATTATAGTTTAAATTCTATATTTGTTGAAAACACTCACTGAATTTGTCTAGGAAACTAATATCTAACCTTGTTGAAAGCCAAAATAGATGAGTGTTCTTGTTACTTTTAACCTAATTTGAACCTCCTGGAGACTCACAGAAATTGTCTGACATTTCCCATTCTGGGTAGCATATGCTTTATGTTCAAATAATACAAAATATTGGATTATATTTTTCCTACTAATAATTGCCAATAAGTGTTTTCAAAGCTTTGGAAGCGGACTGCCCTGAGTGAGTTTCAGATCCTTCAGGGAGATTTATAAGGCAATATGAAGTGTGGAACAGGGAAGAAATGAAGTAGAAATTAGCCTCTCCCAACATATTCAGTAAGGAAGGCACAGCACCAAACAAATAGTACTAGTTAGGTCAAAAAGAAACCTATGGAAAATAAATAAACAGGTTGTTCTCTGTTCTTTACACTGATTAAACTTTAAAATTTCCTGTATTGCAAACAAAATTTCTTCATTTAAATTCATTAGGAAAGGGGTTTTACATAGAGGAAATCATACAACACATGGTATGTATAAGTGAGAAGGAGGAGCTGCAGCTTGATGCTGGAAAAACTATTACTATCTAAATGTCATCACCTTTTGTCTCTTCAAAAATACCTCAATCTGGCATCATGGGAGGAAAAATGCACCTTAAAGCAGAAGAAATAGGGAAAAAATGCCTAAATTATGCATTATGCAAACAATTATTATCAAATACCACAATGCATTTCTGTGGGCCCTACTGTAAAATATGAAAACACACAGAAATAATTTACACCCCAAAACTCCAAAGAAGTACTTTGACTTCTAATTCCTTAGAGGGGACATAAAGCATACATTTCTTTGCTGTGAGATTAAACAAGAAATCTCTGTCCACATGTAGAATCTTGATCCTTCTACAGGTAGCCCCACTGTTCAGTCACAAGGTGAATGCTTTTACATGTTCAGTGAATGGCTCTTTGGCACAGCACAATATTTCCTTAAATACCACCACTCCTGATCCCTTCAGGAACACAATATAGTCTTCTCAACATGGGTATAAAAAGATAATTGCCTTAAACAATTGCTTCTACATGTCCTGCCCAGGATCCTTATAAGGGAAATATCATCTGCATGTCCCCAACTCTCACAAACACATAGAGGGCAGTTTCTAGCCTGTGGCTACTTCAGCCAAGGCAGCTGGAGCTGAGCAGCATGGCCAGCATCCAGATGCTACTGCAGTGTATGCGAGCTCTTACAAGCACCTCATTTTTTTAAGGCAAATTCCCTCATTTACAGTAGATGTTCACCGCAACAAGTTCAACCTACTGAAATAAGCTTAAACTTTTATGTTCTTTGCATTAAAATTTCTCTTCATAGCCAACTTAGCATATTCAGGGTTGGTTAGCTCCAGGAAGATGAGATCCAACATGACAATAATCTAATTCATACACCCTTTAAATGCCTTAAGCTCTGGAATGTATATACTGCATTATGATTTCACCCCCTGCTAAAGCTCACCTTTGTTCAGTGGCCATAGTGCACATATGAACACAAACCCTCACACCGAAGATACTTTGGGTCACAGTGGATGGAGAAGTTTAGACTTTTCTACTGGCACGGGGCAGATGGGTGAGGCCTGCCATGCCTGGTCTAGTCTGCTACCACGCAGCCTACTTTTTTACAGGGAAAGATATTGATTATTCATACCCTTAATTCAAAATATCCTCCCATCACTGAGGATGCACTGATCAAGAAAAAAATAGACTACTTCTGAAGAGGTGTGTGATGTGAAGCCAAGGAAGATGTGGTTATGTGGCCTATTCCTTTGCCCAGGCTGCTAAGAAACCATAGCCATCCTCTGTGTGAACAGTTAATGGAGAGCTGTACATCAGTGGTGGTTTTGCTCCTGGCAAAGCATTACTCATTCTCACCTAAAATGAAAGTATTCATTAGGAAGCATGCAGATTTGCATTTTCACATCTTTAAATTACACTTTATTTAGCCAGGGTTACATGACACAAGTAATCAGCTGGCTACTCATACACAGCAAGGAACTTGTTTCACAATTTGGCTTCTACTGCCAGCTGCCATCCTTTCTAAGGACACTCCTATTCATTAATCCAGCTGCAGGGAGCTCACATGCACCTCCCAAAGTTCCTGGGTAGCCAATTCTTGGTGCTAATCACCTTACCCTGCTGTTATCCACAGGCCTTGGAAGTCTTGTTCTACAGAGGAAGGCATTGACTTGCTGCCATCTTGCTTATTTACAAAGATAGCTCATACACCAAATCCTCTGCTGAGTTACAAAATGATCAAGGAAAGCCAAGTCCACTTTCCAGCCCCTCTGTGTTCTTGGCATTTTCTGTTGATCTCCTACGTTTGCTCGCTCCCCATTGTGACTCACGACACTTCCAGCAGTCAGTGCTCTTTGTTGGCACAACAGAGTCTTAGGCTACAAAACCTAGTGATGACTTGGAGTAGAAAATATGTCTGCCTTTCCAAGCTGGAGGTGGGATTTAGCTCAAGCTTTTATTTTAAAGTACAGCTTACAGTCATCTGATTTTGCTTCACTCCTGGATATTACAGGTTACATAAACAATTGCAGGGAAGAGTGCAAGTCCCTCCATTCAGTTCTTCCACTCTCACACGCTATAAAAGGAGCCCTCTACCAGAAGCAGCACTGCTGCCTTACCACAACCCTCCTGTTAAAGATCCTTGAATGGCTTTTGCAGGCTTCATTTCTGATGGCATTTCTACAACGGGAATTGAGAAGACATTTATTGAAATGATTACAATTTTATTAAAATAATTACAAACATGGCAACACATCTTCTATAAATAGCATAGAGAAAATATTTTAACCCCCAGACAATCATAGCTTTACATGTTACAGCTGCTTAAAGGGAAAACAACAATCTTTATATTCTCCAAAAGAGGGAAAAATTGATATTATAACATTGTATCTGCTCAACAAGTTTAAAAAAATAAAAAAACTTCGTTTTAAGAGTCCTTGGAGCAGAAGTACAAAATTTCTCTATCTTTCACCCTTTGTTATTCCAAAAACTAAAGGAAAGAGAAGAAATTCTTAAGTCTTCCTCTCCCCTTTCCAAGTCTTCTTTTAGCAGTTACTACAAATACTGTTTTGTAAAAGCAAAGCCAAAACAAGAGACATGAAGTAGACCTTATCTTCATGTAATTTAGAGAACACTATTTTTGGATGTTTATAAAATATTGCTAGTAATGAGATTGCTAAAGCTTAGTCAATGGAAAGTTATGACAGAATTTGCAATTGTCATGCTTGAAGAAAGCTTCTTCTGCTGCCAACCTACTGCAAACTCACACTCTGGCCAGCATCACCCTCTGCCTGAGAATAAACTTTGCCTTCCCCCTTCTACTCTCCCCTGCCTGTGTAATTCAATCATAACTGAGTTCTTTGTGAAGGTGTCCCAGATTGCCAGGCAGGGAAGGCAGCACATTCTCCATGACCACAGGGACAGTCCCAGCTAAGCACACGTTCAGCAACATGGAAAAGCCCTCAGGTGATGGCCGTCAAAGCTGAGGGATGTGGCAGCACCCTCAGGAGAGCCCATGACAGGGCTTGCTCTTGGAGATTTAGATTCAGCCAAGCTTTCCTCTCTGAACAGCAGTGTTGGGACATTCAGAAAAAAACAAAGCAGACTGAATTCTTACTGAGCTGCTGGAAGCACAGTGGATTTACTTCACCAAGAGATACCTGGAAGCAAAGTCCTTCATAGCAAAATTATGAATTTCCCTTTCAGCCATTGAAACCAGGTGAGATCTATCAATTTACAAGAATAATTTTTAGAAATGTTACTTCATATATGTAGCAGCAGGTGGGCTTCAGAACACATGCACCACTCTCCAACTATAGAACCACCCTTCTGTTTCATTTTTTGTTTTAAAGAGTGACAAGAACATTTTTTAAAATTCTCCTAAGCAGAGATGAGGGATACTGACGGAAGTACTAAAAATAAATCATTTGCTTAAAACCCCTTTCATCTAAAATTGCCATTTCAGAAAATGGGAAGCATTACATACAACACAATTGCATCTACCTGAGATGCCACCTGTGAATATAGTTTGCTCTGAATCTTACACCCATTATATGATTTCTATTTTAGTAAACTGACTAGCAAATACCTCATCTTGAAATCAGTATGAATTATTTTGAAATCCTGTCCTGAAACCCATCTGTGTACTATAATCATAAGTGATGACAGCACCAGGACGTAAATGACAGTGCAAAACCAAGAAACCCCTAGCCTGCCTCCCTCCTTAAAAAAAAATAATCAGAATCAACCCACAAAGCAATAGTTTTACATTCACAAGTTGAATAAACTCCACCCTTTGAGCTTCCTAAGGACCAAATAAAAAAAATTATGATTGTTGCTTTAGTGAATGTGAAAGTCATAGAAGTGTTGGGGTTTGTGAGCTGGACTGAAATCTTTAATGGGAGACCCTCTGACACATACAGCATCATGGTGGTGCAAGAATTAAAGCATAGAGATGACAAAGATATTTTGTTGCTCAATACTTTTACATAAGGTAGTTATCATTTTGAACAGAAGCTTTGCTTTAAGGCTTCCATATTTACAGAACATTCTCAAGCCTACAAACTTCATGGAACTGACATGACATAAAGTTACCAAGCATTTCAGTAGTGCTACAATCTACATGTACCTTTTCTGCGCCTACACAGCTCTCTTATATTTGCATCATTTTTTGAAGGGTCCAAAACACAGAGAACTGAAAGCTGTGATAATATAGTATCTCACTCCTGGGAAGAAATTATTTTAAATCTGTACTTTTAAGTAAATTCTTCCAGTCAAAGGAAAAGCTGCATGTGGGCCCTTTCTCTGCTGTCTACAACAAAATAGTCCTATTTTATCTAATTTAAAAATTCTTTAATTATTACACAACTGCACTTCTATGATTGTGTTAACAAGGAACATGGCTATTACACAATCTGGATTGTTCTAAAGTGACTACTTTGGGGCTGTAACAATATAGAGCGAGCCTACAGATTGCAATTTAATCAATCCCTTGATAGAAAACTTGGGGAATAAGGAACTTGGCATAGACCATGCTCAGACTCGAAACTGCTCTCCAAAAGGAACTTGTTAACTTCAGCTGTGTTTCAGACTCCTCATCCCCATCCTAGGAACCAATGTCATACATAAAGTGAATTCTTGTGCTGTAGGACCAGTTTTCTTGGACCATGGTTACAGACCAGCAGCCATTTACTTAAAACTGCTTATTGCTACCACCTCTTACATTCCAGTTGCTCAGCCAAGGAAGGGACCTTTGAAGGCCAGAGTTCAACTCCCTCCTCAAAGCAGGTTTAGGTCTATCAGGGTACTGAGGTACTTAGTAAATCTAAAGGTGGAGACTGCATATCCTTTCCGGGTGACTGCTTCTAGCGCCTAATGATCTTTTAGGTAATAAAACTAAATACTGTTATTACCACTTAAATCTAACTGAATTTTTCCCATGTTTTGTGTCCATTGCCACTGATCCTGTCTCCATGCAGCTTGAAGACTTGGCTTGTTGTGAATCTACCCAGTAACACAACTGTAAAAACTGGTCTTAGCCTTAAGGCTGAACATCACTAAACTGTTTCTCCTTTCCCAGGCAACATGTAATTTCAGACAGTAAGCAGGAGTGTTGGCAAGCTGAAACAACTTTACACACATAGATGAATCCCAGAACTTAAGGAGTTAAGAGGGAAACAGGCACACAGCTGGAACAAGTTGAAGGTCATTGGTGCTTCCCTCAACCTTAAACACAAAACTGTACGCAGTGTTAATGCCTCTTTTTTTCCAACATCAACATTCACCTCAGTGATCAGTCACTATAACTGAGAGAACTCACAAAAAGGATCTGTGATTTTCTCTTAAAGATACTGAGGCATACTCTGCAGTGCAAAGGTGCTAAGGAAATCCAGGTAAGGGTGAAACAGTAGGTGAAAACCCCAGAAAATTACAAACTCCCTCCAAAATCCAACAGCTGAACTAGAGTTTTACTGTCTTATATTTGCATCATTCATCCTAAGAACTTCAAATTTCAGAATGAGAGTTTTAAACCATATGCATCTCACTTGTCAGGCCTTTTGTAATCCTCCCTCCCAACCAAAAATACTCCAGAAAGTTTACAACACAGGACAAGATTAAAAGTGTGATTTCAAACAAAAAAAAATTCTGAAGCAAGAACACAAGTCTACTCAAACTATTCTACATGTAGACTATGTTAGGTTTCACAGAAGATACTGGCTGCAAGTGCCTTTGCTCTTCCACGCTTCTCCTGTAACAAACAAAAACATGGAAGCACAGATGATGATTTTGGCTAGACCACATGTTCAAACATGGTCTATTTGTTTGTTCCACACACTTCTAATTTTTTTTAACATGCAACATTTGCAACAGGTAATAAAAATCTATAAATCCCTGCTTCGAAACTCAGACAGCCCTGAGAGCAAAAGCATCCTTTGGTACAAACAGACCTAACAGAACTGACATCATAATTTTGCAAAAGGTGATCAAAAATGCTGTAGAATACTACGATGTTAAGAAGTCCTTATAAAACATAAGAATCTATTTAAATCAAACACACACAGACTGATAAAAGTAGCCAATTTTATTCAAATAACATAAGCTCTAACACATAATTACTTTCCTCAAAAAGGTTACATATTTATGTGCTTTTTAGTCAAATAAACAGATTTGTCCCCACTGTAGAAGTGTTTCAATAGAATCCAGAGTCTTGAGTAGCCCAGTTGGGTGCCTAAAAAATGAATAAAGATTAGAAGAAATTACTGTATTACCTAATACTTACTGAAATTTATAACACCTTAATTTAAAGAGTGGGAATGTTGCTAATAATGAAGGATAACCTATAAGATTAAAGCCAAGTGCTCATATACCAGACACCCATACGTAATTGAGCTGTACAGCTAGAGTTCTCCAAGATAGTAGTTTCAAAAAGGAGAAGTTCTGGAAGATCCCAATATAAATATAGGAATAATTTTTCAGCTATATTTTTAAATAATGTAATGATGCACAAGTTTCACAAAACTTCCCATTAAGAGAATAAAATAGTGCACCACTGCCTGTCCAACTTCCACCAGTATTTCAGCCAAGCACTGAGGAAGCACAATAAAACTTATAATGCTTACTCTGTCACTGTGTGGTTTGTTCTGATTTTTTTGTTTGTTTATTTTAAAAATGTATGGCTGGGCCTCAGAGCCATCCCCATTACAGGGCTGTTCTGCCTCAGAGCTTCTCATATTGTAATGTGGAGGGAAGCAAAACCAGATGATCTAGCCAACTTTCTAATTTTCACTGGTTCTACTTAAGCCTTTCTACATTTTCTAGAATTTCATTTAACAGTTAGATGTTTTGCACAATTCTTCTTCCATATTCCAGTCTTAAGCACCATTCATTCTCCTTTCAATACCACATATGCACATACAATACTCTTAAGTACATATGCACCTACAATACTTTTGAGTACAACTCACTTGGAAAAGTATTATAACTACTTTCCTAAGTATCACACTTCATAATCTGCCCTTTTCTGGTAGTAAAGGAGACCATTTAAACAGAGCAGAGCAGCAAATGACAGAAACAGTTATGCAACAGAATAAAATCTAATGATAAAGAGAAAGGCTAAAAGAAAGCAAGAACCACTGTCTTTGTGGTCACTATGTCTTTTCCAACATAATTCCTAGGAGTAAGCACATCTGGTGAATTAAGGCATAGGTTAAGAATTATACTTAAATTTATCTCTCTTAAAAAAAGACACCAAGAAATCAGAAAAACAAAACTTATACCAACCTCAGATCTACCACTCTGATTCAATTTCTTCTCAATGTTCATAGCCAGCATTTGACTACGAAAAGACAAGCTTTTGGTCTTCTCAATCACTTGTTGGTAAGGTGAGACTGCATTGTTGCCCATGACTACATGGCCCTAAAACCCAGCAAAGACAGAACAAATTTAACAATTGTTCAGCATGCAAGGATCTTTAATGTAACACTCTGCTTTCAGATCTTTCACAGATCTTACAGACAAGCACAAAACACAATAAATGAAATCCACTACAGTTTAGCCAGGAACAGAGAGTTTTGATTTCTATTGTTTTTCTTTGCCCATGAAGTAAAAGAAATTTAATTAAAAACTCAAAAAATTCACTTGGATCCATCTGGCTTTAAAATGAAAGAGAGCAGGTTTAGATTAGATTACTATGAGGGTAGAACAGGCTGTTCAGAAAAACTGTGGGTGCTGCATCCCTGGAAGTGCTCAAGGCCAGGCTGGATGAGGCTCTGAGCAACCTGGTACAGTGGGAGATGCCCCTGCAGGGGGGTTGTAAGTAGACAGTCTTTAGGGTCCTTCAACAAAAGCCACTCCATGATTCATGTACAGTCTTACCAGCTTTGAATCCAGTTTGGCATCCAATCGTGCATTTCGGATCAGATTGACAATCCATCTTTCTGCTTCTTCAGGAGTCATATTCAGTTTATCTGCCAACATACTAAAAGATAAACAACTTATTAAATGGCAAAATAAAATCTCTCTGATGTTAGTAAACATAACGAGGGACTATGGAATGCAAGTCAAACCAACACAAAATACGGCACAGTCCAAGATTCAATAAATACTGCATAGCTGAGAAGCTTACTTTAATTTGACTGAAATTACTTTAAAAACTGCATACATGCTCTCCTGCACATCTCCCACACCCACTGCAAATAAGAAATCCATATCCCAAAGCATATACTTACTCATTCTGAACTACACCACACTGCTTTTTAATCTTGACCTGCACAATTGTCCTGTGTTCCTATTAAACCTTGTCTACACAAACATTCTTGGAAAAATTGTCATTTAAGTAATTTCACTATTAACATAAACCCACCACCACTATTATTAAAAAAAAAATAATAAATCAACTTAACTACTGCTTTTATTGTTACTTAAATGCAATCAGCAGTCAAGAAAGTATAGATTACCTAGTTTAGCAAGAAAACTTTGCTCCAAAGTTCAGGAACAAGACCCACAAGATAGAGCTTGGTATAGAAGATATGACAGATACACTAAGTTAAAACTACTTGCAACTTCAAGGAAGGAAGGTGGGGGAGAACAGAGAAAGGAAAATTCTTAATCAAACAAGCAGTCTTGTCCAGGAATAATTCCTCCTAACAGTGCTTCCTGTGGCTTTCCAGCTAACTCCTTCAGCTTCCTGCTGGCAGTTGGCTCATACAGGGCATTAGTAACGCTCATTCTTCCATCAGCTTGCAGACTAAGGTAACAAACATGAGGTAAAGGCTACAGGCATGACTAAAGAGCCAGCTGGCTACGCTGAGTTGCGCAAGAGGTCAATTCCTCACCATTTTACAGAATCTTGCCTAAACATCTTTTTCTCCACCCGAAAGAGTGATTTTTTTTTTCTTGGTGATTATTTGCATCAAGTAAATACTTTATAAACTATGAATTGTTACCTCATCTACCTGACTGGACTTCTACATAAACTTCTTTATACAACTGTCTCTCCTATATGGTCTTGATCTCTCACTGTCCTCCCAACTATAAATGCAAATACCATTTTTTCCACAGATAAACATGAAGTGAAAAGAAAAAAAAACAAAAAACCAAAGTAACTTAAAATACTGGATTTACACTGACTCACTTAAGCAAAATAAGACAACAAATGGATAACAAGTGTTTGAACTTGGCAAAGTAAGGGGAAGTAAAACCCAATCCCAGTTGCTACTGTTTCAGTAGACCTTTATAATGCGAGTTTGAAGGTGCAGTTGTTAAGGCAGAAGAGAGCAGAAGACACTAGGGATGGAAATTTTTGTGGAATTATCAGTCACCTAGACAGAACATGAGATACTTTAATACAAAAAAAGTACAATAATTTTATTACCCCAAATCAGTGATGTTAACCATCTGACTTGAAACTAAAGAAATTTTAAACTGAAAGTACATGGGGGTGAGTATAACTCTCACATTTCTCTTTTAGAAACCTTAGAAAGATTTAGATAAAGTAAAATCCCTTCCAGATGACCACAAGAAAGGCTACTGCCACTACACTGGGGATTAAACAACCCAGCTTTGGGATTACAGTGTGGAACCTCCATTCATGGAGATATGAAGATTCACTTGTGAATTCCTAAGCAGCATAATGGAGTACTGTTGTGGGACCCACTCAGAGCTGCAACTGAGTTCAAAGGGTTAAACCAGATGACTTCCAGCCTACAGCACCCACACTTTGCTTTTTCCATAACACGGTCCTCATGTCATTAGAGGGGAAGAGGGCGCAGATTTCTAGAGAATCATTCCAAGCCAGAAACTATGAAGTATTTCGCATTTGTTACTAGCAAATAATTTTACCTTTTTCTATTATATCTACAATTTACTACTAGCTCAGCTGCTTCAGAAGTGGCTTTTTTTCAACTAAAAAGTGTTTTTTGAACAAACATACAATATATATGTAACAACACAACAGAAGTAACACTACACAAGTATTATTTTCCTGTACATGTGTCTGGAAAACTTAAAAATCAGAGAATGAAAATGACAGAGTAAAAAGGATGTAAAATCTGTTTTATCTCACCTTGTAGCTTTGAGACTTACACAATTTTTAAATTTTAGTATAAAACAACTGACATTATCAGGTAGCAAGTATCTTTTAGTGAATAAGGAATAAAGCTATTAAAAACCTAGAAATTTAACACATCTTTAACACAAGAGATGACCTTCCTCCAGCCCTTGTGGCAACTGGATTCCCTCTTAAGAGTCTCCTTGCAGCCTACACTGAAGCAGCCAGGACCGCCCAAAGTGCATGGATGTATAACATAGAGGTATTTCCTGGTAAAGTAACACACATGGCCAAGAAAAGTATTCTCTATCCTTCCAGAGCAAATGCACAGAAGATCTATCCTGATTACAACTCTGTAACAAACACTATTATTCTCCTATCACAGTTAGAACGTGTATTTAAAACTCTTGAGATATAAAATACAGCTTAGCCTCATTCAAGCCTGACAGCTGAAGTAACAGTGACATGTTTAGATTCACAAATACATATTAACATTGTTAATATTAAGGAAAGGATGCAACAGAATTTGTATAATAGGTTACCACTGTTTATAAAGATTCCTGATATAATTCATAAAAATTAAGTCAATTATAATGAAATACTATTAAAATTTAAAGAATGCTCTACCATTTCAAGTTACAGTTAATTTCAAATGGCAGATTTTTAAATAATTTCTGTGCCCTAGTTTTATACAGAAATTTATTTATTTGGGTCATGCTAGGGCTAGTGTTATTTAAGTTTTCATTTACTTAAAAGGCAAGCTAACTGAATTCTCCACATGCTCATATATGAACAAGCCCATCTTATATAGTTTTCTTGTATGTGCAGTACAAAAGAATGAAGCATATTCAGCTCTCCAATTAAATACAGGCATATCAAACTAACTAAAACAGAATTAGCTTCATCTATTACTTCCTATCACATGATATTTCAAACAGCAAACCAATCACAGGGTGATTTAGGATGTGCAAACTTTAAGTTACAACTGATAAAGCAAATATAAGGAAGTTTCCTACTGTTTTCAAATTCATTCTGAATAGCTAAGCAGGACTCATCAAGTACTGTGTTACAATCATTTAGTTTTTTCCTCCAGGATTAGCAGAGGAAATTGCTTGTGAACAAAAAAATGCAAGAACTATGTCTCAGCCAAACATTCATTTCAACTGGCTAATTTCTTCAAAAGCAACACAAATACACTAAGAAATACTTATGTACCTAATTTAATCAGTTCAAATATAATGATTGTTACAGCTTGCAAAGAAATTTAAGGCTGATATCCATCATTAAAAACACAATGACCTACATCATTACTTATGATTTACTCCATGTGCTATTAACTTAGAGGTATGTGGTAGAAATATCCATGTCAGTGAGATAAATGTCTCAACTCCAACTCTATCACTTGCCTCAGACACACTACAATGCTTATAAAGAAAGGACACTGCTACCTATATTTAGGAATTACTCACACATAACAAGAACAGCCAACTACAATATTTTTTATCATACCTAAAGTTGAAATACCACACACAGCACAAAAAATATGAACTATTATTATAAGTAATAAAAACTAAATAAATGGCAACTACCTACCACAAATTTGATAGAGCTTGCAATTTTTGACATAATGAATCATTGGTATGTTGCCCACAGTTTATCAATATCTTTTGATACAAGACTCGAAAAATTCTTAACATACACATAGCAGAGTCTTTGCTCATTGACTGGAGTCAGGTAAGAGGTGACTTCTTAGCAAGACATCCAGTCTCTAGTTAAAAAAGCTTAAACATCTAGTTTCATGGAAAACTTGTGCTTGAATCTGTGCAGTATTCACACCACGAAAAAGATTTCTAAGAAGGAGCAAGACACTATTGGGCTTTATATTCCCCAGAAACCCATCTTTAAGAGCACTATATGTACAAGGTTTTTTCTTTCTTTCCAAATACTTAATCAAACTCCCTTTATGCCCAAGCGTAAGTGATTTTAGACAAAGGATTAGCCCTCTTAAAAAAACAAATTTTAAGTATGGAAAAGTTCTGCTCACAGCATGTAGTTCCATTTCCTATTAGGACTATATGCTTAAACCTAATACACCACAGCTGACTAAAATGCTCAAATTCACTGTTTTCCTTTTACGTCAAAGCCACTATTTTAAGCTGATACAAAGGATAAAAATTTTTCCAAAGGCAATGAAGACAAACATCACCCAGTGACTAAAGATTAAAAGTATTAAGAATCAGTCCTTTTTCCAACTACACCTATCCATAAAAAAAGCAATCCTTCCAAGAAGTTTGCAATATTAAGACAATTTTCTCTCAAATCCTTTCCTCTGAAATCAGGCAGTGTTAAATCCTTTCCTCAGAGGACAAGATGCACTCATTTGCTCTGGATACAAGCTAGTAACAAGATTCCATTGAACTTGATCAAATCAGCAGCCTTAATTTCTCCTGTCCCAAGGATCTCTGCACTGCTCTCTGCCAGTGAGATTTTTATAGCATACAGAGTTTGTCACTTCTTCCTTTTTAATTAAAGGATGTGGAAATATAGGAAATGTGGGCAAAGGCCAAGTGAAAAGAGATCTCAAGCATACATAATATCTTCCCATTTAGTTTTTTTTTAAATACATATACAAGAAGCATCAGACCTGATCCATTTGAAAAGCCCGCATTTATAAAATAAATCTGGATAATCAACAGACATATTTGCTAATAACAATTCTTACAGCTGAATCACTTTGTGTCACAGGGAATAAAATCCATTATTTTCTTTTTAATTAATGAAAAAGGCAAAGTGATTCAATAAATTTCAAAGAACATACCTATAAGACAGACATGGGTATCTGTATCTACCAAATAAAAATAAATTTAAGCAATTATTGTATTTGCAGTTTGTATTTCCTTAATATTAACACTCTACCTCAACATGTGGAATTGAGGCCCAAACGAGGCCCAACTGAGGTACTGTCACCAGGACTTTGGTGACACTGGGTATGAAAGTTCCCATTAAATCCAGCAGAGATCCCACTTAAAATCACAGCAGTTTTAGCTTGAAAGTACAGCTTGTCTGGGGGGGCTAGAGAAATGTTTTGAAGCTAAACACAATAACTAAACTCTGAAAAATACTGATAATTCAAGTACATCACATCAGAGTTATAAAACTAGAAAGAATACTATGCAAATGAAATTTCAGTTAGGATTTTACCTGACAACTGAATACTTCTGGAAGTATTTGACACTGTCAAACTGCCCTCCATGACTGATTTTCTGAATTGAGGAATGAAGACATTCTCTTACCCAATGCTGATGCACTGATGGATGCGACAGAAAGTCTCAAATATAAAGAGACGGGCATTCTCAATGAAGTCCTCAAGGCACGCCACTAAGAAGAAATCATTCACAAGCACCTGCAAGGGAAAGGGGAACATGAGAGCAAAGTGTGAGTAGAAACATAATGGTAGACACTGGTGGTAAATATGCCAATAACTAAGAGCAGCCCACAGTATACCTAAAAGAATTATTGCTAAGTTCAAAGACATGGAAAAAAAGCTGTAGATGAAGAATATTTTTCATTGTTTCATTATTCAGCATCTTATTAAATTTAAATTGCATGCTAACATGATCACTGAGGTCTGACTCAAGAAGAGAGTAAGGTTGTAACTCTACTGAAGGTCAAACTCTACTGCTGCCCTAACTACTGAAGAACCTTTCAACACAAAATTTGACTCCCTACTCATCTTTCACAACAAAAGGCAAATCTGAGCTTTTCTTCAAGCATTTCTCGGACTTTAATGGAACAGCTGAAGCTCAGCCAAATGCATGATTACCTATTTGCTTCTTCTTCTAGAACTTCTTAAACATAGCATTATAACATTAAAGCTATATTCTTAGCAGTAAGTCACGTGTGTTACAAAATGAGTTGTTATAAACCCAACACCACCCAATCATGAATTTAAGTTTATCAGAAAACACTGGCAATGTAATGAAACACCACTTCAAACAAATTAGCAGTCCATTGTGAATTTTAGAGGACTTTACTTAAAGGAAAAGGAGTCTTATAAATATTTTAAGTCTTACTGTTTCACACTCTCTCAGCTTCTTCTGCGCTCCATCAAAATCAAAATTAACGTACAAGCATTCCACAAACTCTGTGATAGGGTCCCTGTATGTGTAGGACTCCTATAAAAAAAAATTGGGAACAACTTCAGAAATCAAGGCCACGCGGTCGCTCACATATTCCCTATATTCTTAAAAAAAATTAATAGTGGAAACAAACCCATATATCACCTTAAAAAAAATCTGAACTTCAAAATTCCTCTTATAAAAGCTACATCAATGTGCTTCCTCCCAATATCTGGTAAAACAACCAAAGGTGTATTTTCACCTTCATCATTTAATGCTGCAATCTCTGGGCTAGGAAACTGTCAAGAGATTAGAGCTGTCTCTGTATCAAACGTCCAAATTTCATAAAATAAGATAAAACAGTCTTCCTAAATTCTGATTTCAAAGATGACTCCAACACCAAATCCTTCATACTTGAAACTTAATGATTATTTGATATTCATAGACAACATAGCAAACAAAAATGCTACTTTCTATACACTAACTACTTCAATTTATTTTGGTATTACAGAAGTTACTCAACTTTCTCAATTACCAGGCAGAGACAACACTACATCTATATACAATTGCGTAAATTCAAGTGCAACAAACATCCCCTATAGTGTTTCTAATGCATCTTATAAGACAGCTTAAATCAGTATGTATCAGTATCTGCTTTACCATACAGTAAAATCAATAGATAAGGAAATTCCTAAGATATTTTTCTTAATGGATCAGTTATTTTTTCCTTCCCCAAAGAACTGTACTTACAGTCTCATTACTTGGGTTTAAAATTCAGTTCTATACATGTTTTTCACATCAGAATTGCACTTGTTAGCCATTATTTGCAAAATGGTCTTAGAATGTGCATCTCTCAATTTCAATAAACAGACTGGGTAGCTATCAGTTCAATACTTGCAAAGATGTTGCAAGTATAAACAATCTTTTACTGCTACTAAAGCAGCACCACAAGTTGTTTCAAATTCATAAAACCTCTACCATATCATCATTTAATATCATGAATCATAAAGAGTTAGAAGAGTACTAAGAAATCTGATAGGCGATTTCAAAACCAATGCCCAAGTTGGTATTTTCAAAAGGAATATCCTAATGGTGTGAATGATTAAACAAAAGCAAGAAGTTGTATCATGTTACTTACTTTAAGTATTAGAAATTCATATTATATTAAAAGCTCAATGTTACAATCAGATTTTAGATAAAGATAAAAGCTGAGTCACAACACTTACCACTGATTTATTGCTTATGCTACCTTTTGTGAACACTAATGCTTAAAAACAGATTAAGTTGTAGCTAAAATGTGATCTTTGCATTGACTGTGCTTTGCACAGGTAGTTTCCCAAATGCTTGAAATGGTTATAACTGACTGCTAGCCTATAATAACTGTACTGCCATATTTACATATATATATATATATATACACAGAGCTACAATGTTTATTACTCACAACATTATCAAGTATTTGAAGTGCACTGGTTTGTATACAAGCTGTTTGGTGATTTCAGATAAAAATCTGGGCCTTAAACCCCTGTTGATCACTACCAAGCAACTCTTTTATTGCTTTTCTCTGTATCTCCGTTCTCATCTCACTGTGACAACAAAATCATTTTTCAAGAGAATGCATGTGAATTCAAATGAACACATACAATTCAGTGGTTCTGAAATGTAAGTAAGAACCCTTATTCATACAACAATTTACTGTACAGATAGTTGTGAAATGGCTTAGGATCCAATTCTTTTTCATCTCACTGAATTTTCACCATTTAATAATACAGAAAGTAAGAATGGCATGCATACTCTACTGCATGTATGTGTACATGCAGTAGACATGCATATGAAAGGAGAAAAAATAATTCCATCCTCCCACTGACTGATATGCATCTTACTTCAGTAAAAACTTTCACTGACAAAAAACAAGTATCAAAATACCTCAAATCCTAACCCAGATATATTACTAGAAGAAGGTTATAATGAAGTCCTCTTAAAAAAAGAGGCAAAAAATATCACACTGCAGTCCTTACCTGCTGAATAACCTTGACTAGATCTTTCAGCACTTGTCTACGTTTACGAACATCCTTATTTGTTATGACTGCAGTAGTCAAATATCTGAGGATATGTGGGCACATTGTCTGAATTGCATTGAGATACCTAGAAAGAAAAAACACAGGTAAGATTCAGAACTCAAAGGTATACTGAATTTGGCTGATGACACTAAAATGGGAGGAGCTCTAACTCCTCAAAGGCAGAGAGGCCCTGCAGAGAGATCCTGACAAAGAAGTCAGAGGGCTGGACAATCACCAACTGTATTAAGCAAAACAAGGGCAAGTGTCAGATTCTGCATCTGGAACAGGGCAACTCTGGATCTATGGAGACTGGGGAATCAGAGGCTGGAGAGTAGAAAGGGATCTGGGGCTGCTGGTCAACAACAAGCTGATTGTGGGTCACAGAGTGTCCTAGCAGGCAGGAGGGCCAACTGTGTCTTGGTAGACATCAGGGACAGAATCACCAGCTGGACAAGGGAGGGGATTGTCTTGTTCTGCTCTGCACTGGGGCAAGCCTCACCTTGGTACTGGGTGCAGTTTTGGGTGCTACAACATAAGAAAAGTATCAAGCTATCAGAGAGCATTCAAAGGAGACCAACAAAGACTGCTAGATCTACACATAAGCCAATCCTCTCACAAATAGATACAGTGTTTCAATTTTCATTTTTAGTCTAGGATTTCCCAAAAATCTTTCGAAATAGCTTTCTATGATCAGAATAGAACAATACCGTCACCCTGCAGCCCTAAGCTCAGCAAGCTTGCATGTTTGTAATTTGCCTGCAATTTGATTTAAAGACCCACCCACCCCCCCCCCCCCCCAGATGGTACAGCACAACTTACTGTGGCTGATAGAGAAAAAGGTCAATGATGTTGTCTCTCCCTTTAGGATGATTAAAAAACACGAACAAAGACCAGTGGATGAGCCACGTTCTTTGCTGAAGAGATTGCAGTGGAGAGCTGACAGACTAGGAGAAAATGTAACATTGGTTCAAGTCAAACACAACACAAAGTTGGCTTGAATAGTAATCCACAGAAACCTGTAATTGCCCAAAATTGTCATTTCACATCAGATCTTTATAACTGCCATCACTGTCAGGCTGAGTTTGACCTCCAGCTTTTTTGCCATCTCAGTGATAAATCTACTGAAAGTTTTAAGCAAGATAAAATTTCCAATATTATATTCCAAACTGTTTCCTGAAATTTGCATTTTTTTATGGTAAGAGCAGAGATGTTAGCTGTCCAAGACCACAATACCAACCTAAGTTACTTCCCTTCTCAATTCTGAATTCCTTGTATTCCCTCTTCAGATGTGATCTGAGTAACTACTTGGCTTTTTCGCCTTTGCTGTTTGCTTCCTTTCTAAATCCTCACAAGACATTTTTTTTTTTTTGCCATAAACCCTCAGACAATGATGAAACTCTATAATCACTTTCAGCCAAAAAAAAGTCATTATCTTTACTTAAACCTGCTGATAATGGACAAACAAGGGTTTAGCTCCAAGTACCTATATTAGCTCTAAATTTCAACAACACTTCAAACAGACTGCAAAACAACACAGAGGACAAATTGACATGGCAAGTAATCCTCCCTCTGAAGAGCATGACAACGAACTGCTCTGACTCAATCCTAAAAAAATCTTGTGAGTTTAATAAACCTGTCAAATAGTCTATTATAACCATACAGAGTCATAAAGACCACAAAATTACAGAAGAAAATTTGTTAATGCTAATTATCTGTCACAGACAAAGAACGACTGGGGGACAGAAAGCACCTGTCTTCTCAAGACTCTGGTTCAGGAGAGTAAAACTTTCACATCTCTGACATGGCCAATGAAGTTCCACAAGCAAAGAGGAAGAGGAAGACTGCGAGGTCCCTAATCTCATCAGTTGCTCTGAATTAGTACTGCAGCCCCACTCACCCCTTAAGTTCTTGGTACTCATCTGAACTCAGGAGAGTTTTGTCAAGAAAGCTGAATTAGCTGAAAACTGTTTTCAAGTATAAGCTGATTGCAATTTCTGTCAAAACCACTGTCTTCATCAGATAATACGGTTTATTTGCATGCATTCTATTCTTTCCAGAAGATGAATAGTACAAGTATCAAGAATTTAAACAGCAGTTTCACACAATGATACCTCGCCCTCAAACACATCCTTAAGATTTTTTTGTTTATTGGAAATATATTTGAAAATACAGATGAGAACCTAAGGTGTTAAGAGGCAAGCAATTTGAAAAAGAATGTTTCATTATTTCTTCCCTAGCATTCTTCGACTTTCCCACTGCCAATAAGACAGTATCAAGTGAAAAGGTGGTAACCTATTCCTAAGTAAGACTGTGAGTGATTTATAATAAAACTTGAGTACTAACACTTCTAACCTCTCACCTTGCTAAGATGTCCAAGATTTTACTTACATTATTATCTATTGTCTCCTTTAGTCTTGTGAGATCTTCCATGGCTGCATCCCAATTCTGCATCAGGATTTCAGATGCCAGTTTTCCCCAAAGAGAACTCAAAGCATTTCTGTCTGTTGCTGGAACCTATGTTCAACAATAGCAACAAAGTCACACTCTTAGTATTTTAAATTAATGTTAAAAAATATTATTTACTTTTAAAATTACAAACGGTATTTTCTGGCAGTATTTTTCGTTTAGAAGATATCAATTTTGCATAGTCCTAACTCTCCAAATTAAGTAGGGTTTTTTTTGTTGTTGTTGTTTTTTGTTTGTTTTTTTTTTTTTTAGAAAAACAGTTTAGATACAGAAAAAAAAAAAACCTAGTAAAATTTCTTAAACAGAAACTAGGAAATCCTGTCATAAAAAGACAAAGATCCATGCTGCTGCAGTTTAAGTTAAAAAAAAATAAATAAAAATGGCTGAGAACCAGATGACACACTGGTTCCAAATTTATTCTGGGTTTACTTTTTTTGTTTCACCATTCAACAAATGCTTCTAAACTAATAAAACAAGGTTATTACTAGGCAGGTTCCTAAGGAACCCATAATAGTAGTAACCACCTTCAAAAAGCTAGCATTCCAAACTCTTCCTGATAATGCCTTGCCCAGAAGTGTACTGGCCACAGCACTGTCCAGTGGAACTGCAACTTGGCAGCACTGAACCTGCTCCCTGGAAGGGCAGTCCTGAGGTCAAGCTGTGTTAGTTATACACAGGAATGAGTTGCACTATGCCATCCACAATGTCAAATTCTGCTCTTAGACTGGTTATAATAGTTCTTTCACAGACTATGTTTCATCACACAGGGCTTTGAAACAAATCTTCTCCCATCAGAATCAGTAACAAAAGTTTTATACTAAGCTATTATAGATCGGAGAGCGTCGTGTG
>JAYDZK010000113.1:134151125-134218453 GCA_034509185.1 Euphonia xanthogaster
GAAAAAAAAAAAAAAAAAAAAAAAAAAAAAGGAAAAACCACCCTGACATTGGGTAAGTGAAACACACAGAATCAGAGAAGCCATGACTAAATCCCAGGAGATAAATGCAGGAAACTGTGAAAGTGAGCCAAACACCAGAACACTCAATGCCATGGTGAACAGAGTTGACATTTCTTTCATGATTTGACTATACAGATATTTGAACGGGACATCCAGGGTGGCTAACACCATAATGGTGACCAAATCTAAATATGAGAAAAACTTGCCTGACAGGAAGTGCTCCAATAAGGAGAAATTATCTCCACCTTCAGTTAACTCTTGAGATTATAAAACAAGAAGAAACAGATGAAAGAAAAAATATTCAGTTGACTTACTAAGAATACGAAAATGTTTTCCTGCGACATCTCCTGGGTGTGTAATTGTAAGTTGATCTTATGGAAGACAAGACAAAAGCAACTATAAATCGTGCAGGGACATTTCTAATTATAACTGTGTAAGTGAACTTAATTTTGAGTACTTTAAACAGTGAAGTCTTAAAAAAAGGATAGTGTAAACTTCTAATGATGCCAATGATTCCACAAGTAAGGGCCACCTGTCCATACACACATTCTGATAAGCGCTGATACAAGAAGGTGACACATACCAGAAAGATGGCAGAAGTTAAGGCCTTTGCATAGGAAGCTGTGCAAGCAAGCACCCTGAACAATGTGTGAAAGAACTAGCTCTGCTTATGTTAACTGAATAAAAGCCACACATCAAGCAACTGTAAGTCACTATTAAAAAAAAAATAACCAAAAAACCTGGCAAACTGATGATGTAAAATTCTAAGAGATGTAGTGTTTTTCTTATACTATTTTCAAACAAGTGTGGAAATTTCTGGACTTTCATGAAGGCAGAGCTCTCCAAGGGAGAAAATTCATTCAATTTTCTTGCAGCTGTGACCTTATGAAGTTATACTCTGACACAATCCGCTTAAGTAACTGGCCATAATCAGAATTCTGAAGACATGTGGAGTAGTTACTTTGTGAAGTCTGCTAAAATTGCTATTTCATGTCTTGCTTACGTCTTTAGTATTTTACTCCTTAATTAGTACTGATAACAGTAATATTCAACAGTTTAAAAAAGCTGAAGCAGGGAAAGAAAGAGGAATACATATTCGGCTTTGGGATTTTTTTTATAGCCTTGATACAGCCTGACTTTTTTAATCAGCAGAACTGTTAAGTAACCTAAAGGTGAAGCTATTACTATGACTGTTTCTGAGATTACAGAAGCGAAACGTCCTGGCTCTCATTACCAGTCCCATGTGTCATGGTACACATGCCCATAACAATGCCCGCCTAATGCTAGCACAGACTCGGTCAAAACACTGACTCCAATGTCCATAAGCCTATCAATTCTCTTCTTCCAAAGAGAAGAGTGGCCATCTCTGCAGCTTCAAGAGCCTGGAAAGGGCAAGACCCAGAGGAAGAATGCAACAGCACCCAAGTCTCTTCCTCCTAAAATGCAGCAAAACAGACTGTAGTCTGAATAGCTAAGAAAAAGGTGAGGAATTCACCAACACAAAAAAAAGATGGAGAAACAGGAAGACAGTGGATATTGAAAGACCAGATCAGGAAGAAAAAAACAAAATGAAACACCCAATCTATAAAAAAAAGAACTTGGAAAAAACCCTTAAAATCAAAACACCCATGAAGAATGGAAATTAGACAAAGCTAGATGATCTATTTTCTCCCCAGTCCCCAATGCTCCTCAAGATGATAGAAATTTAAGAAGTAAACAGAGACATTTTCAAAATTATGGATAAGACAGTAAGAAATCACATTCATTATAATCTTAAATTTAGTTTCCCCTAGAGAAGCAGTAATTCTTATACTGCCAAAACTGAGGAAAACACACATTTTCAAAAAAGCTCTCAAAGTCTAAAAACAGCCACAGGCAAATCAATGAAATTACTTACAATGCAACTCTAATCTTAACATACTGAATGCTTTAAAGTCACCAAATAACACCAAATCATGGTGCAAGTGTTTAATTTGAGAGATGAAAAGCTACTGCAACTCCATTAGCTGCAGTGCAATACCTTTAAAGCACTTAAAACTACAAATCAGCATTGAAATACTTATGAGGTCACACAAAGGTTAAGTTCCTGACAGACCAACAAACCCAAACTTCCCAGGATTAGGGCATTCTCCTTGTCTCAGTATTGCACATCCTTTTGGTAACGCTGAAGTTAAACAGTACTCCAGTTTTTGTACACAACAAGCAATTACCACTAGTTATTTATTATGTTAGACAGAAAGGTTGAAAGACAAGCTTTACATCTAAATGAGCAGCTTACCATGAGGAATTTCATCAGAATAAAGATTTTTGTACACATCCATAGCAAAATCCACCATGTTGGTATCACTAAGGAGATCCAGTTTTCCTTGGAGCAGCTCTTTTTCATTGTATATCTGAAACAGGAATTGTTAACAGATTGATCTGAATAGTGTTAAGGAGTTTCAATTCATATTATGTATTACTTTTATGGCACAGTTAATGGACCTCTGTACAACTGAATTGTTTTAAGTATCAAATCTCACTGCTCTACCATTAAGAGTACTTACTATAAATTCTCTGTGCATATCAAATATTTCCTGCTATCTACAAAAATAGGTACTTCAAAAGCCAATGAGAAGTCAAGTAACTATTACTAGTCTCTTAACAGGAATAGTAATTCCTCTTGCAGAATTACATACGTATGTAAAAAAAAAAAAAAAAGCCTCCAACTTAATCATGCTTTTCTTTCAAAGTACTGAATACTTTCCACAAAATAAACTACTGAACAGTGAGGACTAGATAAATTATTTAAAGTGGATTTCAGAAGAGAGGCACAAGATTAAACTCACAATTTAATTGTAGGGCATATTAATCAAAAATATGTTGCTAGGTCTATAGCATAAAAACAAATTTAGAGTAGCTATGTAATTGAATGGTGTACTTTTAAACTTCTCAAATTGTTTTTTAGAGTTCATATTCCATAATTTATCAGTGAGTTGCAAAATGCTGTTAGATGTTGAAGATGTAGGCAAGGGCCAAATCCAGCATATTTCTCAAAAACATATTTGCACAAGAGCCATATTACAACTCACCACACCACATTTGTGGACATCTCAGATACAGAATCTGCAGAAGTTTAATTCAGCTCTGAACACAGCGTTGTTCAAAACTAACATCACAAAATTAACTGTTTAATTAACTTCAGCTGACATAAAAATGTTAATGTACAAATGCCCCCAAGATGAGAGGCATTAAGCAAACTCCACATGCTAGACATGACAGCTGGCTAGGTCAAGTTGTCTAAACGCACACATGGTTCATCAGTTCCTATCTAAAGGCTAAAATAACACCTACTTTAAATTCAAAACTTACATAACTCTCCACATTTCGCTCCCATTTTAAAATAGTTCAGACTGATAAGTTTAGTCTAAAGTATCTGAAGCACTTATCTGAGGTATCTCCAGCATTACTATGTTCTTTGTAGCACTGTAACTTAATAAAACACATAAGAAGACTAACAAGGGACAACTCCAGAAAGGACTTATATTTTTTTCCAACATAAATTCGTGATGACATGGGTTTCAAATTAAAATTAGTATCATTGGCATAACGCCACAGACTGCCCGAGCTCCGGCTGAGGGACGGCCCGAGCACCAAGAGCTGCGGGGCTATAGAGGGTGTCCTACGCCGTGGGACAGCGGCTGCAAGGGAGTTTTGACTTTTTTCTCCAAATATAGATGAGTAAAAGACACTATACCAAACCGCAAGAAGGAGAAAGTGCAGGAAGTCTGTGCTGCCTCGCAAGCGAGGAGCCGAGGAGCTGCGCGGCGTGATCAAGGAGCGGCTGCCTCAGGCCTCCTCTCGACTCTGCTCCCGTCCCTGCCTGGGCAGCCCCACACCCTTCGCCCCTCGACTCACGCGGCACAGGAGCCCCGAGCTCCTCCCTACGGAGGCTCCGAATCCCCCACGGGCCGCGCCCGGCCCGCGCAGCGCCCGGGCCCACGGGAGGAAGCCCCGGCGCATCCAGGCCCGCGGGAAGCACCAGCAGCTAGCAGCAGGGCCTACCACCTTCCCGCTCCCACAGCCGACTTCCCCAACCTCAGGAAAGACACGCACCTCCTTGACAGAGAGGAATTCCAGCAGCGGGAAGACCAAGTGCCGGTCCAAGAAGTGCGCGATCCTGGTGGTCAGGTCGTACTCCGCCATCTTGGAGCCGGGAGAGAGGAAAGGCAGAGGCGCGACGCGGCTCTTGTGGGCGCTGCGCCTGCGCGGCCCCGCCCCCCAGCGCCGGGGAGCCGGGGCCTGCTCACTGGGGGTCCCGGCCAGCAGCCGGGCATGGGGCAGTGGCTGCGCTCTTGTCTCCCCTCTCCTTCCCCTCTCCTTCTCCTCCTCTCTTCTTCTCCTCCCCTCTCCTTCCCCTCCCCGCTTCGGCGCTCGGGCCGCTCTGGGGGCGCTCCGAGTGCGGCTCCCGGGCCGCTGCTGTGGGGGCTGTGCTTGCGTGGGGTGAAGGCGCCGGTGGAGCGCGTGAGCAAATGCTCGGCGACACTTGGGGCACCTGGGGCGGAGCGGGGTTTCTGGAGGGGTGAACATATCCTGAAAGCAGCTGTGAGCTGTGAGTCCAGCCCACACATTTTGTGCACCATGTGGGAGCTTGACTTGATCTCGGTCTAATCTGGTAATGAGAATCTGAAAAGGGGCCTAAGCTGTCCTTGGCACCCAGTGAAAAGTTTGTTAAGGGTTGGTCTATGTTGGCCATGTTTCCAGGCTCTCCGTGGGGAGGCTGTGCCAGATGAGATGGAAAAAGGCTGGGGAGCTGCTGGACAATGGCTTACACAGGGAACGCCAAGCAAGCGCAGAAATGTATTGCCAAGTTTAGCAACAGAAATGGAAGTATCAGTAATACTGCTGATAACTTGCATATTACTTGTACCTATTGTAAGGAAGAATTGGTACTGGCTGCCCAGGGAAGTGCTTGAGTCCCCATCCGTGAAGGTATTTAGAAAATGTCTGGATGTGGCACTTAGGGACATGATTTAATGGTGGTCTGGGTCTTAGAGGACTTTTCCAACCTAAATGATTCAGTGATTCACCATGTTAACTCTCCAGAAAGATAAAAGGTTTCTTTTCCTGTTACACTTGGTAAGTTTTCTAGTGATTTTTGTCAGGACACACAGTTGAGTTCAGTAAGTCAAACCTCATCTCTTCTCATAAAGCATGACTAAAACCTTTGTCATTAGGAAACTTTTCCTTTCATGAGCAGAGGCATAATAATTTGTTTAGTGATTCACATAACTACAGACTATGTTTACAGTAGCTACAATAGCTGCTCATGTGGAATAGCAAGTTAGTATAGTTGTAGTACTGGTTAATTTTAGACTTGGATGGTTTGTTTTAAATGTAAATGGGAGGTTAGGAATAAGAAGGTCATAACACTTATTAAGCCACTATTTAGGCAGCTAGTGGTGTTCTCCCCACCTTAACAGAAAGATGTTAAGGCTGTAGAATTAAGGATGTGACAGGCTGGTTTTTAGAGGTAAGACTTCATTGTATCTTAATGATGCCTTGTAAAGGAAAAAAAGTATGCAGCATGAATGAAGTAATTCTTCACGTGACACTGAATTGTTAACACTTGCATATAAGTCTGTGATATGCGTAATTTTGTCTTAGTAATACTCTTCTCAGAACATCATCTGTGAGAAAGAATCCCTTTTTATCTGCAAGACAGCCTAGTATTTTTCATAGTAGTTGTAGATACTGTATACTTTGATACCTACATATCACTGATGGCATAGATGATCTCTAATGGGGAAAACTATCCTCCTTTATTATTTTTCCCATAATAACAGTGTGGGTTTCACCAAGGCCTGTTCAAACTTGCCACTGGTTTCTCCTCATGGCAGTCAGATTACAGAGCTGCCAGTGGAAGACCCTCGGCACTAGAAAATGCTAAAGCATCCAAGGTCCCATACGGTGCTTGGTTTTAGCTGATGAATTAGTGTCTGCAAGAAACAGGTACAGTAATGAGTGAAAAGGTGTCAAGAACTAGCTGGGGAAGCCTTTTTGAGAAAGACCATAAGACTTAATACTGTGCCAAGGCAAAATATCAGGCAAAATGTTTTAAATTCACTCAGTGAAACATACACTGTGCTGAGGATTACTGAAGGATTACTTCTTTTAAGAAGAGGGTGTTTAACTGCTTTGGCTGTATCATCTAGTGAGATATTCACCCTCTTGGTAAAATTTTTCTAAAATACATTTAAGCTTTCATGGCAAAACAGTCTTAGCCAATGTTAACTGAATAACAGGAAATGTGAATTTATTTTGAATTCTTGCACAGACACCTGACTGAGGAATTATACAAAGCATAGTACCTCTAGACCAAATTTCATTTTTGACATAGAACAGGCTTGTGGCTGAAGTCCTCTAGCCTAATGAAGTTCTTCCCTTCTGGAAATTCTGTACTTGATATTTTTAGCACCAATGTACTTAAGATTGCTAGTTTGGTTAATGAAATAAAAGCTGTTTGGCTAGAATTATCTAGAAGATTATCCTAAATAAATCAACAGGAATGTATCTTGCTTGGGCTAAGTCTTTTGATTTCATAATTCCTAAATAGTGAGGAAATTTTATCTGAAGGATTCTGTTTACATGATTGGTTGTCATTTATGTTATTGTTAACATGACAGTGGAATCCAACATTCTTTGAATTGTTAGAAGTAAATAATCACTAGGAAATCATAGTAAAATATTTTTCTGTCTCACATTATCAAAGGGAAATTGAATCTATTATCTTCTTCCACATCCTTTGATATGATTCAAACCTTATGTTATTTGTCTTGTTCTTTATTTTATTTGTAATTCAGAAATTATATTACTATCTTTTTTCTTTTGATTTTGTATCTGAAAACAATTTTAAAATCCCGCATTCCATAAATACTTTTACACTGCTTAAAACAGAAATATTTCTAAAATCAAGAATGTATCATCTGGAGGAATTCAGTGCTGTCTACTATTTCTGGATAGCATTCAAATTTACTAAAAGGGTATCTCATAATTCAGCTGAATCATCATAAAATCCATTATTATGTTGGTGTGCTATTTAAACCATCTGGGGAAAAAAATGACGGAACACAAGAGTCCAAAATGCAAGTAGTGGGATGTGGTCCAGTGGAAAAGGACCTGGGGGTGCTGAACATGAGCCAGGGTGTGCCCAGGTGGCCAGGAAGGCCGATGACGCCTGGCCTGTATCATCAATAGTGTGGCCAGCAGGACCAGGGCAGGGACTGTGCCCTGTTCTCAGCGCTGGTGAGGCCACACCTTGGTGCTGTGTCCAGGTCTGGGCCCCTCAGTTCAGGAGGACATTGAGGTGCTGGAGTGGGTCCAGAGAAGGGCTATGGAGATGAGGAAGAGCCTGGAATGCAAGTGCTATGAGGAGAGGCTGAGAGAGCTGGGAGGATCTAATCATCTTTACAACTCCCTGAAAGGAGGGTGTAGCCAAGTGGGGTTTGGGCTCTTCTCCCAGGTAGGGAGAAGAGCCCAAACAAAGGACAGGACAAGAGGACACAGTCTAAAGTTGTGCCTGGGGAGGTTTAGGTTGAATATTATAATATCTGAAGAATGGAATTATAATATCTGAAGAATTTCTTCACAGAAAGGGTTATCACTGTCCCTGGATAAGGAAAGATTGGATTTGACACTCAGTGCCATGCCCTAGTTGACATGGTGGTGTTCGGTCATAGGTTGGACTCAGTGATCTTGGAGGTCTTTTCAAAGCTGATTCATTCTGTGATTCTGTACCACATTATAACTTTATAATTATTTGATACATTTTTTTCTGGTTTAACAATATTGAAGAACTTACCTAATGTAATTATAATTAACTTAGTGGAGTTACTCTGCATTTTCCTAGTGGAACTGGGATAAGCAGATTTTCCTCACCTGAAACTGTGAACATATTAAAAAGGCAAGGGCATAAATGCTTACCTAATGGTACTTCACCAATGGGCTCTAGACTGTGTTAGGCTCTATCCTCAACTTTCAGTGTGATGTTTTCTGTCTTTTTTGAACTATTTCTCTTATATTATACCCCAAACAATTTATGAAGCTGTTGTGTTGCAAGGTTCACTGATGATTTGAATCCAGTGAAGTCAGTCAGTTCTAATATATTCTCTTTCAAGGTTCCAACCAAACTTAGATTTTTGTAAAACAGGTAAATAAAATACTTTCCCTTTCCCTCCACAAAGGGGATTGGAAAGAACAAGACAAAGTGAAAAGATAGTTATTTCACAGGGAAAGGGGGTTTATGTTTACACTCCACTTGTAAGGAAAAATATTCCCTTTCACATGGCTTATACTTCCAAGATGCCTGTTGGATAAAGGTTTTAAGAGGTGAATCTCCTACAAAAGCAGATGTCTCTGCTGACTAATATCCTCTTAAAGGTTACATCAGGTATATTATACTGACACATGATAGGGTTAAAATGATAATTGTTAAAAAAACGTATAATATGGGCTTGCCCTTGGTCTATTACCTTGATTTTTTTTTTAGAGAATATAGTAATGTGAAAGGAATGGAGAGGGGAACCTTTTACACGGGAATAGTCCCTTCCTTTTCACCCTATGGTACAGTTTTTATTATGTTCATCATGGTAACAAGAAAAGATAGAAGGAAGTATAATTTTATTTGAAAATAGCACATGCATCTCAAGTGTTACCAGCTTGTCTAATTCTGTGCTTTCAAGAGAGACTATAAATGCTTGTTATAAGGCAGAACTATGCCTGGGAATTACAGAATACTTCAGTGAGCTTTGCTGGATTGCTAAGGAATAAATGAATTGGGCTCTGTAAGTATGACATAGTGTACTTTAAATATACAAAACAAGGCAAAGGAAATTGTAAGTAAAGCTTTTTATCCCAGAGTATTGGAATCAACGAGGAAGGGCATAATGTAATCTCAGATCTTTATTACTGGTGATGATGGAAGAGCAAGAAATAAACCAGTTTTGCTTTCCAATCCCAAGTTGTTCACAGGAGAGAGATTTGAAGAAAAACCATTGCAGTTCAAGTATACTTGAGCTGGAGATCGGAGAAAAAAAATGAGGCTTTTCAAAATAAGCATGCTCTAAAGTTATTTTTCAAAATAGCTTTATACATTAAGAGGTGCAATAAGTCATGCATTAAGTAACTGAAAATTGTTCCTTCTTTTGATTTATTAAAAAGAAAGAAGAAAAGGGAAATAAAAAGGAGGGGGAAAAGTGAAACTTCCCAGTGGGAAATATCTTTTAATGTTGTATCCCCAGGATATTTGGGAAAAATAATAGGCTATTATGAAAAAGCTTCAATATAATGAATGCGCAACAACTTGAAGTGAATATTATTTTCACAGAAACACAGAAAAAGCTGATTTGGAGGGGACCCTCAAGGTTCAAGTCCAACTCCTGGCCCTGCACAGGACCATACCCAAGAGTCACACCAGGTGCCCAAGAGTATTGTCCAAATGCTGCTTGAATTCTGTCAGGCTGGTGCTGTGACCACTTCCCTGGGAGCCTGTTCCAGTGCCCAGCCACCCTCTGGGTGAAGAACCTTTTTCTAATATCCAGGCTAAACCTCTCTTGACACAACTTCAGGCCATTCCCTTGGATCCCGGTAACTTCATATCTGAAAAGGATTCTATGTGCCCATGAACAGTGAGCAGGGCTTACTGTATATTCTTTTTCTTTCCTTGGATCAGTTTAGGTTCAATTATGAAATATTAAGCGGTTATAGAATGATTGTACATGGAAATCTGCGTTGAAGGTGATACATATATCACTAGACTTTTTTGAAAATTTGAAAACCATCTGAAGTTGATATAAATATGGTTATAGGCATGAGTTTCATGACCTCTGTTTCAGATACATTTTCTGCCTTTGGATTTAAATATTTGCTTCCCTTTTCATTGTTCAGGGAATGAAGCTTGAAACTATCTTAGCTTAAGACATTTACCTCAAGTTTCAATATTTTAAAATCTTTTTAAAACCTTTTTAATTCATAGAAAATTTAGATGATTTTTCTTCATGAGGACTTTGGTAAAAGGGTTGTAAACTTTAGGCTTTATGTAGTAAGTGGGTACATTTCTTGAAATGTAAGATATTCACTGAGTATTTTCAGAGTAAGGGAGGGTAAAATAATTTTTTGTCACATTCATGTATGTGAGGTAGGACCTGCAGAAGTTTACCAGTTTCTGTGGAATTAATTTTCATTGTTTTCATCTTTTATTATATTGTACACTTTTTACTATTACTTTGCATTTACTGTTGGTTTGCATTTGTTTTTATTTTATTACTGTCTTATTGGTCATCTTCCTTTCAGTAATTATGACACTTTATGGATACTATATTGCTCTAATAAGGGCTGCAAATGTGTAACATTCACAACCCTAAATTTGACTCTAAGTACAGGATTCTGAGATACCTAAGCAAAAGTAATACTCAAATTTAACCACTGTATGCCCTGCTTGCCCACTAGGTTCATTAGGATCTGGTCAGCTCTGATCCAGAAGTCCACAGCTCTTAACATAAGCCTGACACAGCCTTCTTAGAAACCCTGCTAACTAGAACACAAATAGATAGATCAATCCCACAGTAAATTAATGCTCAAGTAAGCTGTCTAGGGGGAGAAACAAGGAGGAACAGGGAAAGAAAGATGTATAATGCTTCATACATGTTCTGTCTTTTTTAGGTTCAAAATTCATAGCTGTGTAATCAGGTGGTGGACCTGGCCAAAAACTTCACATCAGAAAACAGTTCAGAGTCAGAAAAAGGTGGAAGGGAGCTGTATTTCTTCTACTTATTATTTTTCTATGTACACTTTTTTTAAAAAAACAGCCCATCCTACACCCTGGCTTAGGTTGCCAAATACGTAATTTCGTCTGCATGGGGTAGTGTTCTCATGCAGCAGGGCTGAATTTTAAGAGAAGAGAGACTTAGGGTTGTTGTTCAGGCAAGTGGACAGGGCAGATGAGGTACTGCGAGCATATGGACTGGACATTCATTTCGGGTAACTTAGGAAGAACTTACAATTAAAACCAGAGACAGTCTTTATGTTTCCTGGCAGCTGCATATTTACCTGCATTTTCTGAAGGAATAATTTGTCATTTCAGGATTGTTCTCTGCTGTCAGCCTTCTTCATTTATTGGAGAGGCTCGCCCTGGTAGCATGGAGGATGGGGTGTCAGAGATCACAGCCCTGTGTCCATTCTTCAGTCCTGCTGTAGGGCAGGACAGGGGCTGCCAGGCCATGTCCTGCCTACCTGTTGTAGTTTCACAGAAGTGAGTAGCTTGAAAAGGGGTGGTGCTGAATATTTGCACGTAGTGCTAAGTGCCTTGCTGTGGGAGTCTCTGGACTATATAAAATGGGTTACAGGGCAATCTGGAGATGTCAGCTGAGCATGCTGTATAAATACAGGCAGTATATTTCACTCGTGGGTGAGGGTTGTACCTTACTGTACCTGTCTTCATGAGGTCATGATAATGGTCACTAGTCACCATGGCAAATCCTACAAATAAGCTGTATTCACAATGGTCTAATACATCCACAGCCTTGTGCATCAGTGTCAGACAGCATTTCTTCAGAAAGGATGGGACTCTGTAACAGGATACATTACAGAATACTACCGTGTAATGTTCATGGGCAAGGCAGGAACTGACAGCCATAGTGGATCTGGTTACTTGGGTTTGTTCAAGAACCAACAAGATTAGTGGTTTCAGTCTATTAGATTATCTCACATGGACTTGTTCATCCCCAGCATTATTTTTAGTAGGTCTTGGCTTTCCTTCTCAGCAGGGAGGTCACGGCTGGTCCAGGAAGGCTGGAGCCGAAGCCATGTTGGATCTTTGTTTGCCACTGCTCGTGGCTGCTGGCCTCAGTCATTACAGACCAAGGTCCCTGAGCACCCCCTGGCAGTTGTTTCCACACACACCCCCTGACCCCTGAGATCTTTACTCCAGCTGAGATTTTCACTGCCTTTTTTCCAGGCCTCTTTTTTTTTTCCTCCAAAGCCATTTCTTTTTTTTTTTTTTTTTTTTTTTTGGAAAACCTCCTTTGAGGCCCCTAGTCTCCCATTCTCTCAAGTAGTCTGTGTAGAAACACAATGCATGATCAGCCTCCTAATTGGGGGTTCTGTCTCTGTATTAATTGGAGGAGTTGGGATGTGCTGCTGTTCAATCACAACATTAGCAAAAATTTATATCCAGACTGTACTGGTTGCCAGTGGAAACTAGCAGTCTTCCTGAGGGTATAAAGTTCAGTTTCAGATATTCACACTGGTATAGATAGGTTGCCATTCATCACCTGCTTGCTATTGCTTAGTTTTTTTTTTTCCTGCAACAGCAATGCACCAAAGATGCCTGAAAATACAAAAAGAAACCCTGCCTGTTCTCGGGCTTTGTCCATGGGAAGTGGACTGCGTCACCATGCTAACCACAAGAAAAACATTCCAATCTTACAGTGTTCCCTGTACTCATCTCAAATTAACTTCTCCAGGAGGGGTAACATTTTAGGCGCATTTGTTGAGGAGGAAAATTGAAGCAGGGAGATGATAAAGACTTAGTGAGAGCTAGCACAATAGCTTGGTGGCAGGACCAGGAAAAGAGGAAGAGATCTGACCTCACTCTGGTCTCTTGGAGTACTTAATTGTTGTAGGGGCCTCCAGTCGGTAATGAGTCTAAGACAGTGGAAGGCACAATTTCTCACGGGGGTGGGGGTTGTGGTGAAGATGTTCATTTCTCTCCTTTTGTTTAAGAGCTGTCTTTGAAGGCATTGTTCTTCCACAGCTGCAGTAGCCTACATTCATTGTGATAATTGTGGGACAATACATAGAATGGATGATTGATACATGAGATAAAGTTGTGTAAGAATATTACTAGACGATCATATGGAGATAATAAATTACACAAAGACAGCTCAAAGAAATAAGCTAAGGACAATTTTAGTGGGGTACAATGTGGGAGATGGCACAGCAGATGCAAATAGGGGTGAAAATGAGTAAGAGAAACAGCAACTAAAACATTTGCTGGAACAAGTCATATAACAGGACATGAGTTAAAGTATTAAAGGTAGGTGAGTAGCTCATGGGCAGAAAAGGAAACAAATTCTCTGTGCTCATGAAGAGCTCTGTACTGCCTATGCACCCTGTCATCCTTTTTTTCATATAAGAGGGAGCTGCAAGTGCATTTCTTTCTTTTGATAGGAAATCCAGATTTACTTAGAGGGTCTGGATATTTAGGAGGTTGAGTCCGAGAGTCACCGCAAGGCTTGCAACCAGTCTGGACATACTCAAAGAGTCAGGAAGGTGCCATATTAAAGAGATTGCTGCCTTACAAAATGTGAGGTGAACTCAATGCTTTCAAAGCAGAACACATATCGGTGTTCCTATCTGATGGGTGTAAGATATAGAAAGTAAAGAGCAGACAAAGTTTGGTTTGGATTTGATTTTATTTTTAAATTCTATTTTGAGGCACCCTTTGTAAATTTGTTGCCAGTTCCATGTTAAGATGTTTGAGAGACGGGCTTTCTTACATTTTCCAACTCTTCTAAATTCTCACTATTTATCAATCATACTGTATGGCCTTGCCAGTTTGAACTCTCAGTGAATATAGTTTGAAGAACACCTTGAAAATTTTTATAATGAAAGAGTAGATTAAAAGGGGAAGATGCAATTGTTACTACTAAAGGAGTATCTGAAATAAAGGTACTTGCCTATTACTAACGTTCCTCTACTGAGTCCACCACTTAAGTTTTTTAGCAGATACGTAATAAACATGGCTGCTTCAGGAAAATGCAGTAGGAGAAATGGTTTAGGCACTTCTGTCAGCTGACCACCCTGTGGCTGTGTGCTTCTCTTCCATCTGAGAACAAAGCTACTCCATAATGCTGTGATTGCCTCTGTGAGCTTGCTCAGCCAGGGTGAAGGGGAAGCTGGCTTTCCTTTCTCACTGTTGAACTTCTAATACAAATGTTCATCTCTACAATATGTATTGCTGCTTTCAGTCAACAGACTGTGATGTCTTAGATCTCAGTAATTACACACCCTCCATGCCTAACAAGACTGGTATTTCTAAATGTCTGGTATATCCCATAGACTGGCTGTCTGTGGCATGATATAATCTTAAGGAGTTTGATCCAAACCTTTTGAAGGTAGTGGGATTTGTCTGTTGACTTCAGTGGTTTTTAAGGGGTCTGAAACAGATAGAGGATTTGGACCAGAGCATAAGTTTAGCAGCTAATATTGCCTGCAACAGCACAGCATTTTCACCACTATGTTAAATCACCTTAAGACTTTTAAAAACATTGTCAAATTTTTCTTCCCCTCTCAAAACACTGAAAACATTTCAGTTGCCTATGCTAATCTTTCACAATATTCTTATTTCTAAAATATCATGAGCATCATGAGCTGCATACAAGCACATAATGTTGTAAAACTTACATGTTTTAAATTTGGAAGCAAGGTTCATTCATGACATCATGTGTTAAGTTTCATCCCCCAGGGAAGGTGTGTGTGTGGTTTTTGTTTTGCTTCTTTTGGTTGGTTATTTTTTTCAAACTGAGTTATTAGACCCTGAAAAATGGAAGTGCTGATATAATCTGAAACAGTATTTCCTGAAGGGCCCTGTTAGAGCAATAGTCTAAAAGTCTAATAAGTCCCATTGTGAGAGTCATTTGTCATTTTATCCCTACAGGCAAATGTTTAAAGGTTAGTGAGGGCTATTTGTCAAAGTTAAATGCTGCTTTAAATTTTGTTTCCAAAAACCAGGCATTTTGTAAATATTCCTAGTTGTCTTCTTCAGATTATCTGAGTAAGAAAGTTTAGAATAGGATAGATGGGGAAGAAAGTGTCTGAAGGGAATTTTTTATACACTTACTTAATTCTGAAGAACAAATTTGCTGTATAAAAAGTTTCAATTGAGCCTGCACAGTTTTGGTCTCTGTGTAAAAACTCCCTGTGCCGATAGCCAATACGTGGAAAAATGCAGGTATTTTAAATAGGATTGGTTTAAAAGGGGAAACCAGTGCATTAGTGGCTAAAAGTATAGGAATCTTGCTGTTTTTTCTTCTCTAGATGTGAATGCTATCTTGAAATTGCAAAATGTTGTCAGGATAGTTTCAAGTGTTTATACTTGTTGATAGAAATTAAGCTTCCAGTCTAGTGAATTCCTTCTACTTAACTCTGATAGGATTTAACAAAGTTTTGACATACAAAGTATTTACAATAGTAGGAAAAAAGGATACCAGAACACTGCCTTTAAAGTAGCAAAATGATTCGTGTTTATTGCTTTTTAACATGTTCTTTAAAGCATAATGGTATGAAAATGCTTACAAATGAAAATTTTATTCCATTTAACTATGGCGTTGGAATTTTACAGGGAGTTCAGTAAGAATCTTTCTCCTTTTAATAAGAGCAGTCTAGTGGGGATTTTGTATTTTTCATCAAGTTACTAGTTATTTTGTCTGACAGTGCAAAACTGAAGAGTTGAGACAGCTGAATTTATAGTAGGCATGTTGTAGGCTTATAGGATCTTATTTAAAGTAGCCTATAGAGAAGTGATAGTCCTTCTGTGTACCTTGGTAGTTGGATACCCCAACAGATAAAACAAACACTGAAACAAAAAAGGGAGTACTTATTTTCCTGATTTTTTTAATCAGCAAACTCTTCCCTGAAGATGGATCAAATCCTCCTATTTAATTTATTCAGCATAAATGAATTAAATTGAAACCTGATTAGCCCACAGTCAGGAGAATCTCTCTGCAATGACTTGGAACACTTGCTAGGGATTAACCCCAAATCCCAATTCTTCTTCAGTGCCTGTTCTAGTAGCATCATTTGTTCATGGTGAGATACTTTAGACTCCTTCTTTCAGAGGTTACTGAAATACTTACATGCCTTTAACCTTTCACATTTTTAAATGCTTATGATTAGACTAAATTCATCAGCAAGAATTTTCTGAGAATCAGTCAGTGATTCAGTATTTAAAAAGTTGAGTGCATGAATTGCACTGAAGTATTATTTAACTCTAAACAGTAGAAGAATTGCTGTGATTGTAAAGTAGTAATTCCATTAGCTTGCTGTCAAAGCTATGGATGCATCTTTTCTGCTAAAGACAAAAGCTCTTGTGAAAGTATTTGCTCATTATCCTGAAATAATAGGATAATACTATGCAGTTCAGTATGAAAGGTTTTATTCTTACATCAACAATATGTTAATGATAAGCATAACATTTGCCTGTTGACAGGCTGATTTCTTCAGAACAATCATTACATATCTAATGTTTTTAGAAATTTTGCAAAGTTGCATTTTTAAGGCCAGATCATAGCCAAAAGGTGGCAGTATTCTATTCAATATTCAGTTACAAAACAGTATAAAAATGCATGTCTTTATTGACACTTTGCTTCTAATATCAGGTCAAACTGGATAATTGTATCCTAAAAATAGTGTCCATTTATGAAAAGGACTTATTTAGACTGAATGTAGAATTTAAATTTCTTGCTTATAGCTTAAAGTTTGCAAAAAAGAATCTAGTTTGTAAATTTTAATTATTAGGTGTTTAGTGTTTCACATGATACCTACATTGTCACCAAAAGAGAACTTTGTGGCCTGGGTGTTTTTATGGAGTGCTTAAGAGCATTAGAACTTTTTCTGTAAGTATTGGCAGAGTTAACTCATTTTACCTTCAAAAAGAAAGAAATTAATCTCCACATGCTTTTATTATGAGCCAAAACTGCTGCATTAAAACAAACTTGTTTTATACACCCTAGAGATTGGTAATATTTTTCATTAAGTGAGTATGGTCTTTTTTGTGCTGAAACAACAATAACTTGAAGAATTGTTGAAATATTGCTTTTCCTGCCTGCCAAGTTGTTTAGCTGTACATCAGTGGTTTGTCAGAATAGATTGAGATTCAAGTTTGACTATTAAGAGAGAATGCTTGCAAGTGCAATTATGTTCAAGCAAATATTTCCATGTAAATGTTGATCCATAGTTACATCGGATGTAAATATGAATTTACTGTAGTTATAGAGTAAGTTTAAGTCAAATAAAGTAAATAAATATTCTGTTTTAATGTATGAAATACTTTTAAAAATCACTTCTTGTCACAGTCTTTTAGAAATATTTAAGAATGAAGGAACTATTCTCCAAATATTGGCCACTCCAGTTTCCTGTTAATATTTTTCATCTTTTATTTCAGTGTTGAAAAGTTTTGATAAATGTTATATGTGAAATGGAAGAAAACTTGATTCAGTGGGCAGGACATGGGAAATCCAATTGAAATGGTAGTGCTTTTTAATATGCTTTGGTATTCACCTCCAGCAGAGAATAATTCACACCTATCAATCTTTTGTAATGTCAAGCAAAGCATGGTACAGTTCCCAAGGGAATTGGAATTAATAAGTCTTTTGATACATCACTGACTTCTCTGTTTTGCCACTTAATTTTTTTCCAATAGCCCACTCATTGAATCTCTAAAGGGCAGTTTCTTTTTCCAGAAAAAAAAGGATGTGGCACATTTTTATTCAAGAATCATTTTGGTGTTCTCACATGGACAGAAAGGTGATGTGAAATTTAATTCTTTGTATAATCAAATAAGGCAGAGCATTGTGTCAGTAGCACAAACTCTGGAAACATCATGAAGGTAAGAATGAAGATGTTGGACATAGTTGGATACCATGGATATAACTGAGACACTGCTCAGAAGACCGAAATGGATGATGTTATTTTTTTACCAACAAATCATCAGTTTTAAACAAAAAGTCCTAAGGAAGAGCAAGTGTGCAAAAGCTGACTTCGCTAATAATCTGTTTCCTGCTGGGCTCCAGAGTTTGTGGTCCATCTGCTTCTAGAGTTTATTCCCAAAGAGTACTTTAGAAAAGCTTACTTGTATAGAATGGCCTAGAAATTTCCTGAAATTATTCTGGGAGCAAATCCAGATAGTGAAAACTGTGGGATATATTCTTGTATATGGATACTGAGAAGAACCATTGCTTATGGCAATGTGTTCCCAATATATTGAATATATATCCCTAGAGGAGTGGAGGGAAATCTTCTAAGTGATGTGTCACAGTTTAAGCAAATTTGGTTAGGAAGGGCTGTACAACTACAGCAATAATATTTTTTTTACATTACCCTTCAAATGATATGAGCCCATCTCCATCTAAAAGCAACAGCATATGTTTTCAGTAAAGTGTAATTGTCCTAGCAGTCCTCATGTAGGAGAATATGCTTTATGCATGTGTAGTTATGTAGGAGAGCAAATGATGCTCACTGTTTTCTTTTTGTAATTACACTGGGGTGGGGGGGATTATCTATTAAGGTATTAATCTTAAAGGTGAACTTCTTTATGATAGTATGTAAATGGAGCTCTAGGTTTATGCTTTGTCTGCTAAAAGGAGAATGAGCTCCCTGAATGAAACAGAGCAAGTCGTGGAAGGATTTGGAAGGTTTTTGTGTCCATGCACAAGGAAGAGGTTTTGCATCTGCTGAATGCAGGTGTGCTCTATGCCATATATTTGCTGCTGTGGATGACCAGTGCCTATGCACTTGTTTCTAGGGGCTGCTTGTTCTGTACTCTAGAGAGGCCATGGTTTCCTGTTGAACTTCTACCTACCCTGTTTTGTCCTGATGCCAAATGCAGCAGTAGGTGGAATGGGAGACACTGCACATGGATGGCCATTCCTGAAGTGCATGTGTTGCATCACATATTGCTCATTGGGTAAGGGTTATCCCTAAGGCTTGTTGACATTTGAGTAAAAATATAACTGACTTGAAAATTTTTGTCCTCTATGTTCCTCCAAGAAAAACTTGTGATGTGCAATAAATTAGCAGTTATTACAAAACTGTTGGTGTTTCTGTACTAGACCTTTTAGGAGATAGATTCCCAGCAATGTTTCCAAGCTTCAGTTCTGATCAAACAGACTTGTTTAATAGATTTAATTGGTGAGCAAAACTTGCCAAAATCTAGTTTATTACAGTTGTATGTCTCTACTCAGGCTCTCTTTTGGGGAATGAAGGCAGGGCAGGACATAGGTTCTAGGAAATTTTGTGTCTCTTAGGAGATTTGATATTATTTAACTTGGGTAATAAAATGCAAATCAGTCTGCAAGGGAAATATAATTCTTATGAAACAGTGCCCAGCTCTCTTGGAAGTTATAGGGAGACTTCTCAGGGACTGAAATGGAGTTGGATACGCTGCACCTCCTCTGAAGATGCTATTAACAATGTCATTGCTAAAGAATATACAGACTGTGGCACTGATCCTGTGCTGTTTGTGTGCTCTGAAGTTGCTGTGAAATAGTAAAAACTCCAGTTTTTTCCTAACATTTTTCTCAGGTCACACATTTTGGAGAAATACATTTGGTGAATGTCATCATGCACTTAATATATATTTTTCTCTAGAGGATTTGGGGCTTTGTTTTGAGGGCTGCTTTTAGTTATGCTGTATGCTTAATTACAGTATTTTAAATGTCCATTTTTCTACCTAAAATTTAGAATGTTTTCAGGACATTTTTCTATTTTTGGAGAAATTCCCAGTTTTCCCATTTCAGTTGCATTGTACAAGGGATGTGTCTTGTTCAATTCATCACATTTTTCCTTCAGGTATGTATAGGCGAGACTTGAAAGAGGATTATTTCTTGCTGGAGCTTTAAACTGAGAGCCCATTATGGAACCTTTTGAGGTGGGCTTCGCTGGCATTAGAGAACTTGAAATAGTAGAAATAGTAAGATACTAAGACAGGATTTTTAAAACTTAGAGCTACCTCTTTTGCCTCCTTGAGCATGATCTGGTAAAACTTTAGTGAAAATGCCCAGATGGACAGCTTTTCTTGCATGCATCAGCCTTTATATCATATGTAGTAATTTCTAAGATCATGTGTGAGTCAGTTTTTAAGCTGGCTCACTAAAGAAGCAAGGCTTTTGCTGTCATGCCACAGGGACCCCTGTTCATCCCTTTGTAACCTGTGGGTCAAATCAGTTTAAAAGTGGGGTAGAGATACCAGAAGGGAAAATCTTCTGCAGTAATTCCAGGGACTGAAGACAACCCCTGAACTTATTTGTTCATATGCCAGAGAATGAGAGACTTGATTTTCAGCAGGATTTCCTGGCAGCCAGGTAGAGATATGCTTACATCAGATCATCAGGCATGTAACTAGTGGCAAAAATGTAGAGCAATAGAAGAATCTCTTACGCAACAGAAAACAAAGACAAGTAGATAGGGAGGATTTGAAGATATGATTTCAAAATGTGTGTGTGTTAAGGGGCAAAAGGGACTGTTGATGTTCAACCCTGAGACACAAAGACAAAATCAGCTTTTCCCGCTCAAGAAATATTTGACTGCAACTAATCAAGTGCAACAAACCTTAAACACTTATTATTAATTTCTATCTAATTGATCTACAGTTGAAAATGTGCCCCTCTACTCAGCCCTAGTGAGCTGAGCATCTGGAGTATTGTGTCCAGTTCTGGACTCCTCATTACAGGTGAGACATGGAGGTCCTGGAGCTGGTCCAGCTGAGGGCTACAAAGATGGTTAAGAATCTGGAGCTCTTTTGAGGAGAGGATTAAATACAGGGGCCTATTCAGCCTTGAGAAGAGGTGACTGAGAGGGGATATCATAAATGTCTCCAAGTATCTGAAAGGAGGATGTCCAAGGATAGATCCAGGCTCTTCTCAGTGGAGCCAACCAATAGGACAAGAGGCAATGGGCAGAAACTGATGCACAGGAAGTTCCACCTGAACTTGAGGAAGAACTTATTTACTGTGCAGGTGGCCACATACTGAAACAGAATTGCCCTTCCTCCAACAGAGAGATTGTGGAGTCTCCCTCAAGAACCATCTGGACATAATCCTATGCCATGGGCTCTTAGATGACCCTGCTTGAGCTGGGAGGTTGTACCAGATGACCCACTGGGTTCTCTTCCAACCTTCCCCATTCTTTGAATATATAGCCACACAAGGTAAAGGAATTTAAAATCCAAGAACAGCACTGTTGGAAAATTACTGTCAGTTCTGTGGACTTCTGTGCTGAGTCTCAGTCATCCTAAATTTATCTGAAATTATTAAAAAATATAAATAGTAGAACTTTAAAATGTTGAAAATCCTCAGGGAAAAATACATCTTCTAAAAAGACAAGGCACATCCATGTGGTTGATGAAGCTTAAAATACCTTTCTTGATCTTTCTGGCAACCAGCCTATAATCAGTCTGCAACAAGACCTTTGTATGTATCAGACTTCAGGAACTGCTGAACTCATGAGAAATATGAAAGTAGAAGTGAACTTGTTCATACTTCTTTTCCCATAGTGGTGAAGTAATGATCTAATACATGACTGAGAGGAAAGGTATGGGCAGTGCTGCTTGAAATCATGACCCCAAGGGCCTTGCTCTTCTGGGTTTAGGTCAAAGCTATAGCAAAGGTGGTGTTTTCTATTCCCTTAAAAGGATGTCTGTGTTGCTAACTCAGGCCCTTGGAGGCATGATTAGTTACTCAGAAGAAAATGCTTGTCCTCCGATTGGCAAAATGTGTGTAGAAATCACAGCTGTTACTACAAATAAAATGAAAATGCACTCAATAGCTGTAAAATCTGAGCTTGGATAAAAACTGTCTGGCTCTAGCTATTGCTGTTCTGGAAATTAATTTTTTTTTTCATCTATGTGTTGCTTTGTCCTGCCTAAGGATAAAAGGGTATAGATTTTGAAACGTTGGACTGTTTATATGCAATATTTAATGATATCCCTTAATGAAAATGTTTGAGCTGATTGCTTTAAATGTTGACATAAATGGAAGCAATATCTGATTTTCATAGAAAAGCCAGTAGACTGGCTGCCTGCTTGAGAACAGAAACTCACGTTAAACTGCCCAAAGCAGAACATTTGCAGATAGTGGGGTTCCAGAGTATAAGATACACCTTGGTTGACAGACCAGACCTACACCAGTAGGATGTCTTACAAGGTATCTTCATATTTGCATGTGTGTTACTAGCTATTCTGTCCCTCCATAAATCAGTATACTTCTAAAGATTAGCAACAGAACTGTTTAGGCAGTTTCATGCAGGCTTGAAAATAAGGGATGATTCAACAAGCTGCCTTACAAAACACAAGTCTTCTCAGTTCACTAAAATTTCACTTTTCCAGGTTTTAATCTTCAAAGTAGCTTGGAATACAATTCAGTGTATTTGTATTTTGGTTTAACTGCTGATAGTTCATATGTCATCCTACTTATAGTAGTTGTGCTAAAATTAAGAGAGAGTTGTAGGATCTGGATCAAGATATTATCTGTCTCATTAATTGTAATGGAACTACTTACTGAATGAGTGTGAACAAGACAGATTAATACACATTTAAATCTATGGGCTCAAGTGTAACAGTTTTCGTTGACAAGGAAAATTATACAATGGAAAGTCCTGTTCCTGCAGATCTTTGTATCTTTTGCAAACAAGGAATAGCTAACTTCAAGATATGTTAATTAAGGATTAAAATGATCCCGATGTATTTCAAGTCATGTAGAAAAAAGAAATTGTCTCTTATGTTGAGAGAAGGAAGTGCAAAATGAAATTACTACAGGGAATACCTTTTTGCTCTGATCATGCTAGAGAAGTAATTCTGTGGCCATACTTTTTTCGTCATTTGATTGATTTATCAACTTTTCTTTTAATGTTCCTTAGATTTGATTTTGCCACTGAAAGCAAACATAATAAATAGAAATGCAGTGTGACAAATACAGATCAATTATAACAATCCAAAATGTTGATTTAGAAATTCACGGTTCTCCTTGTAGAACAACAGAAATATTTTGTATAGGAAGCACTTGCCAGTATTGCAGAAAGCCTTTCAGAGCTCAGAGGTAATGCAGTAGATCTAGATTGCAGCACCATCAGGGAGATGAGAATCTTGTCTTCCAGAGAATTCCAGCTGTCTAGCACAAGGCTTAGAGCAGATATCTTACAGAACCATCCTGAAGCACAATAGTAGAAAAAAGCATCTTTCAGATTTATTTTTCCTCTAATTTTAAAAGCCCTTTGTCTTTACTTGGCACACATTTTCAGAGGTGCCATATTTCTTCTTTTCAGGTCAGTATATATTATGGAATAGGCTAAGCTTTTCCAAAGCCAAACCCAAACCTGCCCTCTCCTCAGAGGTTGTAGGAATGTGACTTTGAACTTAGGGCAAATTGCAAAATATCTCTTGTGAGCTTCAAGTACAATGTAGGTACAACTTACCTGTGGAAGTACGGAAGAGCAGTCGGATCAGGTTTCAGCCATTCCTTCAAGTTTTAATTGTTCTAATCACCTTGTGATTAATAAGGTTGTTGACACAATCATCATGGTGGGCTTTAGCAACAAAAGAACAACAAATGACTGAATTTCAATGAAACCTCAAGAGCCTAAGCTTGGGAAGTAGTGGCCATTTCTGAAACCCTGTTTAATGTGTCACAGCATTCTGAGTTTGACACCATTAGTGTAACTCCTCTCAAAAAGAGAGAGATTTTTAGACATGTGTTTTCTGATAATACCATTGAGCAAGAAGGAGAAAAATTTCACTGCAGGTGTATTCATGTTAAACCAACTCGAGCTGTAACTTTGGGAATTTTTTCAATAGGACAAAAAGTCCAGTGACTGATTAGCTGCGCACATTGACTAATCTGTTAGATCTTACTGCATGCCAATCTGAATTTTGCCTTTAATGTGGAGGAAATAGTTCTTAGGAGTTTAGTTTTGGAATTATTCATGTCACAGAATGGTAACAAAATAATTAGTAGGTTGAGTAATTTCATTCACTGATGTGCAGAGAATGCATGTAAAAATTATTTTAATCATAACTGGGTTACTAAAGATGTGGAATATATGGCTGAAATGGCAGCTTTTAATACTGTTTGCAAGTAAAATAATTTCATTTTCCCCCATTGTTTTAGTCTAGATTTCATTTTACATTGTATTGTTCAAAGGAGGCATCAATAATCTAGTTTTTCTGCTATCATCTGTGTGTCCTCTGTGGCTTGGTACCACAGATCTTGATTATTGAATGTTCCTCATGTCACTGCATCCATGCAGGACTGTAATTGGAAAGAGGAAAATCTGTGATGGTGCTGTGAGTTGTTCCTAAAGGAAGAGTTGCAAAACCAAGCACTTGTCTGGGTTCTTAGACTGCAACTTACATAATGCAGTGTGCCAAATGTGCATAGCAAAATTGCAAACTTTGGTGAATTTTCATCATCTCCACTGAAAAAATAAATCTTTTTAGTGGTCCTGTAGGCAGTATGGATGGGAAGATTCATTAACATGTACTGTGACTAAGTCCCCATATTCCCTAAACTTTTTCTTTAAGTGGGTAGTTAAACATTGTTGTCAGAAGTCTGGCAGAGTTCATGAGCAGGATTCCTTCTGTCATCCATTGATCAGTTGATAGCTCTTACAAGGGGCTGCCAGGAGAGAAGGAAATCACTTGCTGTCTGTACAGAGGCATGTTGGCCCTCGTGCCTGGCCCATGCAGACAGACATGGGGAAAGTGTGCCTGGGCTGGGGCCTCAGGTGGAGCCTTTCTGTCCACCTTCTCAGTGACAGATTCTGTGTTTGCACGCAACTTTCTGTCAAGCTTTAAAATCAAACCAACTTTTTGGAATTCAGAGCAAGCTCTGAATTCCAAAGATATAGCTCCAATAACTGATGAAGCCTCTTTTAAACTGCTGGTGAAACCTTGACCATGTTCCCATCAATGGAAAGGTTTGAAGGCTGAAGGTTAAAACTGACTTGACCAGGATTAGACTTTTACCTTCTGGATCGGTGCATGGCTTATAATTAAATTTCCAATTCTTTTTAAAGATGCTGAAAATGTGTGGTGCCCATTGACTTTCTATAGCACCTCAATGGGATGCTAACATTTCAAAGGATAAACTTTTTTATCTACTAACTTCTGATAAGAATTTAGGATCAATTTTAGACTTTTAAATTTGATCTTTTAGCTACTCCATTAATTTAAGGAAAGCAGTAGTACCTGTCCTGCCTGTAGCTATTACTAAGGTGAGCACATAGAAACCCCACAACCTTGCAGTGCAATCTAGCCATTTGCTGAAAGTGCAAATGTTCTTACTTGCTTACCAGTGAGCTGTCAGCTGGGATTTCCTTTATTCTGCTGTATTGTTGCTGCTTTCTCTTTTTGCTCTTCATGGTAAGACAAAGTTCAATATAAAAATAAAATGGTGAAAATCAGAACTGATGTGTGAATATGACATTCAAGAGCTTTTTTTGCCTTTTTTTTTTAAGACAGGCAATATTTGCTGAATGTTAGCAGTATGTATGGCTCTGTGGGTGTGCATACCAGTGCATGTTTCTGAGTCTTTTTGTAATAGACTGCATGATCATACTTTAGCTTTTTTGATCCCAGAATCTTAACACCACCTTCCAGCCAGTGACCCTATAATGAATGCTGCATTTACATGACCAAATCTCATCACCATATGTCCGTGAGTGCTGTGGGGCTCAGATCAGTTGAAGACTGCTGACGTTAGGTCTGTGAAACAAAACACAACTCCTATTCTTAGGTGAGGTATTTCTGCAAAGATTATGTTTAACAATATGGATGCTAAGGAGAAACTAATTTGAACTGGGTTTTTCATAAGGAAAATAGTTTGTTAAATACTGACAGAGAGACTAAGTAAACTGCCTGAGGTTTAGTTTGTAAATGTACATACAACAAACACGGGAAGATAGCTGTACTAGTTAAGAGATTGCTACTAACTTCCAGGGTGCATTTATTTCAATAAAGTTATCCATGTGCTTTGAGGAGATAGTTCAGATTGTTTTTCCTTGGAATGATTGATGACAAAGGGCATAGAACCAGACACCCAGGCTGAATTTGAGGATGAGTCATTCAGACACAAATACCAAGAAAATCCAATTATTTTCATTGTACTTCTCTGAAATGATGGTTTAGTATATAGCCCAGCTGGGACAGATTTTTGGACTAGCATACATAGTGTCATTTTTAATGCCTTATGGGTTTCCTTTCTGATTTAGTGATTTTTTTTTAATATCATAAGAAGACTTAGTGAAGATTTAAATTTAAAGACAGTTTCATACCTTTATAAATTTCTATATGTTACATATGCATATATATTTGCTCACCTGAAGAAAGGTATGACAAAGAACCATTTTTGTAAATAGTTTATCAATTCTACTAAAAATACTTAATTATTCATTGTAAAAAACCCTTTTCTACAGGGTAATTTTTATTTACAAAAATTTTGAAAAATGAAGTTTGAAAGGTTTCAGAGGATGACATTTCTACCATCATCTTTGGAAGACTCTTGATAATCAAAGAGGAACATCAGTATGAACTTTTTCCTTGATTCATAGCCTACTTTCAATGTGCCCCTTTTATTTCAAACTCTGTAAGGAAAGAAATTACTTGATTCTAGTGCTCTTTTGTTCCTCTATCCATTCATGTGCTTGTCTAGCAGTCCTCTAATAATTTCTGAACTGGCAGCCAATTTTAACCAAATTTGACTGAGGATTAAAGGTCCCAAAACTATTAAGGTCTTATACACTTCATGAAAATTGATACTAGAGGAGAGAGACTCAAGTCAGTGCCCCACTGAGCAAAGCTCACTCACAGCTTGCCACAGGGAATCTGCTTAACTGATGGCAAGTTCATGCTGGTAAAGTTAAACAAATGTACATATACTGGCTACATCAAGCCTTAATTTTGTAGTGAACAGCAGTACTGGGATTTAAAGATTTTGTAAAAAAAGTTTTTCTTGTGCTTTTTGTATTTGGCCCTCCCTTGACTTTTCATCTTGGCAACTGATTTTTTGCTTCTTCAGCAGGAAGCTGCAAACAGCTTTTTAAAAGTGCACTTGAATCACTGTCTACTGAATTTCAGATGCTTTCAAAGTAGCAGCCTGTATGTCAAGCTCACAGCTCACGTGTTACTAGCAGCTCATATTCTGTGAGTCCTTACAAGGAATCCTGAGAAGTTATGGCTTGGTTCACTTCCATCTTAGATTGATCATTAAAACTTTTTTTGGATGACTGATACAATTTGTTTCAGAGAGATTAATGAAATCCCTTCTGGTAATGTGATAGAGTAATTAAGATTTGTTAGTAGGATAAAATGTATTGCTTTAGATATTTTCAACATAGTTTAATTTCCTTTCTTGCCAAAAACACTCTTATTTTCACAGCATCTTTCACTTTTAATCCGTAAAAGTGCATGGCAGTGTAGCTTGGAGCTCATCCTTACTCAGGCTGAAGTTCTACCAGTTTAATTTAGGATTAAAATTTTATTCTTAATTATAATGAGTTTAATCTAGATTAGTCCTCAGTGGAAATACAGACATAGACATTTGATTTAATCTCTCTACTAGAGCATTTATTCTGTCAAAGTTGAAATATCTAAGAGATCACACAAAAGGCACCAGTTAAACATGATGGGTGCAGGCTTCCTGAGTGCCATGGGAACGCAGTATTTCTCACCCTGTATTCACAGGCTTCCAGGCTGATACCCTGGTACCACAGGTGAAAATTTATAGCCACCTGGCACTGGAGTCACTGTCCTGCCGTCTTGCTTGGCTTGCTGGACTTTGACACATCACCTCTCCATAGGAGACCTATATAGGAGTTCCTCTTTATAGTCTTCCAGGTCAAGGGGCTACAGAAATTGTCCACCAACAATTCTCTCTCGTGCTTCTCTGGGAAGCTGTGCTACCATTTCTGGAAGTGACTCCGCTGTCTGTTCTTTGCACTGTGCACTTGGTGATATTACCACCAAACACTTTTCACTTCTCTCCACTGACATCCCAGATCCAAGAAGGGTATAAAGAAGGGTGTAGTCTGTCACGCTCTCCTCACTTAACTTCTGTCCGGGAGTTTCCTGTAAAGAAACTGAAATTCACCCAATACATTCATGCTGTAAAATGTGTCTGCTGAAGACTGTGATGCCTGACCCACAGACCACCTGGTGTAGGATGGTAACATCCATGTTTTACAGGGCTACTGTCCTCTGAAACAGACTGGTCATGTTCATAGTGTATTAATTTTCTGAGCTTCACAGGGCTCAGAGCTTAACAACCTTACAAGTTGAGCTTAACAACCTTACAAGTTGTTATTTTTTATGAGTTTTTCTGATCAAAGTGTAACATGTGGGTTGTATTTCAGTCTTCTAGAGTGGAGATTTCATTATACAAATCTAAAGGTATATGCTGCAGGCTGTGGGGTATGACAGAAAGGAATGTGGGTTTATTTGCAATGGTATTGGAGGACTACACTGAGCAGGACCCACAGAGTGTGGGCTGGTCTGTGCTGTCTTTTGGGAAGAGTTGCAAGTGAGCAATCCACAGAGCCGCCCTCCTGCTTTGATGTGAACAGAGCTAGCTAATTTCCTTCAAAGAAAAACTGGAGAGTAAGGTAGACAGGTGACCTCTACCTGGGAGATTGTCAAGGAGCTAAGCACAGTGTGGACACGTCCACTGAGGTGCTGGTAGGATGCAGTTCATCTTCTAAAAGATATGATGTCATACTGGGGTATTGCAGGATACAAACCAGAATACCCAGCTCCTACAGGAGTTTCCTGGAGGAGCTTGTTAGTGCTTCCAATGTAAATCACCATGTTTCACCAGGTCTGGAAAGTATAACTTTTTGCTGTTTTCATGGCCTTGATCATGACCCTACCCACAAGGAAAATAAGGCTTAGGGCAGCACAAGGAACTTAAAGAACATTTTCCTTAGCTTGATATAGATTTTTAATAATGTTACTTTGCTTTATAATCATCACTTTGGGTCATGTCACACTTCTTCCAGTTTTGCAATTTGTAATATTGTACTGAACGGACTTCACTATTGATTTAAACCAAAACTCTGTTCATGTTTCTCACCATTGTTGAATGAAACTATTGTTTTGGGTGGTAAAAATAGGATTCATTTGGTATTTGGATGCTTCTGGATACTAAAATGTTTTCGGTTGTCTCCAAGCACATGACTAAGCTTCATACCAGGCTCTGAGTCATAAAGGACTATAAGTAATGTCTGAATTCATATGCACTTCCTTGGAAGCATTTCCAAAAGTTTTTCTTGAAGCTTTCTCAGCTATAGGTGCATTAATCTGTCCTCACTGTGGAGGTAGTGAGAACTGGGTGCTTTTTCTAAGGCTTATTCTTTTACTTTGAGAATACAGAAGGCATAGTTTGTGAGCTTGTTACCTTTCCTCTCCTTCAAAGTGCATGCCAATGTTGATATTTCAGTGCAAATAAGGATTTCACTTGAAAATGACACTCCCAATTGTCCCTACTGACTGTTCTGTGCTTCTCGTTGTGGGATGGTTTTGGCACACATGTGCTAGATGCCTTTGGGTGAAACTAAATTGGAGTACAGACTCCCAGAGCTCATCTAATGCACTCCAGCCACAATAGGGCATTTAGCCTATGGGACCAATCTAGAGTTAGTCTGGAAGTCTCTAAAACAACCCCCAAGAAAAAAGCAAGGAAAAAATCCTTTAAATGTGAGTACTGTGGGTTTCAAGTATTTCACACAGAGTGTTCTGCTCTACCAATGCTGTCCTCTTGGTCTTCTGTGGATGTGAAGCCGTGACACACAATGCAGAGGCTGTGTGCTTTTGAAGAGGAGAATGTCTTGGAGTTACGAGAAGAGCTTCCTGATTCTTACAGAACAAGAATGTATGGGCACTATACTATCTGGTGTTTAGTACCTGGTTAACTACTATGGCACTGACCCTTGTCTAGACACAGAATTGCATGTGGCTTTCATAACTAATTAAAGTCCTACTAATTTAAAACCTCTTTGTGTAGGGGGAGGATGGGAAAAGCAGAGCAGTTTTCAGATGTACATTAGTTTGTTTTTTACATTGATTTTACCTTTTTTTCAGAGGAGATATTCTAGAGTTGCATTGTTTTAACAATGGAAAAATTAAGGGCTATGACTTGCCATCCCTATTTTATTTATGTGCCCAAAAATGCCTTGGAGATTATTCAAATAAATGCACTCCATTCCATTTACTTGACTGTCTGATGGCTTAATCATGCAAATAAATGTGAGGTGATATTTATTTGACTGTCTGTCATGGTGTTTCTTTGACTGTACAGTAAAGCATACTTTCTTTTTCCCCAAAGAAAAAAATTAAATTAAATGCGTAAAAACCCACCCCATGTTGTAATGCAACAGTTCAGATTTTAAACACACATAAGTCAGGACATTCAGAGTTATGACTCCCTAGAGCTTGTAGCTCAGCCACATTGTACATGTGGTGTAGATTAAAACAGTGATTTCCTCTCCTTTCTATGCTCCTTTCTCTTCTGGGTCTTTTTTCCTTTTAGCTTTTTTATGGTGTCTGTGCTGGAGCTCCTCCATGGGATGGGTGATCCAGCAAAGGCCCTGGATGACAGGCATGAGAGCAAATCCCGTGCATGCAAGACTGGTCTGCTCGCAGCAGTAGAGGAGCACAGCAAGGAAAAGAGGGAGCCCAAGGACCACTTCTGGGGAGGCCAGCTCTTCCCTTCATGGGGATGGTCCTGCCTCCACTTCATACTCATCTCACACACACATTCCGTGCTGTCCATATTGCAGCCTTTTCCAAATATTTTTCTCTTCTCTCAGGCAGCTAGCAACAAGGCAAGAGGAGAAAGCCTCAAGCAGTGCCAGGGAAGATTCAGGTTGTACATCAGGAAGCATTTTTTCACAGAAAAGGCTGTCAAGCATTGGAACAGGCTGCACATGGATGTGTTAGAATCACCATCCCTGGAGGTGTTCAAGCAACAACTGGTCATGGCACTGAGTGCTATGGTCTAGTTGACAAAGTGGTGACTGGTCAAAGGTTGGAATCACAGAATCACAGAATAAGCTGAGTTGGAAGGCAGCCACAAGGATCATCAAATCTGGCTCCCTGCACAGCACCATCCCCAAGAGTCACACCTTGTGCCCAAGAAAATTGTCCAAACTTTCCTTGAACTTTGTCAGGCTTGGTGCTGTGACCATTTCCCTGGGGATCCCATTCCAGTGCCCAACCACCCTCTGGGTGAAGAACCTTCCTCTAATATCCAACCTAAACCTCCCCTGACACAATTTAAGGCCATTTCCTTGGGTCCTGTCTTGGATCACCACAAAGAAGAGATCGGTGTCTGCCCCTCCTCCTCACAAGGAAGTTGTAACTGCAGTAAGGTCCCCCCTCTTCTCCAGGCTGAACAGACCAAGTGACCTTAGATGGTCTCCATACAGCTTCTCCTCAAGGCCCTTCACCACCTTTGTTGCCCTCCTTTGGACACTTTCTGATAGTTTTCTGTCTTTTATTGTGTCACCCAAAACTGCCCCCAGCACCCAAGGTGAGGCTCAGTGCAGAGCAGAGCAGCACAATCCCCTCCCTTGCCTGGCTGGTGATGCTGTGCCTGATGCCCCGCAGGACAGGGCTGACTCTCCTCGCTGCCAGGGCACTGCTGGCTCATGTTCAACTTGCCATTGATCAGGAACCCCCAGGTCCCTTTCCATGGCACTGCTATCCAGTCCCATTCCTCAGTCTGTACATACACACTTGAAGGTCTTGTTCAGCCTAAATGATTCTATGAAACAGCACCTTTTTTTTTTTTTTCCAACAAATGTGCACTTGTCTTTAATCTCTTCCTGAATGTGCTTCATTCATGCTGGTCTGTGTTATGGGGGGTGCCAGGGAGAGGGATGTAGTAACTTAAGAACAAACCTTTAGGTCCTCATTCTGTGCATGTCACAGATATTCTGTTAATAAGAGAACCACACAGTGTGCTAACATTTCTCCAGAGCCATATATAGTCTATCTTGACAGACAATGAAGGATGGGTGCTTCTCAGCATTCATATTGGTAGAAATTATCTGAAAAGAGAATGTGAGTTCCCACAATACTTATTTTCTGGATCTTGCTCTTTTTCTGTGTTACTTTTTATATTCTGTATTCCTACATAACTGAAAAAAAATATGACATACTCTTTTATGTGGTTACTGTTTTTTTGCTGGTCTCATAAATAACTTGCAGTGTTTTCTGACTTGGCATAGTAAAACTCCAAAATTTCCTCAACAGTATAAATTTCTGGAGACCAATAGGTGTAAATTGCTCTGAAGAGAATGCTGATTTGTTTGCTCTTCTCTAGGCCAAATCGTGTAATGGAAGAGCTCATCTGTCCAACTGCTTTCTTTTTTACAAGTGCATATCATTATATCAGTCTCTGGATTTTCCAAAGAAAAAATACAAGTATTTGAGACTGTCATTATTAGTAGTTCCTGCTTTTTCAAGTCTATAAACATTGAGATCATTAAAATATAATTCTAAATCCTTTTGAAATAATAGTTTTGGTTTAGTTATTGTGTGTTAAGCACTTACTGTAGTAAAAATAAACACATTTCTATTTCAACTTATACAAGCAGGATATTATTTCCAAAGTCCTCAGGGCAGGGATTGTACTTTTCCTTGTATCTGCAAATTATTTATTGGAAGAGAGGCCCTATCCTCCTTACAGCTTCAGCATTAATACTAAGTGATGATCTTCATATGGAAAATATTGAATCTGAATATACAGATTTTTGTCAATACCAGCAACCTATTGTACAATCATGACAGCACTTTTCTTTTTCAGCTGCTCGTATTTCTCTCCTTGGTTTTTCTACATCTCTTTGTTTAACTGACTGGAGGAGAACAAAGCAGAAAAACAAGGGCCTAAAGTTGATAGCTGAAATGCAGTTGCTTGGAGAGATCTTTTTCTGGTTTTCTATGAGGTGGCTAAAGGATTTATGTCCTGGTATGCTGAGTGTGATGAGTACATGCACTGCTGACTTTAGGAGGAATTCTGTCTCAGGTCTAAATCTTCTCTCTGTTTCACGGACCAGTCCCCACAAAGTGCCTGCTGTGATCACCCATCTTCCCTTGGGAGCAATGTTCCAGTGCTGTGGGACTGCCGTGCTTGTGGCAGAGCTGGTTTGGGCTGCCCCTTTTCAGCCAGCCATGTGCACAGGGGCCAGTCATGGTTAGCTCTGGAGCTGGTACACCTCCTTCTCGTGGCTTCAGGTTACTGGGTGCAGTTTTACCTCCTTTCCAAAGATGGCTCTTTCCTCAGGCACATGAGGAAAGCTCACCCACACACAAAGTCCGTAACATGCTGCTTCTCACTGTGATCGTGTGACAGTATCAGGAATAGACTGGCTACTAGTTAAGGATACCAGTCAAACAATAACTGTGGAGGTAAACTGTGATTCGTGTGCTGGAGCTGTCTGTACACAGGGACTTTGTGTTGGTGCTGTGCTAAGAACATTCCTGATGAACTCTGCCTGTTCCTGCAGGTTGATAGCTTCATCCTTCGCAAAATTCTTGCTTACTTGGTACTGAAATCTGAGGAAGGTCGAAGAAGTCCAAGAAATAAAAACAGATGCAAAGGAATTGGTTTGGATATGTGGTTTTAGTGAGTGTTGCCAGCTTAGTTTCTATTTTACAACAAGCTTTAACATTGGATATACATTGTATTTTTAGAAAAAGAAAATACGTGCTAGTACAAAAGAAAGTATTCCAAGATTCAGTAGGAATTATACTACCTTTTCTTCCTTGGTCTGAAGAAAGAAATAAACTAAAGTGATTCAGGCCTGGTTTTGATAATATGAGAGAAGAAATTCAGAGCAATCACAAGATGGGAGAAAGTAACAGACATTATGAAAAAGTATTGGAAGGAGCAGCAGTCATTGCCAGCACAGCACTATAATTGAGTGTACTAGGTTATTTGGTTTGTTTTTAATGAAATGCTGTAAAAACCAGTACCTTTTGTCCCTGGTTAAATATTTACAGATTATATTTGGAAGCTGCCATCAGAGTTAAAAGATCCTACTATTTTGTATCTCGTATGTTTGCATAGACCATATCAGTTCACATTTAATAAGATTTGCTATCAAGAGAACCACAAACTGTTTAAATTCTTAACATCTGCAGCTATGTCAGGTTTTCAGGGGTTACATGTCTGAGTAGACTTGTTTAACTCAAATAAGGAATTATGGAAACAATTAAATTTCTTCCATATTTTCATTTCAGTGACAGGCTTCCAATCCAGCTTTACAATATGGTATTTCTTTGCATACAGCTAAAACAAGACATTCCATGGGAACAGAAAAATTGCCGTTTTTCTTATCACCACAAGTATATGATATCTGCCATCAGCAGTTGGGAAAGTTTCCATTAAAATAAATATCAGAGAAATAAATATTTCAAAACACTTTTAAACTAAGTCCCAGTAGGTGTATATTGCATGAGCACACACCAGTGTAACTGGGGATTTTATTGATTTTCATTTTTTTTCATTCATTGGGGTAAGCTTGTATTAGATTGTTTGTTTAAATCTGTTCAGGTATTTACACAAAACTGCCCCACTTATGCACAACACGCCTGCCATTAAAAGTTAAATGCTGGATTCATATTGGCTTATGAAAAATAAAATAAAAGCAACACGTTTCAACCTGCAAATTGTTGTCAATGATGCATTTTAAAGGGTTCCCATGCACTGTTTCTTTATTGAAAGATTATATTCTCTGAACTATTATAAAATGTGAGGTTATTATAAATGTGAGTCTGCTGTCCCACAGCAAGGATCTAGCTGGCAACCTAGGCTATTTTCAAAAGCAATAAAAGACGTGCATAATAAAAAAAAATTACTTAGTAGTTCACCGTGTCCTTCCAGCTTCTAATGAAAAATTGTCCAATACAGTGTATTTTCTTTGCCCTGTCCACTTTTTAATAATCCATGGGATATGGTCCACTATAGTTTCCTGATGAAGTCTCCTCTTATGCACAACTAGTTACTAGAGTATTTTGTAAGTCTGTAAATCCTCCTACAAGAATCCCTCTTTTCTCTGTTATGTGCTCTTGTAGTGCCCTTCACAGCTCTTCCCAGTGGTAGAGATTCTGAGCAGTTGCCACTGTCATGATATAAGAATTTACACGGCTCTAATTTGCCTAAGAGGAACTAGGCCTTTGTAGGCTGCATAGGATCCAGATGGAACCAGTTAAACTCTTTCAGAGCTTCATTTTTACATGCAGATCAGATCAGACAGGGAAAGGTGAATGTTTGTCTTCTTTTTCATCCCATTAGCAGAGGGCAGCATATTTGAAATGTATCAGACAAAGCAAGAATATTAAAACTCTGTTGTCTATTATAGTTTTATCCTAATCATTGTCTTTCTATCTGTCAGCCTCTATGGAAAAAAATGCACTATCCACTGTCTTGATCTTGAGAGAACTGCACTGCCTGAGCAGTGAAGAGAAAAACTGGAAAAGAAAACTAGATTTAATTTGGGGCAAGCTGTCAATATTTTTAATACTGGCATATTGTTACTGTGTGTTGTAAAAATGCACATTTCCAGAGCCAGTCAGCTTTTGGATATGGGATTTACAGCAATGTGTGGAATGACAGAAATGTATTCCTGTGCACACCTGTCTTGCACATTGAATGGCTGACTTGGACATCCATTATAAAATTAATTCCTTCCAGGACATTTCTCCAGCTGTCCTTGTCCTTCAGAACTAGTCTAAAAGAATATAGGACTATTGGTTATGAGGTAACGCCTATGACTAATCTGTAAGATAATGTAACTCAGAGGTTGTAAGAGATTTCCAGACTACCACAGGAGCCACCATGCCTGGTCAGACTACAAACCTCTCCAATCTACTTACTCTTTAACTTCAACACCACTGTCTTAGAATTAATGTGAATGTCCATCTCAGCCTTTACAGAGTCATGGAATCACCTGGGTTGGAAGGGATCTCTAAGACCATCTAGTTCCACCCCCTTCTGTGGGCATGGACATCTTTCACTAGACCACATTTCTCAGAGCTCCATCCAGCCTCATATTGAATGATTCCAGAGATGGGCCATGCACAGCTTCTCTGAGCAACCTGTTACAGTGCCTCATCATCATCATCACAGTGGAGACTTTTTTCCTCATATCTAATCTAAACATACTCACTTCAATTTGAAGCCATTCCCCTTGTCCTGTCACTACATGCTCTTGTAAAAACTAACTCTACAACCTTCTTGTAGGCTCCCTTCAGGTACTGGAAGGCTGCAAGCAGGTCACCCCAAAGCCTTCTCTTTTCTAGGCTGAACAAGCTCAACGCTCTCAGCCTTTCCTCACAGGAGAGATGCTCCATCCCTCTAATCAACTTGGTGGCCTCCTCTGGACTTGTTCTGACAGGTCCATGTTGTCGAGGTACCAGAACTGGATGCAGTTCTACAGGTGGGTTCTCCATGTGGGATGACAGAGTAGAGGAGCAGAATCCCCTCCCTGGCCTAGCTGACCACATTGCTTTTGATGCAGCCCAACAGCAGAGGCTATGTTTGGCTTTCTGGGCTGCAAGTGCAGGTGGCTGGGTCATGTCCAGCCTCTCATCCACCAGCACCCCAGACCCTTCTCAGCAGAGCTGCTCTCCGTCTGTTCATCCCTCACCCTGGATTGGCACCAGGGGTTACCCCAACCCAGGTGCAGCACCAGCCCCTGGTCTTGTTAAACCTAATGAGATTTCCATGGGCCACTTCTCAAACTTACCCAGGTCCCTCTGGATGGATCCCATCCTTCAGGTGTGTCACCCACACCACTCAGAATGAATTGGTGTCATCTGCAAATTTGCTGAGGGCGCACTCGATCTTTATGTCAATAATGAAGACATTTAATAACACTCATTCTAATACTGAACCCTGAAGGACACCATTTGTCACTTGAGTCCGTTGGGACTCAGAGACATTGACCACTGCTCTCCAGATGTGACTGTCCAAAAACTTATTAATCTAACAGTTTACTCATCTGTGAGCTGTTATCCATCTCTCTCCAATTTAGAGAGGATGTCGAGGGGCTCTGTATCAAAGGCTTTACAGAAGTCCAGATAAATGCCTTGTGGGTGGCATGAAAATTTAAGAACCATCAAAGTACAAGGGCAGCTGTCTATCCAGTTTTTCACTGGTTTGAAAACTACTGATAATCCTAAAATAAGTTAAAGTCTGCTCAGTAACCTCAGACAGTGGGAGGTTAGTATTCTATATGCTTGAGAGCATGCCAGTTTGAGCATATTTTGAAGGTGGAGAAACTCTAAAGGTTCATCCCTGGTGTTGAACCTGACATGTATGATCCAGCACCAGGAAACAGCTGCAGGACTGTAGGGTTGTGTCACTCCTCTGCTTTTGCCTGGAAACCCACAGAGGCACATGTCCTCCTTCAAGCTGTCAAGTGAGAGTTTTGCTCCAGAAGGAAATATTTCTGAATTAAAACATACTTGTTCCCACTTGAATAAAATAATTTTTTTTCCCAAGTGGAGTTTATTCTATCTCCCTTAGTAATCCTCTGTCAATCCTTCTTTGTGCCAAGTGGAGGGCAGAGATGCTAGCAGCAGAGCTGAAGAATATTGCCTGTGTAGCTGTCAGCTCTGGAGACACTGGTTCAAAACTGGTATAGTAACAATGACTATCACATATCCTTGATGTGAAGGACTTTGCCATCATCAAGAAAGGCTGTGGAGGAGCTGCTGCAGCCAATTGGAGGGACCCTCTGTGCAGCCTCTGCAGCAGAAAGGCAACACATTGTCAGGGCATTAGGGCTTCTCCCACTCCTCAGCAGCAAGTGAGGACAGCATAAAGGAGCTTTATATCCCATTTTTAGCCTAAAATATTTTTCTGCTTGTTATTCTCAGAGTTTCTACTGAAATTCAGCAGTTTTGGGTGTCCCCATGGTGTCTCCTGCCAGCCACGAAGCTGCCTTGTGAGTGGAGCTGCACCTTCAGGCTCCTTTGTCTGCTTCAGCAATTGAGAGCTGTTGCTTTGCTTCAGCATGATGGAGTGGGGTTTTGTAATGAAACCAGCCCTGGTAAGTCAGAGGAACATTTGGCACATATTCCCTATTTCTAAGTTTTCTACTCCTTTTGTCCACAATTAAGTGGTAATCAAAATCAAAGCTGATTTAGTAATGTTTAAGATAAGTTGCTCCAAACCCAATTACAATTAAGGGGAGTTTTCTATTGATTTTGTTAATTTATATTGTTCTGGAGGACTACAGCTCAGATCAAAGTGGCAGATAGGAGAATGCATATCTGCTATTTTTTCTGAAGTCCTGGTGAAGGAGGAGGCCAGTATGTCTGTGCAGAGCCTCTCGCAGCACACAGTCCCTCCCTGTCCCTTCAAATTAAATTTGCTTCCTGCCAGTCTTGCCTTAGGTTTCCAGGTGTAGGTGGGCTTGGGGCTCAAAGCAACAGCAGAGGGGCCAAACCTTAATATGATTGCTATTTTCTCCCCTAACAGAAAGCAGACTTCCTAACCTTTTTTAAAAGCCCTTTATCAGGCCAAAATTCAGAGGAGGCATTTATCAACATGCATAATGATTAATTAAGAGGAATGGAGTTCATCTGTGGTCCTTAATCAGATTATCTCTTACAGCAATATGTTTCCCAGACTAATTACCAGATGTGGGAAGGAGTCATTCTCTTTCTACATGCAAAATTAACTCACAACAACTTCATGGAGCTGAAAACAAAGGTGCAGAAAAGCAGAGTTTCCATCAGTCTGCAGTAACATTAAGAGTCAGAGAAATCTGTAGTGGTCTTTAAACTATTTAGCTTCAGGAGGAATTAAATTTCCAGGAAGTTGGGTTTGGGGCCGCAGCAGGGGCAGTGGAGCAGAAGTTTTAAATGAGGAAAATATCATAAGTAATTAGTTATATATAAAAAAACCTTTTATTATATAGTAATGAGTAATAGTTGGAAATTTTTTTAGCCCATGTAGTACTATTATAGGTATATACTTGTAAGGCAAACTTCCTTTTTTTCCAACTGAAAAAGCTGCTTTCACTTGGTTGTGTTTCAACCTTTCTTCTCCTTCACCTATGTTCTTGTCTGGCATACTTTTTGCCTACAGAATTTCCCTTTCTGTTTAGGGTTCTGCAATTATCAGGAGTTGATATTATAAACAAATTATTATTACACTGGCAAGATTTATGTGATTTTTTAGAAGACCTAAAGAAATTAGAAAGACCCTCTAATAAAATTGTTAGTTTTTTGTCGTTGTTGTTTCTTTGTTTCTCCAAACAATTTGACCCAAAAAAACGGAAGTGATGTATTTCTGTAAATTAGGATTTTATATAGGATAGACCTAGAAATGAGGTAAGGCTTTCAGCTTGCCAACTGCTTTGAGTTATTCCTGTCAATCCACCTACCTAATCCATTACAATCTTTTCCTTGAATTTAAAACACTGGAAATTGAATTTAAGTTGCTGTTGCCAGACGCTTCTCATTACAAAAGAAATGGTCTTGAAGCAGAACCTTACCTCTGTATATGATTGTCCAGGATCCAGATCAGGACAGCATGGCTCATCTTGTCTCAGGAGGGATTCAGAACTGTCTTTTTGATTTTCCTTCTAAACCATGAAGTGGGGACTAGAGTTGGAGGTGAGCCTTCAGTGCAGCCCTGGATGCCAGCACATGCACACTGTGGTCTTGTTTTGATGGTTTGTTCTCAAGGCTTAATTGAGAGATGGTAGCACAGAAACTGTATTTCTCTGAAGAAAGCTTTAATTGTTCTACTATCAGGAACTGGGTGTTCATTGACATATCTGCCAACCCTGAAAAACTTACATTTTTCTTTCTGTCTTTTTTTTTTCCAGGGGCTATTTCCCCCCTGATATCTGAAGAAAAAGTGATGATTACAATAAGAGAAATTTAAGAGGTTTTCCCTGTCTAGGGTCAGTGGTGACATCCCCATAAATCAGGGATAATTCTAACAGAGGCTTAGTTGTCATACATAGGTACAATTGTTCCCATCATTTTATCTTTCACTCCACAGCTTATAGAAACCAAATATCTGTCATCAACAATTATTAATCATCCATTTATCCTGCTGAGATATCTAATAAAGCATGAAACACAGAGTTTGAACACTAGAGAGAAGGAGAGAAAATGTAATACAAATTTTCAAAAGTAAAGGGAAGAAAAATCTCATATAACATCTGTGCACCACATGTTCATAAATTACACTGGGCCTGTGAACACTTTTTCTCTCATTTATATGTCATACAGATTTAATAGTTCATCATTTCACAAAAACAACATCATTACGTGCCATGTTTAAAAGAAGGTGTGATCATCTCTCCAGCAGCTCTGCCGCAAGCTGCTCTCCACTGAGGATGAGCTGCTGTGCTTCAGCACCTCATGGTGCTTCAGTCTTTGCATGCAAAGCCCCTTCTTCTTGGCAAGGCTGAGGGGAAGCACCTGACCTGCACCTCAGGAGGCTGGGCCCAAGTGTGAAAACCTGTGACTCTCCAAGGAAATTAAACTTTTTTGCTTAGACCACCAAAAATGCTGTTGGAATGTGGGAGCTTGCTCAGAAACATGTCTCACCCAGAAGACACCTTTCCACGAGCAGTGCATAATAGAAGAGGGCTTTTTTATGCTTGAATTTAAAAAAATGAAGAAAATGTTACACACTTGAGGTATTCTGCAAGTTTTTACCCAATGCTGTATTGCAGGTGTTAATCTAAATATGTGTGCTTCCATCTACTGAACTGAGGCAGGCCAATGGTGTGCAAAGAAATTTGCAGATAACCAGGTTTGCTCCTGCCTTTTATTTCAGGTGAAATGTATCCATCTCTGCATTAAATCTATGTGCATCATTAAATCCCAGCTCTTGGGCTGACTCTGCACATCCACAAGAAAAATCCAAGTATTGTCTTGTAAACATTTATTCCAAGTTGTGGGGGTTTAGATGCAGAGATAGAAACATAAGAGTGCAAGAGGGAAACAAGTCTGATGAAAGGAAATTGTGCTTTTATATTATCTCCCATTCTTAAAATAGCCTTCTTTCCCACCAAAAACTTTGAACATCTTAAAGAAGAGGTAGAACCTAAACTATGCAAGAGTTTTCCCTACATAGGTATGGTTAAGCAGCAGTAAAGAATTTGGAGACTACAAGCATTCCAGGAGTAGTCTGCTAAGAACACTGGTGAGTGACTCTTACAGCCTAAAATATTTAAACCTAATTTAGTTGTAATATACAACTTTAGAATCATGTTCAAGAAAACCCAGTTTTGAAATACTTTTCATCTTGAGAAATTTCCATAGTTTCTCTTTTTTCCTGCAGATGATTGTTCTGATTTAGGAAACTATACAAAAGATGTAAGAGGTGCAAACCCAATTTAAAGCATTTCAGACTTATCCCAAAGAGAGCACAAAGGCACTGTCTTCCTCTGCTTAAGTCTTCATTTAACAAAGTGCTTGAGCACAAGCTTATAGAATAATTTAAGCAGAAGTTGTGTCAAATTTGGTAGGCATTTTTGTTGCAGTTATCCAGTCCTAGCAGGGGATTGATTTCTATGTAATCAAATTACTTCATTAAATCAAAGCCTCATATTTCTCTTCTGAACTCCTGAGACAGCTACTGAATTTAACAAAAGGCCATTAGCTTCAGTGCAGGGCAGGCAGTGCCTTGCTGGCACAAAGATGACTTTCCTGGCTGACTTCTCCAAAGGTTCCAAACCTGCCAGGGAATGGAACTGGATATTGCATGCGATGAACTGTCAAAGCAAGCAAAACCTGTGATCTGCACCCGGGCAACCAGCCAATGAACAGACTCCCTCAAACCAGGTTAAAACAGGAGGCAGATGTTGGAACTAGCCTGTTGGAAATTGGGTTTATCTGCAGCTGCACAGTGGAATACTTCCAGTTGCTCCAAATGCATTTTTGGAAAGCATTTTTAGAATAGGAATTTAAAAGAAACTGTGACGCCAGAAATCCTTAGCAAGCCAAATTTCAGGTTTAAAGGTCACTGTAATTGTTGGAACAAATAATAATAATATTTTTGATTTATCTTTTTGTTTTTCAAAGACGGAAAACACAGTGGCTGTGTTTCCATAATGAGCAAAGTGAGATTGTACCATTTCTGTTTTCCCAGCAGGAGCCATCTTCTGTCTCTTTTTCCACTGTACTGTTGACAGGTGAGCTGGGATGCTGCTGTCTCTTGACCCTCCAAATGCTCAATTCTGGGACATGTCCTGTGAGTCTGCAAAAATAAACCAGTTGGGATTTTATTCTGGGAAAATGCAGAGTAGAAATCAGCTCTGTGGTGAACATGAAGAGCTTCTGACTCATGCCTAATTTGATCTTATCAAAAGCTTACTGATTTTAGGAGAATCCTAGGCATATGGTGCCAGGATATCTACAGGATAGGAACTGTGCATTCAGGAAACTAATTTCAAATAGGAAACAGAAGCTCGTTGATACAACTGCACTGGAGATAAAACAGGTGGGAAAATATACATATTCCTGGATGTGGCTTTGTTCCCAGTTTAACTCCAGGTGCAAGAAGGAGTTTTGCAGTTGGTGACTGACCACAGCCCAGACAATTCCTGCTGTTGCTGGACAGCCCAGCCCTCCTGTCAGCATCATGAGAAGGATGTGGCCAGAACAGATTTACCATGCAGGAGATGAGTATGAGTAAAACCTACAGCAATTCAGCTGTTCTGATTTTCTTGGTGGAGGACTACAACAATGCATTTTGCATGGATAAGATACTTGACATGGAAAATCCTGAGCAGAGCTTGTGTGGAGCATGGACTCACTGAAATGGTGAGAGCTGCCTGGAAAAAGGAGCTCTGAATGTCCTTTCAAGTATTGCCCACAGTGTAACTCCAGAGAAGTTAATGCCTCTTCCTGCTGATGTGTCACAAGGTGGCATTGACTCAAAGCCAGTTTGAAGAGCTTTGTGTCCTGCAGCTGCAGGTCCCTCCAGGAGAACCTGCTGGCTCCTGGGGTGTGCTGTGCTGGAAGGCTCAGTGTGAGACTGAAAGATTGCAGACGGAATCACAAGTGGTCAGATCAAAAAGCAGGGTGAGAGAAGCCTTTAGTCCACTCCTTAAAAGGATAAAATGTTTCTCTGCAGCCATGGAAAGAAAAGAGGATTAGATTAACACCTGAACACTTGTATACTAAGCTAAAATGCATTAAAAAATCAATGTTTCATCACACCTCTGTAAGATGAGACACGGAGATGAGTGGACGGCACTGAGGTCTCTAGCTCAGTGGGGTGGAATCCAAAGTTTCATCAAATAAAAGTTAAAGCTTTAATTTTCCTGCAGTGCAAAATTTTCCAGTATTTTGGAATCTCACAGTGGAATTTTGAGCTGTCATTGCACTCCAAATGGGTTAAAAGATTTTTCTGAGAAAAAAAAAAAAAAATCATCTGTGTTTCTGTAAGTCTCTCAAGACCCAGAAATTCTAGATTTTATAATTTACAAAAAAATTTGGATGAAGTTGAAATATATCCTTCAGTTTTATGCCAAAATATTTTTAATTTTTATGTATTTTGTTACTTTATACAATTTTGCAGGAAGTAAAAGTAAATAATGTCAATTTATGGGAATTCATGTTTCCAGATAAATAATAAAGGAGAAGTAGATGTTTCTGTCTCCTAATTCTGGGACTAATAGCTAAGTTTATTTCATGGTCACTGCCTATGCAAGGGAGTAGAAATTTTTCACAAAATTTTTTTTTTAATTAAAAAGTTGCTTTGGATTATACCAAAATACTTCCTTTAAATTTCATTGTGATAAAAAGGATATTGAAGGTATTGTAAAATTTAGTGTAAATTATGAACATAATTCTTGTATTGTATTACATGAATTTTAATTTTTCTAAAATTTTTACTTTTGCTTTATTCACATATAGTAATCATAATATCCATTATGCAAATGCAATATCCATATGTCCAGCTATTTCATTTTCAAACACAAAGTCTTTTGGTTTAAGAAGCAAGTAAAAGATGTTTCAGTGAAAACTTCGTGAATTTGATCATGATATCTTTAAGGATTCTGAAAATGTAAAGTAGCTGTTCTGCTTTTAATAAAACTTAATAAAATAATGTAAAATAAAATGCCAAAAAAAAATCACAAAATACTATCTTGAAACCCTCTAAATGACAGATTTCTAGCAGGAAAGCAACTGATTTGTAATTGCAGGTTTTGTAGATTTTTTCCAGTTGAGTTTTCCCAGATATGCTGGCGCAAGCAAAACAGCATTTACTTTTGTGTGAGTGTTAATAGACAAATTCATTTTTGAAATTCTAAGTAGAGACTGGGGGAAAAGTGCTTTTTCCTCAGTCTTGTTAGGCAGTTTAGAAAAGGCTAACTTACCTCTCTGTCTCTTGTGAATTAACTTCTTGATCTTCCCATCATAGCAACTGCACCAGTACCAAATTTGACATTGCTGCACGTTGAGTGATGATTTGGGGTTTAGGAGAATCACTAGAAGGGCCTGTGGTGCTGGGAGAAATGTGTTTTTCCAGAACACAAAACTTTTACTTGAGAAAGCTAAGAGACCTGAACAAAAAAATAAAACTCAAGAATTTGAAGACATCTGGGACTCCACCTGAATTTACTGCTCATCCTGCATTTTTTTTGTTTACTTTTCTTTAGATCTCCATTGGCATGCACATCAGAGGAGTGAAAGGAATCCCATGGAGAAGGCAAGATGGCAAGAGGTTCTTTTGAGCCCCCAGATGTTCGGCAGAAAAATTCCCAAACAGGGCAAGATTTCTCCAGGAGAATAATTTCTTCCATTAATTTTTGCAGCAAATAAGGGAGTTGAAGAACATGGGAATATTGGTAGAAGATACATGGCTATGGTGACAGGTAGAAAAAGCAATCTGTAACTTTGTTATGACTTTTTCCTTATTTTTTAATCTTGTCCAGAGAATTAATTAACAAAGGAACAGCAAATAGGTGTGAAAGAAAGAAAAGCAGGAAGAGGCCACACCTAACATCACAGACCATTTTCTTGCTGATCTTTCAAGTTGGATCCTCAAATCCTTGTTCCAGACATTCATTTTGTGGCAAATAACCCTCTCAGAGAAGAAAGATATGTGTGACTATAATGTGCAGGCAAAACTGTGCCTAGCTGAGGCATAAAAGGATTCTGGATTTTGAGGTCAACCAAATCAGTTGAGTTTTATTACAATATGCTTTTTTTGTTTATTTGTTCAAGAGGAGAACATATATTAAATGTGAAGATCATATATGCATATAGGAAAATAATGGGTTTTTTTAGTTAAGAAAGCAAGAATAATACATAATGCCCTAGTATTCCTTTAATCTGCTTATCCAGTGCTAGTGTAATATGTCTTCTTTCTTTAAGCAGGCTTCTAAATGGATGAAAGTCCCAATAAATTAGTGAGGCCCATCCACCCACTTTATAAAGATTATGTCATGCAACAAAGATTAAAAATAGTATGTAGTTCAGGACAATGAAATTCTAAATTTAAAGGAATTAAATTACTAACCTCACTCATGTAAATTGTACCATAAATTTACTTACTACTTCCAAGACAAAAATTAATTTGGAAGAATTTTATAGCACTTTCTCTGTATAAAATTGCTATTGGGGAAAAGGGCTGAATTAACCGAATAAATACAATACCCATAATCCTTAAAATACAATACATTAACTAAAGATATCTTCAAATTGTTCTGCTGCCAGTCATGCTGACTTACTTATTTTTGTCTGAAGTATAGGTTTTAAAGCCATCAGCTGACATTATTTTTCTTTATTGTAGGCTTGGGTTAGACTGTGCTGACTCACTATAAGTGAATATGAGTTTGAATACACCAAAAAGAGTTGTAAAAGCGTTCCAGATTACCCAGCTTTCAAATATTCCCATTTCTCATTATGAATTTGGCAAAGCACTGTTTTAATTAATAGCTGTGAATAATTTTTTGGCATCTCACGATTTTAATAGAAAAAAGAATTAGCAGAAACTTTGAATAAACCTTTCAGTAATTTATTTTTTTTATATTTAATTTTTAATACAAATTTGATGTTGAACAACAGTTCTGTCCCATACTGCCTCTATGCTTGCTTCCCATTGCTGCAGCACAGCTACGAGTCACCCAATTGTGGAGCTACCAGAGGCTGCCTAACCTGTTCAGGAGAGGTGAGCTGATTCCCATGGTTTCACAAGTCTCTCAAAAAGATATTTGCGAAGGCTTTCCATCCCTGGCACAAACAGAGGCAGGTGTCACAGTATCTTTCTCAAGGCTCAAGAAATGATCCAGAGATTTTCCCTTGAAGGAATTCATGGCAGGGGCAGAGATTTGAGAGCTGTGTGGGAAGAAGTTGCCAGCCTGGCTGCTGAGCTTGGGTCCCCTGCAAGGCACAGACCCTTCCTCCAGCAGGGCTGTGTGGCAGCACATCCATGAGCCTGGCTGCAGAGGAAGACTGTGGGAGGAAACACCTGCTCAGCCCTTGGAGCCCTGGCTCAGGCCAAGCCACATGGAGCTGCCAGTGGCTTTGCAATGCATTTGGTTGATGCTGCGTACTCACAAATATTGCTGCTGTCTGGGCTGGATTTAATTTGGGGGGGATTGAAAGAAAGTACCTTGGGAAGGATTGTATGAGGAGAAGACACATAAACCTTTCTTCCTGACTCAACTTTGTTATTTTCACAAATGTGGAACACATTTGGTCTGGCATCCCATTGATTTGTTTACTGCTTTTGTGTCCCACATTTGCTGAGACTTTCCAAACATCGATATCTCTCTCATCTGGCCTGGCTCTGACTACTGAACTGAGAACCCAGCATAGGAGGTGGAGTACATGTCCAGGGCGTTTGGGTGGGCTTGAAAATGAACACAGTGAGCTTTTGAAATAACCTAGGCTGTACTATTAGGTTTGCCCATGGCTCAGGTATAAAAATTATTTGGCTATTTTAGGAAATTATGTTAGAGTAACAGCTATAAGCCCTTACCTTGGGTGCAGGCAGCTCTCTTTTTATGTGCTCTGCCCCTGGATGTGGAATGTTACAGCGCTGTTATGAATTATTCTGTCTTTGTGCTTTGAAAACTATGCAGCATGGCTTACTTTCAAACATTACTTTTGTTATAAAAATCAGTGGCTCCTACAGTGACCTGAAACTAGTCAGGTAGGATTGAAAGGAGCAAAGAATTTCACAGATGGCTGACTTGTTACTCTGTTGTGACACATGTATATAGTTCTGTGTTTCAAAAAATATTTCCCCCTTTTGTTTTAGATAAGACTATTGATAGTGTTTCATACAACAATAGTTTGGGGTTTTTTTACAAAAAACTGTGATTCCTAGTTTAGGTAGGATGTATTTCAGTGAAATAAAACTGAAAGAAGGAAGGAAGCCACCTTCTCATCTCAGCCATTTTGCAGAGAGAACCCTCTCCGCTGACTCTTCCTTCTTGTCGGAACTCAGGACATCCCTTTGGGAGTCCAGAGTTGCTGGGACCCTTGCCAGGGGGCTCAGAAACCCTGGCACGCAGCCCAGAACACCAGTGGGTTCGGTTATGAACCGTGGAGCAAATTTCCAGCTTTACATAAAGACCTAAAAGCCACAGCAGTTTAAATGGTGTGATAAAAAAATTAGTACAGGGTGTAAATGTAGGTTTTGGGATTTTTAGCATAAGGGTTTTGGGGACAAGATGGAGGGACTTGGGCGTGTCTAGCCTTTCTTCTTCTTCTTCTCTACCTCTATCTTCAGTGGTGATGTTGGCACTTTTAGATTGGTCTAGAGTAGAAGCTCACTGTCTAACATAGGTGATAGGTATTGGGAAATAATTGTAAACATGCTACACGTTTTTAGTATATAAAGATAACACTGCCCCGGGGGTAGACAGTGTGCCTGGAACTGTCCTGCTGAGTGGACCTCGGCTGGGCAGGAGGAAAAAATTTTTATAGATAAGATATAATTAACAACTCCGAGACCGAAAACTGAAGAGCTTCGACTCATCCTTTGAAAGCGTGGGCTGAAACAGAGACTTTTAACACATCTCGGGGTCACAAAGGCCAGCGACTCCCGACATGATAACACTTTTTTTTTAGAGTGCTAACTGGCTGTATTTGTTCTACCTGCATTGTGGAACATGGATACTCCAGAGGCTGCAGTCCTTTCAGGCTTTGTTCTGGCTCCAGCGTGGGCTCTAACAGGCCCTAACCCCCTTCAGGGGTCATCTGTGTTTTTTTCCACTTCTCTTTCATTTCTCCCCTCTCTTGCTGCTGCCATTCTGTTTTAAATATGCGTGAGCAGAGCCACCATAAGCTACTTGGATTGTCTGATGCTATAGTGCACAGTGGGTTGTTCCCATTGGTTTCAGAGCCAGCTGTAACTGACTGGAAGGAGCACACAGCCCCTTGCTGTGGAAATCTTTACAAACTCTTCAAATTTATCCCGCAAATATCCTAGTTGACCACAGACTTTTGTATGTGTGTGTGTGTGTGTGTGTGTGTGTGTGTTAGTGCATAATATGGGCTTCTGTAGATCCTTTGGATCTTGGCAAGACCAAGAAGATGTGCTGACCGACTGTGCTTGTCATCAAGACAGGAGGAGGCTGTCCAAGCAAGTCCCCACTATTCTTGACTTCCCTTTTATACAACTCTCCTGTTTGAACTCACAGGCTCAGAAAAGGGTTTTCCAAACATACCTGAGCACAGGACTCCAGCATCCTCTTTGTGTTGGCAGTTGTGCTGGCCCCACGCCCTAGAGGAACATGCCCAGAGATCAGATTCAGCCCCAGTGCAATTCACGTCATCCAGCCAGATCTGCCCTGACCCTTCACCATAATGAGCAGAGACAAATGCCTCGATGGCATGCCCACATCCAAGCTGTTTGCAAACAACATTGGCATCTGATAGATCCCAGTTATCATCACAGATGGTGCCCCAGATGCCATGATGATAAAGCTCTACTCTCCCGGCGCAGCGGTTTGTTCCATTCACCAGCCTCATCTGTCTGCTGCCTGCAGGAAGAAAATCCAGCTGTCAACATGCAACACAACTATAATGCACAGGTCAGCATAATGGCAATATTTTTAAAGCACTTTTAAGACATCATGTTCTTGTTACATCCCAATTCTTCTGCTGTGGTTGCTTGGGCAGAAGCCCTGTGAGGCTAAAACTGCATAAAGGGAAAGGCCTACTCCTGCATCAGGTGAATGTTTGAGTAATTCTGGTCAGATACTGCAAGCAAGAAGTGTGTAATCATACCGAGTATATGCAGAGGTCACCTTATCTTAGAAAGCCAGACAACCTGTTTTCTGTCTATACTCATTTAGTTAGAGACAGACACTGTTCCTGTTACAGATGGGTTACAAAATCAGAGAAGAGTAGAAACAGCTGTAATATTCTGTAGAATAGCTGCAAGTATCTATAAATATAGAAGTGTCACAAAATAAAAGCTATTTAATTCTCAAGTGACAGCAAGAATGTTTGGCAATCATAGCCAAATTAGTGTTCTTATGGCTTCTGTGTTGTAGCATTCCATGAATTCTCCCCCCCTTGGTCAATCCCCAACCCTTCAGCCCTGGAAACATTAACTACTTACCACAGAGACATCCCTCCCAGAGGGAAAAACAGTCTTCCCCATGGACTTGGTGTTGCAACTTCCTCTGGTTTCTCCTTCCCCTGTCACTGGCTTGGTACCCCTGGTTGCCACCCCCCTACCCCTGGTGGCCAGGCCCCTCTGCCCAGCCCTTAGCTCTGCCCCCACCCATTCCCCTATATAAGCTCCCTGCTCCACGTGGTTCATCCTCTCTCCCCGGGTTTGTCCTTCACTGACAGTGTTACTTCCCTGGAATAAAACCTTGCAAAAGAGCCTTTCTTGCCTCTATCACGGAGCCAGCTGCGGTGAATGTTGAGTGGAGGTTTGCACTGCCTGAATGTTAACTCAGCCTGCTTTTCCACAGGAGAGGCTTGCTGGGGACAAGAGATAGGCAGCAGCACCTACCACTTTAACGCCCGCATTTTTACTGTGTTCTAATAGTTCTTTTTGACTCTGCGAGATAATTCTGTAAGAAATTCAGATGAAGAAAGCATTATGTAAATTACACTTGCTTCCTTAACTATCATCAAGCTCAGAGTCATGCCAGCTTAAGATCTGTGACACCACAGGATGGCATGGGCTGGAGAAATCCTAGGTAAACCTTCTGTACCTTTCACACAGTGACTCACCTGAACAAATCACACCAACGTCTTCAGAAACTCCCGTTGGCACTGTCTGATAATGGGAGGTGTTGCAGAGCATCAGCTGAGTCTCGTTTCCAGTACACTGGACACTCCTTAGGCCAACAAGACCCATGCCTCTCTCAGACTTTGGAAGGTAATAGGCTTTCTCGGCAGTTCCACACTGGAGCTGTCTGCATACCACATGGGCATCCCTAATGTCCCAGTTGTCATCCAGGACTCTGCTCCACACACCATGGAGAGAGATCTCAACTCGCCCATCACAGCGGCTCTCACCCCCTGACAGTCTGAGTGATTCAGCAAGACCTGGGCTCAAGAGAGTTGGGAAATATATTGAGTGACATCTACTTATCTCACTGCAGTAGAAATAACTTGCAGGAAAGCTATGGAAGACAAATTTCTGTGCTGGCAAAATATTCATTCTCTCCACTGATTAAGGAGACTGCCCCCATTAAGGCTTTGTTTGCTTTCATGCACACAAGGGCCTGCAACGGGAAGCAAGAAAGGCTTCCCCACCTCAAAGGCTAGATCCTGCCAGTGAGATCAGCAGCACTGCTTTGGTCTGAGGTTGCACCACCCATAGAAGGCCACTCCTGACTTACCTGAGCAAATTACAGTGGCTGCTTCTTTGGCTGAACAGGTTGGATTGCCCAAAGTCACTTGAGCACAATCCCACAGGCAGGACTCTGTCCCTTTACAGTGAAAAGCATCTCTCCATATAGGCCCATTTCCATCCAGAAAACCATCTTCCATCTGGATCGATTTTGCATAGCCACAGTTCAGCTGATGGCAGAGAACACTGGCAGCTTGCAAATTCCAGTGGGAGTGGCAGAGTCTTCCCCACGTGTCTCCATGGCGGATCTCCACTATGCCAGAGCACGTAGTGCCATTCACCAGCCTGCCCCCTGGACACCCTGAGTGTAGAGAAAGGGAATATTGGAGTGTTACATTTGCTCATGGGCAGGACCTGGAAGTGACTGGGAAACGGGAATGAATTTTCCTTATCATTCAGTTGTGAAAATTACTTAACTGGGCCATACTTATAACTAGAAACTTCCGTACTCATAACTAGACTTCAGTCCAGCCTATTTTGCTGAGAAGAATGACTAGAACTCAGGATCATGTCCCATTTGCAATTTTTAAAATCAGGGCACTAGGTTTTGGGGCTTTGGGTCAACCAATAGACCTTAATTTTTCAGACCAATATCACTGAGGGCTTACAGCTCAGCATCCTTCAACTGCTGGTCCAAGTCCTCACTTAAGCCTGGACCAGGAATTCAATCCCTGCCTCAAGTACATGATAGGTGTAAGTGTCTCCAGTCTTGTCTCATGCTATGCCTGGCTGTTCTCTCCAGCCAGACCCTACACCTCTTTGTTTGCTTTGACTTCTCTGGGTCTGCTCATAGACCTTATTACCAACACCTTCCTCTGTCCTGTCTGCAGATGCTCTGGATTGTGTCTCGGTGGCAAGGACTCTGCCTGTGCTGTGCTCAGCCTCTGAGCCCAGCTCAGCCTGGCTTGTGCAGCAGCCCTGCTCTTGCTGTTACCCTACACTAGGAGCATTTCAGAGAGAGCAGCCTTGTGGCACAGTTGAAGCATAGCCTTGACTCTTGTTGCAGCAGTCAAAACACAGAGCCTGACTTCACATATGCCCTCTGAATTTTGAGTCTATATTTTTCCTCAAGGAAGGAATTTTTCAGTTCTCTTCCTAGATCTTCCCACTGCTCACCTGAACATACCACATGAGCCTCTTTTCCAGCAGGGCATTCATCCTGACCTAGAGCACGCACGAGACAGTCTCTCAGGAGTGAGCCATTCTTCTGGCAGCTGAATGTGGCGTTCCAGACAGATCCATTTCCTTCCCCAAAGGACCCTCCTCTTGGGATCAGTAGTGCAACTCCACAGTCTAGCTGCTGGCAGAGGATATTGGCAGCTGGCAAATCCCACAGGTAGTCACAAAGGGTTCCCCATGTGCCTCCGTGAAGAAGCTCTACTCTCCCTGAACACGTGGTATTGTCGTTTGCCAGCCTGTACCCACCGTAGCCTGCAGAAAGAATAAAGGAGCTTAGCAGTTACTTTTGGGTTTTTGTGCTACTGCACTGAAAACTGTAAGAGAGCTCTCTCTATCTGCAAGAAACTAGCATTCATTTATGCGTCAGGTTACTGGAAAGCATCTTAGAACAGGATGCTGATAAGCCAGCTCTGAAAAAAGTCTATGTTGTCCATGTTGTAGCCTGCACTGTTTGACAAAAAGTCTTTTGACTCTTTAAGTTCAGTGTCTCCTCTCTGCTCTACTCTCTCCTCCCCTCACAATACTGCTGCTACCTTACATCTCTTGCAGAGGCAGTTTCAGCACTGCCTCGCATGTGAGGAACTCAGGGTAGGAGCAAGTGGTATCACTCTCTCTCCGAGTAGTTGGTCATGTCACATTTCCTGGTAACCAGAAACTGCAGTGGGGAATCTTCAGCTTTCATCCATGCCCCAGAGCAAAGCTCTGAACATCTCAGGCCATAACCATCAGTGTATTGACAATAAATAAAGGGCAGCGTGGATGGCACTGTGGTGTCCTACTGCCAGGCCCATGCGGTTCCTCTGTTTTCTCACACTTATTTCTACCCTTACCTTGTTCTTGCATTGTACCCCTAATGGGCGCAGGATGTCAGCTCTGGGCCAAGGCTCTTGCAAGATGGAGGCAGGAGTTAGATGCTTTAAGTGAGGCATTTGGCTGCCACTGGTCACAGTGTCCAAGGCAGACTTGAAACAGACTGAAGCCCTTTGGGCAGGAAATGGACATGAGCTCCAGCCCTTTTCCAGACTTGTTTTGGGTCAGACTGTGTCCAGCAGTCCAGGTTTAGTTTTCCCCTTTTGATGTGTGGCCTCAGGAAAAACGTTGTGGTTTTTAGGCCTAACAGAGCCCCCAGCAGCCATGACTGAATGGAGTTCTTAAGTGATGTTACCTTCAAGTCACAATGAAAGTCATCTAGGCCTCCAGCAACCATTTTTTTTTTTAAAAAAGCAAAAAACAAACCCTTACATTTGTAACTTTGGAGATATGGTACCTCTTTCAGTTATATAATTAATTGAAGTGCCAGGGATTAACATACACACTGGCACCACAGGAAAGAAATTAATGTCTTGATATTCCAGCTTGTCTGCTGCTTTCTGTTTGTAAGAGGAGGATGTGTAGAACATTCTTAGGACTGTTGAGTGCATATTTCTAATAGCATAAAAGAAATAACAGTGCTTTTGAGATATCTGTGTAGTAGGGAAGTGATTAGAACAGCCCATATTAGATGCAGGCTCTCAGTAGAATGAGCGAGACATTGTGGGACTGCTCTCTGTCATTTTCTGGCCCCCCTTGAATGGCTCAAGGCAAGGTAGGGGAAGCATCCAAGGATCCTGAGGACACAGAAGTGTACAGATGCTCTGAACTGTGGGTTAACAGGAAGAAGGCATATAGAATACGGGTGAATTATGTCCATCAGTCCAAAGTCTCACCTGAACACACAACAGTGGCATCATGAGAGCATGTGTTAGTATGGTGCATGTTCCTGGGACAGTCTGCAAGGTGAGCCTCATTCCCTACACAGTCAAACTCTTCTTGCCAGATCAGCTCATGTCTGTCTCCAAAGTGAGTTCCTCTCAAGGTATCCACAGCCTGGCCACACTTTAACTCATTACATATAACAGAGGCAGTTTTGAAATCAATGTGTGAGAAACAGACAGTGGCCCAAGTTTCTTCTTTCTTTACTTTCAGATATCCTGAGCAGGCAGTGTCCCCTCCAGTCAGACGCATATCAGAGAAGCCTGGAAAAAAACCCCCAAAACAAGAAATCCAGCATTTAGGGTTGGTTGTACTGACCTATTTTTATAACTCCTTAATGGACAAAACACATTTCACTTTTCTGAGGACCACTGATACTTTTGAATTGTGACTGGGGCAATTCCTTTATAGCACTGATAAAGAAGAAAATGGTGTATGAGATTGCTTATTTCTCAGTATGTGAAAATACTAAATCCTTGGGAAAGAAGAAAGGAAACTTTGGGCATCTGCCAATGACTGAGAAGTAGCAATCCCCAAAGAGATAAATAGAAAAATAACCATTTACTAGTGTTTGTTCTTTAGACCTCATTATTTCACTGAATAGGAAGCTGAAGCACCCCAGGAAGAGGAAACAGGAAATGTTGCACCCAGTTTCAGAAATTGCTAAAAAGACAGTCTAGAGATCTGCAGGCTGACCAGCCTCACTTTGGTACTTGAAAAAAAGATGGAGTGAGACTTGTAGAAACTCATTTGTGGGCACAAGGAGATAAATGGGAAGAGTCAGCATGGTTTTATCAAGCGCGTATCATGCCCGTGGGACTGTAATGCTTTCTCTGATTAAAATGGATTTATGGATGAAGAGACAGCAGCACATGTCATTTACCTGACATTTAGCACTGCCATTAACACTGTCGTGCACAATAATCTTATGTCCAAGAACTAGGATGTTACTGTCTGGCTGGAAGGACAACATGCTTAAGCAGATGATTGAATGCTCAGGCTCAGACTGCACTCTACTTGAAGACTGTCAGCAAGTGGAATTTCACTTATTGGGTCTTTCCAGGGGCCTGTTCTGCTCAGTGTCTTATCTTCATGGAAGTGGTGATGGAGTACACTTATGATTTTGGGGGGGTGGGGTGCTAACCATGAGGGCAGAGCTGCTATTCAGAGAGATCTAGGCAGGCTAGACTAATGGGCTGACAGGAACCATACAAAAATCAAAAAAGGACAAATGTGAAGTCCTGAAGCTGGGAAGGAAAAACTTCGTGCAGTGGTTCTTTTTCCAAAGAGTAAAACCATGCACATCTTGCACAGGAAGCAGCCAAACAGGTATTGGTCTTTTTTTGCCATTGCAGAATGTCCTGTCTTAGCCTACCTGAAGATCTGGAGAAGAAGGGCAGTTGTATGACATAACATTGCATTTTCTTGCTTCTTTACCTACACCTGCTTTTTTTAGCCCCAGTTGAATGTCAAAGACAAGTTCAGTACTGCTCTCCTGTTGCCTGGGAGAGCTGTGGTAGAAACAAATAGTGGGTTGTTTTTATTTTCTGTTCTATGTAATTTAATATGCTCATTCGATGTCATTGTTGTGCCCAGGCAAAGTCAGCTTGCACACATAGTCAGCAGAAGACTTAATGCTGGAGCAACTTGCTTTGGATCAGTAGAGGGAGTACTTGGCTTTATCCAACTAGGACAAAGTTTGATCCCAGGCTCGTATCTTTTTTCTGTTATACTAGGCTGGATCACTTCTTACCTGAGCAGATCACTCCAATATCAAAGTAATGAGGGCAGGTAAAAGCACCCCATCCTGTATGTGAGCAGTTCCAGAGAGCAGATTCATTACCACGGCAATTAACTCTGTACAACCACGTTGGTCCAGTTCCTTGTCCAAAAGGAGCTCGATTTAGGGCCTTAACAGCAAATCCACATTGCAGTTGCTTACAGACAACCTCAGCATCCTTTATGGTCCAGTCACCATCACACACGGTTCCCCACTGCTCCTCATGTTTTACTTCCACTCTCCCAGAGCAGGGGCCAGTTCCGTTTGACAGCCTCAATTCATCAGTGCCTTCAGACAGAGCAAGGTTATAGAAAGGACAGAACTTAATCATGATTATCTACTGCAGATGTTAATGAGATCATTATTGCTCTTAATTTACTCTTACATCAGACTTATTTGGTTCACCTTTCTAAATAGTCCAACTTAAAGAGCGTTTTTTTGCAAGGAATTATGTCTGTATTTACAAGTTTGAGGTAACTGCACTGCTAAAATGTAAGTTATTTCTAATAACAGGCAAGCTTTCTCTTTTACTGACTCACCAGGGCTGGAAAATGATGAGTAATGTCCCTGCTTTGTGATTCACAAAGCCTGCCACAACACTGGAAACTGGAGTGATTGAGGGGACTGCCTATCAGTGTGTGATTGGTACAATAGATCAAGCTTCATTATCCTGTAAGTTAATTGGCCTGAAAGCCAAATTTGTGTGTCTTTGGGAGTGAGGTAACCGGAGGAGTTGGCTACCAGAGGGACCAGAGGTGCCAGGCCAGCCATTGGAGAGGTGGTAAGGTCAGGGGGTCTACTTGAAGACTCAGCTCAAAGTTGGCTTTCTGGGCTGCAAGGGCACATTGCTGGCTCATGTCCAATGGGTCCTCACCAGTATCCCCAAGTCCTTCTCCATGGGGCTGCTCTCAAACCATGCATCCTTCAGTCCGTGCTGATCCTGATGGTTGCCCTAAGCCAGGCACAGCACCTTTCACTTGACCTTGTTGAACTTCATGGGGTGAGGTTCATTTTTCAAGCCTGTCAAGATTCCTCTGGATATTCCTTCCCTCAATGGCTGCACCACTGAGCTTGCTGTCCTCCGGAAACTTGGCAAGGGTGAATTCAATCCCACTACCAATGTCAGTAATAGGGATTTTGAACAGTTCCCATCCCCTGAGGGACACCACTTGTTACTGATGTCTATTTAGACATTGAGCCATTGACTGTAACTCTTTGGACACATCCATCCAGGCAGTTTCTTATCCATTGAATAGTTCATCCAATAAACGTATATATGTCTAATTTAATGACAAGACTGTTGTGTGGAACCATGTGAAAGGCCTTACAGAAGTTAAGATAGATCATTGTAAGGCCACTGCTGCTGTTTATGTTTGTGCCACATGTGTTATATGTCTCACGTTTCCGTCTGTGTGGGCAGCCAGGTACAGCTGTGGTGTGTGTGGGTATGTATTTGTATGTGGGTATTACATATGTGTGACTGTTTGGACTAAAAGCCTCACTACCAGCTGGATCAAAGGCACTGCTATTTGAAGTATGAAGGAGGATACTCATGAAATGGGTTGAAAATCAAATGGTAGAAAACGACATGCAGGACTGTTGTATTCCCAGGTTAAGGACAGACTACAAGCTAAAGGTGCAAAGGAAACAGGAAGAAGTTGGCCACTACATCTGATTTTTGTCCTCAGTTTGATCAAGTTTGCATTTCAGCATGTTAAGGAACAGGTCAATCCCTGAAGAGGGCTGGCAACTTCTTTTGGGCCTGGGGGATTATTGACCACATAGCTAAAGGAAGTTTACAGGACGGTCACATAAGAAGCCTAATAACACAAATTTTTACTGTTTCAAGACCTGACACACAATGGAATATTAAAGCAAACATTTACAGGAGAGGTTCGATCCAATTGTCAATGTCCTGAGTGCACTAAGAAGCCTTAATGACCTTGGCCTTTCCCACCTGGGTTTTCCACCCACATGCTCTGCCCATGGGCCCATTTAAGCACAGACCTGGACCTTCTCTCACTGCCTGTGCCACGTGGGAGGTGCATTTGTGTTCCATGCTGGCACAGCCATGCCTGGCCATGGGCCCTGTTGATCTGCACTCACAGCCACAGGGATCAGGTGCCAAGGGAAACCTGCAGTACTCATCCAGACCCAGCACTGGGCCCTGATGTGGAGGGAAAGCAGAGCAGCTGTGCAAATCGTGCAAATAGCCTGGGAAGATCATCTCCCATCAATGATGCTGTTTGATAAGAGACAAAAGATAATTTTCACTAAGAGCCTTGGGTTTTCCTGTAAGATTTTTTTAAAACAATCCTTTATGTAAAATTTCACCTTTCCTCTCTTCCTCAAAAGAGAGAGGTGTTTCTACATATCACACATCTTCTGTCATCTGACGTTGTGAAATAAGAATATTTAATTTTTCTTTGCATTTGGAAACAAATCTAATTCTCCTCTCTACTCACTTCAAGTGTGTGAGTCTTAACCCATGAGCTGGTGCTAATGCAGCCATGAGTTTTTCTTTCTAAAACTAGCCATTGTTTCATTTTTTATTGCAGAGTAAACTGCTAGCAATAGTCAACTGGAAGGCAATTTTGCCTCCATCTTCATGTGGTCTGTAACTGCTTCATCATACACAGACAATGTGGCTTTGACACATCATCACCTCTCATCCACAGGCAAAGGCTTTACCTCTTTGCTAGCACTGCTGGATTTCCTCCCAATTTCCTGCCTATCATTTAAAATTTGAAACAAACAAACAAACAAAAAGGTGGTTATTCAAGTGACTGACAATTGGTAATTTCCAAAACCTGTTTTTTCTGCAAAATATCCTCTCTCCTCAAGTCTCCTGAGTCTCCTGAGAAAGTCACATGCATAGTACAATTCTCAGGTAACTAGAAAACCGCTTTGTGCCTGCAACATGTTGTCTCAGAGGGGGCATAATCTTTCTGCAATGAGTCTTGTAAGTCTCTAAAAAGATATTCTGGAGAACCCCCAGGGTATTTGAAGAACATAGTCCAAAAAAAGAGTTTTCTCAGCTATAATATTTATACATTTAAAAGGGTAATGAATTCTAAGAAAAGTTGAATTCCTAATACATTTTTTAATGAACCAGATAACCAATTTCTATTAGCCATATCCAGGAACAAAACAAACAGCTCTTCACTCAACTGTATCTCCTCTGTGCACTTGAATTTTTAAATAATTGTAATCTGATTCTTTCAACATGTACAGCATGCAAGACTGGATGCAGGGGTAGGCATAAGCCAATTGACAGATTTAAATATTTCCTAATAAAAGCTATCATTTCCTAATAAAAGCTATCATTTTGTGAATTTTTAATGATACATACAGGTACAATTTTGTATTTCCTCACATTCCACAGCATGTCCTGCAAGTACCTTCACTGAATTCAGTGGTTTGGTGTTCTGCTTCACTGATAAAGTGTGAAATTTTTGCTTTCTCCAGCTGAAAACCTGGTTCTTCTCATAGGAAAAAGGTGACAGTGCACCATGCAGTCCTATTCCCAGGCCCTAATAGGAGGTTTCCAGCCCAGGCTGACTGCCTCAGGGGCAGATTTCCAGCTCACTCCTGGAGAGTTGGGACTCCTGCACTGCTCTGCGCAGTGCTCTGTGCCTGGGGAACATCAGAACACCTGTGGCATCATGCAGAGTGCAAGTGCTGCCAGATCAGAGATGAGGGTGGTAGGGTGCTGATGGTGGTGTCATTGTAAAGCTACTGTTGTCTGCATCTTCCAGTCAGCTACTGTTCCCTGATATTAACAAGAATTTGGCAGAAAAGTCACTCTCACTTCTACAGTACAGCTCAGTTGACACTAAAATGTCACTACAAAGGTGTCTAAATAAAAAACGTTTCATATTATGAAAATGTGTCTAAATAAAAAACGTTTCATATTATGAAAATGTATGTCAAGAGTGCCTCCTGTTCCCTGCCATGTGAACTCTGACTGCATCCACACAGCTGGTGAGAACCTTCAAGACTAGGGCTGTGCTATAGCCAAACATCAACCCTGAAGTGTTGTTCTCATCATATGGGGTTGTGACCACCACCACAATGCCTTAATGTCACTTCCATGTGTAGAGAGAAAAAAACGAGGTTTCCAAAATCTGTCTCTCATCACCAGCATCAAGCATGTACACATAGCTCCTGAAGTGCAGAGAGACAAATAGTGATAAGCATCATATACAGAGGAACAACTGAGGAGATGGTGTGTTACCCAAACTCCACTGGGCACACGGGGTAGAGCTACATAATTTTAACTGTTGAACAAAGACCTGGAATTATTAATTTCATTTACAAAGAGCTCAGCAGGAGAGATAAGACAGTAGTAAGAATACCCAGCTGGTTTTTAGTACAGCTAAACTGTTCACAAAATTTGGACTTGAATTCTTATGAGAATGGCCAGTCACTGATCTCTGAGTAAAATACCAAACTTTTAGAAAAGGCTTACCCTTCCTTATCTCAGGATTATCAAGGAGATTGAGTCAAAGACAGAAACATAGCTAAACACCATTTTGTCACTTTGCTTTAGAGTTTGGTAGAAGAACGCCCTATTTATATTAAATTTGCATACTCTATCTCACTGACTTATGCAAAATAAAGTATGTACTTACCCAGGGAGACCTGAATGGAGAGGGGAATCAACCACAGCACTGGAGCAGAAAGAAGTCCTTTTATTGCCATCCTGACCACAGATGGATGAAACTTTACTCTCCAGGCACTGCCTAGCTAAAACTCTGGCTGGGCATTCCGGTATCTCACAAATGACTGCAAAGGAGGAAATATATAGATTCACTTGCTAGCATGACCTACCTGAAGGAACCAATAGAAATATTGTTCACCTTTTTAGACATTATCAGCAGACTAATCTCCAATCTGAAGAAGCCAAAACCTCCAATAAAATTCATAAAGTGTACTTGTGACCTTATATGAAGGATGATTGTGTATCTGATGTCATCATCGGAATTGTTTTACTGTGGGACCGACAATGGCACAGGCAGAGCACTGTGAAAAGTGACTATTTCTCACCTGAAAAAGGAGTATGAAAGTGCAGAACACTGGTCATTTATGAATCACTTCAGAAGAAAAAAAGGCAAAGAAAATTCCTTTAATTTGTAGCTTACCTGTCATATTGGAAGAAATTGTACTCCAATCAACAGAAACGGTGTTTATCACTAGAGGTGAGTAAAAAATGATACCCTCTCTGTCTTTGGGGTAGGCTTAAGGCTTCTTTATTTGGTCATACTTTTTGGACAGAAGCTCTTAAAAAAAAATCTTCCTTAGGATTCAAATTACAGGATTCAAATTACAGGCCTTCCTGTTTCCTCTGCTGAGTTTCTTTTTGTTTCAGGCGACCACTGCTAGTAGTTCTACCCCCCCCCCTCCCCCCCCCAAATTCACTCTAGAATGGCAACTTTAGGGAAATAAAAGCTGCTGTTAATTAAACAGTGGCTACTTGACTCATTCTGACAACTGGCACAATTTGCAGAGTGCTGTTTACACCAGTCTAAGCACACATTCCCCTTTATGACAGTGACAGCATCCTCCTTTTGTCTGATGGTATCTATCTGCTCTTTATCCAGAATTCTGAGTTCAGTAACATCCATGCTGTTGGGTCCTTGGAACACCAATCTTTGCAACCTCTTCCCCTTCTCACTGGGCTTTGCTTGTTCAAGTTCTGTGTAAATTTGCAGCAGGATAGCCTTGGGTCAGACTGCTGCAGAAAGAGATGAGAGGGAGAGCAGAGAGTCTGGCCAGAGGCTGCCTGTTCTTTGCTCAGTACCTGAGACACTTGCCTGTGGTCTCTGCTAGAGCTACAGGGCAGCCAGGCTGGGGTCTGGCCATGAACTTTGCTGACACCTGACCCTGATCTGCTGACTTGACTTTATGGCCTGTTCTTGGCTTTTTCTGGATTGCCTGCACTACTGGCTTAACCTTGCTGCTGTTGCTGACCTGTTCTGGAGGTTTTTTTGTTCAGTTCCTATGGGATTGCAGCTCTTTCGAGGACCTTGCTTCACGACTGGTTTGCTGTCAGCTTCAGTTCCTGGCTGACCTTCCTTTGCAGAGCATCCTGCTTCTGCTCCCTGATAGAGACCTCGGAAAACCAGAAAGTCACTGCCACTCCATTGGAAATGTGGTCAGGGTGGGGGAAATCCCACTACAGATGTGCTAATGAGATAGGTGAGGTATCCATTGTCATGTCGGTTCCTATACTGAGGTTCAGTGGTTTCACTTAGCACTAGTCTTTGCTGATAGATGTCCACCAACTGAATTCTCACTGACATTTTGAACCCATTCTAGGAAGCCTTAGAGTATGATCTGCATACAAGCATACAGGCCCTTGATGGCCAGAGCCTCTTTTATGGGCACTGTGTTGTGTAGCCAGGTATATGCCAGTGCCTATGGATGTTAGAACAGACAGCATGAAAGAAAATTACCTCACGTTGTGCTAGAGGAGGCTCAGGTGAGATATTGGGAAAAAATGCTTCACTGGCAGGGTTGTCAAATGCTGGGACAGACTCCCCAGGGATGTGGTTGAGTTTCGAGCCACAGATTTATTTCAAAGATATGTAGATGAGGCACTTAGGGCCACAGGCCCTTAGGCTTAGTGCTAGGTTAATGGTTGGACTTGATATTAACACATTTGCTAACTGAAATGGTGCTATGATTCCGGGAAAATCATGCAGGAAATAGCAGAACAACTCTGAGATATTTTGCTTAAGAAACGGAACGCAATACTTCACTTGCCAAAATGATCTGCTATAGTCAGAATGATACAAAGAATGTCTTCAGGGATGACCAGAAGTCCAGTTTACAGTCAGAGACTGTAAAAACTTGTCAGCCTAGCAAAACAAACTTTCACTTCTAAGTATTTTGAGACACTAACTGGAATATGGACTATATAATGTAAAGAAAAGAATAAAGTATACCACAAGGGGGTTTCTAACAATGAGAAAAATAAGGCCCTGGAATTAGGTCTGAGTAAAAATGGTGACATAAACCTTCTGCAGTAATGACCAAGATCATAATTACTGAAAGGAGCTATGGGGCATGTTTCATTCCATTAACACAAATGTAGATTTGGTGACTCCAATGGTTCCCTTAAATCCCTTCTCCATTGTTCAGGAATTACCACAACAGACCCTCTGAATAAATCATCCTTTTGCTGCAGATACAAGAGAAGATTGCTGTAGAGCAGACAGCAAGGCCTTACTCCATAGTGACCATTTAGCATTTTAATCTGGTACTTGAACACTGCCCTGAGGATACGCAACATCTCAGACGTCTCTATACTATGATCAACACAGTGCAAAGTATGCAGGCCAGTGAAGGGACAATGAGCAGGATTAGTGGAATATTTATTGGTCAGTGAGGTACAGATGGGGCTCAGGCAGGCAACCATTAATGAACCTGTACTAGTCCTAGAGAGTCAAGCAAGGATGTGATGGTTTCATGAGGAAATTTGCAAATTTTCCTGGTTGGTATTCAAGTCAGGAGAGAAAAAGATCACAATTAATGTCTATTAGATCACTTCTTACTAGTTAGGCTATTAGTAGAACCAAGCTGTTATTATTAATAGCAGATACCAATTCACACATTATACCCAGTTATTGACTTGCACGCAGACACTCACCGACTGTTATCTGGTTTCACAACCTGCTTGTGGCCTTGAGAGACTGGAGAATCTTCATGTTCTGAGTTTTTCTGTTCTTGTGAATCCACAGGACTGAGAGTCTCCTGACCTTATGCATTCTTAGGAGAGTTTCGCTTGTCTCTCAGCACCTACCCATTCTTTCTTTGATCTGGTTTCTGATATCACATGCACAGGCCCTGCTCTTTCATGCAAATTCACCCCATGTGGGCTTTTATGACAGAAATGCAGAGCCAGAGTTGGTCCAAAAGCCATCATGAGTCCCACAGGACACTGTCCTGTCCCATGATTTCCGCTTGCAGCAGTAATCTTTACCTCCAATCCCTCTGAACACAGTTCTTTTGTATCTTTGGGAAATTTATACCTTTACTGCTGCACATTATAAATGGAATTTCAAAGTACATCACTCACAGAAAGATAACTAAGAGACAAACCACTCTTTCCTAATTGTTTCAATTCAGAGTATAAGCCCTTTTGTACAGAGGCTATACACATTTCTGAAGGCTTCCTCCAGGTCTTACTACCGTCAGTCCCATACGCCTGTGAAAAGGGAAAGATAAGCACACCCAAATGCATGTCTTGTGGTCTGAAGTTAATACAGGCTGCTTCAAAACTTGGTTTGGGGCTGTGTCAGTGCATGTGCCTTTGAACTGTTGTTATCTTTAAACAAAAAATAGATGGAGTTAAGAGATGAAAGTAATACACTGAGTGCTAAGGTAAAGACGGGGCTGCCTGAAGGAAAGCAAGCAGTTAGGAAGGAAACCACTTTCTTCCTTACTCAGGCTGTACTGGATGTCTGATGGTATCTGTGCTGGAGGGATTTTGAGTTTCAGAGAAATGAGATGTATCCTGTGGTTAAGATAAACTTGAGCTTTGAGATGGATTAATCTCTGTATCTCAAACTGACAATGGTTTAAACAGACATCTGAAATGAAGTTATCTGGAGTGGTATTTACCTTTGTGTTATCTTTTTGAATGTATTTGTCAAAGCCTTCCAAAAGCTAGTTATATATTTACTGTCTTGTGAGCCCAAATGCTTTTGGAGAAGTGTCAGTCAGAAATTTTTCAGGAAAAGTATCACTTGAAAAAAGTGGACTCTGAAGAAATATTAATATTTGAGAAAACTTGGTTTCAGGGAGACTTCAAGAGTGAGCCAATATGATTTTTATTGTAAGAAAAGATAAGATGTATTAAGTTTCAGAATAAACTCTATTTTGATCTTATGACCCATTAAATGAAGAGTTAAACAAATTGAAAGTAAAGTTTTAATGATTTCTTTAAATTGTGGTCTAAGGCATATGTTTTCAGTGCACTTCCACTGAGACATTTTAATTTATACATACATTTATACAGGAGTTTTTTTGTGACTATTGTTGCTTTCTGTACCATTTTTCCTTAGTAACTAAAAAATCTTTTTATATGATTTGCTGTTACTTTTCCCCCCTCAAGTTTTGTTAATTCCAAGTAATCATGAAATTGCTATTTATTCAAACCACAGGTATTAAAATTAACTTGGTGTCACTGTCTAGGATTTCATGTTAAGTGTGCAGTCAGCTAACAATGGAACAACTGATCCAATGGCCACTGAAAATTTGCATAAATTATGGCAGATTATGCTCTGACCTTTGCTTGATTCATGAAGACTAGTTTTTAATTAAATGCCAGCATCTCGGTTCTCAAGATCTAAATTATTCAAGTTTCAGTAGGAACCAGGTGACATGTAATGTCTGTGTTTATCCTTTCTTGTAAGGTGAGGTTTCTAAACTTTTCCTCTGAATATTTAAATCTTTCATCCCTGATTTTGAAGATACAAGGTAAAAACAGTGGACCGGCTCTCACTGGTAGCTGGTTTCCAAACCCACAATTTCTTCAGACCAAACCAGCATAACACCACAGTTCTAGCTTAAGAAAGGGATTTCACATGTGATCTAAAGGATGCAAATCACTCATTAATCAACATTGCTGCTTGCAATGTTTGTATATTTTCTTCCTTCAGCACTGGTGATTGCTTATTGCTAATAATTTAAATCTGTTTTCCTTTTGTAGTTCAATTGCAGATTACTATGAGAGTGTGTGTGGGCATGTCAGACAGAAGGAGGGAACTATGCAAGTATATTTGCTTTGTGAATATCTATTAATTTAAAATGTGTGGTAAAAAATAGCCTCTTAATTAATAAAAGACATAGAAGTAAATATTTTTGTGCTCTTTCTGCATGGCAGAATCTTCTGTCAAGGAAAATGGAATTTGCAGTAAACATTATGTCTCATGTCTTGATACATAAAGGAGAAAATCTGTTCAAGAGTTGCCAGATCTGTTATCATGTACAGCTGATTGAATCCTTAAATTTTCATATTTGGAAAACAGAAGAATGACTATATCTTTACAAGGAAATAATTTCAAAACTGAAAATTTAGGCATCAGATGTGATTAGTCACTTTTTACTAATGTTGGGAGGGTTTTATAATTTTTTATTATAATAAATGTATTATGTATATTTTCGATGTGCTATGTTGAAATTATTTGTTATTTCGCAAGTATCATCTGCATATAGGCATTAATCAAACTGAAATCAGATGATAGTATTGCTCTTTAGGTATATACTCAGAAAAAGACAAAGTTGTGGATGTCCAGGAAAGCCTTAAAAATGCAATAGGATTTTCCATTTCTCTTAGCTGAGGATAGAATGCTTTGATTGTAAAAGCCCAACCAGTAATCACAGGGATGCAAACTACAGTGAATAGCTGTTTGCATGTTCTGTTAGTTGCTGCATTTAACTCTTTCTATGTTAAATGAATAGATCCTGTGTATCATCCTCCTTTACATTTCCATATTGTGCGCAGAAATAACAGGCAATTAAAAAACCAATTAATTCAGTGCAAGCTGTGTCAATTAAACTGCATCAGCTTTGTGACTGCGGTCTGAAGAGATTTCAAAAGAAAAACCGAGCATCATACACATAGAATAGAGTCAGCCTAAGTATTATCAATAACCAAGGCTATGGAGATTGTATGAAATTGATTTGGTAAAGCAAAGTGATTGGATCCCCTTAGGGATACATAACGTGTCCTTATGCTCCTGCCTCTGATTGGAAGGAATGTGTCAAACACTGAAGACTCTGATGATCTTGCCTGTCCAGGAGTTGAAAATTGTGGTTGTGTCCAACATAAATGATGAAGAAACATGTAGTTGGATGCTGAGATACAGCAATAGATAATTAAGGAAAGCTACACCAATTAATTAGTTAATTAATTCCCTTTGTACTGCTGGTCTCTTGCACTTGTACCCAGTTATACAATAGTCTTCGTTGTTCCCTTCATTTTTTATTCTGACCCTTTTGTTCCCTTGCTTCTGTACCAAGAGTGTGTATCACATTCATCTGCCCTTTCAACTCTCTTCCCACTTTTAAAAATGCAAGTTATTCCATGCCTTATTCTTACGCAGTGGGATCTTCTCAGCATTTGTTCAGACAAGGCTGGGAAAGAATTTGGTAGCTCTTTCCTCTTAGACCATTTAGGCTGCTGTCTGTCACTTCAGCTTTTACTGGCTGTGCTGGTTTGCCCACCAGCCCCTGCCCTTTCAGGCCGCGCTCTCTGCGACCTGAGGAATGCTCGTCAGGCCTCGGCCTTGATGAGCAGCCCCTGGGCCCAGCTGCTCTTGAGCTCCCAGAAACTTGCGCTGCCTAAGGAGCTCCTGGAATTTTTATGAACAGCCTTGGAAACTGTTTTTCTTGCCTGAATGGCGTAACATCCTTTTCCTCACACTTTCAAAGAAGGGGTGCCGGCCCGAAGCGTGGCCAGGATGGAGCATTGTTACGACTAAGGCCCGCTCACTTGCGGCCTACAAACAGCGCTCCAAAATGAGACCAGTGGAGCTCTCCTGAGCCAGCAAACTTTCCTTTGCTGCACTTGGACATCAGCAAATAACGATGGATCCTGGGCTGACACCCCCACTCCTCGAGGCCCCTTTCCCCATTGAGGAGATGCAAGGGCATCCAAAGCGAGTATTTCGTTTCCTTTGTGTAGGAATGTGCCCCCTGTTGACGGAGTGACGAAACTATCCTTTGTCTCCGTAAAAAGGAAAGAAGCCCAAAAGTTTCTTTCCTTGATTAGGTAAAAAGGCACCTCATAAGACCTGGGAAACTTCACCTTAAACTTAAGGATAGCCAGTTGGACAGGAGCCAAAAAGTCCCGCCTAAGCAATTTACTAGAAAAAGAAGAGAACAAAGAAACTAATCGCTTGTGTGAGGTGTTTTACCAGGAAGATCGG
>JAYDZK010000113.1:134218553-134244099 GCA_034509185.1 Euphonia xanthogaster
CTACCTCCATCTTCAGTGGTGATGTTGGCACTTTTAGATTGGTCTAGAGTAGAAACTCACTGTCTAACATAGGTGATGGGTATTGGAAAATAATTGCAAATGTAGTTTTTAGTATATAAAGATAACACCGCCCCGGGGGCAGGCAGAGTGCCTGAGACTGTCTTGCTGAGCAGACCTCGGCTGGGCAGGGAGAAAAATTTTTACAGATAAGATACAATAAATAATTCTGAGACCGAAAAGTGAAGCGCTTCGACTCATCCTTTGAAGGTGCGGGCTGAAACAGAGACTTTTAACAAATCTCGGGGTCACAAAGGCCGGCGGTCCTGAGACCTTCTAACCACCATCCCAGCTGCACTAAAGAGGGCAAGAGATCCTCTTCAAACATGCTGAGGAGTTAAGCATGTCTTAGCTCCACTGCCCTGACACCTGACATGATCTGCCAGACCAGCTGGGAGATCTAAACAAGGTTTCTGTTCTGCGTATACATGGAGGCCTTGTGTGTAGCCCCTGTTACAGTGCAGTCTTTCAGAAATGCACTGACTTCTTTGAAACGCCTCTGCAGGGCCCAGAAGAAGACACTTTTCCCAGAAGCAGTCTCCTAGCATGCATCATTCTTGGCAGCATCCACAAATAAACTTCTTGTAATTGATTTAATAATTTTCAAATAAAAAAATTATGATAGCTGTGGACAGCTATAAATAACAGAAATGAAACACATTATTTGCACTGCGCCTTCACATGCACTTGTTTAGCTCTTTTTGCTGTTAAGTTAAAACATCTGTTTCTATGGAAGTGGAGAATTCCATGCAACAAACACAGCACTGGAAGTGACCCACATATTAAATGACAACATTTGACAAATTCTAGCAGTTGATTACTGGGGAGGAGTAGACTGTGGTTATAATCAGAGTAAACCAAAAAAATGTGTACCTTTATAAACCTAGAGTTTAAATGAAACATCTGTATTAAATCATGTTTGTAGAACTGCACTGTAGCCAACTACCAGACCATATGATAATGGGGTGTTTTTAACGATCCCTATTTCCATTGCCGTCCTCCAAATCAGATCCAGACTGTGCCCACTGGCACGAATTCTGCTGGAAACCAATTGGGATAGTGTCAGGCTACAGTGAATGTTGTAAGTTTAGATACAGATACCCATAAAATGTACTGATTCCAATGCCTTATGGAGATTATAAGCACAGGTAGACATTCAGGTGAAAATTAGCTGTAGCTTTGTAGGCTACAGACTTTTCCAGTCATGTCTTAACCCCTGGCAAAGCGGGATATGTTAAAATGACTGCAGAATCTTATTCATAAGGAAACATGAGTGTAGAGCAAGAAAGTGGGTATTAGAATTGCAGCAGCAGGTCAGCTGGTGATAAACTGGGAGTGCTCAGGTTGGCACCAAACCAGGTTCGGCAGCTCACTTAAACACAGTTCTTTGGGTCTGGGAAATTGGTATGCAACAGTCAGGTAAATACAATTGTCTCCAACTGTTTCCTGTTGCTGTTAAGAGAGGACAAAGCAAAAGAAAAGTAGTTTAGTCCATCTCTTTATGTAGATTCTTAAACGGGTATTCATTAGTAACATCTGAACATACACCTTTTCTTATTACTGCAGAATATTCCCTGAATTAGTTAAAAAACACAAATGCCCAAACTTTGTATTAGCTCTACATAGTCCCCACAATTTTTCAAAAACAGAAAAAAGGCATACCTAGCCTGCAACTACATTGTTAGTTTTAGGTGACCTATAATAAAAAGGTTGCTGTTTGTTAGGAAGACTCATTCATAATTCCTTGACCAACATGAGTAATGCTTAATAAAAACTGAAATATTGAAATATTGAAGTGATGGCAAGAAACAGTAGTTAATTGGGACATGTGAGATCCTCATTTGGATCAAGTAGATGAGTGTTATTTGGCAGGAATAAAAGTATAGGCTACATTAACATGGAACAAATAGTATAATGAGTTATCTGTAGTGTCTAAATTTACTGTTAGTAGGACACACCTAAAACACTGCAACAATCAAACCATCTCATTGCTTAGAGATAACCTGGCAGGGTATTATATCCATCAGGAGTTGTGATTTTATTTCAAAGAATCATAGAATTGTAGGATGGTTTGGGTTGGAAGGGATATTAAAGATCATCTAGTTCCACCCCCTTTCCATAGGCAGAGAAAAGTTTGACCTAGTTGCTCAGAGCCCATCCAGCCTGACCTTGAGTGGTTCCAGGGATGGGACAACCAAAACTTCTCTGGCCAACCTGTTCCAGTGCCTTGCCACCCTCAGAAAGGAATTTCTTCTTCCTCCGTAATCTAAATCTACTCTCCTCCAGCTTAAAGCCACTCCTCCTTGTCTTGTCACTACGTGTCCTTGCAAAAAGTCCCTCTCTAACTGTCTTGTACCCTCCCATCAGACACTGGAAGGCACATTAAGGACACGGGAAAAGTTTTTAAGATAACATGCATGTTCTATAATGAAGGGGTAGAGAAAAATCTATGCAGACTTGGATTGTCTGATACTTTATTTTAAGCATTCTGTTTACTTGTTCAAAGAGTGCATGAGAAGTTTAAATACTTAGACCACTGCCATAGTAGACAACCAGCACCACCAGTGTACTTAAATATACAAGAAGATCTGAAATAAAAACCTCAATTGCTTTGAGATAAACACAAAAGGTGGGGGTGGGGGTGGGTGGGGAGGGGAGGGATAGGGGGAGGAGGAGATGTTAAGCTTGAAGACTTAGAAATACCACACCATCTTTGGGTTTATAGTTTATTTTAAAATATTCCTAGATTTATAAATGTTATTGTCACAATGGATTATTAGATCATTCTGCCTGACTTGATCTTATATAAAAGTGATGTCTAGACAGTTCTCTGAGAGGGTTCTTCTTCATTTAATACTCTAAAACTAATAACATACAGTGCCTTTACACAAAATAAAATGCTTTGCCATATAGATATTCAGTTAAATAATTCTCACAATTTATGTCTTGCCTACCCATTTTTATGACGATGTTTTCTTCAAAATCCAATGTGGAAGTATTTACCTGATTTTCAGTTCAACAGGTTTTCTTCTGGCGACACAGCATTCAAAAAATAGAACTGATTGATCAGGATCATCTAAATTTTCCTTATTCTTTGGCCGCTATCAGTGGCAGGACAGTAGTATGTATTTCAGTGTATTACTTTCTCAGTCATTTATAATAGCACAGATGAACTGTGGTATGAAGTTGAAAAACTATCTTTGAACCTGCCAACACCAGTGTCTTGTTTCTTAAGCCTAACCTTTGGTTTGGAAGATGTTTGCAATGGTTGTACGTTGACTAATGAAAGTTGTCAGCTTGATCTGCCTTGTCAAATACACTACTAACCAAAAGCTACTTATACTGAGGAAGAGTGCTAGTAATTGATGAAATCATTCCAAATTCTACATAAAGGCAGTTTCAGAGGGTTTTTCTATGCCACAATGTGAAGGTTGCAAGTTACACACTATTGTTCATCACTCCTGAACAGAAGAGCTTTAAATGCACTGTAAATAACAGCTAAATTAAATGGAAGGGGTATTTTGTCCAGATAAATTTTGGGACTCCTTTCTTAAAAATACTTTTAGCAGGTAGAGTTACTGCTCTTTTCTCAACAAATGCAGCTACATCTTGACCTCATGATTTTTAGAACTGTCTGGTATTAAATTTACTCCAGCAGAGAAATTCTGAATTTTGCAAAGCCAGTGAGCATGACCACTACCATTTTGTAATATGTGGTTTTCTTTTCATATTGTGAACCATTATTTAATTCTATTTTGCCATTTGTATGTTGTGTGGGATCCTGAGTGTATGGCATGACAGTTGAAAGTCTGGTGCACGCTCTTGACAGCTGTTTTGAAGTGAAGGCTGCAATGCGTGCTACATCTGGAGGTGCTGAGGTTTGACTCAGACAGTGAAAAAGTCCAATTTCTCTTTAGGGATGACTGGGATAGGTTTACAATATCTAAGCTCTCATTCAGGAAGGGGTCTCCATAAGGATCTACTCAGGCAATTGCTGTTGCAAAATCAAAGCCAAAGACTCCATGGCATATTTTGTGATCCTACAAAATAAGTTAAATAAAAACAAATTAAATATTGAGTCAGGGACCTCATGGCATTGCCTATACTATCCTGAAATGGCAGCCAAAGGTTTAGGTTTTCTGTCTCGTTTTCTTTTAGTTTTTTAGGTATGCTTTTGTTTACTTTTACTTGTAAAGCTGAATCTGGACTTCATAGGGAGCTTTATGGATGACTGAAGAATTGCTAAAATGGTAATACTATCAATCCCAAGAAATTCAAGTCTAATTAATTAAGATGCAGTGTGTCTTAAAGAAGTAGAGTGGGAGATAAGGGGCTTGGCAGGTTGTTTTACTGAACTTGATTGGTTGCTATTTTTGTTCTGGGAAAAGGATAATCCATTATGAAAGACTTCATGCCTTGTCCGGTCAAAACCTCTTAATTCACATATTTGTGTCATATAAAACCAATATGTTCTTATGGTTACATGAAATCTTCAATTTTTAATGCCATTACAAAACCACAATCAATATTGCTTAATTCCAGAGCAAAGTAGAAATTCACTTTGTACACTTGCATATTTAAAAAACTAAAGGGGCCCAAGTTCTTCTACACGTGTAGATTCAAGGAGTGATGCATTTTGGTAAATTCAGGCCTTCCACCTGCAACACTTAATCCTGGGAGCAGCACTTTCCAAATATTTCTGGCTTCTATTTATTAATCCAGAATGTTCCTCCTAAAATGAAAGTATCCTGGGTATTTTATAATGCATAAGGAGGTGACAGGATTGGCTGGGAAGGTGATTGCTCTAGTTATTGGTATTTCCTTGGTTTTTTCCAAAAAATTTTCATCCTTCTGGCTTTCGGAGACACAGTGCTTCCAATTTACTGAGTGCCAGCCTTGAATACTGGATATGTCTCTGGAGCAGAAGCGGGCTCACTCAGCAGCTGAGGATGATTCATGTCCACACTGCGTCCTTCTGCAAGGCTGTATTGCGCCACACAACAACAGTTTGACCACACTGCAGCACATTACTGAAGGCCCAGATGGAGTGTTCCCATCTGCCCAGTTCCACAGCTCCTCCTTTCAGCAGAGGAGCTGGCAAGGCACTGAGATGGCCCTTTCTTCTCCAGCACTGGGGCATCAGTGTCCAGGAGAGTGAAGCTTTACTGGGTCTGGAAGGAAGAACAGAGCAATTGATAAAGGCAGTTGGGGATGCACTAGGGGTGTGCTTAGAACCTTTGCTGATGATTTTTTACAGAAAATCCAGACTCGTCTTCATGACTGTAATTAAAGTGGTGATTCCTACTGAATGCTTCATTCCCTGGCTGCACCAGAGCATATTCTTGCTCAAGCATAGCATCATGCTCATGCTTCACTTCCAGTTTCAAGGCTGTATTTTCATCTGAAGCCGGGGGGTTGTATCATAGAAATGCTGGAACCCTTGCCAGGATCAGCCAACTAAGAACAAGTGGTCACCAAAATAAGCTTCCACTCATGTTATATTTTAAAAAATTCAGTAGAACCTAGGACAGCCCGAGAGCACCACAACTCATGTTGAAGCTCCTAGAGCACATAGTAGTACAAAAAGTAAGTGTTCAGATAATGGGGGTGAAATCCTACCCAAATCAATGCAGTGCACAGAAATGTGCAACCTTGATAGAAAGACTTTCTCTCTCTGAAATAAAATATTAGTGTTGCTGTTGATATACTCATTTTCCCCAAGCAAGCTCCATCAGGAGCTGTAGAGCTTAACTAAGCTCTACACTCAGTCTAATCAATCTGTATTAAGGAAATAAAAACACAACTTTGTTGTCATCATATTTCAAAAGTCTTATACCTTCTCAGCAATTTCTCATGGGCAGCCCCTCACAGCACTAACTCCTTCACCCAGCCCAGCCAACAAGCTCCATCTCTCTTCCCAACTAAATAACCCAGTCTTTTGTAGCACTCTTCTTCTTATTGGACACAGCTGTGGCCTATTAAAGGCAGGCATGTTCCTAATCTTTGGGGATTAGTACAGCTGAAACTCCTCAGGTGTGAGACTACCTTCTGCACTGTCTTTATTTTCTTACATTCTATCTTTCCACACGACTTTAGTTTTGGAAAAATACGTATTGAAAAGATTTGAATATCAGCCACAAAGTGATTTTAGATAAAGTGAAAGCTATTGTTAGGAAAAGAAAATTGAGAAAATATCGAAGCTACTTACTCAACTCCACTTCTCTTGAAAAAGGACACTTGGTAGCATCTAAAACATTAGATTGATTGATACCAGCAAATCCCTTGATTATTCACTGCAGCTTCCAGGAGGCCAGCTGCTACTTCTGCCACTGAGTCATAGGTATGAGAATTCATTACACTTGAGTACACATGATGCCTTGCTTGGCATAGTCATAACCATGTCATGAAAATAAATTAATTTAAAAAATTCTTAGATCATTTATTGATTCACTGATATAACTTACTCATTTAAACTCATTAACTCATCTCTTTCATGTTCTGTGTCAATTTTCCTAGTTAGAATGAACATACCAGCTTTGCAGAAATATTCAAATGAATCTTTGGCTCTGATTACAAAAGACTGTCTCTGTGGGTAGGTCATTTAAGAGTTGCTTTACTGAATAAAGGACTTAGATATTGTAAACCCTTCCCAGCAGCTCTAAAAGAGGAATTGTGCTCTTCCACCATATTTTTCCACTCCAACCTCACCAGATGTAGCATACATCATATTTGTAGTTTCAAAACAGCTGTCAACAATGTGTGCCAAAATCTCAGCTGCCCTGGCATTCATATGGTATTTCACAAGACATACAAGTGGCAATACCAAATTAAAGGAACAAACAGTACTGCAGAAACATTTAATGGATTGAAGAGTAAAGAGTAAGAGTAAACTAGATCAGTGGCACTCTTTTCTGTTTACCAATTCAACTAAAGTGCTCACATCAAGGACTGTCTTTCCCAAAAATATCTTCCTCCTCTTTTTATAATTTTGGCATTGTTGAATACTCCTTTTCTCTTTGTTTTGGTATCACATTATGTTTATTTCTTCAATTCCTATTTCAAAAATTATATCCTAGGTAGGATTATTTCTTCAGTCATCTACTAAAATCAGCTTCTTCCTGCCTTCCCGGAACCTTACCACATTGACCAAAACATGAACATCGTGATGGCCTAGCTTGTTTGTTACGTATCTGAAGGAAGACATTGATCATTAACCATGTCAAGTTCTGAAACAGCCTCTCAGCAGAAGTGGAAGCAAACAAGGGAATCTACTCTAATGTAGCTTTTGCTACTGAGCAGGAGTTCCTTCCAAGACAGAGTCAGGAGGCTTCTTTGAAGGGTGTTTGTTATGTTTCTGTGTTATTCCTACATGTGTAGGAGCAAAATCAATCTGCATGGAAGAGTTTATTTCTATTTGGCATTCGGGTATGGCCTAGCTCCTCCAATGCAGAGCTGATTAGCCAAACTTACCAGCCAGAGACTGTTGAAGAGCTGCACTTATGTTGTCTTTAAACAGATATTGTAGGATGAGTCCTGCTGAATACTCTGCAAATGTTGTATTATGTAATTAAAAATTGCTTGTTAGCTTGAGGTCATAGAAACATGAACCAAAAATCTGATGGTCATCATAGCAGTATTTAAAGTCCTCCAGAAAGCAGGCAGTCGCACAGCTCTCTCTCATCCTCCTGCTTCATCTTTCTTATGTGTTGTGTATAGTCTGCATTCAGTCTGTTGTCCATCTCCCCCTCATTGCTCCATTGGTGCCAACCAGAAGCCAGCTGGCCACCCTTCTTCAACCTGGAGTTACTTTGGTGAGTACCAGAATAAGACAGAACTCCCTCCAAGAAGCCCAGTGGCTGCCTTTCTCCAGTCAGGCATATAGGACCTGCCAAAGAATCCAAATCATATCTTGTTTTACAATCACATAATGAAATACAAATGCCAGAGCTGATCTGTTGATAGTTTTTATCTACAATGTCTGTAAGACATGGCACAGTGATCTCCCCTTTTCCTTCCCCTGCTGTCTCTCTGCTGTGTGCATACCATGCAGCAGGAAGATTGTGCAATACATCTTAAGGTACTGGAGCTCACCCAAATGCTCCATAAGGCAGAAACTGAGGAGAGGAATGAAGATTTGGCAAAGCAAGCTTGGGAATCACCATTTGTGGAGCCAGACACTAAGACAAAGGTTCACAAGCTGCCCATGGACCTGAGCAGCTCACCATGTGGGCAGTAGTGGGTCAAGGAAAGGCTTCCTAGTGAAACTCACAGGTACAAGGAAAGTGCTGTTCTCAATGAAAAGACCAATAACTGACTTACCAGGTAGCTCATATCAAGTCTAAGAGCAGATGAAAAAGCATATTCATAGAGGAGGAATGAAGATGTCTTATATCATGGGTTCTAGCTCTTCTTCTAGATGTTCTTATCTCCAGCAATATTCTGGTGACTGCCACAGCAATAGGTTCAGAATAACTCACTGACCAGTTTCCAATACTTCTTAATATGAACTTTGGAGTGGGCAGGCTGGTTTATCGCTCAGTACAGCCTAACGTGGCTGCAGTGCCCAGGAAGGGCTGGTCCTTTCCCACCCAATACTTGGTTCCAGGATCCAATGTTCAGTTATGGATGCAAAGGGGGATTGCTACTTTATGATTGCTGATTGCATTTACTTTGAAATAAAATTGTTGTTAGAAGACAAGTGTCTAAGACAGTTGTGCTGTAGTTGATGGTCTTATGATGTGGTTTGTGAGAAGAGAGAGAGAAGGCTGTTCTCCACCAAGATCCATGGCCAGAAAACTCCTTATCCAAAAAATTCAGGACAGGGATGAAGAACAGGAGCACATGAAATTAGCATACACTTAGAAAAGTGCTTTAAAACATCTTCTTGTAATAAATTGCATTCTCAGTTAGGCCTACTGTGAAAAATCTAGACTTCTTTCATCTTTTTCTCTCCTGACAAAAGCTTTACATAGGTTTTAAGCAGTGATAAATATTACAGTTGCATAATCCCTTAGTCTTGACTTATTGCTATGGGGTACATTATATGCTGGCTTTCTGACACTGGTTTCCTGTCATTAGTCAAATGTCATTTCATCTGGAGGAATGCCTGAACTTCCAGATGAAAGGTAGGGACTGATAAAAAGGACAGGCCAATCATATTCTCACACTGGTGAAAACCAGGAGGAAATTCAATTCAGTTTGATTGCTCTACATTTACAGTGGTGCCAGTTAAAGCAGAATGTAAAGCTAAATGCAAATGCACTGCTTTACAGTGGTAATTGTGCACAGTAATAAGAAGTGAAACAATAAAAAGTCCTGTGTTACACAGAGATGCTCATTAATCAGCATTTCTGGTTTTGTATCAGCTAGTTTTTCCAATTCTTAGAAAATAAATTATCTTTTATGTTCTACATGGTTTAGCAGAGAAAATGGCAAAAGATGACACTTGGGACATCTACTTTCTTGATGTTAAGAATTTGGAAAAACCTTTGGACAGGAAGTCATGAAAGATGCTGTCAGAAAAGTTTGAATTATGGAAAAAAGCACAGGGCAGAATATTTGTCTGAACACACTCATAAATCTAACCTTTAGCCCTTTAATATAATGGTAAGAGGCAAAGGTCTAGTTAGAAATATTTGCTTAAATACATTTCTTTCTGCCAGCTACAGTGATTGTCCAATACACAGAAATGTGAGTGCTTTCTGGGAGGACACTGGAGTGATCTGAAAGACTCATTTTACTTTCCCATCTGGCACAGGGCTCAAGGGGGTTAAATGCACAGCCCTGCTGAGCCCAGATCTACCCTGTCCGTGACAATAACAGCTTTGGTCCGATCAGCCTGTCAGTGGCTGTGGTGTCACAGTCACATTCCAACACTGTCATCCTGCACTGAAGAGTAAACTGTTGACAGAAGTCATAGGAGAAAAGGAGTATGAGAGGATTACATCTGATTTGACTGCAGGGACTTTTTATTTTGTTGATTTTCATACCACTTTAAAACTTTGTGTGTTAGAGAAAAGATGTTGAAAGGCAAACAAGTCAATCAGATTCTGTGCATTAACTATTTAGTGGAGAGACTCAAATCACTCCTGCTGGGGTTCCCTGTTACAACAGATTCTGACACTGATACTGCAACAAGCCCTTCCAAACATCTCCCTAGCACAGGCATCCCAGGGAGCATGGCAGTATCTGTGCTTAGGAAGGGTTAATACAGCCTGGCACAGCTAGGAGAGTAAATGAAAAAGAAGATATTGCAGGCTAGGCAATAGCTGGTGAGAAACTCCCTTCCTGGAGTGTGCTGGAAGTCATGAGGCCAAAGACCAAGTGACTTCATTCTTCTCAGAAGAGGCCATGACACACATCCTGGAATGGCGCATGGAAATCTCAAAAACATCTTACATGGGCAGAGGCCTCCTACAAACACCAGGGTGAGCTCCAGAACATTTCTCACCTATGACTGTCATTTTCATAACCTGACACATCTCTCTGAACAATTAGGGGTTAGATATTCAGCTAATACTTGTAGTTGCTCCAATGCAACCACATAGTTTCACACCTCTTTCTACACCCTATTTAGATCATCCAAACATGCTTTTTTACCCATTTAGTGAATTCTAAATGTCAACCTGTAGAATCTCATCTGCTTCTTGATAACCTTGGTAAGCATGCACATCTTACACAAAGGAGGATCCTTTCTTAGAACTAATGTTCAAGGATTAAGTTACAGAGAAACTGCACTCCATATGGGCAACACAAAATAAAACCAAACACAGCACAAAGTGCAATAATGTCAGAAGAGAAATAATTTGAATGAGGTGGCTTGTTACAAACTGCAGTCTATCTGGAACAGAAGTCGAGTCCAACTTCTTTCTCCCAAGTCCTGGAAGGTTTAAAGGCTCAATTAGTTATGCTCTGCACATCGCTGTGAGATCCTCATGTAGTGCTCTGTAAAACAGCAACTCTTTCATCTTCTACCACAAAATCATGTATTTATGCTTGTCTGGAGCACAGAAATGATGAGCCACTGGAAAAGGTGAGAGGTTCAGCTAGGTCTTGGGTATTGGTTAAGGTCAACAAGCAATGAGTATATTATACAGTTATTTCTTTCATAACATACCTCGACTTTTAATGAAAACAGGGTAGTGTAGCAAATCACTTTCTTCAGTGGAGTTATGCCATTTTGTACTAAGAGAAGTTGATGGACCTTCTACCTTCTTAACAAAAAGGCAGATTTTCTTGTGAAATCATTATCTGATGATTTCTAGGAAAAATAAATGCATTTATTTTTTCAAAGTCTGTCAGTATGACAATTGCAGTAAACCAAAACAATTATCTAAACATTATGGTCTTAGAATGTAATTTATATACATCTACATAAGTGTTTAAAAAACAAAGAAAAAAAGAAAGTACAAGACTCCATCATGTCTGTAAAGAACTTCAGTATAATAACTTATTAGCTTTGGAAAGAATAGCAGTCCATACAAAGGAAAAAGTCTCTGTTGGCTAAATTCCTGTGTTTTTAAAAAACTTTATAACAAAGATATTACCTAAATTTTTCTCTGTTTAATAGAGACTAATTAATTTTTCTCTGTTTAATAGAGAGTCATGGATTTATATGGACTAGTCATCTAATGACTAGTCCATATAAATCCATTTTCTGTTCTGCCTGTGCTAGGTGTGCTTATTTGCTGGTGAGAGCCCTGAAGATGCAGTCCACAGTGTTTGAGGAAGCTCTCTTTTTGGAAGACAGACAGGTGGGACACAGCTCTGAAAGGTTCACTGCAAATTCTCTGAGGCCCTCTGAGTCTTTTATCTGGAAGCATTTTGTCTGGAAACTTGGTATCTGGGTGTACCACAGCAGAGAGCTTGGCACCAGCCGTGTGGGACTGGGGACTCATTTCTCTGGCTATAAGGAAATCAAACTCCCACTGAGAAAGTATTTCTTGTCTCTCGAGAGCCTGGGATTTTGGGTTTTTTGGGGGTTTTCTGGGTTTTTGGTGGTGGGTTTTATTTATTTTTTTGTTTGTTTGTTTGTTTTGGGTTTTTTTGCTCGTTGGCTTTGGGTTTTTAAAATTTATCTGTATATTATGTAACATTTTTCAGAAATGCAGTTACATCTAAGGAGAATGAGCACAGTGTCTTCCTGTATTATACAGATTTCAAAGCTGTGTGAGATTTGTAATAAGGTCAGAAAAGTGTGAGAAAATTACCTGTAAGTACTTGTTCACCTAGAAGAAAAGTACTGTCAAGTCTGGCATAAAGCAATGCTGCAATATTTCCAGAAATACAAAAAAGCATTTGTTTTGCGTTGCTAGTGGAGCAGGAGCTTAGGAGTGAAAAGCTAAGGAGAACCCTCAACTATTGGCAGCTGTTACATTTTGATAATTTCAGTAAGAATTTAAGGCAGCTGAGGGTTTCCCCACATGAGTCCTTGCTCCCCTCTCTGCTACTGACTTGCTGTATTGACAGTCTCAATTTACTGATTTGTGAATAAATGGATTCAGTAGTGTTTTTTCGTGATTAATCAGAAGTTCCAAAAATATTTAAATATCATAGTGGAATAAAGCACTAATATTTTAAATCAGTTTTTGATCTGGTATGAAAATCAGGATGTTAATACTTCAGTTTCAGATCAGTCTTATAGTTAAAATCAAAAGAATATTCACTACCATCCTTCCTCTTAAGACAGTCAAATGTATTCACCTCTACTTAGAGAAAAAAACCCATGAAATAACCATAAATTGCTTCAGCAAATTACAGTCTAGACTTGCTGATTTGTTTTAACAACACAAGATATCAAACCCATATGCAAGCATTATTGTAAACTGCTGTTCCTAAATGCCTGTAAACGCATTGTCCTGTGGACTAAGTATCACTGCAGCCAAATAATTACTTAGATTTAATGTGGAATTTGTAACAGGAAGGGAGTATTCACTGTGTCATTTGTAGTAGTCTGGTTTTTCTCTTCCCCTGACATCTTTAGACAGTGTGGCTGGGTCATCACTGTTGTTTGACAGCAATGCAGCTTGCAGAAGATGAGAAGGCAATTTGTGGTTACATAACACTGACACAGACAGTGAGCTGTGTACCTTCAAAAGGGAAAACGAAACAGGAGTCAGGCTGCCTTTCATTATTAATGCTTTTTTGTGGTTGTCCAAGTTTATCTTTATAACTCGTAGTATCCACAAGATGTACTCATTTCCTGCAGAACTACAGCTGTGGAACGCATGGAGGATTTACCTTTGTGGTTTCCCAGTGATTGAGCTTTGCCTTCATCTAGAAGATGTTGAATGTTGCCCTGACTACAGTGGTCTTTTTTCCTTTGATAGGCTGCTGTGTTTAGCTAAGCACATGTACATCAAGCACAGGGCAGTCACAAGTTCATAGTAATTTCCAATGAAAATAACATAAAATAGCAGCAAAAATAACATATGAAACTTTTGCATTTCATGGGCCAAAGATTTTTTACAAACTCTTCATTATAAAATAGATTGGTACAGGTCTTCCAAGATTTTCAAAGCTCTGGGTAAAGTCTTCCAGCTGTATTGTACCTGCGACAGTGTCTTCTTTGGCTGGCTACTGGTTGCATCACTGTCTAGTTAATTTTGGTAACTGGAACTATTACATGCACAGAGTAATTAGGATACTGAATTTCTGTGGTAAATTAGTGGCCTTTAGAGTTCAAAATGAAATGAAAAAATGTCACACACACACACAAAATGAAGTAAATTTGTTCCCTATGAGTGAAATATGCAAAAGTGCATTGCAAATATGGAGCAATTGCACCTGCAGACAAGACATGCCCATTCCCTGCCCTCTGCAGTGTAGAATTTGTGGGATGTGTTTATTTCCCTGTGTTCTGCATACACTGCTTTCCCAGAGTGCACAGGCAGAATGAGGCTAAGGCAATATTCTAACCAGACTGCTTCTTCTGCATACTGACCTTTTAAATGCACACTGAGTAGTCTCACATCTGACTAACTGCTCTTAGTTCATACAGGAGTTTCCCTCCCACCCTTGGGATAAGGCAAAAGTTTTGGGGAGAATTTTGTTCTGAACACAGCAACAAGGCACTTGCAGTCTTCTTTATACAATCACTTTTCCAAACTCACTTGGCTTTATCAAACTCAGCAGATAAATAATGTATGTCCTTCCCATTTCCTATGTGAGATTATGAGTGAGGAGCTGCTTCTTGACAGATGTCCAGTGAGTATTTTCAGAAGCGTTTTTTCAGTCAAATGTAACCATTATAGCCGTCTAGTCAATTTAGCAGTGGCATCTCAGTTTTCAAACTTCAGCCAAGTTTTCTCATAGCTGTGACTAAAGAGGTTCAGTTAGAACTTCCTAACAGAACAAAAGGGCTCTTTCTCTCTGCTTAAAATTACTTCAACACAGTATTTTTTCACCTACAGAAAAGTAAAATGTGATGCCTCTCAACCAGGGAAGGAAAAAAAAAGAGGACATTTTAATAGTCTGAAGAGAGGAAAGTAAAATGAAAGTATGTATGGCACAAATCCTAAGAACTTTGCTTAGAATTATTACAGACATTGAGGTACAACTTCTTTTGGCATCCATGGGACATCAGGATTTGGAGCAGATCCTTTCCTGCAGAAACAAAAGGCATTTGTGTTATTGAATAAAGATGGAAAATGAGAACAGTAAGAAGGCACTGGTAGAATATCTATGCATATTAGGTTTGACCTAGATTATAAATTTCAGTTGTTTGCTAAGAACTCATATCATTAACTGTATGTAAAACTACAAGTAGGAAATCCACACAAATTACAAACTGAGAGTTACAAACCACCTGTAGTACTGTAAGCTGTAATTTCTAAGGAACTCAGACATTCCTTAGTTTTTGCAATTATGAAAATGTTAATTGTCTTGCTAAGTAGCAGGAAGAATTGAGACATTAAAACACACATTCTGTCTAAACATTGCCCACCTTTAATGTAGGTTTGACCACTTCACTTGAACTTCCTGCAAATGCCTAAATCTAACTTTCAGTCATTTTATTCGTATATAAACTGTGCTCTATACGTAAGAATCATAGCAGAACACGGTGTGACCCATAGGATCATCTAGGAAACTGTTTGTGTTGGTAATGGACCATGTTTTCTCTTCATAACAAAAGTATGGAATGCAAATTGTCTGAGACATAAAATGTGCACACTGTATAGACCCACATGACTTAATATAACATTGGGGTAGTATTATCATATTGACTCTTGCTTCTGATTTACAGAAAAAATATACTGCAGTGTGTTGCAAACACCAGCAATTTATAGAAATACAAATTAAATTGCATTGAGTAGCATCAAGTCCAGTAATTGCAGGACCAAAAAAATCCCATACCTTACCTTTGGATCTCTTCAATACACAGGTGAACATCAACTACTTAGTGAGATCTTACTTACCAGTTTGTCATGAGATTACAAAACATTTCACCAAAATTGTCAGTAAATGTAAAGCTAGGTATATAAATACTGAGTCAAATGAAAGATGATACTGAATCTAATGATAAATTCCCTTTAATTAGAACTTTCTATCTCACTCTGATATTCAGAAGTAAAATATCTCTTGAGCAGTAACCTGAACTTCTTGTCTCAAAGTGATCAAGTGACAACACTTCAAATATGGTGAGATTCACAGTAGCTACTTTTTGTCAACATTTGCAGATTTTTAGTTCATAAATAGCTTGTAGTTCATGGAGGGGAATAAGTTCTTGTTCCTTTCCACTAAATGTCCCTGATGTTTTAAGTAGTGATACCTTTGAGAAGAATGTTGTGGCCAAAACTTTTGATTGCTCTACTAATGCATCCCTGGTACTCACTGTAGAACTACCGTGCAGTTGAAGACAGTAACAGCTATTATTTTTAGCAGACATCTATTTGACAAGAAAAGTGCTGCTGACTAAATAATTTGTTGCACATGCACTGGTCCAGATTCTGCTTGTCTTTTGCAATCAAAGCTCTTCTTGATGCGTCTAGGAAAACTGAGAGTGCAAGCACAGCAAATTCACCCTCCTAAACATTGAAGGACACATTTTCCTACTTTTCTTCCCATCAAGCATGAGCCTACTCTGGAAATAATACTTGTAGGATCAGTCATGTAGCGAAAAAACATTTAATGAAAGTGAAAATTTTTCCTTTAGATTTATAATAGGCTCGTGCAGGAAGAAAAAGATAATGTATACTCAAAAAAAAAACCCCAATGCAGTGAAAATCCACAGTATAATCTAAAAGCAAGGATGCCATAAATCCTCTGCCATTCACAGGTCAGTATCTGAGTTCCATTCCTTTGATCTCTGCCAAATCCCTCAATGCACATTTGCTGGCAGTCTTACTGACTCTTCTAAAGGATATTCAGTGACTGCATGTAGGTTAGGAAATCAAATATTTCCCAGGAAATTAACTGCCTCCACCGTTAAACTGCCAGAAGAGCCCCTGTGATGGTTGTGCCAAGGCTAGCTAGCAATTTCCCAGGTAATTCCTGGATGTAATTCAGGAGGAGGAATAGGCCAGAGACCATTGCTCTTTGGATGTGGCCACCATGTCTGACCCCATCAGACCACAGCCTCTGAGACCTGACCCAGGGGTAACGCAGCTCTTTCACCCACTAAGAATTTCAGCATATGACAGTCTGAATAGCATCACCTACAGCCATGGGCTTTTTTGTACTACTAGAGAAGTACATAAAGTTTCAATAACCCTCTGAATTCTCACTACAAGGGGTCTTTCACCAGAAAGCTCTCACACTCTGGCATTTGGGTCCTGGCATTCATTCACTAGAGGCAGCTACACTGTAGGAGCATCACAGAGACTTACCCCATAACATCCAGATGGTTGTTACTATAGTCAAAGGTGATCTGGCCATTAGCTCTCCCTTCCATTTCTATGATGCTAGTTCTTCTAGAGGTGTTGTCAGTGTAAATGACACAGTATGATTTCTTACACAAGAGAGAGGCTGTTAAAATGTATCTATTCACCATTTTTCCCCTCTTGTCTGCAGAACTAGTCTAAAGACATATGCACAGTTTCTTTGGGTTTCCACTGAAAGCAATTTCAGCACATAAGCTGTCTTCCTTCCTAGTCAAAGCTTCCCTCTGTGACTTTCTTTCAGAAGCTCTAAGACAAGCAAGTTCCTGCAAGAAATGGCTGCTGATGTCAAGTTGTGCTTCAGAGAGGTCTGGAGTGCATCTTGAGATTATAACTTCCCTTATTCTTTGGTCCTTTTTAGGAAAGCTACCATTAGACAAAAGGCAGCTGATTATTTTAGAGAAGTTTTCAGATTCCCTGCTAAGTCTGGATGCATAGCCACCCATAATCATCTGAAGAGATTAAAATTTAAGACCTAGAAGTGACTGAAACAGAAATTTTAAAAAATCACCATATACATTTATTTTTGTGGCCTTCAAAGGTGTTAATTTTTACAGAACATAAACCAGTGTTCTACTTACTGACCTTGAAGGGCACAATATGTATTTTTATATTGACTGCTGCCTTTTCCAAAAATAGGGGTTCCACAGAATCGCAAATGAGTAATAAAAAAAGAAATGCTGAGGAAATACTCAGTTAAAAATAGATAATATAATTAATCCTTGACTTTAAAGGAAAAATAATGCATTTAAAACTCCAGCACAATCCCATTAAAACCTAGTTAGGTCTTGGTCATATATTTGCTTGATCTTCTCACAATTATATTAATGCAATTAATTTTTATTACTTAGGACACAAAACAAAAGTAGTGGGTGTCTGAAAATATCTAGTTAGACTATGCCCTGGAATTTCCAAGGAAGCTGGATGTATGCTTCTGTGGTTTTGGAAAGGCATAACATTCACTTTTATACCGTGCTTCTGGCCTTTACCAAAAATTAGTGAGATGTGAAAAAAGACCAAAGAAGTGCTTGCAGATATATTTCAGCATATAAAATAGCTTGTTACAGAATTTAGGAAAAACTTTCTCATGCTTACCAGCCTCTACAGAAAATGTAATAATATACATCCTTTTTAAAGTAGCTTCCAAAGAAGTATACACTAAAATGCATTATATCATCACCTCATACAATTTACTATTATTGAAACTTCTCTGTTACAAAGTGGGGCTAGTTAAAGCATAGTGTGAAGAATAAAGAAGGCAGATTTGATTCCTGGCTGTGCACCCACGGTAAGCAATGAAGAAGTTAGTCAGGCCACATTTGGGATGCTTATAGGATCACCTCCATAGGGGCATAGGGGATTCATTAACTGCCCTCAGGATTTAATGCAGGAAAACTCTCTGTTGGAAACTTCAGTGGACCTAGATAGATGAAAGTCTTTTTCTTTTAATAACAGGGTCTCATCATAGAACAGGCATGAAATTTAGGTTACCAGTTGTCCAGTTTCATCCTCAACCAGTATGATTATCACTGTTAATGTTCTTGTGGAAGCAAAGCTCTGCAACTTTTAGATTTGCATCGTCAAATATTTTATTTACATTGCAAAACATGTATTTTGAAGAAAGAAAACTTAAAATTTGACAATACCTGAGTTCTTTAATTAAGGACAACAGCAGGCAACAGCAACAGAAAGAGGGAAAGGTTGCAGTAGGTCTGGTTTTTTGTGGTTGCTGTGGTGGGTTTTTTACTTTTAAGATAAAACAGTAGCTACTGGAGAAGTGGAAGAGATCTAGAAAATTGCAGAGAAAAAGGATTATCTGCACTATACAGTTGTGGGTTGAATGTAACCACTGAGCATTCAATAGAAGTTTGTGCCATATTCAGTCATCTGATAGGCTCCGAGGAAGAGAATATCCAGAAATATGTCTGGAGTCCATAATGAAGTCAAGAGAAGCATGCAGTGGAAGAGGAGAGGAGAGGAAAAATCAGGTTTGCAGATATGAGCTTATGAGAAGATCCAAAAGATTGATCTGCTACTGTGTAAGCCATCACATGATTAAATGAAAGAAAAGGTGGAAGGAAAAGGAGATTCTGTATCAAGAATAGAGAAGAAAAGAAGAAATACAGTAGGGATAGGGAATGGTCACATCTTGAGTGGAAATCATCAGGATATTTAGGAGATCATCAGAAAGAGGAAAAGGCACAGTGATACTCAGAAAGCTGGAAGAGGAAAAAGTGGAACTTCAGATCCAGGCTAAGAGAAGGCAGGTCTGCCCTACAGAGGAGTCCTTGCTAAAGATGAATAGCTGTGCAATGGCAGATGGCAGAAGGATAGAACTGAAAGAGGAGTAGAGTGTGAGTTTCAAGCCTCAGAAGAGTAGGCCAGCAGGCAGAAGGATCCCTGTGGTACCACAAAATGTCCTAAACCCATTCATCACTTCAGGAGTGCCATGACAATGTTCCTGTATAGGAAATGATTGTATACACTTAAAGAAAATATTCACAGAAATCCTGTAAATAATAATAATAAAAAAAAGCCTAGTCATGTAGCTTGAAGCAACCACCGCACCACTCAGAATGTGGACCAAATGTTTGTTGGGCAGACAGACCATCAGAGAGCTGTATGACTTTGGTGAATTTTCCAAGATGTTCAGGCCAGAAGATTTGCAGCACAGTGACAAAATGGGAGACATTTGGAAAACCCATTGTCCAAGATATTGTCCAAGATGATCTCCTATCCCTTAGTCAACCTGAAAAGTCCACCCATCACTCTGTTATTGAAGCACACAAATTAGAGAGCTTATGCAAATAAAAGATCATGATCTAACAGCCAGTGAAGACTATCATGTGTTCTTGAAAATCCCTTGCATGTTTTAGTCCAGATTTGTGATGCTCGTTTAAAAGTTTTCAACCTCTGTGTGGCAAGTGCTGGAGTTTGGCTAACAGAGAACGTGGCTTACCAATTGCAGTAAGGCAATAGATGGCACAAATGTACTCATTATTTGTCCTTTCACCAAGGCAGTCAGTGTGTAAGTGAGTCATAAGAGGTTCCTTAAGAGCCCTGAGGACCAGGGAGAAAGCTAATGAGCATCAGCCTGGGAGGCTTTGGCAAAATATGCAACATCTGTGTTTGGAGCAGATAAGACACACAGACCCTTGGACAAGCTGAGATCTTTATTCTCTCCCACTAATAACATTCTCAATAGGGTGCAGGTGCCTTCTGTTATTTTGAGGAATTCCATCTAGCTTCTACTGCCAGGACTTAAGAAGCCAAATATGCACAAAGTGCATCCACCCAGTGCACACTATTACATCTTGTAACAGTTGCAGAATGGTGGTGGACAATTCAATAGGAAAGCTGCAGGCAAGAAGGCATGGTTTCCAGAGTCACTCAAATGCCAATATTATAAATACTATACATATGATGATGATGATGATGATCTGCTTTACCTCTTTACAACATATGAGAAACTGCAGGTAATTTTGTTTGTTATCACAATAATACCTGAATACTGATAAACTCATTAGAAGATCTGAAAATCTGGAAAGGACTCCCAAAGGCAGTGGAGGTCCCAGTTCAAGAGACTAGGGAAATTAGGGAAGTCACACTGGAACTTTAGTGTAAAATAATGACAGTTATTTGGACCAGTTTATGATCAATAGCATTTTTATAGCACCTTTTGTTATTGAAATTCTTCACATTTTTTTCCTGCTTACTTTTTCTGCCATCACAGAAAAGCAGGAGAAGGACAAAAAGTGCTTTACAAAAAGAAACACCACCTGTTTTATTATATGAAATGTAACACATATACTTCTTTCTCCTCTGCATATATACACCAAATAAATATAGCCCATATGGCACTCAGAGTATGTATGTGCTCACATTCATGCCACACATAGTTATCCTTTCAAGCAGTCACCTGCTAACTTGCGCTATTCTGCAAACTGGAAGTGCTCCTGCTGCTGCAATACTGCACTGAGGAAGATGCTGATCTGTAGGACAGATGTTATCCCTAAAAAAATTCTAAATCTGGTAGTGTATAAAACATTGATTTTTCTGCTGAATTTAGTATTGATTTAATTGGAGCTTTTTCTGCCTCCAATTTTGAGATCATGGAACGCTTTTTCTAAGGCTTGTATATATTGCTTGGTGGTTTGCAATATTTCAGTAATGCCTCGAGGCTTTCTGTTTCATTGCAATTGCATTTACAGCAATAAACTGTTCAACAAACACTGAGTTTTATTAAACTGGCAAAATATGTAATAAAGAAAGCTAAACAAACCCACAGTCAGCTGTGCCAAAAATAAACAAATGCTTTCTTTCAAATGCTAAAATAACAACAAACGAGGTTCAACAAAACTAAAATGCAGAATAATTCCAAAAGTGAAGTGTGTATGTATAAAATTAAATTTCACAAGAATAATAGTCACACTATCCAGCTGCAGTTCCACTACAGCAGAGATTCATCATTCCATGTGTAAGGAAATCTGTAACCATTTTCTCCTATCCATGGCCAGAGTGTATTGCTCATTCAACTTAACTGAGAGACTTGAGTGCCATCCCTGAGCTGGAGGAAATGACCCCCCCTTTTTAAAAGCTTTTTTAGGGTGAATTGTCGCCTGTCTGTATTGACTGGTTGAGAACCAGAGAACAGTTGTACCAGCACAACTGAGGACACCTGTGTTGTCAGGATTCCAGCTGGACAAGGGAGGCAACTCTTCACACCCGCCTTGCTGCCTAATCTTACATGTGGCATAAGTATGATCCTCCTAGGAATGATGCACTCTACAGTCTTTCCCCTTTGCTTTCTACTTTCCCTTCCCATATTTTCTCCCATGAACAAGTCTGTAAGAAGAAGAGGAAGCCATGGCCTTGCAGCTTCTGAGCTTCTTCAGCACTCATGGAATGACCCTCAGGGTTCATCCTCCAGCCATCTGCAGCAGCACTGCCATATTCCTATTGAGCAGCAGACAACTCACCCCACAAGCCCCCATGTGCTTTCAGTGTGAAATAAAATAGTTTGTTCAGTATTTTGTTTTCAGTTGACTACATACAGTATCTCCTTATTTCTTCTTGTATCCTGTCTTGAATATTATAAAGCTACAGTTTGCATTTTATGGTTCTATCAAGACTACAAATATCCAAGATGGGTAACGCAGAGGTGAACAGTGGAAGGCAAAGCAGGTGTTGTCATATTAGAAGGTAAGTTATTGTCTTTTCAGTCAAGTAATATAGGCAGTCATAGAAACATAAGATCAATCCTCCTCACTCCTATTTTGTCTGTTCTTAATACCTTTCACTGACAAAAACACCATAATTTGCCCAAGTAGTCTCTTACAACACCTAATTACCTTCCGTATCTTTTTTTAACATGGTGGGTTGTAATTTTTCTGCAAATGGAACATGGTTATGACTGACATAAAAGATCTCTTTCACTAGTCAGGGCTCCATAGCTTTCTTTTAAGGTGATCATCTTGTTCAGAACAGATATATATTTCAGATGTTCCTGACAGGAAAAGCATGGTGGGTCTTTATGCCAGTGAAAAACTTTCTTCAAGGACACTCTTTTTCAAGTCTAGTGACTGCAGAAGATACACATAAACTAAGGGGAATGATAATTTCTTTAACTCACCCCTTAATAGAAACTGGCAAATGTCACTTCTTTACAATAGCTTGAGAAAAGAAGAACATCACCAGTATGAAGAAAGAAGATGCTCACGAGCTTTGTGTTGAGAACTTTAATAGCCTAATCCGTAAGTGAGAGAGATCTCCTAAAAGCAGTTTCTTCTGTCTCATTTTCAGTGGCTGTAGCAAGGCTTAAGAAAGGCCAGGATATACCTCTCTAGAGATACTTCATCTAACTAAACACACACATTGTCAATGAAGACATCTGCAGATGAGTTATTCTTCTCAATTCCCTTCACAGTTAATGGAAAGAAAGAGTTGCATTTGGCTGTGATTCAACTTATGCCTTGGACACCTTCTGTAGGATGAGACGTACCCCACAAATGCATAATTTGCTCCTCTGAGTATAAACTGAACCTGAGATAAATACCTTGAATATAGACATCTAGACTGTATGGATTTAAAGCAAAGTGAGGAACCCTTCTGCTGCTGACTTTTAACAGGAACAGTTTCCATGGATGGAGTAATTTTATTTGCAGGCAAAATCACAGCCTTGTTTTGATTAACTTTTTTTCTGGAGCTGCATTCCATTAACACTCACTCATGCAGATTGTAATGATGTATTGTATATTCTTTTTAAATCCTATATAATAGCTCTAGCGTGTAACAATGTCATGGTAATTAGAATCACAGTTTTGACTATTATGAAGCATTTTCTGCTTGTAGTTCTAAAATATAATTTCTGTCATTTGGCAGCTACACTGCCAAGAATGGGGCACTGGTGGGGAAATGGTAGCAAGGAGGGGGAGATGTGTAAACAATTTACTCAAGTTTCTATTCCAAATCAAAGCTAATGACACCCCAGAAGAGTCAAAATCATCTGTTTCCATTATCAATCCATGAGAAAGCTTCCTCCCCTCCAAAATCTTTCTTCCAAGATCAAGCAGACAGCAAAGTTGAGCCTTCCTACTAGCAGAGAGTGCAACTTAGGCTGCACTACAAAAAGCATCTGCGGAGAAACTCCCCAGCCCATCTCATGGAGCAGGCTCAAAGCACAGAGGTTTGCACTTGCTGAGGGATACCTGCTATTGCAGTGTTCATGTTCTACGACTGCTCTTCTATTTCTGCCTCCATCAAAAAGCCCCAAGATGAAGAACTGAATGAAGAAAAGAGGAGATTAGCATTGAGAGAGCCAGCAAGTGCCCAAATTCAGGATTTCGTAGCAGGTTAAATAGTGAAGACATTCTTGTCCCTTGAATGAATTTCATTTGACTCCCAGCTGAGCTGTCTCATATGTGTGTTGTGCTCATGGCTCTGGTGTAGTGAAGAAACCAGCTGAGGCAGCTGCTGTTAATACTGGTGTGCTTTACTACTGCAATGATTGTGCTCACTGCAGCCCCCCCAACATGCCCCACTCTTTGGACACAGACTCTACTTTTCTAACCTGAGACCTGAGTATAGAGCAACTGGTTGGACTGGTAAAACAGCAGCTAGCTGGCAGTGTGGAAGCTCGTAAAGGTTGGCCAAGCAGCCTCCAACAGTTTGTAAGGAAAAACTAGGGATTAAATGACAAATAATGAGATATATATTGCCACTAAATTTCTAAGAAGTCAAGGCAGCAGAAGGGCTGGAATACCTTAAAAAAAAAAAAAAAATCACTGTTGAAATTTGACACCTCACAAACTGATCCAAACTGCAGCAGGACCTGGCAGGGCAGGACCACAACATAAGTTGCATGTCAAAAAAATGTGTGTGAATACTAAATAGCAATATGGTTGAATCCAGGAATAAGGACTTTCAATTTGAACAGTTAGACTATGCATAAATTTGGGGTCCTTTGTTTTGCTTTAGGAGTTTAGATAAGTTACATGAGCTTCCTGTATTTTAATTTTCTCATCTCTAATACTGAGATGAGAAACATGTATACAGAATTTGGTTATTTACCTCAGTAGGAGGTGATGCCTTGCTCAGGGAATATCATGGAAGTAATTTCTGCCTCTGCTGAAGCAAGAATGGATTACCTAACAGTGACAAACTGTCACCATCATTTTGCCTTGGCAAGTAGAATAACTGATTCCTCTTTCTTTTTAGGGATAAAAACACAAATCACTTTATCCATGAATAAAACATACTACCCTACAAAGAGATAATTTCCTCTCCAAACCCAGTGGTTGCCCAGACAAAATAATCTCAGAAACCCCACAAAAATAATGAGATGTAGCTAAACACAAGGAGAGAACTGGAGAAAAGGAACAAAGTTAATAAATAAGCATGGGGAAAACCATAGGAGAATTCCTTGTGAGACAGATACAGGGTTCAGAAATTAGAATATTTTTAAATGGTCAGGATGTCAGGAGGGTGTTAAAGAAACACTCAGAGAAGAAGACTTCAGCCCAGAGAGAGTACTGTAATTCTCTTAACTTCAGTACAATTTATTTCAAGTCAGTCAAAAAAGATCCCAAATGTATATGACACACTACTGCAGCTATGAAGAGACGAGTGACTGGGCTGGGAGCTGTAGAGGTGAATGCAGGACGGAACATCAAACCCTCCTTGACAGCTGCCTGCTGTGTCCCCGCCATCCCTAAGGAAATCCATGGGACGTGCTGAGCTGCAGAGCCCCAGATCCGAGCCCCTGCTCTGTCCCTTCCCGGCTGGCGGCTCGGGGGCTGGCACGTCTGCTGACCCGGGAGCGAGGCGTTCTCAGGTCCCACCGCTGCTCGTCCTCTTTTCTTGGGCAGGAGCGAAGCCCTCGTGCCCGCCGCCACACAGCCATGACATTTCTTTTGCTCTGCCCTCTCTCAGAGGGGCACTGCCGCTGGTAAGCGCGGACTGCGAGCCCTTGTAAGGAGCGCGGGGCTCGGCCCGGGGGGTGGGAGAGAACTCGGCGGAGGGCGGCGGCGGCGGGGCCTGCAGCGTGCCCGGAGTCTCCGTCCCGCACCCGGCACAGCTGCGGGGAGCCTCAGTGCTCAGACAGATCGGAAGAG
>JAYDZK010000113.1:134258259-134324242 GCA_034509185.1 Euphonia xanthogaster
GGTTTTTTGTTTTTTTTTTTTTTTTGGTTTGGTTTGTTTGGTTTTTTTAAATTTGATTGATTTATGATAAATAAGTAGTTAATTCGAACAAATTAGCATCATCTGTGGCATTTTACTCGAGCTGTAGCTCCAAAGCAGACAAACATCTTTGGCTCTTCTGTTTTTTTAGCAGTGAGATTTTGTCAGCTGAGATGCATTTTTTTGGGGTGATAGGTATTGTCTACTCCAAATGAGAAGCTGAGGTAGTTTTCAGAGTAGTTTCTCTGACTTTCCTGTTTTGTTTTTCTTTCCTTATTACTTTGTGCTTTCTGTCCTGCACCAAAAACCCATGTGTAATGCATGCCCCTGCTGCAGCCAGCCAGTTGGTTCACACAGGTGGTTTAGTGCAATCACCTATTGTTGGCAGCACTTGCATTACCAGTGTTTTACCTACTGAAGTCCAGGTTTACATTTTTCTGCCTTTGTCTGATGTTTAAAAAGTCAGAAAGCAAATGAAGTGCAAGTTGAAATTTCACATTCAAATTGTGTTTGTCATTGTAACAGAGAATTCTGAGAGAAGATCACAAGTAGATTACTGACATGGTGCAAAACCAGTCCCCAATAAAATAAATTATTATGGGGATTACAAGTCCTAGTTTAAAAAGAGGATATTCACTTCTGCTGAGTCCCGAACATTTTGAAGATATAGCTGGTGTAGTTTATTCACGTGCTTTTGGTTTTATCAGTGTTACAGTGAGTTGTTCATGACTTTCCTACTACTTTTCCTGTCACTTTATTGTGTCTGATAGCTTAATCTACAGTTTATTTTGGCCCCTGGACTGCTGTGTTCGGTTGAGTAATGGTTGTGTAGTGAGATCTAATGTGAACAATTCTCAGCTTGCATTGAGCACTACTTTCATATTGTCAGTGAGGATTTTTTAGATGTAAAAGCTCATCTACAGATTGTGGACTTTAGTATTGTAAATGTTATAATTTTTTTTATTTGTACTTTTTTTTTGAGAAAAATAGTATGTGTGTTTATAAAAATCACTGTCCTTCAGGGTTCACTGGTCACTAGACCACAGGATGGATTTATTGTATGCAAAAGTTCTTTTTTAAGACTACAGGGTTGTCAGGGTTTTAAAAGCTGGAGTGAATCTGCTTTTCTGGAGTTTTTTGTAAATTTTTGTGTCTCTTAAGAATGGTCAGAGATTAGTTCTGTCATCATGTAGCATGCTGCTAAGTATGTGTAGTTTTTTATGACTAGAGCAACAGCAGTTTACCTAGACATCACTCAAAGTGCCAGTAAGCAGTTTTGGTGCTAAACCTGAGCTTTTCTAAGTGAAATTGCATTGTAAGAATCTTGGTTCTTTGCAAATTAAGTTGATTGTGATGAAAGTAGTCTGTTCTTGCTTGAGGCTAAGCATCACAACTTTGGTCACTGTTGCTTTTCACTCTTCTATTGCTTAGCATCTGGGAGAGATGAGAATATTCCTTTTGGATGTGGTTTAGCAACCTGTTTATCTACAGAAACAAAGAGGGATCCTACTGATTGTTACTGATTTGTACTTTGTCCTTTGACCAGTGGATTTGATGAGATGGAGCAGATTATGTAGATAGGCCTCTGCTAGAACCTTATGTCTGAAGAACAAGTTTCTCAGTTGAGTTGTGTAAATAAGTGCGTGGACGAGGATTCAGTGTGAAGCTTTTAACGTGATGCACACCACTGGTCTGTCTTGAGAGCCTGTGGACTCTCCTGCCTCCCACTGTCATGAGTCAGCTAGGAACTTCACGGTGCTATTTAGCCACATCCATGGTATGGTTATGAGTTAGCTTGCTGTGGGGAAGTTGTGACCCAGTCCTTCTACCAAACATCCTCTGCTGATCCAGAAAAATCTTCCTCTGATGAATTCTTTTTGTCCAGCCCAGGTGTCTCATTGATTTCAAGAGTTAAAAATTATGCCTTGTCTGCCAGCAGGCTGTACCCAAGCCAGTGGCAAACATTTTCTTTGGATTTCAAAGTTTTATTTTAAAAATAAACACAGACCATTGTGTTAGCATAGTTTGTTCCATTGTGAAATATCCATTTATTAAAGAAGTATCACTTAAGCTCTCACTGTCTTTGTTTTTTTTTTACTGTTTTGTGTTAGTTACTGTGGGGCAACAAAATAGAATTCAAGTTTTAATAGTGTCAGAGCTGCTTTAGTTGGTGAGTGTAATTTTCTGGGCAAATAACTATTTCCAAGGGGGCCTGACAATCTAATGCCCTGTATGGAAGATACTTCTTAAAATTGGTCATCTAACAGACAGAATTTCAGCTTCCAACCTTTTCTTTGTCAATGTATTTTATTGCTTGTTTTAAAAATTGGTATTTACTTTTACTCATAACTGGCGTGGCAGGTAGTTGAATTATGAGCAAAAGCCTTTTTTTCTGTTTTTTTTTTTCTTCTAGCTTCTGTGAAGATAACTATATTCACAATAGTATTTTTGGTTCTTTGTGTAGTTTTGTCTTCAGGAACTGAGGCGGCAGTTTCCTGGGAGCCACAGAGTTAAACGATTAACTGGAATGAGATTTGAAGCCATGGAAAGGTAAAACCAGAATTTTAAAAAATGTACTTTCTGTCTGAAAAAACTGTTTGCTCTTTCTTAAAAATGCATTCAGCCACTGCAAAATGGCAAAATAATGCTGGGCAGTTTCTTTATAGGAAATAACAGTGTCCCTGATGATATTAAGATTTTTAGACATCTGTATTGCATTTTTGCAGGTACTGTGCAGTGTTTAAATTTTGCAGTCTTCCCATCAGAGATCATAGATCAGGAGGATCTCTTACTTCACAGCATAAGCCATTATGCAGTAGAGCACTGCACAGTTTTTTGGCAAATTCTGTGAGGCCTAGGTTTCATCTCAGAGAGTTAGGGCAGCATATGAAAATCAGTGCCACCGGTTTTTTTGCTTCAGCTGTTCTTCTGTACTTCTGGTTACTGCAGGGTGCAGCTCTTTACCCTTGTTTCCTGAATGTGGGTAAATGGACTTAAAAAGGATTAAATCTATAGAGTTTGTTATAGAAACAAATCAAAAAACAAATGGAATAGAATGGCTGAACATAAAATTCAGATTAACCTTTTTGAAATATCATGTAGAAGGGTTATAACATACTAAGTTCAACAGAAATTACTAAAATAATGAACAGATCAAAACTTTGCAACTTTCCAAATAAATGACCTCAGGACTTGAGGATTAACTTTATTGTATACATTTCCCCTTGGATACATCTTTGTTGCCTGTGTTCTGTAGCACTTGTCTTGGGTGTTAAGAATGACTTTCGGTGCATTTGAATGGTAGAAAATCTGTTCCATGCAACATTTTGCACAAAGTTGGTAAGTTTGGAACCTTTGGGCCATCTTGATAAAAAGGAGTTTGAAGTTCAGCCTAAATGCTTTTTTAAAAGATACTTACTTAGCATATGTTTTTCATCCATTACATTCTTGCAAAATTAGCTTTGAAAATGCTATTTGATATGAAACACTGATAAATATCCATTGCTTGGATCAACAAGAATGAATAAATGGACTCCATTTGCAGGAGCTGTCTCAGGGCAAACAGATGCTCTGTTTAACACTCACTTTATATAAGGTGCATATTTTTGAAGAATTTCCATTAAACTTAGGTCTCTTGTCTTCATTTTATATAGGATAGGAAGACAGAGAATTACAGCAGTTTTTCACCCTTCCCAAAACCTATTCATAGTTACAATGGATCAGAATTCTGTTCCAGCTTATGTGTCTGTATTTAAGATGTTACTGCATGGGACCTGATGTTTGTGGGAGATAACTGCTGCACAGACATCATGTGTGGTTTCAGCAATGAAGTACTATTGAGATCAGAGTATCAAGGACCAGAGAAAGTAACAAAACTCAAAGTTTCATGTCTATAGGTTTTCTCTAGAAGTCAAAGCAGAAAGAGGCTTCAGCTTGGGGTTGTTTTGAACAGGAACCCATCTGCAGGTGCTCTAAGCCTTGCGCCAGAGGAGCATGTCTGTCTCTCCTGACTAAAAAAGAAATCCAGAAAGATTTAGGCTGCAGGCATCATGTTTCACCTCAGTTGAAGTGAACTTACTAAACTCTAAGTGACTTGTAGGATCTAGGGAGGATCCTGCTTTCTCTGACAGGAAAAGGAAATAGTGAAGACCATCCCCATAGACTGGGACATCCCTGTAGACGCTTGCTAATAAAAAGAATAACATTCTGGAACTTCACCATGTAAAGCTGGGATTATGGCCATCAGATGGAGTCTTCTAAAATGCATTTGACAAAGCGGCAACTAACAGAGAATACAAATACAGCATTTTACAGCACATCTGCTCAAGTCTGTAGCAGTCACCTTCTGCTTGTTTCTGCTTTTGTGCTTACTTTCACAGTAGGTCCTATACCTTAGGGTAGCTGGAGTGGGCAGCTGAGGTATGGTAGTGTCAGCAGTGCTTAGGGAACAGTGCAGGTATGTAAATGAGTGTCTAAGGTGATGTCTAAGGAATGTAGAGCATCAGAAGTCAGTAGTATCTCTGACAAACTGCTTGTCAAACTGCACATGAAGACACAGTGTGTGTCTTCAATGTATGCTCTAGTTCTGTGGCAATAGCACAACAGCTGTGTAGTGAAGTGTGGTTTGAATTGAATTATTTCATTTGTTGGGGCTGTGTACACAGCTGACTGAATGCACAGAGCTGTTTCCCAGAAGGTTTGAAGACTTGAAGTGCTCATAGCACCTGAAGTAGCCTGTTTCAAGCACACTTCAGATAGCAGAATTAATTGATAAACAAATGAAAAAAGTGGGAAATGGTGGAAAACATTTTCTGTTAAGATTTATGTTATAATCTGTGGTAGACTCCTGCAGGAATCTTTCCGGTTTCCTGTATGCAACTACTTATACTTTTTAAAGTCACAACAGCAGGAACTTTACATGAAGTTTTAAGTTACAACAGTGAAGTGGAATGTCATTATTTTGGATGCCTTTTTAAGTTTTGGAGTTTCTGTTTCTTGGGAGATGTGAAAGGGGGAGTAGGGATGTGATGGTTGAACCTATTCGGTAGACATCAAGAGAACAGGCAGGAGAGTGAGATGCTGGGTGTAAAATATCCAAGTTGCTGCTGAAATAGTATTTTGTGAAGCAATTTCCATGTGTTTTTCTTAATTGGTGACAAAAAATACTGCTGTTTATACTAAGCACTCTCAAAATAATTTTCTATAAATATGGTTTTCTTAGTATATGTGTATTATATTTCAGTGTAAAAAAATGCAGGAGGGTTATTAGCTGTTGCAGGGAGAGTCAAAACGTCAGAAGTTCTGTCTTAGCAGAAATAAATGTGAATGATTTCTTTGTACAGGTATGATGATGCTATCCAGTTATATGACAGAATTTTACAGGAAGATTCAACTAATACAGTAAGTTTAAAAGATAATTCCAAATTGCACTGATGTGTTGTTTGAAATTGTGACTATATTTTCTGTTTCAGTGTGGAAAAATGTGTGTCTGTATTGCTGTATTTGTGTCCTTTAGTTTTCTGTTACAATAACCAATGTTACCATTTCATGATGGGAAGATGTGATGTAATATCTTCTTAAACACTGATTTTAGGAGACAGATTATAACTAGTGGTCTTTCCAGAAGTCTTAGTAGTGTTTAGAGCTGGGCCTTTAAACTCTTTCATTTTCCAGAATACAGAGTATTTAAAAGATTTACATAGTCTGGCACGTCTTCTATGCTTCTGTGCATAATCTTACCTAAGGATTAACTATTCATACACTCAGGTAGTGCTTGAATAGCAGTTATTTTGATTCATGTCTGGGACATTTTACTAGCTCTTGAATCAAAATGCATAAAGCATGCCAGTTGTATAAAACAAAATGTGAGACAGACTGTACTGTTCTTTTAAGCATTTTTTGAGTACTGTTTGTAAAAAACAATGTGAGCTATTAGCTGCCAAAATAGAAGTCTAGAGAAACTTGTAGCAATATATTTTCATTGATATTTTTTTCCCTCAAGGATAAAACTTGAAATATGAAGAAACTATGGAGTTTCGGATTTTGTATAACATAGATATTTATTGGAAATTAAAAAAAATATTATTAATCATTGAGGGTGTGTTATTTGGTTTTGAGGAGCTGTCTATTGGGTAAACTTTTGTGTAAATGTAATACTCGGGCTGTTTCAGATGTTTTGGCAATCTCATGTAAGTCTTCCTGGGTATGTGTTGAACCTCTACCTTTCCTTGGTCAGCTTATGTGGTCTGCTATTCAGGAGGGGAAAATCCACAGAAGAACGTTAAGCACTTGGACAACAGTGATAGGTTGAAGTCTGTCTGTTAGCAGTGCTAGAACTCACAGATTTTGTGCAAGGGTAAAAGGAACTATTTCAGTTCTTCACTGTTCTTTTTCAATCTCCCTGAAATAGTAGAAGCTTGAGCTCAATAAGTTTTGAGTACAAGATGCATAGGTGTCCATAGTAAATGGTGGATTTTATCACTGCATGGCCCAAAGAGTTTGACACAAAATCTTCAGAGTCGTGTTGGACCAATATGGAACCCATTTGCAGTGAAATCACAGAATGGGTCACCTTTGTAGATGTTTTATGATCTTTTGCTGACACCAGTGGAAAATGGAGCACCATATTACAGTGACTTTTATGGACCACAGATCTTTCAAGTATACCTTTTTGTTCATCTCAACATAGCTAATATCGTCTAAGTGTTTTGTTGGATGGCATTACAAAACAAAATTATATATTTAAATAAGTAAAATGCATGATTGTTTCTTTATTTGAGTTTTCTCTGTAACCAAATCATGAAGATCCATAAACTTGCAATATTTAAAAGCTTAAGTTGTAAGCATTAGAACAGTTGTGTGCTTGAAATTCTTAATTCTAATAACAGAATTGGAGAATGTTAAATGCAAAGGAAATTTCCTTCCTGTATAACTAGAATTTGTTGGGTAAGGCTTGCATGTCAGGAGTGAAAGTTAAGTAAAAAGTTTTGGTAAGGTGTCATGTGTAGATTTCTTTGTGTCACTTACCTGTTAATTATTTCCATGCACACATGTGGCTGCTGTAGGAAAATAAATATTTTAAGATTTTAGAAAAGCAACTGTTGCTGAGTTTGTCTTGGCATTCACCTAACTTTATAGAAATTTCTTCTGGTCTGCTGACACATGGAGTTGCTTATATGCATTAAATGTTTTGGCAAGTGCCTTAAGTGAAACATAGACATTTGTTCACACAAATCATGTAAAAATCATAGCTTGCAGTGACTGATCAAAAAGTAGCATGGAAAAAGATTTTTCCAAAAAATTACTTCTTTTAGACACAGCAGAATTTTCCATTATAAAAAGTAAAGTTTGAACTCAGATTATGTAATGGACATTTACACTTCCGTGTGAAGTTTTGTTGCTGAAATTGCATTAACAGTAATTACTTAATTTATTAGGATAGAATTCAAAATAGTGTTTATTTTTTAAAATCAGATCATCTCTAAGTTTTCTCTCCCTGTGCGCTTTCTTTCTGTAAAAGATGACTCATTTGACAATGGAACAGTGTTACTGTCACCTCCAAGATTCTGTTTCATTTTTCAAAGCATGTAGATGTTGAGTCATAGTCTCTTTTCTGAAGACTTTAATGAATGAAATGTGACTCTTGTGAAATGCATAGCTTGCATATGTTTCAATAGGGTAAGAACTAGAATCTTTTCCATTCTTGTCTGTTTTGGTTGAAATGATGGCGTGTTAGAACTCAAGCTCACAGATTCCTCTTATTAAGGCTGCATATTATTTTCTATCATAGGGCTCTTTTATTAATTAAAATTTCATGTAGTGTCCAATTGAAAATGTTTATAGTGATGCAGAACATTGACTGATTTGTTTGTAGATCTTCAGATAAAATGCTTATTCTGTTTCTCCTAACAAAATAAAAGAGAGTTACTGTTTTTTTAGTAGTGTTGGTAGAAAGGGTTTTTTTGTTTATTTTTGCTTTTTATGTATTTCATTGAGAAATCCTTATCCTGCTCTACTTTGGAGGAAAACCTTTTAGTTAGACAGCTAAATATTTTTCATCAGTTGGGCTCTTTTTGAGGTGGTCTGTTCAGCAGAGCAGAGAAGCTTGTTGATGGGAAAGGAAATCGAGTTCATGTATTCAAGACTTAGATTGGTGTCTAACCTGCTCCACTGTCATCCTAGTGCACCTGCAGTTTCTCTTGATTATTCAGCTCAACCATCAAGAAGATTGCAGAGCACTTGGTCAACACCAGGAGAAAATGAGATAAGGCACAAAGTTCTGCCTTAATTCTAATCCAGAGAATCTGGAGTCTTTATTAGGATAATTCTTCAGCTGTTTTTCTTGCCACTTTTTCAGCCAAGTTTTTCATGCAAGACACTCTGTCTGCTTCTTTAGCTTAGAACATGTGATAGTCTCTTTACCATCATGGGTTTAGTAATATAATTGTGTGAATGAAGAATTCAAAATTTTTGTAGTAAGACAGTGTTCACATCAACTCTGTTGTTTATTGGAGTAGGCAGGAACAAGTGTATGCATATGGTCACATGAAGTTACCCTTTCTCTTACTTTTTTTGAGATTCCTTTTGTAGATGAGCTGGACATATTTCAGAAGAGGCAGAGGAGGTGGTTGAAGACCTCTGGGAATCCAGAGTACTGGAAGGATCCAGAGCAGTATCTTAGTATCATGTGAATAGGAAGCAGTTATATACCATGAATATCTGAGTTCATCTCTTTCTGTGACTGTGCATTACTGCCATCTAGACTGTATAGGTAACCTTTCTTTCCCTACCTCCTTGTCTCCACTAAAGAAGATAAGAATAATGAGCACTGAATTTGAGCACTGGATATCTGTTTATCATCTGAACTGTGATATTCCTTAAAACTGCTGCAGTAGCTGTGAATTAATTTTTAACAGGGACGTCTTGTGAAGATTTTGCAGCTTTGTACATTTATCTACAGCTTGCTCTGAGTTGAAAAAGGGAAAACTGCTCACCAAATGAAGCATCTACTAATGGGCAGAATTTTCTGAGGTGACATGTGTGTTTCCTTAAATATATTGGCCACAGTGCCAGGAAAGACAGAACTAGACCTAAACACAGGTCTATACAGTGATAATTTTAAAGGGAGTTGAAAAAGATGGCTTGGCACTGACTGACACCGGATGGAGTTGGTGAGACTTGTGAAGAACAGCTGCTGCTACTTCTGTTAGTTCCCAATGAGAACTGATGGAAATGCACTATGTGGTCCTAAAAAATTGTTTTTTTGCTTTTGACAGAGTATCATTTACCATTTCAAGGTTTTTTTGCTTCTTGTTCAGTCATGATCTGTGAAGTGAGAGAGCAGAGTGCATTCCACCATTTGTCCCATGTTTTGTGTGCATAGTGTAGCACTTTTAAATGTTGATGGAGATTTTGTCTTTTTAAATTAAGTATATTTGAGAACAGAAGAGCAGCTGTACTGCAGTTGTGGTAAAAGTCCATTTTACTTGTCCTTTGTCTGGCTTTGACTTACAGCAAATACCAGAACTGTATAAGAGCTGGGCAATGACAGTATGCTGTGGTCTGTTCTGCCAGTTTCTATTCATCTTCATGTTGCAGTTTTCCTGTGCCAGAAGTGTTAACTCTGTTTTAATAGCTTTTCATGAAATTTCTGCATAGCTGTATTTTTAAACTTGCTTGTTTGCCATGCCTACGTCTACAACATAATTAAAAAATTAAATGTTGTAATTTTTTAATGGATTGTGCAAATCTCCCATTTGTGGGGTTTTTTCCATTCCAACACCTTCAATCTAACAATTTTATTTAATGCCTCTGAATTTGTCTGTTACTGTCAGCAGTTCTTTTCATTTTATTAATACTCGTGACTTAGGGATCTTTTGCACTTTTCTTCCCTCTAAGCTAAGTCCTAATGTGCAGCTGTTCTTGTTGCCATTCTGTACCTTAAAACTGTGCTGCTGTTCTCTGTGCCATTTCTGTGTTTTTTCTTACATTTGGGTGAGAAATGAGAGGAGTGAATGGCAGTCAGTATTAAAAATGCAGGAGCATTATGGAAGTAAAAATAACAAAATGATGCCACAGATGTGCCTCTTCTGTATTCTTTTCTGATCACTCCAATATCACAGTATTTTCAGTTTGGGGTTTTGATGCAGGGTTTTTTGATTTTTTTAAGATGGTTTCTAAACTGAATTGATGTTTTATAGAACTGTTAATTGCAAGTCCAGTGTCTCCCCCCTAATCAGACAAATTCAGACAGGTTTTTTGTGTACATTAAATTAGTATTGTTTGACCCTATATGCAGCCATTCATGTAGATTAAATTTCACGGGTCGTTTTATTGTGCTGGTAAAAGTATTCATTATGATTCATTATTGTGAATGCTGTTCTTTGCAGTTGTCTTTTGTCCTTTATACTTAAATAAGTCCTTATCAACATTTAACTTTACATCTCTATTAATTCCCTTGTTAGATCTCTTATCAAGAGTGCTGAGCAGTAGTTTTTAATACAGATGATTCTGGGATTCTCAGTGCAGAGAACTCTTTTATATCTTTTGACTTACTTATTTATCCATGCAAACACCTTCCCTTGTTAGGCTGTGGTAACTAGTTTCCTTCAGAGCTTTCAGCTTCGAGGTGAGACATCTTGTTTAAATTATATTCTAAGTCACAGATGACTTTTACATGGATCTTTATTAATCTACACTTAAGGACTCCTTGAAGAACTCCACTAGATAAGGGAAGCCTTACTTTTCTCTGTGTAAACTGTTCTCACTTTTTGTTGGTATATAACATTTTTTCATGTTTGCCAATTCCAGGCTTTAGCTTTTCAGCCTGTACAGCTCCTACCAGTTTGCTCTGTGCTGGTGTTAGACTTTATAGGTTGTTTATTGGATACAAATAGTTACGTTTTGCTTTGAGGTTATCCCTAAAAGGGCAGCTTCAATCCAGTAGCTCTGTGCCTGCATAGGTTTGCAAGATTTAACTGTCTTGCATGACTAACTTTGAAAAAAGCCTGGATTCTGGTAGGAATAAATTCATTATTGTGGTTGTTTTTGATTATGTGCTGGTTTTGATAATGTGCTTTTTTGACATCTGTGTAATTTTTCCCTCTATCTCAGTTGTAGCTGTTTACACTTCTGTTTTGATTTGCATATTACAATTTGAAGGAAAATGTTTCAGTGGATCAAATTCTTAGACCAAATTCATATTTTCTAAAATGTTAAAATGAAAGAAAAATTTATTTTTAAGATAAAAAGTATCATGTAATTATATAGATAAGAAATTCTTTCTTTCTTAGGGGTCTCAGTCTCTGAAAATTCTCCCACTAATACTTTCTTTAGAGCCATGAAATTTAGAACAATGTTAGACTCTCTCTTGGTATGTTTTACTAATGAAATGCAGAAGTTGATAAATGTTCAAGTCCTCACTTCATTTTGAGTCTACTTAAAGCTAATTAAAAAGAATCATGACAAATGGAGGATTTGTTCTTGTGCCAGATTGGGGATTACTAGTCTTTAAAAGAAATACCTTAGCAAGGTTCACTCCTTAATAAATTTGTACATACTGAAGTAGCTTACTGCATATGATACTGATCGTTAAGGTATTTCTTTAAGATGCATATATCTTTCCATAAAGAATTCTGGATTTACAGAATTAGCCAATAACCATTCTAGTGTTTTGCTTCAAACTCTGGAAAATTGAGGGGGAAATCTGTGTCATAGTATCTGCGTGGTCAAATTCTGCAGATCTTGTTACAGCACTAGAGGTTTTGCCTTTTCCTTTTTACTTAAGGTGGAAGGAGAAAGAAGATTGAGTTAATTTTTGTTGAGGCTTGTTCTAGGAAGTCTTACTGTTGTGATGTGAAGAACTGAAATGTACCCCTTGAATGCTATTTTAAAAATCATTATCAAGGTAATTGTGACTATTTTAGTAGGCTTCTTGGACTTCAAAATAATTTCAAGTCCCTGTATTTAAAAAATAATTTCTCAAGAAAATTCTTGGTGGACTGGCAATCAATAATTGAACAAATTTGTACTCTGCGTTTTGCAGTTTTTTAGTATCTTGCAATGGATTGACTAAAAATGAGTTTATATTTTGAGATGTAAGGTTTTTGGTAAAGAGGGCCTTTAACATACTGGAATATGAAATTGCTTGGTTTTCTTTTATCAGCTGGTTGTAAGGCAGGTGATAAATAGGAAATATGGTATAAATGCTAGGTAAAGCTTCTGAAGAATTGGTGTGTCTGGCTTTACTTAACAAATAACTCTTTTTGTATGCTAAAGTGGTTATTAGTGTTGGCAGTGGTTCTGTGCAGTAAAGCATTTTGTTTAATTTGTATGGGAATAAAGAAAAATTGATGCTATGAGTGTAAATTGCCATTAGTTATGCTGCTGTCCTCAGGATGCTCAGGAAACTGTGTGAGCTCCATCTCACAGAGCAGCACTTAAGCTGACTCACACAGTGAGCTCAGGAGCAATATAAATGAGAACAAGAATTAGAAATTTACAGCACACAAACTGTGGTCCATGTTTTGTTTGTAATGCAGGCCTTTTTGTATTTATTTTTCTTAACATACTGACTACTGGAAATACTGAATTTTATTATTATTTAAAAACTGATCGACTTTATGGTTGAAAGAAAAACTAGGAATAGGAAGTCAGATAGGAGAGTAGTGAATACCATTAAAAGCAATCGTAGTTTGTTTTCATGTCTTCATTTTTTCACCTGTCGTATCAATCCTGTGAATCACAGATCTGCTGAACACCTCTGTGCATATCTCTTGGTTTTATTATTTTATTCATGTGATGGAAAAAGTTAGAATCTGCTTTAAAAAAAACTCTGCATCCTCACTGAATTCTTTCCAGTGCTTTTAAAAAGACTTTCAGAAATTCTGTGCTACTAGACAATGTTTTGTTCTTCCTCAGGATGTTAGCACTGTTTTGAGTGGCTGAGCCTCTCTTTTGTAAACTTGGAGTTCTGTGTAAATAAATTTATGTCCAAACATTTTGAGAGTGAAGAGAGTGCAGATTTCAAGGCCAGATGCTGCTATATTTTTGGTGATGAGGAAGGTAGACAAAAAAAGGAAGTTTTAAAAGTTGTAAAAGTGTAATTTTGAAGAAATGTCTTGGGATTTGGTGCAGCAGGGAGATTCTGTCAAATGTAAATGTAACTCATTTAATTCCTAAGTGCTACCACCAGAATATGTTAATTGTGTCTAATGCTTTTGTCCTTGTTATTTGATTGCATTAGACTACATGCTTGCTATAGGTAAACATCAGCTTATATTTGTGACTAGAAATAGTTGTGGCTTTTCATAAATTAATGTCTTGAGACTCCTGTGATTTATGTTACTTGTGAGTGCTGTGGTTAAGAAATAAAGCAGGCTATGGAAAAAAATCTGTTTCCAGACTCTCTTGGAGGACTGACTTGGATGCAATTGAAGGAGTTGCATTAGAAACAGAGAGGAGAGTGACTTATGTAGACTGTTCCTGTTTGCCATTGCAAATTAAGTTTTCTTATGCATTGATTGATTTTATATATTTAATAGATTATTTTAGTTCTCAAGGGTTTACTTTAATCAGGCTCTTGATTTCTTTAAATTTTGAAAATAACCAAGTTGTTAATCCAATAGCTACATTTAAAAAGCTACATTTATAAAGTCAATAGTCTGTTACCTGCAAAAACCCTTCTGTCTTCCTAGGCTGTAACTGCTTGATGCATTCCTTTGGCTGTGTACGTTGTTATCCCCACTTTTCCTCTTTTCATGTTTCAGGCTCAGTGGGCAGGTCACTGGGCTGTGTATAATGTCAGCTTTGGGTAGTGGGTTAGCACTGCCCTGGTGTTCCCACCATAGAAGGGGGTGACCTGCTTTACAAATGCTTTGAGAACTCCATAAAATGTGACAGCAAACAATGGTTTGGTTGAGGTTTTTTTTGGTTGTCATTTTGTGGTGTTATTTTGTTTTGTTTGTTGTAGCAGCATGATAAACATGTGGGATTATTCTTTTCGAATTTAAAGAAAATAAGTTTAATTATGCTGTTATCTTTATTTTTAGAAAAGCAAAAATAAAATAGAGAGTGTGTTATTGTTACAGTAATAAATGTGTCGGCAGTTAAAATTTCCTATTATGGCTTTTAGCCAGATGTCTCCCAGTAAAAGTAGAATGATGTATGTAACTTCACAGGTTGCAGTTTGACAAAGAAGCCATGGAAACCACACTCGTCTTCTAATTTGGCCTCTGATTAGTCTTCTCTCTGTCTGTGTCTTACATTTAGTCAGAAGGATGAAATATTTTTTCCTCACTTGAGTTGTTTTCACTGAATTTCCATTGGATACTTGTTTGTGAGGGAGATAAAGGGGATGAATTAAAAGGGAAATAATTAAATGTCAAAAGCATTTTTAGCTTTTCTGATTTGGTGCTTGAACTAATTTACCAGTCTCTTGTTTTGGAAACAATGGATTTGTTCATAATGGATTAAAGGCTAAAAAATTATTTAGGACAGTAATTATGTTTAAAATGCTGTAGATATACAAGAACTCTTGTAAGGTATATGTGACTGTGAACTTAGGGTGCATCATGAAGAAAGTGATTCCAGAGCTATCTGAAATTCAAAGATTAAAATTGTTCACTGTTTTGTTGAAGAGCTGTCCTGTCAAGGCTTCTGAAAGATGATACCCAACTATATAAACTCTTTAGAAGATATGAAATAGAATGAGAGCTATGAAGGAGAGATAAACAGTGGGACTTAATTACCAGAGAAGCGTGCTTTATATTTTTTGTCATTAATATTATCTCATATTAATGACAAACAAGAGGGTGTATGTACATGTTGATGTCACGGACACCAGACTGTGTGATGTCTCATGTCTGACCATGGTGGTTGTGGTCACCCAAGAGCACGGGGTTTAGAGGCAAGGAAGGAGGCTGATGGCATTCCTTTTTTGAGTTCTGTTCTGCTGAAATTGTGTTTTCCTTCCATTTGGTCAGATTTCTGATCTGATGACTTTCAGGCTGGCTGAGGTGTGCTGTTTGCTCCCAGCTGCGAAGATTCCTTTGTTTTGAATCACTCCTCAGGTGTATGTTGATATTCAGTTGGTTTGAGCATGGTCCTGGTAACATCAAGGTCACAGGTACAGTCTCTGTAAGGACCATTCTTCTAAGAGCTGGACTCAGTAAAATCCTTGCGCGTCCTGAAAACTGTAACCAGCATCATTCAGAAACTGGAATACTGGATTAAAGTACAGAATAATCAGCTATTACAATCCTCTATCTTTCCTCCTTCTGGTCTCTGACAACTTTTATGGACTTCAAAATTTAAATACATTATAATTCTTATAACTCATTTTTATGTTGTTTAAGTTGAATTACATTTTCTACCCACATATCAAAGTACTGCTCAGTTTTTGGCATTGAAATAGAGATTTTGTATTCCCTTTACATTGCAGAGCCTACTTTGTGCTCCAAGAATGATGAGACTTGTTTAGGGAATTGGTGTGTATTTAGCATTAGTTAAAGGTGCCATTCAGCACTTCAACAAGAATATTTTATAGTGGCTGAAAGCCATACTTACACAGGGACAACCAAGATGCATCTGTGGCATTCTCTAGGACTCAGTCACCATTTCTCCTCTACAGTCACAGATCTTGAGAATGACAAGGTGGGGGTAGTTGGAATGGCTGAAGATTAGCATCCCCTGCTGTTTTGTAATTATCAGAATCTGGACAGTCATTTATTTGAATGAAATAATGCATACAGTTTGTGCCTCCAAAGAAAAGCATACATAATGTGATTGTAAGAAGAGGTTTTCAGTCTCTCAGTGGGATGTGATAGGGTATGTTTATAAACTTCAACCTAGCAATGTCTCTGCAGTGGAATTCCACTGGTATTGAGATAATAATTTGCACAGTCAAATTGCTTTCCTTACAAAAACCCAGGGAATTATGAGGCCTAATCCTTTATTGATGTCAACCCATAGGCAGCAAGAAAGCGTAAGATTGCCATTCGAAAAGCCCAGGGGAAAAATCTCGAGGCCATCCGAGAGCTGAATGAGTATCTGGAACAGTGAGTGTCTTACAAGAATACGGATTGTGTTTTGCTATTCTGATAAATCTTTTTAATTAAAGTGGAATTTGCATTTAATTTATGCTCTTGCTTCAGTGCTAGTCATTTACAGAATCCCTTGCACTTTCTTTCTTTTTTAACTCTTTGCCTCTCTCGTATTCCTCTATACAGATTTGTTGGTGACCAAGAAGCTTGGCATGAACTTGCAGAACTTTACATCAATGAACATGAGTAAGTTGTTTGCTAAGTCTGCATAAAAAAATGTTAATTTGAAACCCACTCTGTGTAAGTCAAAAACCACAGTGATCTTTTTTAAGGACTAGCGTTTCAAAGTATGCTGTCTCATTTCCAATATACTAGGCCTCAACTGGAAATAATTACCAAGCTTATTTGGCTACCAAATACTTTAGGAAGGCATTTGTTTTTCAGACAAAAAGAGTTTACTTAATTACCTTTATGTTTCAGTAGTTCTTAAAAATCTGATATTTAAAAGAAGTGGTTTGAGTGCAGCGGAGAACAGCACATACTTCCCATCATTTTTTGTTCATTGCTTGTTAGACAGGTTAAATTCTCTACTTCTAAAATTAATTGATCACAGCAACCAATATTCCAATTTTCTTTTAGCCTACCTCTCCCAGAACTTTTAGTAACCTTTAAAAAAAAAAGGCCCACAAAGCAAAACATGGATCCAGAGTTGGAGGCATCTGGTCGCCTGGGTACAAAACCCAGTGCGATGAAGAATGCTGAATGTTGTAGTAACTTGCTTATTGGATATTTAATGTTTTTGTTAGCTTTTTTTATTGCTGTAGTGACAGGAGGAAATCCCAGTGTGAGAGGATTAGCTCCAAAGCCTTAGTGCAAGTTTTCTAATATCACAGCATTAATTCAAACCTCCACCAAAAGGCGTATCTTTTTTTTTTCCCCTCTTTCTTTGGTTCTTCAGGCCAGCCTGAATTATATCACATTGTTTCCTTCTTTCCTTTTCAGAGGGTGGTAAAAGAATCAAATTGTCAAAGAAGAAATAGCTTTTCTCACTGTGAGGAAAAAATTGTTCCCCAATCACTTCTCCTTGCACCCCATTCTCAGAGAAAATAGTTATTAAACTCTTTTAAATTATGACTTCAGGAATAAACTAGAATTTTGATACCCAGACTTCCATTTGTTTGAGGAAATCTACCAGCCACTTTTCCAAGAAAATAGCTACTAAAAAAAAGGTTTGGCTGGAAAGATATTTAAGCTTGTCAAATCTGTCAGTATGAAAGTGAATGATAGAGTGGTTCAAACAAACGTATTCCATTATTGGGTTGGGCTTTTTTTGCTATAATCTTTATTATGAAATCCTGCAATAAAACCCGAGAAAGAAATTGCTTTTGCTTGTATTTGTTGTGGTCTGTAATTCCAATAAAAAGCAATATGTAGAACTTCAGTTTATGGAAAGAATTCACTGTCCTCACTATACTTCCATAAGCATCATTATTTTGATCATAGGGAAAAATCGGGCTCTTGGCTAAAAGCAACTAAAAGATAAGTTTTAAAAAAGAAGGCCATTCATCAGTTTATATGTTTTATCAGGGTCACAAGTCACAGGGCTTGTGAAATCACCATGCTCTCATTTTTGTTCATAAACACATGTAGATGTACAAGGTTTACACAGTCCTCAGTTCTGCCTTGTTCTGCAATGAGGACTCTGGCGTCTGCTTTTGGAGAATGAGGTGGCTGTCCTTTTATCTCCAGATTAATAAAGGATACAGATACATGACAATCAGAACATGCACTGGAGAAAACCACCACATATTTATTTTAGGATGTAAGATTTTACAGATAATATGGCTTAATATGGTCTCATAATTGCTAAATTGCTTTTACTGCAATATTGAATATCTACCCACACTGTCATTATAAACCTTCTATCTCTGAATTTTGGAATCCTATGACATAAACTGTGCAATAGTGCTATCCTATATTACTAAATGATGCAAATTCTGCAGACAGTTCTATTATTTGAAAGATTACAAAGCTAAGATTCTTCTCAATAAACCTGCATTTTGAGCCTGACTTCTTAATTATTTCTGAAAGTTTTCACTAAGTAACTCAGGGACTAGCCTTCTCAAATGATAAGGATTTGCCCATTTGGAGAGGTCTGAAGCTATTTTCATACATAGATTTGGACTATTTGAATTTTAGAACTGTTCCTAGTATGTTGATTTTTTTGTCTCAATTCTGTGGTTGACTGTTGGCAGGTGAAGTTAATTGACAGCGTAAATGCTGTGATTTGTAGCTGCATTTATGAATCCTCAGGTAGTTGAATTTTCTTCGGAAAAAAAGGAATTATTTTGTAGTTTCAGTTCAGTGTCTTACAGTACCTAATACCTGTTTCTACTCATCACTCCTGCTGATAAGAAATGGCACTTATTAATAAGAGATTAGTATATTAAATGCTTTTCATGAGCTGGTCCGGTTATAGCTAGACCATTAGATTTTGTGTATTTTCCCCTGTCTATGATAGAAAAAAAGTAACTTGGTTATAAACTTTTTTTTAAAATGAAGCATTTTAATTAATTGTGAATCATAAGATATTATGGGGGGGAAAGTAAGGCTTGTATTGTGCTGTAAAAAAACTGAAGCAAAGAGCTTTGTACTCGGGTTTCATTTTATCACTGTTTTTTTGTATTCCTCAGCTATGCAAAGGCAGCCTTCTGCTTAGAGGAGCTTATGATGACTAATCCACACAACCACTTATATTGTCAACAATATGCTGAAGTAGGTATTTCAGAAAAATCAATTGCGTTTGATTACATTTTCAGTTTTTCTCTTAGAGAAGTGGTGAAAATGGTTTCTTTAATTTTTCCCAAGGAGATTTTAAGAGTTCACAGAGAATGCTAACGTCTCATAGAACTGAACATGTTCTGAAAACTGTGTTTTCATACTCAGTGACTCAGTCACAGTGTGACTAAGCTAAATATAAGAGTTAGAGGAGGAATTATTCAAGAAAAAAACTAATTTTAAATGAACTCTTCTTATTGAAGTTTTTATGCACTTTTCAAATTAAGTGCATGAGAAGCTAAACTTGCCTCCAACAATGCTGCCTAGGAGGTTATGATACATTGCTTGTCACTGTGGACTCAGATCTTGGAATCCTACTAAATACCAAATACTGCCTGAAGGAGCACTGGTGGAAGAGAGGTAAAAGCTACAGGTGAAGTTAGAAGTTTTAGCTCAAGGTTTTAGCCATTTGAATTTATCTTTTTTTCTCCAGATTATTTTTTTCCTAAATTATACTGTTAACTGCTTAGAATGGGTTTGATTTGTTTAGCTAACATGGGTAAAATTGGGTTGACATTAAAACTTGAAAGCCTAAGTAACTTTCTCATAGAAAGATTTTGAAGTATATCTTCTGGTATTTACCCCTCTTTTTTTTGATCTAATATCTGGGAAAATGAATAGAAAAACAATGGAGTAATCCTCTAAACTTTGTGTGCTATTTCGAATACATAATGAAAGGCATTGTGTTGTTTTGTGAACTGTTTTCATGCATTCTGTGGGAACATAGTGTCAGCATGGATTTCTGGTAGTCAGAATTTGGATTTCAAGTTTGTGCTACTTTTCATAAGAGACTTTCCCAATGTTTCAAGTATTTATAGGTGAAAAAATACCACTTTTTAATCTTGTAGCAATGCATTAATGAAATTAATGCTGGGTTTTTTTCTCCTATAGTTAAATATTTTTAAATGTATATATTGCAAAGAGCTTGGATTTCTCCCAGGCCGGTATTTGGCCTTTGATAGGACTCACCTGATTTGAAATGTCATGTGAAACAAACTTGGGGTGATTTTTGTAATATCATTACTTCAAAGTGATTGCCTGAGGTATGAATGGCATGCAAGTTTCAGGCGTTTACCATTTTTACAGGTTAAGTACACTCAGGGGGGGCTTGAAAACCTTGAGCTGTCAAGAAAGTATTTTGCACAAGCACTGAAGCTTAACAACAGAAATATGAGAGCTCTATTTGGACTTTACATGGTAAGCATGATTATGTATTTTCCATGTTATCATTCTGAATATGTTTATGCATGTATATTATCCTTTGCCATTTGCTGTTTTCCTCCTGATTTTTAACTTAATATCTCAGATTATTAACAATGTTTTAAAATATGGGGTATTTTTCATACATTTGGAGTATGGATAATTTTGTGCTAGTAGCTACTCCTTACTGAAGTGCTCTTAACCTTTAAATCTTGCCTGTATTTTCAAAAGAATTATCGTTATTGGCACGGGAAGGTAACTTCTTGAAAAAGGATTTAAAGTCATGCATCCTCTCTAGAAGATGATGAATTGCTGAAAAACACCAGCACAGTAGCAGTGATTCCTTGCACAGGGGATTTTTTTATATAAGTAAAAAACTTTCTTTGGTTCTTAAGTAATATTTTTTCTTCTTTCAGGTGAGGGTGGGCATATTTTATGTAGAGCCTTATCTGCTTTAAAAATGTGTTTTCCGATGCTACAGGGAAAAATGTCATGTTTTTAATGGCAGCTTGGACATGCAAGTGATGTATTTTATATTGTCTCTGGTAAAAAATTGAATGTGGAAAACTAATTCATAACTCTCACTTCAGGAGAAGCAAATTGGATTAGCTGATCATGTCCAGGTTTGATTCTTAACTCAATATAGAACTGAACTGAAGTCTAGTGTAGCTTTAAATAGAACAAACAATAGTTTAAAAAGTCCAGCTGATTTTTGTGTGGATGCTGTTTGCTGGTAACTTTTAAAATTTTTTTTTATCTATTTGCACTATCACTGTGCATGGGGCTTGGAGTATAAGAATGCTCAATGTTCTCAGCTTATTTCATGCACATAAATTTTATAATTACACTGGGTTTTGTTCTTATTTTATTGTATTCCTAGTCTGCCAGTCATATTGCTTCCAATCCTAAAGCAAGTGCGAAAATGAAAAAAGATAATATGAAATATGCCAGCTGGGCAGCAAACCAAATAAACAGAGCATACCAGGTTAGTACTTCATTGCTTTATGATACTCTTAACATGCTCTATAGTTCTTTTCTGCACTTTTTTCAGCTGCTGTTCAAGAGGTTAAATATGGATGTAAATCAGCATAATCTACTTGGATTTTTCATATTCTGCTTCTGTTTGATTTTCTGGAAACCTTAATTAATAAAAGGTTAAGGTTTCCTGGAAATGTTAATTAATAATTTTACAGTTACTAATTACTATCATTTACTTAATAGCTTTAAACAGATTTTTCTTACTAACATTAACTGAATGTACATTACTGTAATATTGACCTTCAAGACTTGGCTCTACAGCTACTTTGGTAAAACTTGGTATGTCTTAATTCTTAGAGTGACTTTGTTATTCACTTCTGTTTTACTAAAAAACAAATGAAGATTCTGGGATTTTTATTTTCCTTGGGTTTACTCTAACCTTTCAAAATCATGTTTAATTGCCTTAATATTTGTGACTGAAGTTTTGTGTAGTTTTGTAGAGAAATGCTCATTGAGTTGTGGAAATGCAGACTTTGTAGGCCGTAATCAAAGCTTGCTGAAGTCATTGGGAGTCTTCCCAACTTTTTGAAAAGTTGTATGTAAACTTTTGTATTTTCTGTTGTAGTATAAGCCTCTATTTCTTTCTATAATTGTGAAGGAAAACATGTTTTAGCTCACAGGCTCTGTTGTCTGTGTATCCCAAATATATTATGTCTATTTAACTCTCTTACAGCTATTCTTAATGATCTGCCAATCAAAGTTTATATATAAGTAATCCTGGACATCAACATCATACTGTCCAATTCTCCCCCCAAATTTTTTTTTGAGCAAAAGTATTGATATTAAATGCAAAGACTTGGTGTACATGTAGCTCTTCTTTCTCCCTGCAATATTTCAGTATTGGAACCCAAGATTTAATTTTTTTCTTCTTGCTACTATTTCACAGTTAATACTACCAAATGGCCTTTTAACAAGAAGCATCTATTATGGAATTAAATTAGATTTTCCTTTTACAGACAGTGCAGTTTTCTTTATACTAAACTGCATTTCAGTTCCTTGCCAAGCATGCAGCTTCTTGTGGCTGATGTGATTTTGATATATTCCAACTTATTTTCCATTTCTCCTAATTGGCCCTGTAGCTTCTGACTGTACAGTGAAGAGCACTGTATCCCTGGAGACATAATGAAGTATTTTTTAATATGTGCCTCAAGTGTATTTCTCTTCTGCTCTTTAAATCACTCTGCTTTTCAGTAACAAACCATTTACCTGCTCAGATTGGTAAGGTGTGTATGAATTAACTACTTTGTCTGATGTTTCATGAATAACCAGGGCTTCTTTTGACTTGAAGTATGCCTGACATTCCTGTAAGCACAGTGCAGATGGAAAACTCAACTATTGCAGGATTAAAACTAAACAAAATCTGAGAAACCCCAAAAACAACAACAAAAAACCCCACAAAAACAAAACAACCCAAAGAAAAGGAAAAACTCTAACACAAGTCCAACCAAAACAAACAACCACTTACAAAACAAACGGTAAAGAGTGGAATACACCACAGATTCATAATTGACAGAACAAAATAGGTTTTAAAAGAAGTGTGAATTTTTAGTGAAAACCAGTATTCCATGTTTTACATCTTAGTAAAATCAGCTGCTTAGTTTAGAGTGGATTTGCATATGTTTTAAGTAAATATTGTGACTGGAGTTCAAAGTACTGGTAGAGACTTGTTAGCACTTCTGGGAAACAGTCCCTAGCAGGGTGCATCAGGGTGGAAATTTAAAACCAGTGAGGGCCATGGAATGGCCCAGAAGACCTGGAAATAGGCATCCCCTGGTTCTAAATGTAATTAATGGATGTTTAATTATGACAGTTTCTAGTTAACTGATTCCCATCCAGATAAGCACACCTGTTTGTTTTTTTTTTTTCTTTTCCTTCTTTTCTCTCCTCATGGCTTTCTGTTAACATCATAATGTCTCTAGTAAAACATGAATTTATTGGGAGTGGTGTGGTGCTGGGGGCATTTTTAAGTGCAGGAGGTTTAGGAGTTTTGGGGGGGGACTGTTTCTGTTATTGTTTTCTGTTATTATTTATTGTGGAGTTCTTTTGTATCCTACATGAAGCATTTTTAGTTGTTGCTTACCAGGTGTTACTAACACAACTAATGTACATACATACATATATGTGTATATATACACACACACATACATAAATAGCCTCCTTTTCTGCTCTTGTTAGCTGTTTGGGATATAAAGTTCTTGAGAAAATGAAGGGACTGAAGCTCAAGCCAGGATTTGACAAATAAATGGGGTTAATACTCCCATTCCCCTTCCCAGAAGAACCACAAGAAGCTCCAGTGAGCAGAGCTGGGCAGGACATGCCCAGCCCAGCCCCCCTGGGTTGTAACAGCGCTGCAGGAACATTTGGCTACTCCAGTCTCTGTGTCAGAGTCTCAGAACATCCAGCAGCTACAGCCAGAGGTGTTAGATGATGCAGTAGGTGGCAGTCACCCTATGAGTCAGTGCTGATTTGTTGCTCCCTCGGTGAGCTGAGCAGTTGGAAATTGTCACCATTTGAACCTGAGGATGAAACCTTGGTCCCTTGTGCCAGGGGAAGCCCTTACAGTGTTCCTGCCTTAGTGGGAGGGTATGTCTAGACAGGTTTTTAGCTGGATATTTATATGATCTCTATAAATCCTCCCCACTTTCCATGCATTATCCACCTGTAAAGTGCAGTAAGAGCCTAAAGAGCTTTTTGGGTTTGACATTGACTTGTTTTATTGGTTGGACATTCTCATACTGCTAAATGACATTTTAGTGGTGGTCATGTTCTAGACAGCAAGATGAATTTAGAATCCTGGTTTGGATGTCTATACCAATTATATGAATTTGTGACTTTAAATTCCAAGTTATTAATGCAAAATGTTACTTTTGAGCAATTGTCTTGCAGTGAGATTATTCCCCATTTCCAGTTTGGATTTGAACTTGAATTACCAGCAGTTTGCTCAGTAATTTTGGAAAACTGCTTTTTTTTTTTTCAAATGATTGGTTATTTTTGCTTTTTAATTGCGTAACTGTTTTTAAATTTCTTTTATATGCAATTTACTTGAAATATTTTTACTGGTCCCCTTCTTTCAATTTATTCTTTTATTCAAGCAGTGTGCTTTGGCACTTGCTATTTGCTTTTCCTGTGCATTCCTCTATGAAATCAGAGGAACTTCTTCATTTATTGTCATTTAAAGAAAGCAGTGTTTGAGTATAGAAAGAAAACCGTATTTCAGCAGTGTTGGTTAGATTTGTGCAGCACTATCTCTACAGGAAAACATGGTGATAAAGAGTAGTTAAAAAATTTCTGAAATGCACAGATATTTGACACTCCAGCTAGTTAATATACTTATTTTAATGTTAAATATGTAACTATCCATGCTGATTAGTACTTCTCATCTATGTCTAATCTGGGAGAAATGTAAACTTCTTTAGGAAGACAGAAAGATTTTGTAACTAGTGCTGCTGTATGGAGCTGGAATTCCTGGCTGCTAACACATCCTCTGAAAAAAAAGTCATTATGCTCCAGGCTTCTTAAATTTAATTGACTGGGTGGAAAAAAGACCCAAATAAAATTTAATTTTAATCTTTTATTTCAGAAGCTAGTGAAGTACTCCTTAGTTAAAGAATTAGTTTTAAGTTTATTATTATTATAAGCTTACTTTTGCGTTATGACTGGGAAACTGGATCATTCCGTATGTGCAGACCCTGAGAAGAACTTCTGTCTGTTCTAACTGAGGACATGAGTCACAGTTACTTTAACACCAAAACCAAATAAAGCTACCTGGTCCTCTTCAATTAGGTAATTGGTTTAGCATGTCCTCTGGTAGAAGCATTTCAGCAGAGGCAGGCGAGTTTGATTAATGCTCACAAAAATCTTTAATGTGATCCTAGTCACAGTAATTTTCCAGATACATGCTTCTTGGGTACATTGCTAAACTCTTCTGTGTTAGCAGTCTACATGTTATTTATGGCTGGAGAGAGGTGATTTTGTTACTAACCATTTGGGAAACAGAAAATTAAGTCATGATTTAAAAAATGGATTCCAGCTCAATCAGTCAAATTGCTGTGTAATGGCTGAATAGACAAAATAATTGTTCGTCAGGGCAAATTTGAAGTGATTACATTTCCAAGTGTGCTTCTGGTTGTTATGACGTAGAGTTTAGTTTTATTTGTTCAGTTTAAACTACATGTCAGTATCATGAAGGCAACTGCTCTTGAAATTAGCAAGTAGCATTTTTTTAAACTAATGTCATATGTCAATTTTGCTTCCAGGGTCCATGTCAAGAATAAGTAAAATATTTCTTTATTTTGAAGCTTTTCTCTGCATGCTTTCTGCATGTCTTGCCAAGTGCTTTTTGGCCACAGTATATTTAGGCTTCTGTGTTTATTATTGAAATTGCTGAATGCTTTGAGTTTGAAACAATTTTTCACTTTAAACTTTTGACTTGTGTTTTTTAAACTTGCTTATTGTTGTGAAAGGATTTGGAATTTCCAAGTGTCTGTTTAATGTGGACAAAGAGAGGATATTTTATTCAGTCAGATAAAAGCATAAGTTGCTGCTTTCACCTTGGAGTATCTTAAGAACTCTTGGATTTTCTTCTGAAGTTGACTGTTGCATGTCACTTTGGAAACAGCACACCCTGAAGAATGGGTTTTTATATACCACTAAAATCAAAACCTGGTACACCAGTTAATGACCTGGAAATATAAAACATGAAAATACAGTGTGTTTTCAGCACATCTCTAAGATGTAAACTGTTACAGTAACAAAATTTCTCCTAACTTTGATTTGAGATAGCTTATTATTTACTGTGCCAAAACTATTTTTAAAAAAAACCTCAATGCTGATTGGGAATTGCAAAGCTAGATTGTAGCCTAGGGGTCAGAAGCAGGTTAACAGGTCTTGCAGCTTGTTGCTGGTGTGATATTACCTGAGTTTGATGACTTAATCTTTCTTAACAGGTCATGAAGAGTTTGCTAAATTAAGTTAATTATAAGAGAGAAGGGACACATTATAAATCAAGGAGTAACTATGCAAGACACCAGTGGTATTTGAAATAAAAAACTTCAAATTGAAAATTTATTGAGTGTTTAGATGTTCACATTTAATTAGAGGATAGGCTGTTTTACTAAAAAAAAAAAAAAAAAATTACTTACTGTTTCTGTAATTTCTTTACCACCCCTCCCAACCTGAAATGCAAAACTTTTTAGTGCAGGTGTATTAAAAATGGTTAGGAATTTCATTTGACTAAAGACCAACCTGGTTAATGATTCCCCTCTGTTAGATATGGCTTATGAGTGATGGCAATTGTCAGTGTCATTGGAAAAACCCTTCTGAATTCAACATGGAGTGGTCAGCATTTCCTGTCCTTCTACCCCTTCCTTTTTAAAGCCACTAGCAGTATTTGTTAAGCTCTATCTTTCTTTCTTATCAAGACAGACTTTATTTCAAATGTTCTCTGAAACTGGTGTTTTAATAGTAGCTACAGACAAGTACAATGTCATCCCACATGGTTACTCAACTATAAAATATATGTTGTCTGGATTATTTTATAGTAAATTTTGATAAGTAGAATTCTTTGTCTTACTTTAACAGAAAGTATTTTTCTTTACTTCATAGAAGAAGGTGATATAGCTTGTATTCTGGTAAAAATTCTGAAGTTTAGTTTTGTGCTTGTAAGTTTTTAGTAAATAGAGTTAATTATTGGTATTTGGTGTGTAGAACTGTTATTTTCATAGACTTAGACATAGAATTTCAGATATGTGACCAATAACAATCCTTTCTTTCCTGTTTAGTTTGCAGGTCGCAGTAAGAAAGAAACTAAATACTCTTTGAAGGCAGTGGAAGACATGTTGGAGACTCTGCAAATCACTCAGTCATAGCTTGGCACAGAGATCTAATATGAAATTTTCCAATACCACACTCAACCTGTAATGACCTGTGGGTTATGTTACTCTTGTGCTGTTAAAAGTTAATTTTGTATTGATTACGTGCTATATAAAATAACATTTTCTGAAAAGTAAAATGCCTATTTATTGCTGCTATAAGAAATGTGATGAATACCCACTGAAATTAATAACTTATCCACATAAACAACACGAAGAAATGACATGCTGCACATCGGTATCCTCAGATTTTTGTATGTACAGTATCTGCTTCTAAGCCATAATTTGTAGAAATAAACTTGTTAAATGATTAAGAAAATGCAGTGACTTAAATTTGTATATGTAGATTAATAACATATGCTAAATATTTTTCTTATTTGCATATTTAAGAGTAAAAACATGCTGCAGAGGTACACTTTCTGGAAAATACATCAAGGAGTGATTATTTAGTACACTTTACTAGCGAACAAAGTTTGTTAAGGGTTTTCTTAATGAGTTCATATCTAGTACTGTAGAAATGGAGAAAACTTACTCGTGGACTTTGCTTCAGAGGTGCTGTTGTACTCGATTAAGGGCAAAGACATTCTTCTCTGTGGCTTTGCGGGCAAATGCTTCCATGTCCACATAATTCTCTGATCAGTGTATGCATATTCCCTTTTTTTTTTGTTCCTTCTCTGTGTCCTTTTTCTACGTGTGTGCCACATGGTGAATTTCAGCTGGGTCTCTGTGCTGGTCTCTACTGTTCTGTGTCCCTGCTGTGGGCACCCCTGCTGTGGTGCTTTGGCTTCTCCACGTGGAGCAGGGGGTTCTGCACTGCAGGAGTGACATGAGAGCTTGTTCAGCTGCCTTGCACTTACTGGGAGATAGTGTTTGTTACACCATCAGCATGAAGCGTCTAGCACACTGTAAAACTCTGTTCTGTTTGTCTTCAGGCACTTCTTTATTTACTCAGACAATGAGTCAAACATTCTCATTCAAGCATTTTGCACCTCTGATCATTCTGAATGTTGTTCAGATGTGCACTGTGGCAATTCAGTTGCACAGCTATCATTTCATTTACTACAGCTTCAGTGAGATTGCCTAACAGCATCAACATACCCTTGGCAAATTCCAGTACCAGCATTGCAATGTTGTTTTCATGGCTGCTTCAACCATCCAAGATGATTAGACTTTCAGATTTTATACTGCCTAATCTATATAGATGGATTGGTTAAAGGCTATGTATTAAACCCTATGATCCTGGACTTGATGTAATAAAACACAGCTGAGTTCCTTCTTAAAAACAAACCAGCAACAAAAAATTCCTTCAAAGCTTGTAAATTTGTATAACTGAGCTGGTTTTTGCATGAGACTGGGCCTTCAAGAAACATGCAGGATCTGACTCTTATCCATGAAGTAGGTTGGAGTGGGACAGAATCGATGCCATGCCATGAGAATTAATTGTATGTGGAATCATAAAATAGCTTAATTCACTGCTGTTGAAATACAAAACTGCAGATACTGCATAGTGTTATATTAAATCATCCAACTCTAACTTGGGGAAATAGTGCACATCTTTTTATAATAACAATTCACAAACTGGCCTTGGAACAGTATGTGTGGCTAGATTATATATGCTTTGGGTGGAAAACACCATAGTCAAAACATATCATACTTGGTCCTGTGTGTTTCTGTTGCAGTCTTTGATTGGATGAGTGTGCCATCTAGAGTTTTAAGCTCTCATTAGTATTTTTTTCTGTTGTGCCTACACCTCATGTAACTTGGTTGCATTTTAAAATTAAAAATGGTGGGAAGTTGTACTGAAGGTTAAAATTACTTAGTGTATAACATTTTACCTCCAAGCAATTAAAACCCAGCAGTGCAGTATTTTTGTGTAGCAGGCACCTCCTGCTGAAATATGCTGTATATAAAGCTTTGTTTAAAGGCAGCTTTTAATATAGCAATGTCAGACTTGGGTATTTAGTATATCAGTTTCTCTGTAAGGAAATTTGTTCTGTTTCTTGTTTTCAGTTATCTGATGACAATTTTCATGTCATTTGGCGGCTTAGCACCTTCTCATTTTCATTACGGTTTAGCATCTCTTTGAAATTACTATTTAGCACTCTGATTTGTGCTTGTATTTTGGCAAGATTTCAACATAGCAGAGCTTGCAAGTCAACCTTTCAAATATTTTTGACAAATTTATGTTTACTTCAAAGGTTAAATAAATTACTCCAATGAAAATGCATGGGCAGTTTCTGACAGAACTATTGAATTGCAGCAATGGAAATTGAGAGTATTTTTCATATTGAAATTTAAAAATAAAGTTTAAAAATCCTCTGCAGGGGAAGTAACTGCTTGAAATGCCTTGCACTCTCAGCAAGAAAGGGCTTGCTGAGAAGAGAAGCTGTCATATAATACGATCTTTGTAGAAGTAATTTTCCAGTTCTAGTAAATGATTTTGTAATGTTATGGATGCTGTGTTGCATTAAAGAATAGGTTTTCAGAGAATGGGTTACTTAATTAACAAATGAACTTCATTAAGTTCTGTATTGTGCTCTGACAGTGACAAATGCTACACAGAAATATTATCAAGCCTTCAGTCTCCTCCTTCCAAAAAAAAGGGCCATGTTTTCATATTGTTTCAGTTGAGCAAAAGCCTGGGACCTTTGCAATGCCAGGCTGTGTAGCAATGACTGTGTCTTAATTTTCTTAACCATACTTTGGTAATAGGCTTCACAGGGAGAGCTCAGCGTTACCTGATGAGGTAAAAGTCATTGAAGAGCCATCAAAACCTCCAGTTCTGCCTTTCTGATACAAGTTCTTGATAACTTCTTCAAAACATTTTGTCCAAATGTTATACAATTCATATTATGTAGCTGCAAAAAGCACATCTTGTTTAGAATGTATCCCTAAATCTCTTCAGTTCAGTGCCCAGAATGTCTTGCAGTTGCTATTGGAAACTCTGTTATTAGTCAACGGAGGACTTCCTCTTGGCAGTGCTGTATTTGTAATGGCACCCATGTTTGCTAGTCACTGCATTTACAGTGGAACTTGTATTTCAGCCAGATTTAGAAGGGAGGGGGAAAGGAAAGCAAATTAAACTTGACTTACTGGCATGAATTTGTTAGCTTCTTGTTACTTGCACTCTCATCTTCCAAGAACACCAACTGTAGCTGCAGTCAGGTTTGCAATAATACTTCTTGTAATTTAAGAGCTTCTATATATTCAGCTCTGAAATCAAAACTCTGTTATAATCTAAACCATAGAGATTCCAGTGAAACAGTGCTATGTGATGTGCACATACCTCTATGCAGGAAAGGACTACACCCACCCTCCTTCAAGGTGGTGTCAGAGTAGAGGAGCATTAGTACAGTTTTTGACTGTGGTTTTGTCTATAAAATTAATGTGGCTTACTCTTTCTCAAAATATTGCTTAGTACTTTTTTAGTTTATGAATAGAATGTCAGGACTATTGCTCAACTACAGCAAGTAGTCTACTGTACTACTGTCTGCAGTAGTACAACACACTACTTGAGTATACCCAGAGAGTAGTTACCAGGAATAAATGGGTCTGCCTCTTAAATATAAACTGAAAAAAAAAAAAAAAAAATCAACAAAACCCAACCCCTGCCCCCAAAAAACACAGGAAAAAACCCCAAACCCCCACCAAAACAACAAAACCCCAACCAACCAAAAAAAGAAAAACCCAAAAAACCAAATCAACAAACAAAAAAAACCCACCGCACAAAAAAAAAAAAAAAAAAAGAAAAAAACCCCAAAGACAAAAAGAAATCAACCCCACCAACATCACGTGGTAAAGTTGTTTTTCAGCTGCTGGATGGGAAATGAAAAACCTTTATCAGTGCATTTCATAGGTGAATTTATTTTGCCTTGTGATGAGGAAGTCCCCTGTACAAAGCAGTGCAATCCTTTTAATGCTTATCAGGAAGGAAGAAAGGCTGGAGAAGCACACAGGCCTGGTCAGCCCAATGCCATAGTAGGGTTTCCACTGGCTTGTTGCAAAGAACATGCCATTCATCTGCACTCAGGTTGCCAGAGCTGAGCAGTCATGGTGAAAAGGACTAAATGAGCCTGGCCTGGCACAGCCCAGAGCCTGCAGAGCTGGTGCTCAGGACCATGTGCTCACAGACCCAGCACAGCACCTGAGCTCTGCCCAGCTGCCACTAGGGCTGCACTTTGCCATGAGTCCCTGAGTCTCCCCAGAGGATCTTGTTTCTACTAAGGACTGTTCTGTGCTCTGCTTTACTTTTCTCCCATTGGCATCTCCACAGCTGGAGAATCTTGCAGAAGATCTGTTTTTGCTTTGGGACCGGCATAGAGGTGAGGGTACAGATGGATCAGTTAGCTGGAGTGATGCTGGCTCTGTGAAGGTTTTGCACATTTATTGGCGTCAGTGGACTGAGGGACCAGTGCACCCCTGAAGGTCAGTGTGTCAGCATTTGCCTTGTACTGACTCTGCTCAAACCCTTTGTGGGTGCTTGACAAAGACTGCCTGAGGTTGGACGTGATCCGTGCTGAATGACCTGAAGTGGAGAGATCTGTTACGGTGACGTGGTGACTGCAGTTTGGGTCTCACAGTCACTGGGCCTTTCTGTGCATGTGTGTGTGTGAAACAACATGGGGTGAATCACTTCAGGAAACCAGTTCCAGCTGGGAGGCTCTTTCTTTATCCAAGTCAAAGGGATGGCTGGAGGGAGGATAAGCCACCTTTTCAGCTTGAGTGAGTGAGCAGAGGTCCACTAGATCTCTGCCCTGTAGAAGGTGACAATATCTGCTGCACTTTTGCATTACCAAAATAATGACAGGTGCTAGGTTTTGTTTGAAATAAAAAAAAAAAAGGTTGTGCAAAAATGTTTCTCTCATCATCCCTGTGTATTTTAGCTGCTTTCAATGTGAACTTGATGTTATGATTCCTCATGACATTTGGGTAGCATGTCGACATCTACCTCAAGGTAGTGAAGAAAGACACATTTACAGTGACTGCTCACATGGGAAGTTTCTGGTGGGCTTCCATCATGGTGGGCCACAACCTGTTTGCCCTTCTTGTCTCATAGATGGGGCTTGCTCAAATAACATTCCTCTTAGGATCCAGACTAATTTTCCCCAGAGAAGGAAGGCTCTTTTCCCAAATTTATACTTTTTTCTTTCAGCCAGCTTTTAGGTTTTGGACATGATGCTTGGAAGTGAAATTTTAAATGAGGCAGATGTAATCCTCCCAGGAAGAGACTGCAAAAATCAACAGTGAAGCAGTTTCAAAGAAGTGAGCAGCAAGTAAAATTAACCATTGCCTCTGTTTATTTAGGTAATTGAGCTTGACACCATGGTGTGTCTGACAAGTTGGTTTGTGTTTTTTATTCTATTAAATACAGATACGACACTCATAGCTGTCACTGCTCATCTGAGAATGTTTGTTTCAGTTTAAACATTTAAAACCGTGTAAATGTGAATAGATCATGAGGTGGGCAGCAGTATAAAAAACTACACAGTAGAACTGTATCTCTTTCCCTGGACAGCTGTTGTAGTTTATTCTGTTTAAGTTAGAATCAAGAATGAAAACCATAAAAATTTAATATAAATCTACTAAAAGTCAATAGCTGCTGTCTGTTCAATTCTGAAATCAGTGTTGCTGCTCCTTTTTTTAATTTAATGATTATTCTATGGGCTGCTTGACCATTATTAGGCTTTATTGTAAGCTTGAATGTTTGAAAGATTCGAGGAGAGGATGAAAACTCTGATAAATCTATAAATACCCTGGTATTTATGCAATCGAGATAAATTGTGTATAAAATGAACACAGAATTTCTGTTTTAAACACATCAATACCATTTAGTGCCTTTTAACAATATTGTAATTGTAGTCATGCCAAGCTTTTTGATCAAAACTTCCCAGAAATGTGATGTCTATATGGAGCCAAAAACTCTAATAAGCTTTCAAGTAAAATTTGATTTAGTTAAGTATAGGCATCACCCAGACTTAGAAAGGAGCCTTTGCTAATACAGATAATTTGCTCCTCTTGGGAAGCTCCCATATCCAGATAATTCTGAGCCTAAATAGCCTTATGAAAGAAACAGCTACAACTATTAGAGTAGTTTCAAAGAAAATCAAGGCTTTTCCACATACAAACCATCTTCTCAGTGGAGATGTAGATGTGGTTGTTTTAGAGCATCTTTGAGAGCAAATCAATACATGATACCATCATTGGAATTGAATGGAGACGCCTAGCAAGAGACATCTAATTTTCTTTAGGCCCTTTTCTTTAGTGTGAAGTTTGCTGAAAAAAAAGGAAGTTTGGTGCTTCAGCTAACTACATATCAGTGAATTTTGGGGCTGTGAGCCTGACAGGCTGGTGGGTGGCTGGAGTCAGTGCAAGGAGCAGTGTCTAACACTGGATCCGGGTTGGTAACACCTGGGCCTTCTATGCCAAGGCAGTAGGGCCTGGTACCCTGCTCCAACACTTGTGTTGAGGATGAGAACAAACTTTCTTGAGTCTTTTCAAGACCCAACCGTCGTATTCAATCTTCTGAATGCCCGTATACCATGAGGAGTGCTTTAAAAAAAATTCTAGTGATTTCCCAATTCAGAGAAGATCAGTGATCCAATTTATTCCTTCCAGCTCTAGGCAGCATACATACAAATATTTTGTTCAAAATGAGATCCTGGGCCCTATTCCTGGATGCCTATTTAGACAACAAAAATTAGGGATGGAATTCTCCAAGTCATCACCTCCCAGTTGGCCTTGCTGGTGCTTTCTTGATTCCAATTTTTTTTTTTAAATCAGACCACATATTTAAGTGCTTAAGTGCTTAGATATGGACTTTATTCCTAAATTTAGGCACCATTTTAAAAAGATATTTTATTTTGTGTCCTTCATTTGCCAGACTCCTAAGTGGAAGCAGAACAAATAGTAGTCTGAATCACTCAGGCTCTGTGCTTGTAAGCATGTGAAAAGTAACTTTTCGTAGACTGAAGCGGCAGCTGGAGAGGATTGTCCCTCCTGGACATCCCGGCTAGCGAGCCAGCACCGCTAGCAGCAATGGGACACTATCCCGATCTCAGTGATTCAGGACAGCGGCAAAGGCGACTGCCATGTCAAAGGACGTGGCTTGCAGCAACGACCAGCAGAAGAGAAGAGAGGGGACTCTAGCTGGGGTGAATTTGGGTTTACTGAATCCCGGCAGGGATACAACATCACCAGGAGAACCAACAGCCAAAAACAGACTTTAGAGAGTTATAACAGCTTATAAAGAGGGAAGAAGACAGAGGAGGAGTCGGTCTCTGAACGAATAGAATTCCAGAGGGGAGTGAGCTACAAAAGATTGACTTTGGCAAAGCACCAATGGGAATAACTTGAGGGAGGGGCCCTGGCCCCTGAACCTATCACTTGACGCTCTAGCTGGAAGCTTCTAGAGAGAAGGGTGGGAGCGTTGAGTGACGGACAGGGTACTGGGGAGGGATTTGAGATAGGATACATTGATCTCCATGGTAACTGGGGAGGAGTTGGGATAACTGACAACACAAGGGAGGGAGGAGAGAACCAGAGCAGAACCATTACAGTGGAGGGGGAACAGGACAATCCAACTTACACAGCCACAACACAACAATAGACAGCCATCTGCACCTAAAGTGGAGAAAGAAAGCAATGAAAGTAATTGCTGACTAAAGCAGTAAGATCAATATTTTAAACAAAATTAATGCAAAAAGACTACAGATAAGGGAAACTGTAGGAGTTAGTGAGGTTAGAAGTCTGCTTGAAGTATGGAAAGTGTAACAAAGTCTGTGCACTGCTGGGTTCTGCAGAAGCACAAGTCCTTTTTCTTCATGTCTCCACGTCCATTCCCACAGTCTCTTGCCTGTTGCCTCCCACCAGTTACATCTTTTGTGGTGGTTCTTGGGGTCAGGTTCGTGTGCATGTGCTGCTGTGGCCAACTGCGACACATATGAGGATGGAGGGATGATGTCTGGGTGGTCTGTCTGTTGTTTTGCCCTGTTTCCTTTTCAGTGGTGGGTGAGACCTGAGAGTGTGTTCTGTGGCAGTGAACAAGAAACACCAGAAGACTGATGTATATTGGCCGTTTTCACTTCTGGTCATTTCAGGAATATGAGCCAGAGAAATCAAAAGTGTCAGAAGGATGTCTGTCTGCTGTTGCAAACCCAGTGATCAGAAGAAATCTGTGGGACCAGCATTTCAGTGCCACCATGGGAGTAGGAGGAAGATGATCACAAACACCCTGAATAAAGAAGACTAAATAGATGGGACATTATACTACTGAGGAATCACTAGCATGCAAGAATTTAATTTTACCAAAAAATTGAGGTTTGACTGCTGATTTTCTTCCATAACAGAAAAAAAAGAAAAAGCCAAAAGAAACCTTTTCACCACTGAAAAAGCCATGCCCACAAGGTTTACTCCACACTGGATTACCAGTAACCTAACAACTGAGTCATTTCCTTGTGTGGTAGGAGGTGAGGGTTTATATTGTCTACCTGATTACAAGAGAATTTGAACTTGTGTTTCTTGTATTCCCAGCAAGTGACCTATCCATCATGTGTGGAGTCAAGTCTGACACAGAGAGGGCTGGAAAAAAGGGAGAGCTCAGTATGAGACAACTTCTCTTGGCAGCTTGAAAAGACAAACTTTGCCTTGCTTTCATGATGAACTTTATGTATCAGCAAACTACTGAAAGGTTAAGTGAGCTTGGATAAAGTAAATTATCTTTCAGACATACAGATGCATCTTCAAACCTTTAACTTAGCACATTTCCTGGCTCAGACCTCAAGAGATGTAACTGGTGCTGGCAAGGAAGGTGCATACTATTGCAAAGACATTTTAAAACATAACTTCATTTTTCTTACCTGCTTAAGTATGGTGGGTTTTCATTTTTTATATTATTTTAGCAGGGTTATGTAGATAAATTTCCTTATTATACTGATATTCTGTAAAAGACGCATATAAATGCTGTTCTTTGTTACATTAGTAATGTCTTTTTTCTCCAGTCATTCAGTCTGTGGGGTTATTCCTTTTTCCCCTCCCTAGGAAGTTTAAAATATCTCTGATGAAGTCTATATGCAGAAAATAGGTAACTTCACTGGAAATTATCTTTGATTAGTGATTTTTCCTTTGTGCAGTGGGAGTTAATCTTTTTTAATGACAAAAATCTTGTGGGTAACGGTAGACTTCTGTAACCAGCTTGAATCAGCCTCCCACTTCCTGAGTTTTGTTACTGACTGGGCTCTCAGCATGGTTCAATTCAGTAATTTAGGGCTTTTCTCCTTCATATTTCTCAAATGCAAAATATAATCAATAAAATCTTTTGCTCCCTCAAAAAATTCTTGCTCACAGGTGTTGCTATGAAATTAATTCAGTGCTTATCAGTTTTATCCTGCTTTACTTCATAAATGTTGTATTACCAGTTTGCTGATCAACAAGCTAAGTCTGTCTGGGGAAACAAGTAATTTATCACAGGTAACAAGAAATTTATGTCATGTGCAAATTCCAGTCAGTGCTTCGAGTGACAGGAGAGTATGGAGTAAGTTTGGCAAAATTCATGTACATTTTGTACCGGCTCCAGATGTTTTAAGCATTCTATGCATTCATTTTTAAAAATGTTTTTTTAATAGTTGAGGTGGTTATTAGTTTTTCTGTTCAAACTGAACTGTAATGTGAGTATTTGAGGGATATAAATTAGCATGACTTGCTAACCTAAAAGTTTTCTTATTTATCTGTGGTTTATTTTCTGTAGTTGTCAAGAGCTTTTGATCCTGTAGTCTTCGTTGACTGTAGGACTTCATATATAAAAGATAATCTTAATTGACTACATGACTTCATTTATAAAAGATAATCTGCCATTTAGATTAACAAGAGAAATATATTTGAAATATGTTGTATGCAGAATTTTTATATGATCAAGTGCAAAATGATAGATCACACAGTAAAGGGATGTGGAATAAAGTATGAAAAGGTCTTGAAGAAAAAAAGAGAAGTGGTTCTGAATGTTAGTGGGGCCACAGCTAATCCTGAAATTAATTATTCTGTATACTGAGAGTTTGATCAGCTCTGATTTAACTAAGCAGGAGTCTTTATTTTGATCTGAATGTGAACTTGATGTTCTGAGTTTTAGGTCAAATATTATATTCCATTAAAATACGAATTTATATTTTGTAAATAATTTTTAGACCATTTTAATTTATAATCATAGGTTTCTCTGTATTGCCAAATACCTTGTAATGAATGGAACACATAACAAGTTAAGTGTTTAAAGTACATGATAAAATAAGGAGTTGATCAAAAATTTTCTCTTCTTTTTAAACTACTTTTTCATCACAGTCTGAAAAATAAGTGACTGAATTTTTTTTATTGTCATTAGGCAGCCCTGGTAAAATTTATGTTAAGAAGTTTTGGCCTGTTTATGTGTGCTGAAATTTGCCAAAATTGGTAATGTGATATTCTATCTTTAGCAAGACTGTAGAGCGATAAATAATGACACATGACTGTATGTGAGTGTTGTTAGTTAATTTTTTTGGTGGTGTTCATGAAATGCAACAATCTTCCAACACAAATTCTGCAGCATTAGGCAGCAAGTTGTACTCTGAACTAAACCAGATGCTGATCAGCTCTGCTCCTATTATCGACTTGGGGCAGAGATGGTAACCAGACCTTATTTGCAATGTTAACATTTGGAACAGATTAAGAGCAGTTAGGCTGAAATGAGAAACCTCCACTTCACTGAAAAGGTTCAAAACATGTAATGCTGTAAAAATCAGGACGTCTGTAGTATGTTAGATAGGAATAAATAAGTTAACTGTAAGCCACACTTTCTCCTTCGCAGGATGTGTTGTTTCCAGTTTATGAGTGACTCCTTAAAAGACATGTTTATGAGGTATAGTCAGGCTTAAGTCCTGATAAGCCATCTACCTGATGAGGTAAAGTATATCCAAACTTGCTGTGCCTGTTCATTGTGAGAGAGCCCTCCCCAGAGCCAGGCTGTACAGGAGATTTTTGTCTGGGGGACAAATCCCACATGCATTTGTGAAGTGCAGAGGCTCAGGATACTTTTGACTGCCAGCCTTCTGCTACATTGAAACCCAATGGGGAACGTGCCCCAGAGATCCTGTCAGAGTGCGTGGAACGCGTGGTGGCCTGGAATGCCATGCTGGGCTAGGGATGTTTCTTTGTGCCTGCTTGTGGTATCTCAGGGGATCCACTGGGAACTGGAGGGGTTCAACAGGAGTGGAGCACAGGCCTAATGCTTTTTGGGCTGAAATTGGGCTAAACTTCACCATATCTTTGTGAATATTGTATAGATATTGCTGCAACCATAAGCTTCTACAATGCATTATTGCTGGTGTTGTATTACCTTCATCCTCCTTTCCTGTGCTTTTTTATTTTTATTGGGAATATTGCTTTAGCAGGAATTGAATAGCAAGCCTCAATTATAAGGAGAGTATTTCTGCAAAAGTCAGTCAGAGATGTTGCTGGGTTCTCATTGTGTCACCTGCTGCATGGTTTTTCCATACAAATGAAGGGATCCTGAAAGCATGGGACAAGTGCCTGCCTGACGTTTCTGTGTGCGGTGGGTACACGCTGGTGTGTGCTTAGACCCACGCTACCCAGGGTTTTGCTCCTGGCATTCAGTCACGCACACAAAACAGTTGCCTCCTAGCTTGTGTCCACCCAGCATGGATGTGAGGCAAGTTCAAGTGAATGAGTAGGTTCAGACAGCCTTGGACCTCTGCTGCAGAGGTCTGCTGGTTTTCCCTCCGGTAGTCGACAGCTGCATCACACAGCTCCTGAGTGAGTCCACTTATAGGTCACCCAGGGGTGTGGGTGTAGGTAAACTTGAAAATTTATTACAAAAAGTATTTTTGCCTTTTTCTTGACCTTCTAGGTATTTGGCCCTTATGAAAATTGATCAAGCTGTTATTGAATTACAGGTCAGTGTGAAGCCATCCCTGGCCATGCTGTTACTTAGAAGCTTGTCTGAATTTCTGTTTGCAGTTGGACCTCTTCTGTGCTCCCTGTATTTTAAATCAAAAAGAATAGTTTCAGATGCAGAAGAAAAGCTGAGACTACTTTGCAAGTAATGGTATTTTTCATGTAAAAGTGAAAAAGTAGTGAAATACAAAGCTGTTTTAGTTTTTTAAAGAATGACTTCTTTGAGATGGTGTATATCTGGGAGGCACAAAGGAGGGATTAATTTCCCCCCCCCAGGTTAGCAGCTATTGCCAAAGAAGCTTGGAGGGAAGTATTTTATGGCACTGGCACTGCAGAAACAGGCAGGTGGGTAGCTCTGAAGCATGGTGGATGTTGCTATCTCTGCTTGAAGACTCTGAGCTGAGCTGAATTTAGGATATCTAGCATAAGCATACAGTGCAAGGTGGTGACCCGGGAGTAAAATGCCAGCAAATCACTGCAGCTCAGCATGTCAGTATGCACTGCTGCATGGCTGTGGTGTTAACATCTGCCAGACTGAAATGGCTGCAAAACAGTTCATAAAGTGGTAGCATGGCTTCAAGCAAGGCAGAGTTTTGAGAAGAAAACTTGGAAGTGACATTGTTGAACAGAAAGTTTTGCGTGCCCCTTCTTTCATATTTTCAGTCCTTCACCTCTCAGCATTTCTCCATCTCTCAGACACATAGTGGTTCTAGGGGCGGCCTGCTCAGCTGTCATTTCAGCATCCACAGGGCTGGTAACTGGGTCTCATTTCTGATAGTAAAAATTTTCTCATTCTTTACCTTGGTCCCTTGAAATGTTTTGCTAGGCAAAGTGGCATATTTGCATAGACAACCTTCTGCTCTGCAGACAAAATCATGCTATTTCTAACTCTTGCACTCTAACTTTTCTGCTTTACAATGAGCATTCCTATTGTAAAGAGTTCCTTAGCCCTTTAAGCCCTTTTTAATATAAACCATTGCTTTTAAAGGTCCGTTTTGCCTGTTGTAAGAGATCTGACATATTGGAATTAGTGATAGAATTTTAAATATGGAGGTGATATGCTGTAAAATCTCAGTTGCAGTTTGCATTTGATTTAGATTTAAAATGAGCAAAAATGTAATTGAGGGATAAAAGTTGGCAATACTCATAGCCTAGGAATTATGTTTCAGACTTTGGAAGAAAAATGGTTTGGCTTATTTTTTTTTCACTTTCAGGAACACTATTATTTTCTTACTTAATGGTTTCAGATGCTGTTAAATGAAAAAAATATTTCTGGAGTAAGTGAATTTTGCAGGTGCTTTGTCCTGGGGTGTCTCTTGGAGTTTTACAGTATGACTCTTTGTGAAAGCAACGGGTCACAAACCTTCCTGAAGTGGCTTCCAGCCAGCCAGGAGTGGCAGCTGAAGTTGCTGGTGTTGCAGCCACCCTGACAGAGTGTGACCAACCTGCCCAGCCCAGTGTTTCACCACGCTGGGGGAAACAGCACTCAGACAGCACTCAGACATCCCTTTGATAAAAATGTGTTGTATTGCATAAAAAGAAGAAGGAAAAGGATTCAGATCTTAAAGGCTCAAGGACTAATAATGGCTTGGCATGTTGAACGTATGCGGCCCGACCTTATTGAAGTATTGACTGGACTTGTTACTGCACCTGGAGCTTTGCTGGGCACCCAAACTAGTGGGAGAGGTCTGCTCTTAGCAGGAGCTCCCCATGGACACCACCATCTCACATATTTATTATTTATTTATATATAACAATAGATTATTCTTACTGTCTCAGGCATACATTTGGGTTAGCTATGAGCTTAGTTATAAAGAAAAAGCGTATTTTTTATGGTGATCCTTAGAGGAAATTCTTGTGTTTTCCTTTCCCTACAACTGAAGAAGTAGAGCCCTCTGTGTGAACCACACTGCCATACCTCTCCCTCCTTAAGAGCCCAATCCCATGCTGTGCTCACACCTCCAGTCACAGCAGCAAAGTGGCTGAAACACTGGAATTTGGTGGAGTGAGAGCTCATCCATCAAAGACCAGCATTGCTCTTACAGTCATTCCAAAGCAGCCAGCATCCCCATCCTGGCACAGAGAAGTCAAATTTGATCAATAGACATTTCAGCCGCTTCTACTAAAAAACAAACACAACCAACCATGTGGTCATGAGCTCTGAGGCTTCAGCACATTGAACTGGGAGGTGGAAGTCATCTTGGAAAACTGAGGTTTAGGCTATCCCTTACACCCTCATGTGTCTTGTGGCCACTCACAGGAGCAAACAGCTCTCTTTGGGGAATGGTAAAAATGACCTAAATATTTAGCTTATTTTAAAGACAGCCTATGATTTCAGATATATAATTGCTTTCCTGCCTTTTACTTGTTTCATTAAAGATCAATTACGTTTTTTTATGCCCAAATATTTTTTCCAACAAAAATTTGCATGTCAAATGATAAAAAAATGGTTTTTGTGCTTTTGTGGCATTTAGTTTTTCTCAAAAAAAAAAAAATCCTGACTTGAACTCAAACATGATAGTTCTTTCATTTCTTAAATGCATCTTTTTTGTTCCCTCTACTTCTTTTTAAACAGAGAAACCTTCTTAGGCTTGTGCCAGGTCAGATGCTCTTTCCTGCTTACACAGTGTCACTGCAGTAACACCCAAGGCACTGGATGGCTGAGGGGCTCTCTGGAGCACTTTGTACCACAGTAAATTTCTGAAGTCATCTGCACGTTGTCCATGTTGGTAACATCCTGAGGCTGGACCAGGCTCCTAGAAGTGTCTTGATTTTGTTTTATTTTCAACTTGTTAAACATGAAAGAGAGGTAGGAGAAATGTTAGTAAAAGATGAAGGTTTTACAAGTATTTCTCATTCACTTGATGTAAAATAAATTCTTTACAGCATAACTGGAAAGTCTTTGCACGTGTTCCAGGATGGTTGTACCCAGCTCTGAGAAGAGAGCGGTGCCTTTCCAAGTAACCCACAGTTAACTCTGCCAGCTTTACATGTAGCCTTTAGTCAGAGATGTATGTAATTTCTGTTTTACAGCTGTCCAGACACACTTCTGAAAAACCTAAGCCATATACACCAGATGTTACTTAGTCCAGTGTGGTCTACCTCGGACCCATTCCAAACCTGCCTGCATATAATTTTCAAGTCCCAACAGCCCTGCAGTGCTAGAAGATAAAAACTGACCAAAACTGTACATAACTGACCATAACTTTCATATTGCGTAGAGGTCAGTTTAATTATCTGAAACGCTACCAGATATATGGTTCAATCACAAGAATTCCACCTTAACAATAACTACCACCGTATCCTGGGGTTTTTTCTAATTTGAGACAGGTTTTGGGTTACTAGCTCTGAATTATGCAAAGTTCAAATCAATGGTGAATATAATTACCTAAAGAGGTTTTTTTTCTTAAATTTTAAATAATGTGTTTATATGGCCTTATTGAGGAAGGCAGTCCATGAATTTATATGATTTTGTTTTATGTACACATGGGTGGGGTATGTGTGTATGATTTGGACTTGATATTTAAAAAACCTGATGTACAGACTTGCTAAGCAACCGGCAGTGCTGATGAAACCCTCTCAAAAAACAAAGTTTCTCAATTTTTTTAATCAGCCCTGTTTAAGCATTAGCTTATAATCAGATGGATGCTGAAGTGCTTCCCTGAAGATGTCAGTAACACAAAGATGTTTTAAAATTTGGGCCTTTAGTGCCTGTAAAGTTTCTTTCAGAGCCCTGGTTCTGACTGTAGGCTGACTCTGAAGAGCTATTTAGTTTACTAGCCCTCTGTTGTGGGATTTTTGTACTTTGTAAGCCTCGGCCCTTGCCCTGGAAGCATAAGAATAACAAATATGAAGTTGTGTGGAGAGCCCCACTTTCTTTAGACAGTATTTTCAATGTATTGATTATTATCTCCTATTACAACCATATTTTATTGTGACAAAAATAAGAAGTTTAATAGTTTGGTTATTTTGTAGTCTTTGTTGATTTTCTTAGTATTTTCCTTTACTGGTATGAATTTTCTGCACATATTGACTGTGATAAATTTACCTCATTTGTCTTTGCTGAATTTTTTTGTCTTACACAACTGTTCCTTTAGTTTTGGGTCAGGAAAGAGTTCAGAGAAATAACAAACCAAGAAAAATATTAGTGAAAATTTGTAAAAAGTGATGACTGATGCTCAAAATGTGAAATTTATGGAAACAGCAGCCACTTGGTTATGAATTCATTTTATCAGCACACATAAGCAAGACCCATGTGACAAATTAGAATAAACAAACACATTTGATTTTGATGTTAGGTATTAAACACATTCCTTTTATAAAGTAATCTATGTCTTGGCTGTTATTTCCCTGAATGATCCATTGCATTTCAAATAGTGGTACTACAGGGTAAAGTTAAATCACACAAAAGTGGTTAATGAAGGAAGTAGATATTTCTGTTTCACTCTGTGAATAGCTTCTTTCCTTTCAGATTTTAAAATAGAAATAACAACAGTTATAAGAAATATTTCCAGCTAATGTTATCTTTTATAGATTTCCTATAACCTACATTAATTAGACCCCTTGCCTCCCATGCTTCTCCTTTTTGATTCATATTATCTTATGTTTTAACTTTCTTTTCAACTTTAAATTTTGTGATCTCCTTAATGAGTCAGAATTACAGAGTAATGAAGATTTTTACTTCCCTTTGTCTTAAACTTTAAGAATACATTAATTTCCCAAACTGCCTTCACATTTGTGGCTACAAGCTCCCTGCTCCACTTTCTCAGTGCTCCATTTGAGCTCCTGCTAAAACTGAAAGCTTGGGGAAAAATAAATCTAAGATGTCAGTGACTTAAAGCCCAGTGCTGTAAGTTTAAGATGTTTGCCTAATATCACATCACCGAAATGGAACAGATAAAGATGAAGTGTAAAGTATATGTAACGTGGCTTGCAGTTAAGTGCAGTAATTGGAGAATGCAGGCAGCAGATCTGGGAAGGTGATAAGGTAAGCAAAAGCTTCTTGGGAAAGGTAAACTGTCTGAAGAGCTGACAGTGATATGCACTGACTGGAAGGAGCCCAAAATTGTTTTAGCCTTTAAGCATCCAACAGACATTGAAGTAATTGAGTAATCATACACTCTGGGTCCAGTATTCCTGTCACTGATACCCCATGCGTCTCAGTTATTGGTGTAATTTAAATCTGATAGCCACATAATGGACCAAATTCTCTCCTCTACTTTTCATAAGTTGTCATATTGGATTCAAAATGAAGAATGTTTGCTTAAGTGCAGTGAGTAGGATTTGTGTCATGAGGCTTAGTTTGCTTCTCAAAAGTGGTATTCCCTGCTGTATGTACTGTATAGCACCATAGAAGACAAAATGCTTATTCTAGAGAAAAATACCCTGAAGCACCATAGATTAGTTTAAGTTCTCAAAAAGGTGTGAGCTTTTCTATTTCTTCCAGTGTTTAGGCACTTTTTCTTGATGTTTATGCCAAAAATTGTCCCCAAGTCTCCCTTTTGGTGCCAGCGTTTTGAAAGCATGTTAGATTCTGCACCATAAAAGATGACTCCTGTCCCTATGTATTTCTTGGAATGACAGCTTCTACCTTTCAAAGGTCATTTGGGTCAGAAATTTTCATTAAAAAATATTTGAGTACATGCCACATACTTTGTCTGCTTATTCAATCTTAATATTCAACAAAACATTTCAATATTGCTAAGCAGCCAGATTGGAATAAGCTCATTGGAGCATGGGAACATCTTTTCGTTCTGGTTTTGTATGTAGCACCTCATATGCTGAGGCTCAGGGTGCACAGGCTCAGATAATAAATACTAATCATCAGGAGAGCTTTAAGGTGGGACCCATGCAATGAGCAGACAGCTCTGCAGAACTAGCCAGCCCTAATTTGTCCAGTAAAATGGGTGGTGGGCTTGCACGTGTCTCCCTAGTACTGATTGATTAATATGCATGATGTGTTATAGGATAGGTTAAAAGGATGTGGTCAAACCCCCAGCCTGCAGTGGGTAGAAAGCCAGGCCCACAGCTTAATGCAGAAACTTGGCCCTTGTAGAATTTTCCCAACTAGGAGTACATATGCCATGGGGGAACCTTTTCTTGAGATTACGTGAGTTAATTAATCTTCGGATTTGTTCAGCAGGTTTCTTTTGCAAACTCCCCCCTCTACATGTTTACTCCCACCCTCTCCACTCTCCCCAGCAACAGGGTTGGTTTCACATTGGCTCTAGCACAGTAACCTTAGTCCGGCAAACTAAATTATTCTGAGCAACTCCTATTAAACTAAACAGCAGCCATACAGTATAAATGGTAGCTCACTTTCTAGCTGGACCTGGGCTGTGACAACCATTGTTTCTCCATGGAAGTATGTCCACAGAAAGGACATCCCCAACAGTCTGGGGAACAGGGCAGCCGAGGAACTGTTCCAAAAGCCAGGAGAGATGAGAGCACCCTCTTGGAGGAGAGAGGGGCAGGGTATAGCTGCATTGACATGAGCTGTGCTGTGCAAAGTCAGAACACACTCTGGCACATTATATGCAATAAAATAAGCAGCAGGTATGTGTACATTTGGGGACAAAAAAAAATTGTCCTCTGGTTTTAACCTGATTCTTCACTGAGACTCTGTATTTAGCTGAGGTATCTTATCCCCTTTATACCACAAAGCAGCCTGACAGGCTCTGAGTCTCCCCTCAGTCATCACTTCTGCAGAGAGCAGCACCTCACTGCTGTCACCCATCTAACTGACACATCACCTCCCCACATCTTTCAGAGTTTTCACTCATGGAAAGAGGACTGAGTTTTCAGAGAGAAAGAAGGGTTGAAGGTGCCTAGCCTCTCTAAGACGTGGCTAAAGCTCACCCTGTAGCTTTCACCACCTCATGTCTTGATATCTGCATGCTTTTTCTAGGTATGATGAATACAGCCTTGCTCATTGCTTCCATCAGCATATTGCTGCATGGGTCATCCTTCAGCCTTGTTGCTTTGTGCCACTTCTCTCTGTAATCCTTCCCTGGTCTCTCGTTATCATTTCAAAAATAAGCTCCTTTCTCTCAGGTCATAAAACCTTTCCAAACTTAATCTTCATCCTGCCCATGGTTCAGTAGAGAGGAATAATTCCACCTCCCATTACCCCTGTGAGAGGTTTTCAGGCAGACACTGCCAAGCTCTCTCCCTTGCTGTACTGCAGCACGGGCAGGGCTCTATCCACAGCCCCATTCCTTACAGCCATGTGCACATCTTCATTTTACTTGCTGCCTATGGAAAACTAGAGGAATGTGAAGTGTCCCTGACTATCCATACCTCATAGTTGTACTGTCTTGCCAAGGTATATCAAGCCATTGCCTTTGGCTTTAAATTTTGTTGAAAAAAAATGAGGTTTGCAAAAGTTTGTCAGAAATATGCATTTAAATAGGAAATATGAAGTTCAATTTTTTTTCTGAATTTGGGTTTAAATTCTTCTAAAAGAGGGTTGGTATATTATTTAAATCAGACAGGTCTAGGAATAAACTCTAAGGTGTTGTTGTAGCACAGAGTATTTTCTAAAAATAACACTACTTGGAAAAATACCTGACGCTACTTCATTCTACAGGAAATATACCCTATCTTCTGCTGCCTCACACTGTTGTTAGGTTTTTTATATGCTGTTATACTTTTGTTGGTCTGGAAAAGAATAGAAGCACTTTGCTACTATTTCTGATCTCAAAATAGGCGTTGATTACAGCAATTTCCCAAGATGTCTGTTTTAAAGTTAAAATCAAAACAGAATCTGGTTCAAAGATATGACTGAGAGGAAATGGTGCATATTTTCTCTTGTTTAATTCTGAATGCTGATAAAAAAAAAAAATCTAGAGCCAATCTACCCAAAAAATTTATTTTAGGAAAAGTTACTTTAAAAAAAGGTGATTTTTGTGGCCAATGGATTTCTTGCTACTTGCTTCCTTCTTTTGCAATTACAATTGATTTCTTCAATGTAAATAATGAACCACAAGTCATACAATATATATGATTTATTTTGCTAAAAATGGAACCAGTTGCCTTAGAGATTCATAAATATTGGAATAATATGAGATCGTCTTTCCCAGTGCCCTGTAAAGCTTAGACTTTCCCGTTGAGAGATGTCAGCTAAGGTGATTATGCTGTGAGCAAACTAAACCTTGGGATTTCACAGAAGATCTCAAATGTATTAAGTAAGACTAATTAGCTCATTTTTACTGGACTTCAGTATTTTTTTAAAAGAAGAGCACATTTATATTTTTTATAGTATTTCTATAGGACCATTTCAAGGTAATTAAATGGAAAAACAATGCAATAAATTCTTGGAAACAATCCCCTATAAATATTGGTTTATCATTTGGCATTCTCCTCTCATTTCCACCGGATACCAGTGGGATTTGTATATCCGCTTCCTTTATGTTTCCAATTAAGAAACCACGTCAGATTTGTGGAAAACCTACACAATCTGTCACTTTGACTGCTGAGGAGCGGGCATGCTTCCCTGACCCCTATCCCCATCAATCTGTATAGATCCAATTTCTTTGATTTATATAGAGTAGAATTTCATTGGTGGCTACTGCATAAATCTACAAAGACTTTCACATTTTGTTTCACCTAAACAATGATTGGGTGGAATGTGTCTGTTTAAAAGTGACCTTGCTCCAATATTTGAACTTTGGCTTATAACAGGGGAGAAAAAGGTTTTAGTTGTTTTTGTTCCCGAAGGTTAAAAAAATTCATCACTGAGTTTTCCAAGGTATTTGGTTCATTTAAAGTTTTTCACCCAAAATCCAACATTCTGTCATGCAATTTATTCAGAAAATTCATAAATGTGATTTATTCAGAAAAATGACTTAATAAATGTAAGAAGACTAATTGGATAAAGTTTATTTTTTAAAACCATGTTTCTTTGTAAAAACATGCCTTGTGCCAGCACTATACAACTGACAAAGCCGAGCTGAAGTGCATTTTGCATTTGAAGATATTCAGTTGACTTGCTTGTAAATGCTGAGATGAGCATTTTCTGTTCTCTGGGCTGGACTTGCAAGAGGCTCAGGGCACAGAGGCAGGACGGTTGCAGGGCTGTAACAGTGCCTTGCACTCCTATCCTCACTACACACTGATAAACCGAATCCCAAGGGTGGGCAGCAGGCCCAGGCTGTGTCTAGGCAGACTCTTTCCATGCCCCACACTCCTGCCTGCTGGGACGAGTCCTTGGCCCCACAGTGTGACCCGACGTTGCCTGGGCGAGCGCTGCGTGGGGTGGGAGCAGCCTGACAGCCAAACAGCACGGACACCTGCTTTGGGTCCCACAGAGACAGGGCTTAGGGCTGAGGAGGGAACAGAAGGGGTGGTGCAGCTCCTCTCTGCTGCTTCTTGGCTGGCCCCGTGTCTTCTGACACTCACATTTTGGAATGATACTTTACATCCCTTAATCATATTGCACCTGTCGGCTTAGACAAAGCGTGAGGGCACCCAGATGGAGTGTGACTCCTGATGTGGTGCTGCCTTGAATCCTGCCTTGATTAGCCCTGATCCCAGGTATGTCTGCAAGGGAATGGGCTGGTGAGCAAGGATGGTTTGGCTGCCCAGCACTGAGTGCCTGTGTGCACACCACTGTCACCTGCAAAGGGAACCACACTGTGTTTTTGGAGCAGCATATTGTGTCTACTTGTATCTTTATGCAAGTGAAAAGGTAAATAGGCTGTCACCAGGGCTCTCCCTGCATCAGAAAATTTTGGGAGGCCCCTTCAGCTGATGCAGGAGATGTCAAAGGCTGGATATCACCCCCAGTGCACAGCCCAGAATTTGATGGTGCAAGTGGAACTGCCTCATTGCCAGAGAGCACACCCAGGCACATTTGCATCATTAGCTATCACATCATATACTGTATTCCCAGATAGTCACAGACAGAAGAAGCATCTGAAACATTCAGTGTTTCTGCCTTAGAGTTTTAGCCACGACTTACCTCACCCCAGGGACCACATTCCTCATCCACCGCAAGAATTAGGGTTCTTCCAATTTTGGGACCAAAAGCCATGCTCGTTTATTCTAGCTCACCCTCCAGTTGCAGAAGGAGTTGGGGGTATCTGCAGAGACAACCTGCTGAACCCCAAAACCAGTCACATCAAACTATGGCTCAGTTTAGTTTGACAACAATTTGGTCTCCTCTGTACTGATTTGAACCACACACCCAAAGCCAGCTTGCCATGAGGCATTTTTTGTGAAGCCTTCCAAAGCACTTCTTTTTGCTTCTAAAAGAGAATATTTAGGCAAATCTTTGATATTTCCGAAGATTGCTTTGTTTCTTGGTGGTTTATTCAAATACGATGTTTTTGCACACTCAAATGCTTTCCTTCTGGTCACTGTAGTGCTAAGTCCCATTCCAAAGCACCAACAAACATGATTTTTGCAAGTTCAGGGTGTGCTGCAGGAAGAATTTTCATAGTGCAAGATTTCATTACAAGAATCTGGAAAAGTCAAAGCCTTTCTATTGTTTTCAAAGTATGTAGAAGATGGATCACCGCTGGGTTCCTCAGGTTCCACGAACAAGCTTCCCTGCCAGAGGTTACTTATCTGGTATTTAGCATCTTATCACTCTCCTTAATTATGGGTACTGCAAATTTCCTCATCTAGATTAACACATTACATGTAATTACTTACCATTCTGGAGTTCTGCATCATAAGCTGCTCACTGTATGATGTCTAAGATGATACATAAAAATTTTTATTCCAGAGTTGTAAGTAACATCTCCAGCCACTAAATTGAAATGTAATTTTAACCCTTATGTTTCTTTGATTCTGATAATTCCCTCAGTGTCCTTCTACATTGGTCATATGTCTTCTCTGCATCTGATACTGCTTTGCAAACATACACATTATTGAATTTTGACCAGCAACAGATCACAGGCTTTACCAAATGGCTGCATGAACATGCATTGATATTATAAACATAATTTCTATATTTCAGTCTTTGCATTCTTTACTCTTTGGCATCAGAGAAAAAGAAGACAGAAGCAGTAAAAATTAGATGTAGATGTTTCTTTGAATATGCTTTGTCTCCAAATACCTGTGGAAAGGCCCTGAGCAGCCCACCAAGGGCGATACAGCAACAGCCAGGAGAGGCACAGAAGCTCTCGCAGGTGCTTGGGAATGGTGTTTGAAGTTTTTCAGGAATGTGCCATGTGTGCAATCTGCCTGACAGACGCTCAGCTGCCAACCGTGCCTGTTGAGATGCCAACGAGGGCAAGGCAGGAGAGGAGCAGAAGCACAAACATGAGATAGACCCTAAGTACCCCCGTTCATGTACCCTTGGCCTGGCACCTCCTGCCACTCCTTGGTCTCACCTGGGAGCCACTGGATGAGCCAGTTGTGCAACTTCCTGACAGTTTAGGGTTTTGTGCTGCACTGCCCAACCCTCCGGCATGAGCGGTGTGTCACAGGCCTGGGGGCAGACATGACAGGAGGGAACATCTCCTCCTCCCAGGGGCTGTAGGGTGCAGGTGTCCCCCAGGCTGATACCTGCTCCTTAGTCCCAGCCACAGGAACAGTTTCAAGTGGAAGTTTGCAAACGGCTGGAGAGAATCCAGGGAAAGCTCGGTAAATGCTCTGCCATTTTAAGTACAGATGGAGCTTTTGTTGATGCCTTGGGGCTGGATGATGGGAGCTGTGAATATTTATTCTTTGTTTGCTGACAGAGCTCTGAAATATTTGGATAAGCATGGAGATTACTTCTATCAAGCTGAAAAGTCCAGGGTTGTGTAATATGTTCGTCTCCTGAGACTGAGGAATTATCTCACACTTTAGAATGGAAGAAATCATATATTCAGGACAGTGCAAAAGTTATGCTGGAGACTTACATTTAAATGTGTGCAACAGGGATGAAATAACATCTGTATCAAGAATATAAAAATTCTATGTTTGTCATCTCTATGTAAAAAATGGAAAGGAGCTTCCAGTTTACCTGTGGCCAGAGGGAAAGTTGCACCTGAAAACCATTTCGCCCCTGTTTGCCCACTACAGAGAAGGGGGACACTTGACCTTGGAACCATAATGTTCCCAACTTCTGTGTTTATCAAACATATGCCGGCAGGTCACAATCAGAAGTCTGATCATGAAAACTGTGCCTCAAAACCAACCACGTGCAAACTAGTACTTTTGATTTTTCTGGTTGCTAGAGAGTAACCCAACACAGGGAAGCAAGCATTGGCACTAGGGCTTATTCCCTCACGGGAGTGTGCTGCCGGGGTGCCCAGCTAGCCGTGCTAGGAGCCAGCTCCCGGCGGCTGTGCTGGAGCAGGGGCTGACTCAGGGCCCGGCCGAGGCCCCTTCCCACCCCAGCTGCTCTGCCAAGGGCTGGCCGTGTTCTGGAGGACAGCAGGCAGAGTTGGGGTGCACGGAGCCCAGGCAGCTCTGCTCCTTCTCCTGAGGCAAGGCTGTGGCTGGGGCTCCGGCTGCCAGCCGGGATCATGGCGGATCCTGCGTGGGTGCAGGTCTGTCTGTGTGTCTGTCTGTCTGTGGATGTGACAGCCCAGTCAGAGAGCGAGAAAACCAGGTAAGTTTTCCCAGAATCAGCTAGTGAGACTTTAGAGAGTTGAAGATAAACAATGATAGCTTGTTATTATAAAAAACCTGCAGGTGTTGTTTTCCTACTCTCTGTTTTCCTGTTTTTCTCAAAGATTGTTCATAAGAAAGGCATTTAGTTAATTAGCCAATCGGGTGAAATTTATTGATTAATTGACCGATTTGGTCTATCTGTATTGGAACAGTGTATAAAAAGAGAGAATTCGAAGTAAAGTGAGATGCTGTTCAAACCAGCCTTCTGGTGAATCTGTGTCGTTTCTTACTCAGCAGAGACAGTCTGTCCGGTGCTGGGAATCACTGTAGCACAAATAACACCTCACTACTTCTGCAGCTCCCTATGCCTGCAAACTACAGATAGCAGCAACACAAGAAAAAACAAGTATGGCATTCATTACTTGGTCTTCAACTGAAGAGAGGCTGGGTGGCTCTGTGGAGCACGGCAGTGGCGCATGGAAGCTCAGTCGCCACGTGGGTGGTGTGGGAGCTACGTGTTCTCACCGAGGTTGTGGAGTTGGGTAGATTGTGGATCAGACCAGGTTTCTGTAGTGGCCTCCACAACAGCTATGGTGGATTTTATCCTCCCATGAAGTTTATTTGCTGCCCCTTTCCATCTCAGGAGGAAATCTTCTTCCTTATTGAAGATTTAGCGGAAGGCTTCACTGTGACTCTGGACATTAACATAAACACTTCACAAAGATTTTTGGGAAGAATTATATATATTTTTGTTCAAAAGTGTTTTGACTGCATATTTTTAAAAACAGAATAATTGAGACATTATAATTTTTAATCACAAAGGTTGGGCTTCTGCCAAATAATTTGTTATTAATTATCTCTAGGCCTGGGATATTCAAGTAAAGCACCGGAATAATGTCACCTGTGAGAGAACTGATCATGCAGCTGGGAGAATGAGAATTAGGCCATTACAGCATGCAAAATACCTCAACAGAGAATCATAGAGTCATTAAGGTTGGGAAAGACCTACAAAATCATTGAATCCAACCATTAGCCTAACACAGACAGGTCCACCACTAAACCATGTCCCTAGCACCACATCTCCATACTTTTTGAACACTCTCAGTGATGTTGATTCCACTACTTCCTTGGGCAGCCTGTTTCAGAGATTCACCACTCTTCCAGTGAAGAAATGTTTCCTAATATCCAGTGTAAACCTCCTCTGGTGCAACTTCAGGCCGTTTCCTCTTTTCCTGTCAAGTATTACCTGGGAGAAGAGACTGACCTTCAACTCATGTCCCCCAGTGTATAATCCCTGCTCTGAGCAAGAGTTTGGACAAAGTGACTGTCATAGGTCCTTCCAAACTTTGGTAGGGCTGAGCAGTAATCAGTAGCTGTGAAATGGAGAAATAGGATTTTATTACTTATTTCTTTAGATGAAGTGGTTTTGTTAAATATTCAGTATTTTTGTTTAAAGTTTCTCTACATACCTTCTGCAAAATGTATCCACCTTTTTTTTCTGTTTATCTTGACTGATGCAAACTATACAAACCAAGATGGGACATACTTTAAATTGCTCTGTTGTTTAGCAGCTTTTCCCATGTTTCTCATTTCAACTGCTGGTCTCCTGTTGGAGACACAGGGACTGATATCTTCCCATCCATGTTCCCACTCATAAGAGTAAAGGCCATGTGTGTATTTGTTATGAGCATCTACAGCACTCTGTAGCAATCAGGAGACGAAGGCTGAAAATGACCTGTTTGTTAGGAAAGCTGCTGCTTGTGATTCACACGGGAGTTGCAGGGTCCACGGCCTTAAGAAGGCTTAGAAAAATATGGCATTCAAAAGGACCTCATCATCTGCACAGCTAAATATTAGTGCTGCAGCTTTTATCTTGAAAAGTGGAGTTGCAAAGGATTCAGGGAGTCCCAGATGTCTCCCAGCCTCACCCTGCCAATATTTTGGGAAATTGAGCAACCTCAGTGCTTGGTGTGTCCTCATGGCCATAGCAGCAGGGCAGAAGTGCAGCATGTTGCTCCTCTCCAGCAGCAATCCACAACCAGCTGACCTTGGCCTCAGGACAGAGCCACTCAGCATGATCTGCAATTCCTGAAGTTACTGCGTGCCCTGCAGCCTGTCTCAGCCTGCAGTGAGGAGACTGGTTGTCTGAGGAGCAATAAACCATGGGAAAGCTGCATGACCAGGTCCAGCATGGAATCTGGCAGCAGGTCAGCCCCCCTTCTCAGGGTAAGACCCAAGCCTGTACCTGTGCTTCTCCTGCACCAACTCTGCTAGAAGGAAGGATGACTGTGGCCTGGAAAGAAGATATGGTCTATCTAGACCCTATTGTAGTGAGACCCCCAAAGTGGGCTGTGTGGTGTTCAACCCCCAGTGAAAAGCACGTTATTTGAGCTGCCCTGTAGCACAGAACTGTTTAGGTCTCCAGGGCTTACAAAGCAGAGGTAATGGAGATGGTCATTTATGGCACTGCAAGGTCTGAAGACTGTTCCTCTGCTGAGATGCAATAGGGCAGTCCAGGAGTGATGAAAGGCTTTAGCTGGTGAGTCATTCCATGGACCTGACAAGTGGAAGAGTGTTAATGGGAGGGTCGGTGTGCAGAGTGAGTTAGACTGATCTGTGTATCAGCTCAGAGGGGACACTGTGCCTCAGCCAGGTGGAGCAGCAGGGCACATGACACTCCCTGCAGGGCAGCTTTGCAAGAGATCCAAAGGACTTTAGAAATCTACAAGTCTTTGGATGAGACCCTGGCCATATCTCATGATCATGACAGAGACTAGACTGACAATGCTGAAAAAAATTCCAACAACCTATGGTATGTTAGTGAAGTTCACAAAGTAAAAAATTACCTCTGCCTTTTCCTCAAGGTTTCAGCTCCATATTGCCCTGCATACAGTATTGCAGGAGAGCCTGTTATTACAGCATCCTTCAGCATAAATGCTGCCATTACTTTCTGTATGTCACTTGGCAACTGAAAGTGCTACTAAAACCAAAACCTACACGCTGTTCAATATTTTAAAATAACAGTGGTTAGACTCAAGGATTTATATAAAATAGGAACCTAATGTTTGCTTGAAAATCTTATATGTTCTTCTAATTTTATTTACAAACTAAAGATACCAAATTTCTGATATCAGCCCTTGCACTTGATTACTGTTTACTCTTTACTCCTGATGTAAATGTTACTCCTAGTAACTTTTCAAAACCAATTTTTCTTAATAATGTTTTTCTTTAAAAATTCTCCTAAGAAATATTGTGCACAGAAATATGGTACACCAGTCCAAGAACTTAATCTGATGCAAATTTTTCCAGGTCCATTGACTTCAGCAGATGATTCACACCAGATGGCCCACCATGTTTGATATTATTACATTAAGGTATTAGCATATGTATAATTTTCTTTGTACTTTTCTTTATCAGTAGTATTTTCTTTCCATCAGCTTCAGCTGACTTTTGCAACCTTTATTCAGGGGAATGAAATACATTCCATGTGAGTAAACATATTCTGTGATGGATAAATATCAAACTGCTACCTACAAATATAGACAAAACTTTTCTGGTGAAGGATTTTTTAGTCTTAAGCCATATTTGAAAATTTTTGTTATAGGAGAACATTGTGACTCTGATTGCAGAGTATTCTTTGTGTAAGAATATTGTGGTTTTCTCTTTTATAAAAAATGTGTCTAATTTGAAATGGACAGCTCTATAGTAAATGCAGGCTACATAAAATTGTACATTTCACCTACTTTTCTCTTGGGCATGAGCCCTTTCTTCATTAATAGATATAGAATCATAACTAGGTCATTTTAGACAATAGATAAGGAATTCTTTCTCTTATAATAATGAGAAATACAGTTAAAGTACCTTCATAAATAGCCTACAGCTTTCCAAAGATGGGTTTTTGGTTTGGCATATTGACTTTACATTTATGAGGCAAATGTAAGAGAACATCTGGTTTGTTTTATCATTAATTCTGGGAATGTCCATTAATAATGCATTTTTGGGAATTGTTTTTGTTATTCCTGGAGAGCACTGTAATGAACAATCCTATGCTTGTTCTGCTGAGAGACACATTTCAGTTTAGAGGTTGTTTTGCAGTCTTAATTATATTAGTTGCTATCTCCCTTTTTACTGCCAGAAAGTGTGTACTATTAAAATGAATTACTGAGAAAGATGCCAGTGGACATTGTGGAAAACTAAACTTCATAGTAGTTTAAAAAAGAGGCATTTTGCCCTTTTTTTTTTCAAAGTTAAGTTTAAATATTTTTTCTGTAATTCTGGCCTATGTTCATACAACCTTAGGAAAAACACAGTATTAGTAACACACACCTTTTTTTCCCAGTTATCAGCATAGCTATGAAACAACTATGAGTGGGTAAATTGTTCTTGGTGTTGGCAGGAAAATGAGACATCAAACACCTCAATGTTCTTCTAGAATTCCTAGTTCTAGTGTAGCCAGATCACATAACTCCATAAATTGAAGCAAGATTTTCCCAGGTCAGTTAGGCAAGCAGTGGTGCATGTTGGGTTGTGATTGAAGGCCCCACCTATGGCAGCTTGGCATGGTTAAGGAAAATCTGGAGCTCCCATCAAGTTCCTAGGTGAAGGAGCTATGGGACTCAGCACTGCAAAACCAGGATTGTCTGGAGGTTCAGAGTACAGTCAGGAAACAGATTCTATTCCCATTTTGGTCTGACATCTGATCCATGCAAAGTGTCTCTGTTTATAGCATTGCAATTATGCATCTGGTGTGGAGCTAATTAAAATAATATGAGATTCGTTCCCTTAACTTCCTGGGTGTCAGATCCAACCCCTACAGATACTCTGGAGATTTCTACCTTGTCTTTGTTGTGGGTTACACACCAAGCCTTCACCCCCTTTTCTTAATGATTTCATTCTGTTTATTTACCTGAGAAAGAACCTTTTCAGTAGGTACCAGCAGAGCAGCAGGGGGCAGTGGTGCAGCGGTGGCCTTGTCTGTAGCACAGAAGATCTGTGTGTACTCGTGGGAAACAACAACACAACATGCAGCTGAACTCCAGTGGTCACGCCTGGGCTCAGAAACAGTGTGAAAGCCAGATCCAGACAATTCAAACACCAATTTTTTAAAGAAACAGGGATTATTTTTTTTACACTGTCTGTTTAAACCCAGACTTAAATCAACAGCCCCTCTCTTCACTGCATTTTTCCTAGAAAAAGTGAAAAGTTTCTCCAGTTGTTTATGTGTTCTACCAATCCAGCAATGTATATGGCATCACTTACTGTACTGATTTTCTCATTTTCCAGGACCAAGTATAGCAGCCTCTGAAGAGATCAGCAGCTGGGGAGCATTTTGGATATCCAAATTCCTAATGACCCCAGAGTAGTATTCCCAAACCTCTTGGCAGTTCCAAATTTCATGCCAAAAGTTGCAGGCATCTGTCTTACATTTTGAACATTTGTCATCAATATTCTTACTTAATTTAAACATCCGCTTAGGGGGGTCATGAATTCTCAATGAATAAAATTAGCTGCATGTAACCAATCTGTGAATTTGAGTTTAATCATAGAGCTCCGGTCTGGTTACAGATGTCTTTGTCCAAGGACTGTAGTTTACTACTGAATGCCTTCCCCATTAGCTCGAGGATTATCAAGCAAGGATTTATACCGTGTAGAAACCTTTTTCCTTTCTAAATACATAACTGAATGCTCTCACTGGGGGGATTAAATTCAGGCTTTCTGAAAGACCTACAGCTGGTTATCTCCTTTAGCAATGGCTTTGCAATCCACACTAAGGTGAGGGGCAGGGCATGGGCTCACTGCCTTGGGAGCATAGCAAAGATCAAGTTGCCAATGAAAGTCACAATTCAGTTCCTGCTCCCTCTTGCTCCCGGGGGAGGAACAAGGTTGCCACCACCTATTTTTCTGGGTCAGTTTACTGTCTGCTCCCACCCTCTCAGCTGCATTGGCTGAAGCTTTGAGGATGCTCAGTCAAAGCTCTGCTACCTCTCACTCCTTTGCTTCAGCTTTTTCTGCACTCTCTGCCCAGTGCAGTAATGGGGTGAATAACTGAACCTGTGGAAAAGGACATGGTTACCACTCTGAAATCATCATTATGATGTGATAATTTGTCACAAACTCCTCAAATCCTTTTTTGTAGCATAGACATTCTGCACAGATGTAATTTCCAGTTTCTCACATAGCACAATTTAATTAATTCGTGACTGAACTGAATTTAAGCAGAATTGTAGTTTTGATGGGACAGCAATGCCAGTGTGCTAGCAGTGCATAAACTACAAACATTTTAATGAATGTTCTTATTTGCATCATGTCAACATAACCAAGGAAAAAGCAGGAACAAGATCTGAGATTCATCCTCTGCTCTCCATCCTGGTCTAAACAGTATCTGTTTCCATGATATTTAGCTGGTGGCACATGTAAGCCATTGTGAATGATGACCTATTCAGCAGATGAAGTTGCAGTCCATAAACTAGACTCTCCCACTTGAATCATTAAATCTAGAACCAACCCTCCTTAAGGAAGCAATAATTCATACGACTCTTGGAACTGAAGGGTTTGATTGTGGTCCTTGCATCCTCACATTTCCATAGTCCAGCAATAAGTCCACTGAACTACATGTAAACCCATCTGATTTTAATGCTGAATTAGTAAGAGCTAAGGATAAAATGAATCTGTTTCTTTGCTGTGATGATACATAAGGTTTTCTTTCCCCGAAAGACACGGGATTCCTTGGCCAATACTGAGTTTCCCTGTGAAGCAGCACAGCCTCGTTTCTCTTCAAGCACTAGGAAGCACGATGGCCTCACACAGCTCTCAGCTGCACTGTGAAGGCCAAGTGTACCAAACTGAATCCAAATGACACAGAGAATACTTGCTCTGTATTTTTCCTGAACTCTTTCTATATAATAACAATACAAAGCTTTCAAAGATTTTTGAAATACTGAAAACGATGCAAATATGTGAATTCTTTTTTTAGGGGTTACATTAGATAATGCCTGGTATTAATTATTCTGTTTTGATAATAAATCCTTACAGAAAGGAGAAATCAAGTAATGAAGAATACTTTGCCAAGAGATGCATAAGAAGCTAAATAATTGATGTGTGTGAGCTGTGTAAAGAACTAATCCTTCTTCAGGTAATCCTGAGATGTCTTCCAAGACACATACTCTTCAGCCATTCATTAGGATCACCAGACCAAATTCCTGAAGATTTTTTAGTCATTATGGTGGATTTAATCAAGTTCTGGCTTTTGCACTGTCTGTATTAAAAAAAACTCTCAGGAGCTGAGCAAAGGTTGCTTGAAGCAGCACACAGGCTCTTGGAGGCCAGAGGAATACACATTGTATTTACATTTCTGTCATCGGTGTCTGACAGAGGAGTACAGAGATGTAATATTGGATATGAGATGGAAGCCTCCACCAGCACGCAGCTGGGCCAGTGAGGGTGGTTTTATCTTGTGCATCTTTTCACAGAAACTCTTCTGAGATGAACTGAAACTGTGACTGGGGACTGTACCTTTCTGCACGCTCACAGCCAGAGTGTAGTTCACAGTGGCTGTTTCAAACCCAAAGCCTAAAATACGCTTGCTTAAAATTCTGCCCCGGGAGTTGCTTGAACTCGCCCTGCCAGCAGTGCCTGGCAGATGTCTGATGTTTGGCACCCAGTATATGCTGTGTCAGGCTATGTGACACCTCTCGTGCCCCAAACTGGACATTTCCTTTCCTCTCCACGATTCCCTATTGCTCGATCATGTACTGCTGAGAGCACCTAATTCTCTTCCACCCTTGAAATTTTTCCCTTTTGTCCCAGCCACTGCAGCTGGGACATTCCATCTTCTGGAGCATGGGGCTCTGGTTTGCACATCTGTGTCTGTTCAACTGGTCATAGCCCAAAGTTTCCTACCTCAGAACTGCTTTCTCTATGTTTCCACTGTTCCACTTTCTATCAGTTTGCTAAATAGTCATTAGCATAAAGCCTGGGTGACTTTTTTATTCCACTAACAGTTTCTCTGATGAGATGAAAGCCAGTCCTACTTTTTTTGTTCTTTGTCTCCTCCGGCTTCATCACACTATGACTAATACAAATAAAATGAGAAGATGGATTTGGTGTTCTCCTTGGTTTCAGCATTCTCCTTGATTTTGGAGGGATGAAAATTAGTCTACACCCTTCTGTTCTACTTTTTCTGTTATATTAAGCATATTGGACCTGGGATTTGAAGGTTAATGCCAAGACATCTGCATTGTCTCCGTTTGCTGCTGAAGGCAGCATGGATGACAGCTTAGAGAAGGGACATCAGCACCAGGCAGGAGCCACCAACAACACATTCATGCCTGTTGGCCCTGGCTCTCTGCCTGCTGTGACAATGGACACAGATCACCAGGAGCAAAAGAGACAGTGACCGGGGCTTCAGTTGTCAGCAGTACCAGGGACCATGTTCTGCCCGATCAGAATTACATATGTGCAAAGTCATCTGATTGCCAGAGGGTCTGTAACAGAGGCAGCAAGGGCTTGTGTTCTCTTTCCCCCCTCCCAAGCTATTTTACAGGTATGCATTCTGCTCAGCTGAGAAGCAGAAACTGGTGAAACAGCAAGCTAAAGCCTCTTCCTTGGCCCAGCAGTGTTGAATCACAGAGAAGCAAAGTGAGATTTCTCCTAACATGACAGCAGATGTGAGCCACTGTTTTGCCACGTCACCAGGGCCAGGGGTAAGGATTCTGGCTACCAACTGCCCCCAGGCAGTGCTGGAAGCAGGGGACAGGATGCCTGTAGCTGGGCTCTAGAGGTTCATTGAGGATCACTGAGGGCATCTGCAGCTAAATAAGGTCCCAGAGGCTCCTGAAGGAAAGGAGTTGTGAGCATCAGTGGGGATGACATATGCTAGCATGGCTCAGGAAACCTCTGGAGCATAGGGCTGGAGAACCTATCCCATCCTGCAGACACCAAGGAGCTTTGCTTTAAAGCCTTTTACTTGAGCAGTCTCATCCAGACATTCTGAGTTTTCTCCTATTTACTGATTTTAATGTTTGGCTTGTTATTTCATTCTGTAATAAAAAAAATGCTTTAGGGATTGGAGGTCTTCTGGCATGCTGGCTGCACAGAAAGTCTGGAGCAGCTTCAATTCAAACCTCTTGCCAGTTCAAGTCCCATCTCAGCATTCAATGGGGAATTGAAGAACTGGATATGTTTCTCCTGTCTCCAAGCTTAACTCACTGTCTGGATTTATGTCAGTTCAGAGAAGCTGGAATAATTTAAAAATCTGGAAATCTAAAAAGCTGGAAAATAATGTCAGCTGTTTTAAAAGAGCCCAGTGGACCTGGGGATCAGTGCATGTGGGGTTTGTGGTCTGGACAGGGTCTGTATCTGCTCTCTTTAATGTCATTCTCATGGTTGCTAGGACAGTGCTGAACTTCCAGAGACTTTTCAGACAATCTCAGTAGTCTTCCCAACCCTGCCAAAAACTAGTTTCAGAATTAATATATTTTGTCTCTCAGCTGTCAACTTTCCTTTTAAAGCTCCTAGACCAAAAATATATCTATTTTTGTTAGGTCTAATAGTGACTTGGACATGCAAACTCTAAGTGCAGTTTGGGTGCCCCTGGCTAAAAATTTTATTTGGCTCTGTATGGATTCTGCAATCTTTTTGAATCTAATTATTTTTGCACTAATCTTCACTAAAGACCCCATAGCTACAGGAGTGTAATAGCATCTCCAAATCATACTAACACTCCCAAATCAAATCCCTAGCTTCTCCTCCGAGGCATGCAATGAGGACAGGCGTCCCCAAAGTGAACAGCATTGCCTTGGGCAGACCCCTCTCCCTGTGAGTGGAATATGCTCAGGGCAAGGATACGTCCCAGATCACTCACTTCACCCTGTAGTGTGAAAACTATTCTCCCTCCTGCAGAGAGCTTCCAGCTCTCCTCTGAAAATCAGTGCCAGCAAGTCATCTGGAAATCAGCCTGTGGTCATTCCCTTCTTCAAAATATGGCTGCTCCTTTGGCTGGCTCCAGTTGCTGTTTGAAAGAAGACGTTGGGCTCCACTCTCCTGCATCCTGGCAGAGGCAGCACCTTCTCCACCTTCTCCCGCTGACAGTGAAATGATGAGGGGATGGCTACAGGCACTACAGTCCTGCTCTGCAGGTCCTGGTGCACTGTGGACTGAGCAAATGGCCTCACTGCTCCTCAGAAGGATCATGCAGCCACTCTCTTCAAACCTTTAGCCATGTGAAACTGCAGCACATAAAAAATGTCAGGGCCTCCTGAGACATGTAGTAGCTGAATTTCAGCTTTGGCCTTGGGTATTTAGTCTTGGATTGAATCAGAATTTGTCCCTCTCTCTGTGTGGTACTGCTCTCTAAGATTAATTTTAGCCACTCAGGTTGGCTTTTCTTGATTTTTTCTTATCTGAAACCAGTAGCCATAACTAATCCTTCAGTTTCTGATCTGCAGGACTTCGTACTCCATGAAATGTGAGTGTGACATTATGCCTGCACTAGTAGAAATGTTTTACACAAAGGTTGCCCTTTTTTGATTAACAATTGCAAAGGATGAGGTGCAAAAGTCTGATATACTAGAAAATGATGTAATTTGCACACTGGGATCTCTTGTACAAAACAAGACATGAGTTTCCATGACAGAGATTAAGTTATTAGTAGATAAACTAATGCATTGAGTAAGTGGAAACAGCTAATTGTGTAAGAGGACTGAGGGAAAGGTTACAGCCAAGGGTTGTGTGATTTGTCTTGTAGCTTCTCATGTATTTAGTCAGCTACAAGCACTTTAGTTGCCTGTTTGAAGCTGTTTGAGAACAAGCTTTGAAGAGAATCTCCACAGATGAGGCATGAACAAAGGGAGATGACTCACAGTCAGACAGACAGTGCTCCTTCCCTTGAGAGCTGGTGGCAGGGGAGAAAAGTGCCTTGGGAGTTCCACCCCTGCATGATGCCAGAGCCCAAAGGGGCAGGTGGAACAGGCCAACATTAGGAGAAGAGGATCATGGTCTGTTAAGGGAGAGTTCAGTGAAGTTGAAGATGATGAAGAGCATGAGGTCAGAGGAGTCACCAAGGCAGGTCATCACAGTCAGTTGGTAATGTGGCATCAGGGGCAGCCAGGACAGATGGTACGCTCGGAGCAGTTACCACAGAATCTGAAAAAAATATCCAGACTCTGGCTGCAAACAGGGATGCCAGAGTTGCACCTTGGGAAGGACTGTGACAATGAATGCAGAATGAAGTGAAATCAATGAGCTGTTCTTTAAAAGCAGGGAGATTAACTCCCACTTCATTTTGAGGGGAGAGAAGAAAGTGAAAATGACAAATAAAAATAAATTGTATTTTTTTCTATTTTAAGGGAATACTACAGAACTACATTAAAATCTCTCCCTGAGCTCCTATTTTGTCTTCATGGTCCAGCTTCCTGCCTTGGGCTGATCCTGCCAAAGCCAAAGCAGCTCCTGGTTATGGTCGGCTTTCTCAGGGTGACTCACTGGAAACCCTGCTGCAGCTACTTCTGGCGTGTTTTTCCTTTACAGTGTAAGAGCTCCTTGCAAATTAAAAGGCTTTCTGGTGAAGATATAAGCTTATTGCATCTCAGCCTCCACTGAATTAAATTAATTTTTTTCTGTATTATTAATATCCTATAAATCATATTTCTTTTCCAAGGCTGATGGTGGCTGATCTAGGAAGGTGTTTGTCAGGCCATCCATATCTTTTCTTTTAGATCAGATTTGTGCTTCTAAAGAAAGAGATAATGTCTTTTATTATCCATTAAAGTACTCAGATGATTTTATTTAGTCACATCAATCAATGATTATTTCAAGTTGTCAAGACTTTTCTCCAGATGTCTAGAAATAGGTTAAAGCAGATACGCTATTATTGGGTTTTCATTAGGAGAGCAGGCCTGTAAAAACCAGAATTTTTAATGAATAATTGGTGGAGGTTTAAGAAAGCATTCCAAGTGGGTTTTATGATCAGGTGCTTCTTTATAGCCTTTATACTCACTGAGGGTAACAGATTCAATCTGAAGGGGAATGTGAAGGTCAAGGCAATGCTGAAGCACTCTGGAATGAAGGATTGACATAAATGTTCAGCTGTAAAATGGTACCTCCAACTCACTTTAATTCCTTTAGGCAGCATGGTTTACTAAGTCCTGTGAACAGAGTATATCCATGGCTTGCCATGGCTAAAAGCTGTATCCTAGGGAGGGGTTATGAAAGGTAACTATGATTTTTATTTTGATATTTTCTACTCCTACTTTACAAACCTTTGAGGTAATCATAATTACCTGACCTATTGGAAGCTAAATAGTGTGCAGTCCTTGAGATCTGAAGTTTGCTTTGCACACCACATAGTTCATTAAAGATTGCCTGACAGGTCTCCTGGAACTGTCTCCTCAGCTGGTGGAAATTGGGGTAGCTCCACAGGCTTCAAAGGATCTGTCTTTCCTTTCTCCTCTTATGTGTAAACAGCCTCTTAAACTAATGAACCGAGATCTCAGGTTCATGACACAGTTGGCAAGGGAAAGCAGATAACACGAACTCGTGCAACATTCCCATCTTGAGTCTCTGTTGTTTTATTATTTAGTAATCAGAAACAGAACTTCAGCACTTAGTATGGGCTAAGGGTAGGTTTGGATGGGACAGGCAGCTGATTTCACACACAAAGAGGGACATCATATTTAGCAATTTGTATTACGTACCCTGCAGCTAAATCTGTGCATCTGAAGAGGAATCTACATGATCAGAGGGCTGGAGAGTAAAATGGGAGATGCCTGAATAAATCTTGGGGGTGCTTCAAAATTTCTGGGGTATGGAATGAGCCAGAGCCCAAAGCATTCTTACAACAGGTTCCACACTCCACAGGGAAGCTTCTCTGCTGTGAAACCCTCACTCCTCAAGCATCTTCTTGTGCTTTTTCTGTTTTGTTCAGGTTTCAGTGCAGCACACATCACTTCTACCTGAGCCAACAGGCTGTGACCTGACACTTGTCCCTGCCTGGTAAAATAGCTTCTGCCTGGGGACAGTCTGCCCCAACCCCCAGGGTCCCTGCAGGGACGGTGGCAGTGTCTGGAGTGCTGTGCCACATCCACAAGGGCTTTGAAGGGCAGCAGTAGAATGGTCCTGGTGTACTTAGACCATGTCTATGAAGAAAAGATGGACAAGAATGGCTTATAAATGGTTTTTCATTACTAAATTTGGTATCCATGAAGTGTAACTGGTTAGCAAATGTACTCGCATGCCAGTTTACTGATATTCTAAAACCAGAAACAAATAATTCTGCATGTTCCATACAGCAATTAATAACCTTTTAATGGTCTTCAGTGATGGTTTTCAGGAAATAAAGTTGTACTATTAACATTCCTGTAAAACCATTAGTCCTAAATGCATGTAATTGATGGGAGTACTAATGTTTGTAAAATGAACTGAGACTGATTTATAAGTCTGATAATAAAATAGTTCAGTAAAGGGCTTTGATCTAATAGTTGTGAAAGCAGTACACACACCTTTACGATTATCCTTGCAGATACCCATCTTCCTTTCAACTTTTACTGGCTTCAGTCATGACAATTTGGAAAGGAAAAATCCCAACTAAATGCAGCTTGATAGAGACAACCATTGATCATTTACACTCTATTGTCCTTCCAGATATGAGCATCCAGTAGACTCCTTGGGCTATTATCTGTCTTACTTTATTTGTTGCTATTGACTGAGATTAAAGAAAATAAACCCCTTGCCTTCTTCCTGAACTGATCAAAGATTTCCCCTATCCTACATATACTGAAGTCTAATAAACTGGCTTCTCCAGCACAATCTTTCTTCTGCAAAAGAAGTACTTATGTATATAATATTAGCCATGGTAAATCCTAAATTCCTTTGGTCCATTGGATCCACTCACTTTGCTAGTTTTTCTTCCCTTTCCCTCCTTCCTGATATAAGTTATAGTTTAAAAATAAAATCAAATCAATCACTATTTACTCAGTTTTTCTATAGTATTGAAACAGTTAATTTTGCTCACCAAATGAATACTTTCAATTAACTACTAGGCACACTTAATAAACTCAAAACACTGCATTCATTATGCTAGTGAGAGGTAATCTTCCCACAGATTGCTTAGTATTTATGGTGCTTGTCTAGAGTCTCTCCTCTGTTTCCTAGGATTAGGACTTGGTACGGCATGACAAGTTTTTATAGGCTGATTGCCTTAACTCTTTAAGATGAAGATATTGTCCTTTGCATAAATAATTCAGCATTTTTGTAGTTGCTCAGTGTGCTGACTCTCTCAGCTTCTTCCTCCATCACTCTCTAGCCTTCGGTATCTACGCATCACTATCTTCCTCTGGGAAGGAGGGAAGCTGGCAGCATTGCAGGTTTCATCTGTTCCTGTGCATTCAGCCTCTGAAATATAGCTAGTTTAGAAAAGTTGTTATCAATACCTCTCCTCTCCTCTCCTCTCCTCTCCTCTCCTCTCCTCTCCTCTCCTCTCCTCTCCTCTCCTCTCCTCTC
>JAYDZK010000113.1:134324342-134371827 GCA_034509185.1 Euphonia xanthogaster
TCCTCTCCTCTCCTCTCCTCTCCTCTCCTCTCCTCTCCTCTCCTCTCTCCTCCCCTTCCTTCCCAGAACTTCCCTTCTCTCCTTCTTCACTTGCCTTGCTTTTCTTCCCCTATATATAGATGTATATAATTTTAATTTTAAAAAATCTGTAAATACAACAAAGCTCTGATTTCTGCAGAAAATTACCAATTATGAACCAAACCCCATAACTCATTTTTCATATATGTGGACAATTTCATTTAAATTAGAAACTTTGCTGACAAGCTAAAAGTTTTGCCTGTCTGGAACATTATTCAAATGGAATGGAATTACTTCATCTTCGTAACATAATTTTAAAGGTATCAAGCCTGAGAATTCATGTAGGTAGCAGGCGTATATCACATTGCAGGTTGTATTGACTTCTGATTACTTTCTGCTCCTCTGAAGGAAAGTAATTCTAACAAGAATCCAAATGTATTTCCCTGCTCAGTGAAACTGCCATTCGTAATGCAAAAATACACGAATATTGCCTTCAAAAACGCCTTTGGATTTGTCATCACTCTTTGAGCGATGGTACCGGGAAGAAACCTTCACGGTGGAGGTGCCTGCAGCCAGGAGGAGGCCGAGGGAGCTCCATGGGCCGCTCGCACGCTGGGTGTTGGCAGCGCACCCGGCTCCGCGGTGCTTCCCGCAGTGTTTCCCGCAGTGTTTCCCGAGGTGTCCGTGCGGAGCTGACTCCTCCTGACTCGGAGCGGCCCCTCCCGGGCACGGCGCTGCTGCTCGCCCGCTCTGCCCGCCCGGAGCGGGGGCACCGCGGGGGCTGGCACCGGCCCTGCAGCGCTGCACGCCCCGTCCGAGCCGGCGGGGGCTGCGGGACCGGCTCAGCCCGCCAGGAGCGCCCACCGCAGCAGAACCCGCGCTGCCCGAGCGCTCGGAGCGGCGCGGCCCCGCCGCTCCGGGTCTCGGAGGCTGCTGGAGGTGCGGGGCTGCGCCGCGCCGCGCCGGGCAGACACACCCGGCTGGGCTTACAGCGAGGTGTGTCAGCCTCTGCCAGCTTTTACAGCTCCCTTCTCTCCCGGGAGGACCACAGCATTAACCTAAGTGGTATAAAGACACATTCATTAAATTTGGAAGAGTTTTGAGTCTTGAATTGCAAAGAATGCCGTCGTGCAAAAATAGGCAAAAATGTAAATGTATGGTTACAAAGTTGAAGCTAAATAAAGAGCGAACAGATACCCACCTAAAGAAAAATCAAATAAATTTTCACTTCATATCAGTGACCTTGCCATCTCCTATGTATTCTTAGTGACAGGTAAAAGCACACCATGTAATGCCTCCCCATGAAGCATTTTAATTTTCTCTTCATTAATTTCATCAGTGGGGAAGGGCCACTGCTCACAAGATTTGCTTTTACATAAATCTGAGTGGTAAAATTCAAAGTTTTCTGCTGGAACCATTCTATATACAACCTGTCCATTAGTCACCTAATACATTTTTTATCACTTCATAGTTCATTTTCTTCCTTTGACCTTTGAGGATTCCCAAGGAATTCTAAAACCCATTAGTATCTATGAACACTCAGAGTAAATCCATAAATGATTGCTTAATGGTCATTGCTAATCAGAATTAAGCAATCTTGGCATAGCTAAAGCTTTTATATATTTGGAGGGGTTTTTTTCCTATGAAGAACACAGATTTTTTTTTTCTTTACTTATTTTGAGTATCAGATGATAAAATAAATGTGCATTTCTGAGAAAAAGCTGATAAAATATTGTATGCATCAAGTGCTGAAGTCATGCATGCATTAATGAGAGGCTGCATTTTTACAAATGATAGAGGGACTGTTTATAAGCGTCACAGGGAGCTTACATAACTTTGATAGGGATGGATGGAGCATCTCAAAGCAACAGATAATGGCAGTTAGAGAAAGGGATAGATGAACTTCAAAAGATTGGATTTCATATAGATCAACATCACAGTGTTCTGATGTTTATCTGCAGTTTATCTAATCTGGGTGGCCTAGGGTTGTTGGAAGCTCACAAAGTCCCTGGTACCTCTGCTTTCAGGTAGGCTAGAAATGAAGTGAGACTATGCACACCTGAAGTATTTGGGCACTTTTGCTTTTAGTTTCTGCTGCAGCCTTGAAGCACAGAGGTGAGAGCAAATTGAAAGTAGTGGACCCAACACAGTCCCACCAGACCTCCTCTGTGCTGGATACTCTACAAACATGAAGGCACTGACAGCTCTGCCTGCCTCAGTGAATTTACCTTCTACAAAGGAAATGAGGGAGTGCAGAACTGCACAGAGTGGAGAAGGGCTGATTTACAAATGTTCTGTAAATTCTGCTGTTCTTTGGTTTTGCAGTAAAGTGCAACATTTATTTATTGGGGTTTTATTAATTTTAAATATTAAATTCAAGCAGAAGTTATGAATGATGCAAAGCCCTGAGACACAGTGAAAGATTCCTGGTGTTTTTAACAGACACTTCATTACCCCCTCTCTGGATGACAGCAAAGTTATGTGTGTGTAATGCATATGCTAAAACACCAAAACACTGAACTGTTTCTGTGCAGCCTGTTTCCAATATGAGACTATGCTTGGTACCTGCTTAACCATGTGGAGTAGTGAAAAGACAATCCAGTCTTGGAAATTTATTGCTGGACTCAGAATTGCTGGTTGTCCCTTTAAAAGCCCTCATCCCTGATGCCAAGTAAACAAGAGAGACTCTCAGCTGCATTTCAAAGATGCAAATTTCCAGTTCTAATGAGTGAAGAGGTATGAATGCCAAAATATGAGAAATTAATTTTAAAAAAACCCAGTCTTCATTATTTTTTGAAGACTGAGTTCTTATAGCCAAATGCTTGTTTTCAAGCCATGAATCATGATTTTGAATGTCTTGATGCTGAAAACATTGGCCTAGTTATTTGGGATTCACAGGGCAGTTACAAAGCTGTAAATAGATTTTGCTTTGTTTTGATTTTTAGAGAGTTGCATTTCCATTGAGCGCTAAATAATCTCTGCCTGTGCTTAAGATAAATGTATTGGAACTCATAAATTGAGGTTATCTCTTGCTGGGTGTCTTGGAGGAAAGGCAACTGAATTCAATATAGGAATCTCTTGAGCCAGAAGCAGATGTCACACTCTAAACATCTGAGGCTCATGATTTTTTGGCTGCCTCATTCTGTGCCTTTGTCACGCATTGTGTTCCAGTCTTGCTTTGAGGGGAGCAGCGAGGGCTGCCTGATGTCGTTGTGTATTGTCATGTTCCACCATCATTTATGGTCAGGATCCTCATCCAAAGCCCTATGAGGTCCAGCAAGAGCCTCCCCCTGATCACCATGCTGTCAGAGCAGCCCTTGCTTGCCCAGTGTGTCCCTTCTGCCAGAGGGTAGGTTCTGCTGTGCTTAGCCTTTCATGAAAAATAATTCCTGTCCTTTCCTCTAAGGAATATAACTTTAAAACCAGAATTTTCCAAGTGTTTTAATGTATATTTAATTTCATATTACAAAAGACACATACTCCCAGAGGAATACCTACATTTGCTTAAACTAATCCATTGTCTATTATGTATTTAAACTGGATTGCTTTCACCTCTTACCAGATCTGTTCTGGTTTTTGTTGTGGGGTTTTTTTTTAATGCGATGAAAAAGGGCTCTTTCTTTCAATTTTATTTCTCTAAATTTTATTTATTTTTTGGTTTGCTTTCCTGGTAGTCATGCACGGCTGTGCCATTGTGTATGCTCTGGGAACATGAGCTGGCTGCAAGCAGAAGTCAGTGATGTCCCTTGCAAAGCAGAAGTGAAGCACACAGGGAAAAGCCCTCAGTTAAGGTCATAGTAGTTAAGGTACAACCAGAGGAGAAGTACAACGCCTTGAAGGCTTAGGCCCTTTGCAAGGAGCAGCAGGGGAACATATTTTATTAGTACTTTAGCTGACTAATTTTGTTTCAGGAGACCATAGCAGAAAAAAAAAAAAAAAGCAACCCAGAATAATTGAGGAAATTACAATAATAAACCCTTTTCTGAAATGGTATTTAACTACTGACAGCTGATGAAATGAGTCCAGAAGCATGCATAAAACAAGAAATGAAGAAAAAGAAAAACATGTTCTTGTTCATGGACATTGAGCAACTTGGCCCAGACCAGTCTCCATTTGGCTTTATTTCAGCAGGAAATTTTTTGGTAAATCATCAATTCTTTCCCAAAATATACAATGCACTAGTTTAAAAACAATCAATCATTCAATCGAAATTGAGGACGAGTTTGTAGAGGCGGCTGTCTCATTTTCAAGTAGCTCGTCAGGGATAGCAGAGGGATGGCTGCCTGCAGAGCCGCCAGGAGCCGCAGCCTGGGCTCCCGCGCTGGGGCTGGGCACAGACACTGCGGGGCTGCAGCAGCACGTTTTGCTGGTCGGTGCTGCCCGGCCAGTGCTGGGGGGAGCCCCTGGCCTTGCCTTGGGGCATGTGGCCCGGCTGCAGACACTCTTTTCCCCAGCTCCAGTGCAGGTACTGACATTTCCATGAGTCTCAGGCAAGAGGAGGTTGGGTCCAGCCTTGCAGGTAGGTACGCTTTGCAGAGCACCCACGGACACGCGCATGGAGTGTGTCAGTGAGGTCAGGGCCGTGGCTTCCAGGCACACAGGGATGGCTGGTGTGGCTAACGGGGGCTGGAGGGGGGTCTGGGAACTGCTCATGACATCTTCAGAGGTTCTGGAAGAGTGTGTGCTTATGTAACTGGTGTTCCCTAGTGCAAAGGCAGCTGCCAGTCTCTGCAAGCTGCCAAACTGGTCTCCATCTTTCCCACACGCCCTGCTTTTTAAGAAACCTTTATATTTGTTTTTTCTACATTGTTTTTCACATCTGATAATTGTGATAAATTAATGCTGAATGCTTTGATTTTCGTATACAATGAAGTTTTTATAAATCCATTGAGAAGGGTGTAACCAGAAAATAGAAAATTCCAAGTTATTTGGAATAGTGAGACAGCAAAAGTGAAGAAGTAATAAAGATGGTCCTTTAAAAAGTAGAAAAAAACAAAACCCTTCCTATTTACTAAAATTAAACAATGTTTGAAGCATATCCCACAAAGATCAAACAGAATTCTTATGTCAATATTATTGAAAAAGGAGATCTCCCTTTTTTTCCCCCCTGATATTAAGGTTTTGAACCCCAGGCTAGAAGGTTTTGGAATTACTTTGGATTTTCACCAGTCTAACAAGATCAGAATCTTGTCTTTTTAAAATAAATTATTTGAAACCATATTCCCCAACGGCCCAGCCTTCAGTAGATACTGCTGTTGAAAGGCTGGTCCCTTTGTTTGTTTGCCAGAAATATGACTATATGCATGTGCTTTGTTTTTGAAGTCTTTCTATTAGTGGACATGAGTCTGCTTGTCCTGTCAGGTCCTCAGCCAATACTGAACTTGAACTTTGTTCTTCTGTTTCAGATCTGGTGAAGCCTCTCCATTTTGTCCAGATGTGTCTTGTGGCCCAGAAAGAGTATTTTCTCTGCCCACAGACATTATCTTCCCCCGGCTCTATCAAAAGGTTTTTATAATTTCTCAAATAATCGTGGGAGGAGATTCCTGGTTTTTTTTCTTTGCTTGCTGTAATCATAATATTGTCTTTTGGATCTCTTCTTTTACCTTTTCGCCTCAAGTGTCCCGAGCTGTCTTCTCAAAAGTGCCCCTCATCCCAGGTGGGAAACTATGCTACGACATCTGCAGCTGTGACATTTGTGTTTGCAGATACAACAGCCTCATATGAGGCTGCCCACAAAGTTTTCACAGATAACTTCAGTTTAATGTGTTTTTCCTGGTGCCCAGAGATCCCAGGCAAACTAGCTGCACCTTTTAATTGCACCTAATGGATGTAACTGCATGTAATTTGAAACGCTGGCCTTTTTCACAATAACTTCATTAATTCTCTCATGACAGCTTCTTACTTCTGTGTGTTAAGAATGTACCTCCTGTAAGGAATTTTATAATGGTGATTCCAGGAAAAATTATGCTCACATTGCACTAACACAGAATTGCAGAGCAATAGATCCAATACATTTACAGACAAGAATTAATAATAATGGCATCAGTATCTTATGGACTGATTTTTCTCTGATGCTACAATTATATCTAACTATAATCTCTGCTGCAATGATGCAAAGTCCATGGAAATGTTCTCCTACAGGCAAATAAACTGACATGGGTGAAGAATCTCTAGCAAATGTCTTGGAGATGTGAGTTTTCTGGGTAGCACTGGGTGAATGGTGGCAATGCAAATGACTTCAGTAATCCCATTTTCTTCAAGACTGACTCTGCTCTCATGGTAGTCCTATTTAGGTACCATATTTTTCCCATTAAATGACTCCTTCTGTAGCAAAAGCACTAAGAAATGGTTCAAAGTTTTAGTTTTCAATTTACTGCAGTTAAGCCGTGTGGTTTTCTGAGTACAATTTCATAGGACTACAGAAGATTGTAAATCCTCAGAACATTTTGCACAATTCTTTAATGTCAAAGACAGCATGTATTCCGAACTGCTGAATTTGCAGCTTAAAAGGAGGTAGGTTTTCTTCCAGACTTCCTACTAGGAATTCAGGCAGATTTCTTTCCTCTGATCATCAAAACCCTTCTTTTAATTTTTGTTCAGAGTGCATTCATGACAAGTTTTTGAGTTTTAATGTGAGTATTGCCTGGTATTTAAATACTTTTTCCTGCCTGATCTTTCATCTCAAATTACTTCTAAACAACAACCATATCTTCAGAAATACGGAACATTATTTTTTCACTTATTCTGCTATGGCAAATTAGTATTGTTTTCTTGGAAAGTTGATGCACCTTTTTTCCTCACTAACCTGTATGTTCTAGATAGACTCATTATCTGCTATATGTTGGATTGATCTTGCATGAGAACATACATCCTGCAGACACACCTGTTCTTTTCTGGGTTGCAAATTGTTAATGGTCTTAGGGATCCATTGTCAATTATCACTACAAAAAGTTCTATTTTCATTTCTGGGTTGTTTTTCTTTTTCCAAATTTCTAAAAAATCCACTCAAATGCTCAAAATTTAAAATACTAGATTTTGTTACTGGAAACCTTTCAATAAATTGATGGATGGAAAGTCAAATACAGGAAGTTTTAAGGAATTTTCAACCCTTTTTTTTCAGTTAGTTCTAATAATTTTAATTTTTTTAAAGCCTCGGGCAAACAACACTGTTTGAAGTGGTTAAATGTTGACAAATATGAGGAGTGTGGATAATATTTTTCTACAGCATTTTCTGTAATGGAGATCAGCAATATCTGAATGCTTCAGTTGGTGCAGGACATTTAAAAAACTGCACCAAAGGAACACTTGTCTGGTTTAATCTCTAAGATTCCACAGAATATGGATGATGATTATTAGTCAAAGTAAGTTGTAAAATACATTTTTTTACATACTTGTTGGCTGAGGAAGATGAAAAATATTGCATGGACCTGTGAATTATATGTCAGATAAAATCCAGCCTGTTAATTTGACTTTGCAAAATTCCCGTGACATGCATGTCAGACTTAAAAACCGCACAAACATATTTTAAAAGTATCCAGAGATCACAGAGCCATCAACCTGTTGTGTGAAATGCAGCAAGGAAACGTTTGGATTCTATATAGGCAGCTCCTGTATTGTCTCTGATGCTTAGCAGACACCACATATGATTTACTACCATTTTTATTAAAATAAAAAGCACAGTTCAATAAATATCATATCAGACTAGGTATTATCCCAGACATATTTTATTTCTCAGTCTTTGCTGCCTCTTCAAATTTTGGCATAAAACAGGAGGATATAACAGACTATGAAGAAAAAGTTACAGAGGGTATTCAAGTTTATGATGAGTGAAAAGGCAGCCTCAGTTATTAGTGCTACCCAGACATGCAATAATTGATAGGAATAATCTTGTATCCAGGAAAGGTTTGTCACAGTGTTTATGGTAAAAGTTTATGAGTAAATTTTTCTTCCACTCCCTTAAACTTGATTTATCCAACAGATTGTTCCTATCAAAAATTTATGGTGTTTTTTGAACTTTGAAATAATTTCTTACAGCGAAAAGGTTCCAATGTTATTGAGCAGCCCTGAACTTCATTCAAAGTGCCTAGGAGACTCTGGGAGAAGAGAGACTGAAATGAAGCAGAAGTGAGTGATGCAGAACCCTCTTTTGCATCTTATTTTGTTCACTTTTGAGGGGTCCTCATGCCGTCTCCATCCTGCTCACCTGTAGAGCTGCTCAGCTTTCTCTAGGGGCTGTGTAGGACATGCGGGCTGCTACTTACATAAAGGGAGGGCTTGGCCATGGCTGGATGCCATGAGGTCACCCCTCCAGAGCTGCTGTATCACTCCTCCTCTGCAGCTGGGCAGCGGAGAGAGAATATGACATAAGTCTTGTGGGTCAAGATAAGGACAGAGATAACTCTACTGCCACTGGCAAAACAGACCTGACTTGGAGAAATTAATTTATTTTATTACCAATCAAATCAGAGTAGAGTGATGAGAAATAAAAACTAAATCTGAGAATGCCTTCTCCCCTCCCCTTCCTTCTTCCTGGGCTTAACTTCACTCCTGAATTCTCTGCCTCCTCCCACCACCATTTATCACACATTGTCTCTGCTGTTGCTTCTTCCTCAGGGGGAGAACTCCTCGCAATGTTCCAGCATGGGATCCCTCCCACTGGAGAGAGTCCTTGATGGACTACTCCAACATGAGTCCTCCCCACAGGCTGCAGTTCATCACGAGCTGATTCAGCATGGGTCCCTTTCCATGGGGTGCAGTCCTTCAGGAACAGGCTGCTCCAGTGTGGGTCCCCCCTGGCATCACAAGCCCTGCCAGCAAACCTGCACCAGTGTGGGCTCCTCCTTCTGTGGGGCCATGGGCCCTGACAGAAGCCTCGTGAGCCTCCAGCACAGGCTTCCCATGGGGTCACAGCCTCCTTTGAGTGCATCCCCCTACTCATTACGCAAGTCAGTTTTATATTGGCAATAAATGAAATTAATTTCCCCAAGTTCTGGTGGTTTTGCCCATGATGGTAACTGGTGAGTGATCTCTCTCTGTCCTCACCTTGACTCATGAGCCTATATTTTCTCTCCCTTGCCCAGCTGAGGAGGAGAGTGATAGAGCAGCTTTGGTGGACACTGGGCATCCAGTCAGGGTCAGGATTTAAACACAGAAACACAACAATTTCTATAGTAGATCATGTATTTAAATGTTGATCTATTTAATTTAGTATTTAGCTTTAACAACAGAGTGATCAGAAGAAGATATGCTGGATAGCAGACCATCTATGAGATAACAGGCAAGGAATTTCCTAGCTCATATGAATAAGTAGCTTGTACTGTGCTGTTGTTTTTTGCTTGTAATTTAATATAACTACCAGTCTGCTGTCTCTTTGATATAGCTTTTGAGAAGAGACTGAGTTATGTTCCTGCACCGAGTCTGGGATCTTTTCTAGTTTGATGTATTAACCAAAGTACATGATCTTAAACTGATAATTTGGTACTGCTGTCTGGTAAAGAAACTTGGTCCAGTTTATCATATAAATATGTGTTTGATTGCTGGTTTTGTCTTAATTTCAGCATTGATAAAGTAAATTTTTCTGGGATTACTTAAGAACATAAAATCTCAGAAAATGTGTTGCTAAAATTAAATTTCTATTTTCTCTTTGGCTTGATGATACCTGTTGGCAATGAACCCCACTCTGTAGGAAGAAAACATATATCTTAATATCTTCAATCTTGCTCTTTGCTTTTGCTAAAAGTCCAACATAAGTTGCTAAAGGATGTGGAATATTTTTGTAACTTTGTGTTTATTACTTTGACTCTCATCTCTCCTAAAATGACTTTTCCTTTTAACAACTCATCACTAATTTTCATATTTCTTTGAATATATCTGTATTTCTATTGTTCAACACAAGAATAGGTTCTATCCTCCCCTATAGCTACCTAAAAGATCGTGCCTAGCCAGAGACAGTTATTCAGAATCTTTCAAAAGGAAGACTGAAATCCAAGGAGAATCTCACTGCATTGAAAGATGAGTGTTTGAAATAACTCAGACAATTCCAATCCTTAAGATTAGTCTTTTAATTACAGAGGAAAGTGTAGCCTCCATTATGAGACTGCACACTGACATTTTGGACAGCTAAAGCTAGGTGAGATCAATCCTGCACACATAATTATACCTGAATCACTACTATAGATTTGTGTATCACCCAATATTTTCAGTATCATATACCATACCATTTTTTAAAATCCATACAATTCACTTTCTTTTTTTTTTTCTTTTTTTTTTTCCCCCTACAACCATTCCATAGAGTCATAGAATGATTTAGATTAGATGAGATGTCTGGAGATCATCTAGCATAACCTTCTACTCAAAGCTGACCCAACTTAGATTGCTCAGAGCCTGTCTCAGTTGAATGTTGAATGTCTCCAAGGATGGATAATCTTCAGCCCCTCTAGGCAGCCCTTTCCAGTGTCATTATGAAGATTTTTTCCTTATAAATATTTTATATTTCCCTTGCTGTTATTTGTGTCTCCTGTGTCTCATTCATCCACTGTGCACCACTGAGAAGAGTCTGGCTCAATTTCTCTATATCCTCTCATTAAGTAGTTGTAACCAGCAATAATATTTTCTCTTAGCCTTCCTAAGGCTGAAAAATCCTGCTTCCCTCAGCCTCTTCTTGAACGTCCCTCCTTGCTCTCGCTCCTTAATCGCCTCCATAGCCCTCTGTTGGACTTCCTCCAGTTTGTTGGTGTTGCTTGCACAGAGGAGTCCAGAGTGGGACACAGCACTTGAGATCAGCTTCCCCTCTTAAACCAAAGGGAATAAACACTTCCCTCAACCTGCTGGCTGTGCTTTTGCTAATGCAGCCCCATATGAGCTTGGCTTTCCAGACTGCAAGAGGTTTGCTATGCATTCCTAGAGCTGAGCTATGTGAAGCCTGGGTCCTTTTCAGGGTGGGTGCAGTTACTGCAGAACTCATTGGATGTAATTCCAGTTGTGTCCTCCAGTGTGAATCACTTGACACCATCAGCATGAAATGCTAAGTGCCATTGCTCAGTCACTGGGAGTGGGATAATTTCATCCAACAAATGTTAGGTGTGGTGTCTGAGCTCAACATCTGCACTTGCTCTATGGGCAGTGAGGAGAGAGAGAAATCTGCAGAGACTGATTCTTCTCACCTATTTTAGACCCTTGTTTTATGAGGAAATTATTCTTATTGGAAGGGTCTGGCTCTTTTCCTTGGTTACAGAATAAGCCTGAAGAGTTGGCTTAAACTAAACTCCTAAACATTTCATAGATTTTCCTAGGTCAAGCAAATCCTACCCTTACTGCAGGGTTTTGCAGTCTTCCCTTGCACAGGATAGGCAAAATGTGTTTATAAGTAATCTGATGCCCATATGTGCAATTTTTCTGCTGTTACTATTCTAAATGTTTTCTGCAAGTTTGACCTCAAGAGTAATCAGGTGTGGTGAGATAGATGAGCCTACTTAAAATTTTATTTTACCAAGCAAAACAGATAAAACTCATCTAATTGCTCTAATAGCCTCATTCATCACATGACCTTGGTGATCTGATGTTTTCCACTCTATTTCACTCTTGTAATTCTTGTAGAGGAATGGAAAACCAATGCCAAGTCTGTACAAGAAAAGATCCACTTCTGGGAAAGATAGAACTTTCCCAGAAGGAAAGTTCTTTTCCCCAGCTGGAAAGATATTGATTTATTCTTCCTGCTTCTTCAAAAAACAATGGCCATTTGGTTGACCAGCGAAGATAGCTGCATCAATATGAGAGCTTCTCATAGATGCCTGATATCTGACAAGGAAATGGAAGTTGAAGTAGTGTGACTCTGGCTTTGCATTCAAATATTTTAATTTAATCGTCTATTTTAAAGGATTTTTCTACTTTTATTTGTATCTTTACCAAAGGCATTTATAACGCTTCAATATTTGAAAGAAGTGTTGAATATTTGTTGGCAGAAGCAAGTATGAATTTTCAATTTATGTGAGTGTCTTTCACAGTCAAAGCACTGGCTAAATCATTTATGGATGAAGAAGGTGAGATGTACTATATAAGATGGGCCTGTGCTGTACTTCAGAAGCTTCATACCACTGTCTGAAAATGGAAATACATCATCTCACTAATGAAACTGAACGTAGAAATGTCATGGTCTGAATACTCAAATTCCCCTTTCAGAGGGAACGAAGAAGAGCAGATGGTTAAGCATCTCCTCACCTGTCACCAATCATTTTTAAACCAAAGCTTGCAGCTCTCTGTGAGTGGGCCAGAACCTTTCTCAGCAGAGGACCAGATGGTACTATTGTAAAATTCATCACCAGCTTTAAAGGCTCGCTGCCATGCATCAGCACTTTGTTCCCTCAGTCCCTTCTCATGCTCAGTGCTGAGAAACACAGCGAGGCAATCAGGCTGTGTTGTCTCCAACCTACAGATGATATCCAGGTTTGAACTCTAGTGGGGCTCACCTGAGCATCATTCAAAATCCACAGCTGTTGTCAGATGCTTTCATTTGCTTAGTGACACATCAGAGGGCATTGTACTGAGCCTCTTTGATCCACAGAATTTGCGTTTGTTCTTGAACTGAGAGATAAGTATGGTTTTGAAGCAAAAGGCCCCTCAGAGTGTAAATGTACAAAAATACATTTGGACAAGAATACAAATGTAGAGGAACATAAATGGATATCCTTACTTTGCTATAATTTAATCCTGCCTTGAAATTGTTTGAATAATTTATTCAAAGACTGAATATATTCATACAGTCTATGGGCAGAGTCTCTATTAGCCAAACCCTGCTGAACAAAAAAGTTCCTCCTAGCTAAAATCTTGCGGATCTACAACACACCTTGTGAAGCACAAAATAATGAGACTAATTTGGTGTGTCAGCTGCTTGTTATTTCCACATCTTTATGTCTCCAATGTATTATTTCAAATGTTGATTTTAAATGTTGTATTTTGAAAAGATTGTTGACCAATTATTGCTATTGTGAACTTTTGAAATGAGAAAACAAAAATGTTTGAGCCACACAGTGAAAATCACACATTCTTTACTTGGAGTGGCAATCTCTTGGCTACTTGAGGTCAAAATGAGAGTAAATACAGGACAATTTAGGTCAGAGACTGGGAACAGCAAGGGGTTCAGAGGACAAAGTCATGCAGTCAACAGGAAATGAAATTATTTTCTTACTGTTGTTTTAATGCCAGTTAGTCAAAATACATAAAATTATTAAAAATGCATCATCATTTAGTGTCGCTGTAAAAATAGCAGGGCTCCTACTAAAGGCAAGAGTTCCATAGCCTGAGTGCTGTCAAAACCAAATGAAATGTAAGGAAACCAAAATGAAATGGAGAACAAAACCAAATGAAATGGAGAACAAAAAAACCCCAAAATTTTTGTACAGTTTAAGTGCACAATACATCTACAGAGGAGCTCACGTAGTTCAGATGTCCCATCTGAAGAAGATGTGATATTAAAAATAAAGAATCACAGGAGGCAGCAATCACGATCAAATGTGTGGAAAAGCTTTAACATGAAGAACAAATGGTCTAGGACTCATCAGCTTGGAAAAGAGATCAATGAGCATAGATAGGATGTATGTCTGTGAAGAAATGACTAAAGTAAGCAGGAAATGGCTGCTCACTGCCTCTCCACATTACAAGTAGAAACCACCAAGTTAAATAACTGAGTGATAGTTTCAATTAAGAAGATGAGATTTTTTTTATCCTTTGCTAGGAAAGCTGTGGAACACACGGTTCTGTGTCAGTGGTGGATGCCAAAAGGTTTACGTAGCCTCTAACTTGAGTAGACAAACTTGTGGGAAAAGGAAAGAAATCCCACAAGGGCTTTTTAACACATAGATCCCTCTTCTGGAAAGGAGGTTGCTGAGCTGCAGACTGCTGTATGCTGGAAAGGGAGGCTGGGGAATCATCACTATGTACTTGACCTGCCATTGGACTCTTCTCTTGGCCTCTGTTACTGGCTGTTGACAGAGTTTGGCCACCAGATCTTTTGTTTGACTCCTGACAGCTGTTCTTAAACCACCACACAGAGACTGGCAGTGCTGTTATACCTATCACTGTGGCCTCTGTAAAAGTCTTCAGCAGGAACACTCTAATTATGAGTGTGAACCTGCAGTGTTCTCAAAGTAAACACAGTATTTTGCACAGCAGATCATTACACTGAGAGTGATATCCATGAAATTATTGAAACAGATTTATGGGCAAATCCAAGACTATCGGTTTCTTACTAAGGATTTTGAGGATCTAAAATTCTTAGTTAATATTGTTCATAATAGGCTTCTAGCCACTATAACTCCCTCCAGTTTGTAGTTGAGTAAGAGCTGAGTGTCGTTTGTCACACCTAATTCACCTGAGTGTTTAGGTGATTTCTAAGTCATCATGCCAAAGCATTTTCTTTGGTAGTCCTTAGTTGATTTCAAATTGAACAATACCATTTGTCAGTCAAGAATACAGTACCTCTTCTTTCCTCACATCCTGCACCTCCAGGAATTCTCCTAGTGATCCTGTCAATAAAAATGTTTGGCAGAGGCAGCTGCTTTTCAAGGTGTGAATTACACCTTTGGCTTTTACATTATTTCTGCCAGCCATAAAGCAAAGATGCAAGAGAAAAAAAGCTCCCAGTGTTCCAGTACTGTTCCCTAACTGCATGCATATTTCTACTTCATTTCCCAGCAACTTAAAATCTTAATATTTGCCTTGTGGACTACAGCAGACTTCAAATTGTGGGTGAAGGAGATCCGGGAGGGCTGAAAATCCAATCAACTTTAGGATTATGTCTTGGCAAACTGAGCTGGAATCAACTGCTGGGATGCAGAAAAGGCCAATATGAAGCAGTTTTAAAAGAATAAATCATGAAATAGGTAAAAATAGATGAAGAGAGAGAAATTGGTTCAGCGGTAGTTTCACAGAGTGGGAGTAGGGGGGTAGTGGCTGAAGATAAATTAAACAATGAAGACTGAGACACTGTCATAATAAATTGTTCCTACTGGAGGAGTAATTGAAATGGCTCTGTTAACTTCAGTGGGAATTGGATGAGGGTCTGTAAACTGCTGGAGGAATATTTAAGTTAGCTTTTCACATTAAGTCTTCATGGAAATAAGAATGCTTTAAAAGGAAGATCCTGGAACTTCCACCATTGTGGACAGTAATGCTTTATTTGAGTTAGTTTCAGGCTAGTTGAATTAACACTGCTGAAATGTAGAAATATCTGAGTTCCCCTGAAAAACACTTCAGTTTTTATATAAAATATGTGAATTTCTCTATTTTTCCTCAAGTATCAAAGCCAAAACAAAACAGTGCATTTTAGTATATGAAAAAGATGCTTTACTTACAAATGGTGAAGTGATAATTCTAAAATTGTCACAAGAAATGAGTATTCAGTAGGTCCCAATCCTGGACCTGCAGCCTTGGAAAAAGGTTGCCAATATTAGTGCAGCCATTTAGGTGCACAGCCTTGTTCTTGATAGCCTTGTATCTGCTGACAAGGTCATCCCCAATAGTTTTCACCAATTTCTATAAATATCAAAGTGTTGCCAAGTGCCTTCTCTGAGCAGGTACTCTAGGGGCAGATGGGACAGAAAAGGAAAGCACTGGCACAGAGCTGATGAGCATGACAGCACAAGTGTTAAGTCAGATGAACAGTTTCAGCAGGAGGGATGTCTTAATCATTTGTAGACACTGGGCATCAATTTTTTTTTTCCTCAGGTTTTAATAAGATTGTAAAACCAGGGCTAGAGAAAGACAGGCAGCAGTGTTACATTTTATCCAGCTACCATGTTTGAAGCAAGTTCCATTTGACAAATGGGTTTTGATTTTATCCCTTTGGATGCCTAGTTCAACTACTGGAACATCTGTTATTTCAACACCACATCCATCCAGCTGTGCATTCTAAATAAGCCTTGTCAACTTGGTGTACACAATCTGAGGAGAAAACAGACACACTTCTGTTAAAAGGAAAAAAAACGTTGTGCTAGCAGACATTAAAAGTGCTCTGTTAGCTGAGGACTGATGACCCTTAAAATCAAAGGCGAAATTCTTGTCCCTTTAAGTGAAAGCTAATAACTTACAGTAATTTCTTTTTGTTTTGATGAAACTGTGTCTACAAATGTTCTTTGTTAATGAAACAACACTGGATCATGAAAAGGATGTATACACAGAATAATGAGAAAATTTTAGTAGTGTCATTGCTACTGGAATATAACTAATACAAATGAAGGGCCATCTCAAGTTTTCTGAACTTCTATGCCCCACAAAATTACTCTGCTGATTCTCCACTATTTCCATTCATCTTCAGAGGAGGAGTCTGTGTGTTTACACAGTCTTCCTCTAAAGGACTGAGCAAAGTAGGTTAGATGCATGTTAAATCCAACAGAGGAAATGGCATTGTGGCAAAGCCCAGACATTTATTCTGTGAGGCATCCTTGTCTTCCCAGAAGTGTGGAGCTGTGTCAGCTTAGATTCATCTGATGTGAAGGTGAAAATAGAGGGTGTATATAGAATGTCTCTGGATGAGATTTACTGTAGGCACTCTCCCAATAAAAATGTAGTGGATTGCACACTTTTACAAGTTTGCAAAAGAGCGGCAGAGCAGAAAAACACACAAAAACTTCTCAGCTAACCAAGACGAGGCATAAAAGACAGTGAACACTTCAAGAATAAGTGTTCACTTAATAATAAAATTAAAAAAATAAAAAACAATTTTTTGTTGAGTCTTTTTTGGGGATGGGGGGTGGACTTGGGAGTCATAAAAAAGTACAGAGTTCTGTTAAATTAATTTCTTTGGGTTTCCTATTTCTTTGTGGATGTCGTCTTCCAGTTGTTCCCCCCTATGATTTCACAAACAGGTATTATTGTACAACGGAATGAAAGAAAAAAAAAGGAGAAAAACCTACGAATTACAGTCACCAACAATTGTCAATTTACTGAAGAAACAAGGACTCAAGAAAACAGATTTTTTTAAACAAAAAAAAATGGTGCTTTCAAAACTATATCCAAACTCCTGAGGCTGCAAATAACCTGGTATCATTTGGCATTCCAGCTGATTCTAGGAGGTGGAAGTAGAGAGGTATATAAATGTGAAAAGCACACTGATTTTTTTTTATCCTCAAAACACTTCCTTAGTGTTGAATTATGGTTCAGGCCAGTTTGTAAGTTATATGAGCCAGTTTGCTGATCCCTAGATATGAGACTCCAGGGAGATAAAGCCAGACTCCAAAACAATCATTCAAAAATCCAGTCAGAAGAAGGATGAATATGATACTTTTGGGGATGGTGGCCTGTGGAGGGAAGAAAAGGAATTTTAAATGGGAAATTACTCAGAAAACCATAAAAATGAGCAAAGCAAAAAGTGAAAAAAACGACAACTTTTTGCATTATGGAAAAATATTTTCCACTATGAGACTTCGCAAAATAAAAAGGTATCTGTCTTTTTAACTCATTATTTCCTGAATTTCAGGTGTCTCTGCCGGAGTATGGCAGACCTAAATGCATGTGCTTCCTGCTTGACACAAAGATCCTCACTGCACTTGACAGTAGCAGTGTCACCAAAGATCCATGTTGAAGGCTTGCTTCAGTAGTTCACCAAACACATATGGATTTGGTGAAAAAATATGCGTATTTTGGTAGTAAAACAGGAAGAGTCACTGAAGATCTCTGCAAGGCTGCATCAAATGAACCTACAGATTTCCTTCATGACCTTAAAGCCTGAAGTTCATTAAGTTAGAGGTTACAAATTTACAACATTTTTTATGCATATTTCGGCCAAATAACAGCTGGATGTGTATTAAAGTGACCATTCATAAGTTTGGTCATATCCAGATGTAGTTAGTGAAAATAAGAATTGTTTCCAGCAATATGCCTGCATTGTGCATGCACATTTCTGCACTGAAAACATCTGAAAATTTCGCCTATGACTGCTTTGCCAATATTTCTATTGGGAATGTGGTGAAATTGTTCTTCCAGTAAACACCCAGTGATATTGTAAAGCTAAATGAATTCCTTTGGAAAGCACACTAAAATCCTTGGAAGGAGAGCATAATGTAAGTATAAAGTACTTTTTTATATAGGCTGAGTCACATTCAGCTGAAATAGTTGTTTAATCCGTCTTAATTAGGAAAAGGCAGCAAAATATTCTATGTACTGTATGGTAGGAGCATCACCAATGTAACAGCACTGGTGCTTGAGGTCCCATGTGCTGAGTGCTTTCATAGGAAAAAATCCTCAAAAATGGGAACAGAACTGGAACACAGGTGACAACTTTATTATGAATGTGTACATCTGCTACAGGTACCTTGAAACATGAATTATGTAGATTTTTCTCACAGGGAAGAGGGGTGTGAAATATGTTTTTTTGTTTGTCTGTTTGTTTGTTTATATCAATGATTTATATTATCAAAAGGTACCAATTAGGAAAGCATCTGATGTAGGACAGAGGGCCTAAAGGAGCAGCCAGATAACTTCTCCCTGTAACTCCTGAAGCTTACTATAATTGCAACAGCCACAGCATCACTTGAGTGCCATCTCTTTGAGCATTATCTGTGGCATAGGAAATGAGCTGTGCTTTAGTGGGCTCCAGTGTGTCAGAGGGATTGTCTCCTCAAAGTAAAGTTGAAAATGCAAATGGGATTATGAGCTGTTAAGGGGAGAGGTGAGTTGGGGAGTAAACTTCTCTCAAACTCTCACTGAAAATTTCATTAGTAGATGTGTATATTTGGGGAACTAAATCCATCTCTCCCGTCTTGGCTGCACGCTGAGTCCTGCACTCAGTTCTGGATACCTAAGCACAAGAGACATTGAAGTGTGGGAGCATGTCCAGAGAAGGTCAGCAGACCTTGGGAAGGGTCTGGAGCACAAGCAGCAGAGGGAGCTGGGAGTGTTTAGCCTGGAGAAAAGAGGGCTCAGGATAGAGCTTCTCACTCCCCACAACTACTTGAAAGGAGATTGTAACGGGTTGGTCTCTTCTCCCAAGTAATGAGCAACAAGATCAGAGGAAATGGCCTCAAACTGTACCAAGGGAGATTTGGACTGGATATCAGAAAGAAATTATTCACTGAAAGGAATGGCAGGCATTTGAATAGGTTGCCCAGAGAAGTGGTGGAATCATCACCCCTAGAGGTGTTAAAAGATGTTGATGTGGCACTTGGGGACACACTTTAGCGTTGAACATCAGGGGTTAGCAGTTGGACCCAATGATCTTACGGGTCTTTTCCAACATTAACAGCTCTATGATCCCTATAAGCCTGGTTTTAGAAAATGCTGTATCAATTTCTGCATCTATGGTGGTTTGTATTTACTTAGCCTAAATGTTGTTATCGTGAGCTAAACAGGGACATAAGAACCCAACTCGTTTCTTATCTACATTAAAGCACCCTAAACACATTTGACATGGTGTACTTTAAAAAACAAAAAAATAGAGAAAACCATCCATCTGGAAGCCAAGCTTTCTGTGCAGGACTCCGTTGGCTCCAGTGCAGCTACCTGCCAGGCCAATTCCAGATTTCAAGCAGTCTAGTGAATTGTGACAGACTGGCGTCAGTCTTGTATTCCTATCTTATGAAACATTTCCAATGGAATATTTTAATTAAGATCAGCTTTGCTGGCATCAGAAAACTCATAACCTTTCCACAATCAAATATCAGCTGGAGAAAGCAGTAAGCAGCTGACCACAGAGATGTTTAACGTCAAACCAAGGTGGGAACCTGCTCTGGTTTGTCAGACTGTGTCTAGCTGCTGTCCTGCTCCTCAGGTTCAGCTTTGACTCCTCAGTAAGAAAACAGTAGTGTAGAAAACCACCCATGTATCTTTTCCACAAATGTTCAACTCAGTCCCTGGGTTTAGATGGATTTTCTGATATTAAGCAAGTAAATCTGTATTGGAATAGGGAATTAAAATGAATCAAAACCAGAGCTGTTCAAGAAATGCAGTGTCTGCACTGATTTGTTATTATTGTTTTCCCCAAGGATTTCAGTGACTGAGAACTATGTCCATCTTGCCATGTGGTCAGCATTCACTGGATCCCTGCACAGGCTGTACAGGCTGCCTGAGGAAATCAGGTTTTAAAAAAAAAAAGATGCAAAATGTGGTCATCCAATTTTTTCAGCTTATAGATTTCAGGGTACTTAAAGTTCCTTTGAAATGGAGCAGTTGTCTGGGCAGATACAGTGGCCAATCACCACTTCTCCTGTTAATTTGCATATAATGAGTCTATTGTTCATGAGGGATTAGCATCCAGAGACTGCTGGCTGCTCAGGCTGCTCTTTGACAGATTACTTGGACCCGTCATGACTCTTTAAGGATCCCTGCTAAGAGGCAGAGTAAATTACCCTCTGCTGAGCTCTGTGCTGCTGTGGCTAGGCTGTGGTTTATTTCAATCGAGTTCAGCCATTACCACACCACAATTGGGGAAAGGTTTTGTGCAGCTTGGGCAGTGGGGCTCCCAGGGCTCCTCAAGGCTGCTGGCTTGGCTCTGCTTGGAGAGAGATCTGCAGGCAGATCCACAGGGGCTGGCCACGCTCATAGGCCTGATGGCTTTGGTAGCCCTGAGGGAAGTCAGTGTCCTTGGCTGTCCTTCCCTTAGTGTCTGGTCACAGCCACGAGGGATCCTATGAAGGATCAGCTGAGCATCTCCAGCACACCAGGAGACCACAGGGTGGTGGAGCTATCAAGAGCAGTAGGTGGATTCATTTTCACTCCTCTCCTGGTGCAATAATAGGAGCGATCAAATGATGCTAGCATGTGATGGGTCCAGACAAGGGTGCCAGCTCATTGCTCAGAGCGTGAGAGAGCTGGGGAAGTCCTTGTCACCTGAGACTAAGAATAAGAATGTAGTTCCCCTGAGTTCAAGGAGAAGCTGGATCTATTCTTTAAGAAAAAAATTTTGAAATTACAGAGACAGCGACTCTTTCTCAGAAAGGTCCCCAGCTATCAGAAGCTAAAGGCTGTGAGAATGTTTGAGCATGTAAATCCAGACCCTTGTACTGCTCCTATGCTCTTCCTCAGAAATCTGCAAAAATCTCCATCTGTGACTGATGGAGACAAGGCACTGGGCTGGACTTGGCATCCCCCCAGCATGATTATTCCCCCATTTGTCACAGATGTGCAGCTTGCTCCCACCCACTTTCAAGCCACATGCCAGCCTACTGTTCACGGGCCTCTCAGTTAATTCAGGCATTTGTACTTGCTTTCCACATTACAAATTAGGAGAGAGATTTACCAAGGCACATGGGTCACTTCATGATACCAGTGTTACAGAGTTGCTGCCATTTAAGAAGTATTGGCTGATGCTTTTTGGAGAATCTTCTGTACCAACAAATCTACTTCTCTAAGTTGAACTATAAAAAGAATTTAATACTAAGTCTACCAGTTTTTAATACACTGTTTCAAAATACACTGTTGGTATTGGCTTTGGGCTTCTCATACAGAGAAAATATATGCAACTTAATTATTCTAAAATGTTATAAGTGATGCCAGTAAACAAAGCTACATTAATCTAGAGTTACTGCTAAAAGGATAAAGCACTTCAAGGAGTAAAAAAATGTTACAGGAATGCTGCTATTATCTTAGAACCAAGCCTTTTGAATCTAGGACATGTAAAGCTAAATTTAGACAAAGTAACCTTATACTTAAAAAATTAATCTAGGCAAATAAAGACAAGAGAATGCATACTTAAGAAAACTGAATGTCCATAACAATATTACTAAAACAAACATTTAGCCCCAATTTGAAGAGAAAAAGTGTGATTAAAGAAAAGTGAGTGTGTCTATAAAAATTAATTTAATCTAATTTGTGACTTTGTGCAATCTGACTGCAGGAAAGGCCAAGGTACTAGAAAGTTACATAACATTTTAGCTAGAGGTAGGATGATACTTGCTGTCATCTTGACTCAGAAATGGAAAGCCTGAGGTGTCAGCGGCACACCCTGAGACTCCCAGGATCGTGAAGACAATCACACAAGCACATGGTGTTCTAGCTCTCTTGTAGTGCAGCCTGAGGTTTAAAGGCAGTGTGGGCATTGGCCACAGCCTGCAGTAGTTACCTAACTCTGCATGGACTGATTCACCCGCTGTGAGACTGCCCCACCGGGACACAGCTGATCTCAGGGGACACAGCAGGAGGCTGCTGTGCGGAGCTGGGGCACAAGCATAGGCAGGAGGAATTCCAGCAATAACACAAGTGCTGTCAATGAGGTATATGGTTTTTATAAAATTATTTTTAATAGAAATTTGTTTAGGTACTGAGCAGGATTTTTTACTAGTTTTCAAGTACTAAAATATTCTCTTTTTCACTTGTTCACAGCCTGACTATCTGTGTGGAAAGCTGATCTCAAAGCTGTGACATTCTGAGACTGTGGATTTGAAATTGTTAACGTGTCATGGTAAGAAACATCCTTAGAAGAGAAATTTTAAAACTGAAAGCTTTCAAAACAGACCTAGTAACCTAGGTGCTAGATATATAACAATATGCTATATTTTTAGGATCGTGATAATATTATGCAAGCATAATTAGTGAGACCTTAATCTGAGTTTCTAGTACCTGAAGTAATAATTCTGAGCCAGGGATAACACTGAAATGTTTGATGAAAATTTTCCTTAAATGGGAATGTTTTGATCCAGCTCATCTGCTGGCATTGCCTCTGAGCCTCCAGATACCAAGCCATGCTTGCAGAAGCATCAGACAGATGAAGAGGATGAGCAAGGCCTTGTGCCAGCTGTTTAACCTGCCCTTCCTGCTTCACCCCTCACTCTGCTGGTTGTCCATCCATCTGCAAACATTGTTTCTTATGCAAAGGATTTCTGAGTCGGTATTTCAGCTGCCAGGTCCTTTTGAAGCGGGGGCTTCTCCTTCACACATGAATAAATGCTGCTCCCTGCTGGAAATTCAGCCCACTGCACTCTGCTGACATTGTCCTTATGAAAAGAAAAAGAAAAAGCTGGTGGAAAACGCAAAGAGCTATTAAAACCCAGTCCTTCAGGGGGCAAACTCTCCAGGGATGAATGTTAGTGCAGTGCTGCTGGATCTCTTCCTGTCCCTCCTGGGCTGCTCCTCTGCAGCGCTGAGCCACAAGCGCTGGGGCACCCTGGCTACCAAGGACCTGGCATCACAAGGCAGGAATGAGAGAAGCCATACAGAAACCACCTGGCAGCTGTTCCTGTACCTCGGGTGAAATCCAAGGTGCCTGCACACCTGCAAAGGCAGATCTGTTGTGATTGACCTGGTGCACAGGGAGCCACTTCACCCTTGAAGGGAGGAGCTCTGCACTGCCTATCTTGTACCGAGCCCACAAGTGCAGAGAAGCAGGCCAAGAGGAAGTGTTTCTTCTGTGACTGATAGACCTTGACAGCAAATGTGATCCTGGTCCCTAAACTATTCAAAGCACACCCATCCATGTCTGTGGATGGGTGCCATGTGGTAGATCTCACTGAGAGGAGGCCAGGCCATAGGAAAATAACAGATCTGATTTGCAAGAGGTGAGCTAGTTTGGCAAGTTGTCATGCACACCCATTTTATGCAGGTTAATTTAAGTAGAAAATCTATTCAAATGCTGTATTGGATTAGGCCAAATTCGGAACATCTCTTCCAATCCTCTTGACTAAGCTTCACATAAGGTGCTGGCAGCAGCAGCATCCAGTTCCTCATGGGAAGGGCCAGTGTACCGAGACACTTTAACAATGAGCAGAGACATCCTTATTAATCTGAATCTAAGAACTCAGGTCTGGGAGATGTTACACCCCATCGCTCACTGTACTCTCAGCTCACCTCTCTGCACAGGGGCTGTTGTGCCAGTGTGTTTGGATGTGTTCATACATCCAAGCTGAAGAACTGAAAAGACTGGGAGAGCTCTTCTTGAGCAGATTGTGTGAACCAAGGTGTTAATTTAGCAGGGTGCATAGTGCAGCCGAAGTCAACAAAAGAAGTAGTCAATATCAGCTATGGGTGAAGAAATTTGCAAAGGCAATGGTGTTTCAAGGAGTACAACACCACACTTGAGCAGAAGGTGATACCAGACCAGCTTCAATCTAACTTATATCTTTCAACTTCCTTTTCACACCTGCTTTGATCTAACATCCATATATTTTCACCACTAGCAGTCATTGCCTCAATCTTTGCCTCTACCCCTTCCTCAGTTGTGGTTTCTGAATTATTGAGACATCTTTCCTTGCACCATAAACGTACAAAGATTCCTTTATAAATACTGTATTTATCAAGGCCTTAAGCCAGTACTTGGTGACGTTGGTGGGATTCAGTCCACTGATTTCAGAGGACTTTGGAACACACTTTCTCTGTGAATTAAAATGCTAGTTTCATTCCTTAACCCTTTTCTTAAGTGGTGGAATATCAGCTTGAAAGCCAATATCTTCCCAACTGTGAGCTTTGCCTTGTCAGTTCCCACAACAAAACCTGGAGAAGATGTGCCCCATTGAAGGGAAGGCAGCCAAGGCAATATGGAAGAAAGATGAGGTTCTGTTTTTCCAGTTTTGTGGGAAGCAAATGGTAATTGTTGTTAGTTTCATGCCAGAGTTACAGCTCCTGAGCTGGGTCTCAGTCCCTGGTTCCTCTGAGGTCAGTTTGGAAAGGATGAATCAGAGGCGAGATCCAGTGATGCATTAAGAGCTTTCCCAGCAAAAACAGATTTAGAGGAATAAGCAAAACCGAATCTGCTCCGTTAATGTTCTTTCCTGAAGCCCAAGGAAAGCCCAGGAGAAAAAATAAAGGGCTGTAGGTGCATCATTGTGCTACTGAAACTAAAAAATACTGGGACTGAGCATGTGGCACTCCTTTTGTCTTTCACCTAAATCTTTTGGTTCTCTCTGAAACTTAGCTTTTAAACCCTTCTGTGGGCATTTGTGTCTTCTCTGCCCTCTTCACAAGGCTGCCATTCCTCATGGGTGCTGTTTGTAGTTGTTTCTCTTGTTCATGCTGCTTCTATAATTTCTGTTCTCTCAACCATTGCCCAGCCAGTCCTGCTCTACTAAGCTCTATTCCCCTGCTATAGTATTCATCTTCTCCTTCCCTGTGTAACTCCTGGTCGCTTCTTTTCCACATGGGACCAGAAATTCTCCAGAAAGTGGTGTGAGCCATATCCACAAATGGATTATATTAGGGAGGCTCTACCTGCAACTTTAACATTAATTTTCCATTAGAGGGAGCAATGTCTGTGGAATAGATAAGATTTCTGCATCTGGAAAGCAATTGCTTATGTATTTAATGTCTCTGTCTGGTTTTATTTGGGGTTTTGTCTTTAATGTAACACCTCTCAGTGCAATATTTGAGCATTTTTATCTTTCTCCTTCTTAAGGTGCAGCAGCATTTTTTTATTGGTAAAAGGTAAAGTGATTACTGATTGACTCAGACAGAAATGAGAATTGATTCAAATAAAATATAAACAAGAAGGGGTTGTCTGCTTTTTCTTCTTTTTTTTTTTCCACTTCTAATTTAATGAATATTTTTACAGTAGATTAATTGCAGATTTAATCAATTTTGAAAAATACAGCATCAAGTAAAATGTTCAAACCTTATTGTTAAATAAAATTACTCAAAAAATCTTCAAGGAGAAATATATGTTTGGCTGATAGCTCTTAATATGACATCAATGCCACTCAGTCTGAGCTGTTTCCTGTTTTGTTTGTGGCAACTAAAACAAATCAAAAAGAAAAATAATGCAAAGGAAGCACAAGAACAGAGCTGCAGAGAAATCTTCTTCTTTTTTTTTTTTTTAAGAACAGTTGGGTGGTGTGGAAACCGTGATGATCCAGAACTAACGCTCACAGTAGGTAGAAGAGAAAGCTCACAAGCTTCAGTCAGTACTAAACGCTCAAGAAATTATATTAGAGATGGTGGTATAGGACAGGACCTTCTGGACATTACAATAAATCACTTTTATTGAGGCAAGCTTGTTGCTCCTGTGTTTTAGTAGGATTTGAGACAAAAGGAAAGCAGGTCTGTGCTGACAGCCATATTAATGCTTTTGGTATGTTTTGAGTTCCACCACTGAACATCTAGACTCCTACATTCAACAACAGAAATTATTTCTAAATTATGTATTAACACTGTTTTTCTGTTCCAAATTAGAAATTAAGCCTTGCTGTAGAGGTGGGACATGGTGCCCATCAGAGAGGGCAAGATGAGACTGGTCACTTTTCTGACCCTTCTTTTTCCCTGTGAAATTCAGAAGCTCCTGCCAGGCTCAGAAGGATGTGAATATCTCACAGCTGCTTTTGTAAATGCTTTGGCTTCTAGATCCAGGGAGCTGCTCTGTAGTTAAGAAGGGGTCCCAATAGTTGTCTGCAGCTACCTAATGGGGGGACCAGAGGGGAGGCAGACAAAGGGACAGAGGTAGCCCTCACAACTTGAAACAGGATACTGTGGTTATATGAGTAAGGAAAAACATTCTTCATATGTGGTCCGGTGGTCAAACACTGGAAGCAGTTGGAAATGTTAATCTTCAGAACTTAGCTGGACATGATCCTGAGCAGCCTAATTGAATGTTGAAGTCAGCAATTCTTTCAGGAAGATCTTAGCCAAAATAACCTCAAGAGGTCCCTGCTGACACAAATTCTGTAAATTTGTGATTGTCATATATCCTACATAACCCAGGCATCCATCCTGAACACCTCTACCTGATCTATCAATCACAGGTAATAGTAGGGAGGAAAAAGATCAGATTAAAGTATAAGATGAAGGGAGCAACATAGACACAACTTTGGTTCTGAAATATTTTTCATTGACTTCTCAGAAGAAATTGGGAATTGACTTCAGGATAACACATTCTACAGCAGTGCAAATATTTAGTGACTATGTAATAATGAATTATGGCAAAGGATGACTTCAAATATTGAGCTGTTTTCTCTCACAGTAGCATTGGTGTAGGGACAGAAGAAAGATGTTGTGCTTCTGAAGTGAAATATATCTCAGAGGAGAATATATCCAAAGTAAAACCTGAAGATAAGGACCATAAACTCTTGTGTGATATCCATTCATATGATTCAAACACAGGATACTGCCTGAGTGTGTTGATGAAAGTAGTTGATGAAATGAATAATTTTGGCTTTGATCGTAGGAAAGACCAGGAAACCCCCTCTAACAGAAGGTTTGTGAGACAACTGAGAATATCACTAAAAAGGGGCTGGACCTAACATCAGCAAAAGTATTGAAAAGATTCATCCTACATTTTTGAGGAGATTAGTGGAAAATCTAAGATGTTTGCTTTATTATTAAAGTAAGAAGTAATTTGTAAAAGCTGAAGAACAGCCTTCAGAAATGTGTGAGCACATATGTGCATCACATAAATTATGAACTGCATTCTGTGGCTTAATATAAGCTGTGCAGAAAATTCAAAAGTTGGGAAAACTACACTGCTCACATGGGGTATTCTTTTTTTGATTGTTACTACGTTGTTTTTTTTTCTTTTTGTTTCTCACACTGCCAGGATCGCTGTTTTCTTAATAACAATTAGGTGATTTCCTTTTGTAGCACTTCAAGAACACTATTTTTCTGCATCCTTAATGTTCAAAGTGAAGTGCAAGATTGAAGTGCAAGATTCATTATGTCCCTGACTTCTTCCTAACTTCATACAAAGGCAAGAGTAATGAATGTAGATATAATTTAATTTTTCATATCTATTAACACTTTATTAACATGTGTTTTTTGGTCAGTTGCTACAGTGATAGTGCTGGGATTGGATTATAATTAACTGGGGACAGTAAAAAATCCAAACTCCAACAATCCAGTATGAGTTAGGCTAGTTAAATTGATTAAAATTAATAGGAGACACTCCAACATCTAACTCCCTACTGACCACCATCACCTCCTTCCATCACACAGGTATTTTCTTTTAGTAAGAGTTTGCATTTTTGTTTTTCTTTTAGCAGTGTTTATCTTATGACTCTCTGTGGTTCTCTGTCTACTTGCATCTCACAAACAGTATAGCAGGGTTAGAAGGGCTTTGTCACATAATTGGCCAGTATGGTATTGTAAATAAGTAAAACTAATTCCCTGGACAAATAGATGTTGTATAGCATTAGATGCACTTGAGTGCAAATAAAGAATTTGATTATGTTTCTCCCTCCTGCCCATGAAAAACAGTTCCCTTAAGTCTTTTATCTAATATCATATGGCTTAAGTGCTGAGGCTCCTGGTAATTGCCTTGCAGGACTGTTCCTCATCTAAGAGACATCTGCAACCCGTGACTCACAAGCAGCCCACTGAGAATTCCTTTACACTAATTTCCATCCCCAGCTCCTAATTTATCTCTCAGGCTACTCTAAGCAGTATTTTTCAACTTTTCATTTCTCCGAGGAAATTCATCAAATACACTCATGCACAAGAGTAGGAACCAGCCTACTGCTCACAGAAAGGTGTCTCAGAGGCCACTTTTGGTGTCTCTTCATGATCCTTTGCTGAGAAATCACTGTTACTTGAAGCAGTACTTGGGCTGTGCTGTGGGTGTCAGCTGAGGTGTAGATGCACTTGCAACATGGGAGAAAGGGGCAGTAGCAGGACAAGTCACATAAAAAGTTGTGAGATGTTCAGCATAAGCCTCTGCTTCTCTGCACTTGCTTGGAGGAATGTAGCATAGGTTTGAATTCTAGGTTTGAGACTGGATCATCTCTTTGTCAAGTAAGACATTAATCTAAGGAGTTTCTGTTCATCCTTTCTACATTTCACACTAGGCACAGTGAGAAAACATCCAGTTCGTGTTTGGCAATTGCAAGCTAATGCTTGTGCAGAAGAATTAAGAAGGTTGGAATGAGTTCTCTGCTGCCTGTGGCTCTCATTTCTATTGCATTGCTTCAAGAGCTGCAGAAATTGCTAATCATTGAATAGAACTGAGAAAAAAATAAAAGGAAGTAATGTTACATATTAGTTAGCTTAATAAAATGAAAGGCAGTTCAAGTCCTGCATTCCCCAAGAAGTTAAGAAATAACTTATATGAAACTGCAGCAGAGACAGTACAGAAGTCCTCTTTCTGTTGACAAAGATGCCTGTATTACAAGCACATTTTTCTGAGCTGACATTAGGCTAATTCCCTCCTGTCCATTCCTAATAGATTGAATGCTAGGAGTCAAAGGCCACTTGACCTTGTAAAAATTGGATCACCCATTTGAAGAAAACAGAATCTAACAATGCAGGGTCTTTCTGATATGAGTAAATTAGGTTCTGATATAAGTAAATAAGGCTCTGATATAAGTAAATAAATTTCTGATATAAGTACAAGGCTCTTATATAAGTAAATAGGTTTCTGATATAAGTAAATAAGTAGACTAGCTGCTCCTACTAAACTGCTGTTTCATGGTGCTGCTTTACAGAAATACTGAGGCAGCCTTTTCTGTAACAATCATTTAACCTAAAAGAGTGCAAGACAGTCGGAGCACTCAACAGCAACCTCTGCTTCTGCCTGTTCTCAGGGGTTTGAACAGAAGCAATTTGTTTTATGGGACATGGCATCTCTCCTGCCCTGCTCATACAAAGAATTGGCCTTTTGTACAGCCCCTGTGTGCATGCTCAGTGCCAGCAGATTGCCTTTCTTGGCACACGGGCGTTTCAGAGGGAATGTACACGGCTGTATTTCGCCTGACAGACGTTTCATTCATGTAGGGCCGATTTGCCTCATTAGCCATCAGTCCAAGAAAGTGTGATACATCAGAGTCCTGGCTCCAAGTTAACCCAGGGAAACTGTTATCCAGAGGCAGCTTCTTGGGAAATGTCCTCTCCACCCCTTTTTTTTGCAGAACAAGGGGATGCATGTTGTGCTTCTTTCAGAGGGATGGCCTTACTCCACTCCTTGTGCCCAGCAGCTCATCTGGCTGCTGCACAGACCTAAGATGCACAGGCTGCTCCTTCCACAGCCTTGCTCTGTGAGGCAGGGCTATAAAGGGAAGGAAAACAGTATTGTTTTATATTGTATAAAGGGAAGGAAAACAGTATGTGTTGAGAATTGAAGCAAAGTGGATATGGTACATGACCTACGTGAGATGACCCCATGGCTCTGATACAGGCCAGTAAGGCATGATAAGGCTTCAAAGAAGAGTAATTACCATTACTGCATCTAAGGTCACAAGAGACTATAATTACCTCTCTGATCTCCTGTATTATACAGTGCACAGGCCATCAATTATGATTATAATAATTATGATAGTTGTTAATGCTATTATTTTAGAAAAAAACATCCATCTTCATTTCAAAACTTCCAGGGATGCAAAAGCCTTGGTAAAGTGTTCACTTGGTACTTACTCCAGCTTGCTTAATTACCAGTGCCAGTCCAGGTGTGAATTCATCAGCTGAATTTGGTAACCCTCTACTATCAATTTCTGGTCTGCAGTAAGTATTGATAGACCTGGGAAAGAACATCCTGTATGTTTGTTTATGTCTACCTGTGGTTAAACAATGCAGAGGAAAGGTCTTCACTCTGTCGTGACAAAGGGCTTGAGTTGATAGAGCTCTGCTGATAAGGTTTTGCTTTCCTGGTGCTGCTTGAAAATGCCAGGTCATGACCCTCCTTTTGTCCTTCACTTGGTAAGGGCCAGTGTATCATTTTCTGTTGAATTGCAGTTAACAATATACCCTGCTTTCCTAGTTCTGTGCAGATAATACAGAGGTCCTCTCTGCATCTTTGTACATGGGTGTATACAATTACAGTAGAAAAGAACTTAGAGGCAAAAGGCATTAATTAATGTGCCTATAAATTTCCCAGGAGGGACTAATGTAAGAAACCTGGTCTTCAAAGTGCCTTTGTTTTAGACCTTGTTTAATCTCTACTTTCTTCCTGGCTGCACTGATATAATTTTCATGAGTAATTACTACAGGAAAATAGACTTTCTGTCTGTACAAGTTTTATTAACAAATCAAATATTCTATCAGAATGGGAAATGCACATAAAAAACTATGTTCTTATATATTACAATTACATTCATAACCAAGAATACTTATTAAAATATTTTGGAAACCCAGAATTGTTAGAATTGTGAATATAACCAAAGCACAAAACCATTAAAAAAAAAATTAAAAATGTTTGTTCTAGTGATAGATAGTGACTTTTCAGAAGGCTCCTTCCACAAAGGGAAATGAGAGTCCTTCACTTACTCTATATGTTCAAATGTACATTTCTGTTAGCAACTTTCCTTCCATACATTTTGATCCTATTAACCAGTCTAGCCAATCTAATTTTTCTGGGGTGGAGGGTGGGGGGCAGATAAATGCTGTATATATCCTTGCATTCAGTGAACACTAGCAACTGGAGACAGAGACCTCTTAAGTTCTCCAGCTGAGAGAAGAGTACAGCTCACACCTTATTAGACACCAGACAATACAAGAAGCAGAATTAGCAACCACATCTTTGGAAAAGCTTCAATTAACAATGAGACATAATTCTGCTGGAAGCAGCACTTGCTCCATGCTGGTGCTCCAGGGCTGCTTAGCACAGCGCATCCCTCGGGGCTTTGCTGGAGGGGCAGGAAACACAAAGAGGAGATGCTGATCTACAAGCTGGGTCTCCATATCAGTAAGATCAATTGCACTTGTAACCTCAAATTTTATTAGTGCTATATCTGTTCTCACAGCTATGGAAAAAATACTTCTTCCTTTTGGTGAATTTTGCAGACTGTGGGCCACAGCTGTTGGCAAAGCTCTCATTGATTCATGGCCAGAGAAGACACCTCATCACATGCTGTACTTATTACAAGCTGTTTGCATTTTTAACTCATGCTAAGAATCCAGTTGAAGGAAATTTTTTATTGTCATTTACTGACTTTTTAAAAATTTTAAGTCAAGAAAACACATATTAATATGAAAGTGCCTGAACATCTCCTCTGGCAAAAAGTAAGAAAGAAAAAAAATTGCTGAGGAGAGGGAGATTTTAAAATGTAGTAACCTCCTGAACTGTAAAAAATAAATAAGAAAGTGGATGACATCATTTGTGACCTAAACCAGGGACAAAATAATGAAATGCTTTTGCTGATAGGAAGGAGAACTGATATATACCTCAGATATCTGACTCTGTTAATTTAAAAGTTGCTACCTTCAGCTGAAAAAAATGTTAAAATGCCCAGTGTCCACATTTTATTTCTGGTGCTCATAAATCAAATCCACACAAAAATGAGGTGATCAAAATGCACCAGATAGCTGGAGAACTGAGATGAGGATGCTTAACAGTGTTGTGATGAGAAGTAAAATTGTCAAAGATTGCAGTTTAATAGTTTTATATGAACTACAAACAGGGAGAAATCCACAAAATAATAAATTTTCATTCTCACATTCTTCTGCAAAAGGCTCCAGCTTCTAATTTCATATATTTTGATTTCAAATTGACATAAGCTAAGCTAAATGTTCTGTTTTTTTTGGGAAGAGACAGAAACCTGAAACTCCTACTAAAGTAAAGCATCTTGTAGTGTGGATTGGGTTAAGGAGAAATACCTTACTTCTTTAGGAGACATCTGTCTTGAAGTAGTGTTTTCCTTTTCATCTGTCTAGAGGCAGAGATCTCTAAACCCAGCCAGAAGGTGCTACAAGTTGTAATTGCTGGAAGGTCTGAGCTCCTCCATATGTGGTGGCTTTAATGTTCGGTGCTCTGGTTTTATCACAGCCAACTGCTCAGCCTGGAGAACAGAAGGCTCAGGGAGATCTTACCAAAGTGTGGAAAAGCCTGAGGTGGGGCCAGAGGAAAAAAAGCAAAGCCAGAGACTTCTTAGTGCTGTGCACTGACAGGGCAAGAAGCAACGAATTCTGAAATACAGAAAATTCTGATAATTATCATAAAGACTTTTATTTTTACTGTGCAGGTGGTCAAACACTGCAAAATGCTTCCCAGAGAGGCTGTGGAGTTTCCTTTAATGGAGATATTCAAAAGTGCACTGGATGAGCTGTGGGCAGTCTTCTCTCACTGACTTTGCTTGAGCAGGGACTGGACCAGATGAGCTCAGAGATGTCCACCAGTCTCTACCACGATTCTGTGAAATGGCTTCTTCTCTATCAGCACTTTTTATGAAATTCTGAACGCAGCCTTGCACACTGAGTGCTATCCAGTGATCAGCTCAAAGGAAACAAATAGTTACTGGGATATGTTTCTGAGCAAAATAATTATTTTTTAACTTCCAAGCAATATCTGTTTTGTCAAATTATTTATCTGTCAGCTTGAGAGATAAGATGAGACTATGTCTGTACGTCCCATATGCTGCAGATCACTCAGCACCAAAGTTTCCTGAATATCTAAATCTGACTTTTAGATTATAATTTGAAACAGTTGGGATAAAAACATATGAACCTCAAACTTTTCTGCAGGGCATATAGACCATTTCCCTACTGCCAGCACTATAAAGATAAATTAGCTTCACTGCAGAAGAACAGAAGACATTCTGAAGGTTTTCTAGAGATTAGTTTAATTACCTAATAAACAAATGGAATACACTTATTTCATTGAGATAGCAGAAATGCATTATCTCAAACAATAAACCCAGCATTTGCATGCAGCTCACGACAGCAAAGAGACAGTGAGTAGTACAAGGGAGATAAATTTAATAGGAGAGGAGGTGCTGAACAAGGAGAGGGGTGAGGATCCAAGCAGAGCTGGCAGAGCAGTGAGGACAATTGCTGTGATGATTAGGGACGTAAGGACACAGAGGCAATTGCACTCCACTCGAGCTACCTTTGTCCAGACCTGGATGAAGCATGCAGGAGACACTTCCACCCCATGACCCACAGAGCTGTGCGATGGCTGAGAGGCACAGCACAGTGCTCAGGCCCTGTGCCCTCCTGCAGCAGCTCTGTGCTGCCTGAGACAGCCTGCACAGCTCAACCAGGGTCTGGCTGTCCCTGCACACACAGCTGAGCCCCGAGCAGCAAGCTCCCAGGAGCATCTCTGTTTCTCCCCAAGGTGCTCATGAGTCTCTAACTAGTTCTGAAACAAGGCCATACAGTATGTATATTTCCATATACAATGGAAATAAATGATAAAATTTATGCTAATAATAATCAAATAGTCTGGGCCCACCATTGGTCTATAAGGGGGCTGATGCAAAGGCAGAGAGGGACTGCAAGGCTGGAGAGGTGGCAGGGGAGTGAAAGTATAAAAAGAGAAAAACAAGATCTCCTTTTGGTACATCACAAGATGGCTGGATATATTCAGCAGTTTGTGAAGACACTACCTAAGATTTTCAGGTGATTTGTGCCCTTAGGGAAACTTGCAGAATATAGAGTGATCTGGAATTAAATGCAAAATCAACTTTTATTCCAAAAGACAACAGAATGATGTGAGAGAGAATTTACTGTCTGTCCAAAGCAACTAAATTTTAAAAAGTAACAGGAAATATAATTGGTCTTATACAGTGTAGTGTTAAAAACTCCTGGCATCTGACTATGCCTTCCATTAAAACAGAAGAGAGATAGGAACCTTTGAAAACACTGGATGGAACTAGAGGACATATTTAATGAAAATTAGCCATTGCTTTCAAAATCAGGACTTTTTATTACTGCTGATAAATTGGCTTACTAGCATAAAGAATGACTAATCTGTAAGGGCTTGCCTTTAGATTTTGGTTCTTTTTCTTTGATTCCCAATCTTGATTAGCCTCCTGCATTACAACAGCATCAATCAAGCTGACTACAATCAATTCAATATGAATTGTGAAATCTATTTCCACAATAATTATTGACTGTAGCTATTAACTTTATGAAATCCATATTCCTACCTGCTTGCTGACAAGACCTTCAACTCCCTTACATTTTCTTCTTTTTAGTTCCACATACTTTCCCTGACAAAAAAAAACCAAACCAAAACCAACCAAACAAAAAAACCCTTTTCTTATTTTTCCCCCATTCTGTTCACTGAGGTGAAATAGCAAGAGGCACAGGTGACTGTATGGTAAACTACCTTATTTCGAAGAGGAACTAAACCAAACATTGTCCTATATAAATGACAGTAAATATCATGTGATCCTGTGTGGACACAGAAATTAACTTAGGGTTCCCACAAGAGCTCAAGGTAAAGAAAGATGGTATTTTTGTGACAAACTCAACTCCTGCAGTGTTTGGATACAGACCTTGCAATGCATTGGTTCATCCTGTGTGCAAGAGAGTCACTGGAGATATTTATTTATTGTTATGTATCCTGGAACTTTTAATGGAATGTGGGATAGTTTCAGAAGGATTCTTAAATTGTGTACAAGTTTTCCACATCTGTACTCCATGGCCCGCCTTCTAGCCTTCACCTTGAAAAAAAGCCACTAAAACCTGCACTGTTTACTGTAGTTAAGACAGTGATTTTAAACCACAGACTTGAGCTATTACTGCTGTGCTGTGGAGCATCCCAGGAGCTGTTTATCTCTCCAATTCATAACTACTTTTCTTTCATCTTGCTCTGTGCAGGAGTAGTAACTTATTACTGGCCTCAAATTTTATCTCAGGCTACCTCAGCCACCCAGCTGAAATGCAGGCTTAATCCCATCTGAATTGAAGGGGAGGTATAAAAGAATTGCCTTTTATTGCTATGCACTGGACACAGAACCAGATAACACACAGGACAGTCAAAGAGGAGGAACTAGCTCTTTGTTGGGCCACAAAGCACACACACAGCATGCCCACAGGCAGGTGAGATTTGGGCTCTCAGATGACAGTGCATCAGTGAGATCTCCACACATATTTAAATGATTATTTAAGACTCTCTATAAGAACAAGTATTCCATTTCCAAGACTCACACGTGTCCCCTTGGAGCTGCAGCAGTGCCACACGTCACCTGGCCACTGCCCACTGCCACCAAGCAGGAGTGGTTCTGTTTGCACACGTGGCTGCATGGGGCTGACCAAGAACTGCAGAGCTGGCGTCAAAGTGAAAAGCAAGAACAGCACAAGCAGAAATAATGCATGACCCTAGAGCACCCCAGACCTGAACACAAATGGGAGTTATCTGGATAGAGGAAGACTGACAGCTCTTTGAATCCAAGCACTAAATAAATGCATGCATTTGTGGTGCTCCTAGAAAGGCTGTTTCCAGAAATCAATGCAAAGATTTGTTCACTGCAGCGTGCAGCATTCTTCTCCCCTTCTCAGACAGCCTAATTTTACCTAGAAACTTGCTGTCTTCATTATATCTCCTCTTCATTTTTTCTGCAGATGATAAGGCATTGTCCAAAACTGACTTAATAACAGCAATAAGAGAGATGGATTGTCACTTTGAGTTACTCAGACAGTGGTTAAAGTTAATAAAGGTTCAGACTGCTGCTTTGTGCTACAAATGCTGCGCAACAGATTAGCCTGCTGGGGAGCACAATTGGAGGTGCTGGTTCCCCAATCACTCCTCAGACACCAGAATAGTGGCTAGAGCATTCATTTTCTCATGAAGACATCTGACATTTGCTTCTCTCCATACTTCTCTATCCCTGCTGGAAAGCTGCAAGCGTAACCTCAGCACAACAGGACAAGAAATACCATTTCTTCTCTCACACAACAGGACAAGAAATACCATTAGCGTGTGAATGATGTATGAAGTGTAGGGTTCCTGCAACCCTCCCTTTTTCTTCAGGGGTTGACCATGAGCTGTTCCTGCTCTCCTTCCCTCCCACAGTCCATCATGGATCTAAAGCTTTGACCCTCACTGTCTGAATGCACTTCTCCTATGAGCAATGCTTCCCAGCAGGGCTTGCAGAATTAGGCATAAGGCAGCAGCATATGAAAAATGATGCTGTTTTTGTAGACTGTGCAGAGCTGGAGGTCAAGCATACTATTAATAATTCTCTGACTTTTTAAAAGCTGTATTTCCTCCATTTGTTGGCAACATGATTTGAAAGGTCTATACAAGGCACTTAAAACAGCAGCTGAACAGAGGCATTTCAGCATTGTCCAATATTGATTTTTGCTTCTAACTCGCCTCTTTACTAAGACTGGTTTCAATATCCTGTGAAGTTTAAGTGAAGACATTTCCCATCTCAATAGCCATGCATTGTAATTTGATCCCACAAACAAGCCAGGAGTATTTTCCTTAACAACATGGCTTGGTTCAAAAAGCAAGGCTAACACAAAATCTCCTCCTTGTGCTACTGCTGCCCACACTGAAGAAAGGCTGAGTGGGGAACAAATGGAGGTGGGCAGGAGTGGGGGAATGAATGGAGGTGGGCAGGGGTGGGGAATGAATGGAGGTGGGCAGGGGTGGGGACCGCAATCACCAGGCTGTTCACTGAGCTCAGCTGTACAAAAAAACCCTCACCCCTCTGTTACAACAGAGTATTTCTGCCTTCAGGGAAGTGGTCCCACGGAATAAGAAACTTCAGCTAAATTCAAAGCACTTCTTAGTATGCTCCCACATAGCAGAAGTTTAAAAGGAAAAGACAGTCAGGGAAATTTAGCAAATCCTTAACCAAAATTAAGGAAACAAAATACCATATACGAAATGTGGAAACGTGGAAGAAAAATAACAATTGTAAACATGGAGTTGGCTAACCATAACAGTGACCCAAAATTTAAGAAATTTCCCCACTGGGAAATTAGAACATATAAATAATAATTTTCATTTATTTTGGGGGGGTAAGCAAGTGAGATCCTCATAGAAGAGAAAAAAAGGTCATGAGGAAGTGTTCTATATTTATACCAGAAAGAAGAAAAAAGACAAAGAAAGAACAGGTTTTCTGCTTGGTAGAGAGTGAGACAGGACACAATTGAAAATGACATTGAGAGGGCTGAAGTGCTTCAACCTTTCTTTGCCTCATTAAAAAAATCTAGAAGTATTGAGACTATCCACAGACTCCAGATCTTAAGAACTTAGGCGGGTAGAGAGCAGAAGAGGCTGCATAGATACATAATGTATCTGCAAAGCATGTGAGCCTTATAAAATTCACACCAGAGCACTCAGAGAATTGAGCAGCCATTTCACAGCCATGAGTAATCATCTTTGAGGACTGATGGAGGGTGAAAGTTCCAGAAGACTGGAAAATGACCTCTCGAGAGCTCTTCCAGCCATGGTTACCATTCCTGTAAGGAGGGAAAAACAAAGTTAAGGCCATGATCTATTGATTCCTTCTTCAGGAAGCCACAGTGGCAAACAACTACTTGGTATTGCCCCTATAGGAAAAGCACGAAGTTTTGAGAACACAGGGTCAGTGTGGATCAAATCAAAGGCCCATCTGTCACAAAATAGGCTCAGATAGTAGCCTGCAGCAGTTACAGCTTTATGTAAAACCAAGGGAAGGGCAAGCATAGACCAGCACATTCTCTCAGCTCTTAGCAATCAGAAGCTTAGGGACTTACAGAGCTAGACTTGGCATCCTTCGGTTAATAGCCCTCCATGACCTTTAATAGCCCTCAACAATTACTGACGAAGAGATCTCTAAAGTGCTGTCTTTACTACATGAAATCAGAATTCACAGGAACTGAACAGTCACATACTTTCTACTGCTCTGCCTTTCAGTGAATATATTTTTGTTCCCAGCCTGGATATATTGTTATCACATATCCTTGAGAAAAGCAATACCAAAATGTCAGGATAGCTATTTGATATTATTTACACTCAAGCACAGTTACTCTGGCTAGTTTGTCAGAAGCCGCTTCATGTTAGAATTCAACCAAATTTATTTTAAGCTATAAAGAGACAAGACAATCCGGGTAGATGGATACACTGCAGTTAGAGAATAGTGATTAAAGAACTTTATTTACATTTCTAGCTGATCAACATCTTTTAGATCCTTCTAATGGGAAGAATTGATTTTTTTTCCTCTGCAAAAGGGACTTAATCAATTTTGCTTCTGGAAATGTTTTATTCAACAATAGCTAAATTTCCCTGCATACACATCTGTCAAAACAGAAACAATCATTGGAAAAGAGAACCTTTTTATGCTGATGTAAAGATATCTATTTGTTTTTTTTTTTTTAACAGAAGCCTATTGATTTTTTTATGTCTTAAAAAAACCAAATAAAAATCCCTTAAATGTGCAAAACCTTACCCAAATACCTCCAAATATTAGCAAATTTAGTTTGAATTTTTGAGTTTTTTTAACGATTATTTTGTACTTTAAATGTAAATGTCATCCTCCAGGAAAAAAAATATTTTCGAACCTTTTCAGATTAATTTATTCAATTGGTTCTGTACTAATTTAGCCTTTTCTGCAGTGCTGGACTGGGACTTAAGCCTTGGTTTTCCAGCTCTCCAGGTGGCTCTCTTTGGTATCTGCGTGCAGGAGACTTTTTGAGAACATTATGTTTCATGCTGCTCAGCATCTCATTTCTTGAAGCAGATGGAAGAACTTTCAGTGGTCTGTGGGTTACACACAGGGTGCAGGTGAACAAAAACCACACTTGTTAGGTTGTAACGCCCTCATTCAAAACAATGGCCAAATGCCCATGAGGTGCAGCTCAGTTAATGGCAATAGCTCAGTATCTTTTACCATATGTAACAGTGGGCCAACCTACACATAAATAAGCAGAGCATTCTTCATAGGTTTTTAATACAGCAAGTCTGCAGAAATATTTTAACAATGATTTTTTTATTGAAAATCTAAATAAAACATACATTATTCATCCCAGCTTCTACCATGGGCACTGCATTTACATTTACACAAACAAATATTAAGCAGGTTCATTTCAAATAGGAGGTTCTTGTCTTGTTTAGTTTTATGCAGATTTATAATAACCACAATTTAATTTAAACTGATAAGGAAATCAGAGAAGTCTCACCTCCCTGCAGCCTACAGGACTCTTGACCTTGCCAGGACTCATAAACCCTGTGAATATAGTACATGACACAGAATCCTTCAAAATTTAAAATGGTAAGAAGAAATCCGTAAAAAGAGTAAAAATGAATTTGTGTTTGCTTTCAGTTAGAGAGCCTCCCAGTTCTTTAAGCTGATGGGTTGTCATATCTATAAATACATCTACTTTCTTAACCTCTTGCTTACCATCAGTTGCACACCATAGTCTGCATTTGGCATCAGTGCAGTCACTGCAGCCAATTTGGCCACTTCTGGGACACCTTTATTACTCCTGTAGCAGTAACAGCCTGAAACCTGAATGGTGAATTGGGGCCCTGTTGTAGTCTGTTCTGTGGTAACAGGAGTAGACAGTCCCTGCTCCAGCCTGGATCCATGCCCACGACAGCGCTCCCACTCACATGGTGATTCACAGACAGTGGCAGGGAAGGGTCTGATTCTGTCACACCGGAATGAAAAGTGACCTGGCGAGGCATAACCTGTGTGGCATACCTTTGCATTGTGTTTGGGAGGGAGTACAGATTGTCAAAGGTACTTAAGGTGCTTAACTGACATAGACTGAGCGGAACAAAAAAAGCCAGGAGAAAACTGTGGCTCCCTGGAGGTCCTGCTTAGCTGCTGGTGCCAGTCACTGCTGGCCCCGCACCAGCACCCTCTGCTTGCTGCCCACTCTGACACAGCTCTTCTGGGGAGAGAGGTGAAGCTGACACTGAGGGGGCAATGCCCAGCCCACAGACGTCCAGGAACACAGCTCCTGCATCTCCCTGCATCACCCATCACCTCCAGGGCTTTTTGGGAGCTACATGCCCACTCATCATCACCATGGCTGGTGCTGGGCCCAGCGCTCTCTGCCCTCCTGCCCTGGCTATGGCCAAGCTGGGCCAAGGTGAGGATGTGGTACTGAAGCAGTCACACATGTGGTGATGGTGAGCAGGGGCTCAACACCCACCTCCTGACACAGCACCTCCCCAGCTGCCTGCTCACACAGCCGTGGCTGCTCCCACCCGCTTTTTCTCTTTTTTGTTCGGGTTGAGTGGAGTTGGGTGGGACATGAGTGCAGCAGGGTTTGAAGCTGAATTTCTTGGCACTTCTGTCTGGGAAGGAAGAGCAGCTGGGACATGATGGAGGGGTGAGCTGGGGATGGGCTTGGTGTGCTGGCACAGCTCAATCTAGCACCGCTTCTGCCAAGTGGCCCTGCTGCCTACGTGGGCTCCATGCCACTGAGGAATGGGGACTGCACCCATGGCACAGTGAGAAGAGCCAATCACTGGAATCAGCAAAGAGCAAAGAGGCCCACAATGACAGTGCTCAAATTCATAGACTTTTATTTTTGACTCTGTACAGAACACGGCTGTGATTGTAATAAGGCATCAAATGCACTACTGAACAGCTCATGATGGACTGTGATGTTTCACCCTGTTGTGAGTCAGTCTTACAAAATTAAACCAGTTACTTTCTTAGTCAGTAAACTCTATACTCATTGCAGACAGATTTTAAAAATAATTACAAAGACTAAAAAATTGTAAACACATAAAAACCCAGCAACAACCCAGTGCAACTTCCTAGGAGAGTCTTGGGCATTTCTGCCACGGGGTTGGCTTCAGGCTGGCAGGAGCAGGCGAGGCTGGTGGGAGCCACCCTGGGCACCCGCGGTGTGCGGGCTGGGACGGTGCAGTGACAGCCTCTGCTCTGGTGAGCATCCCCAGCAGATGCCATGCAGCTCCCAATGTCCAGCCTCAGCCACAGCATCTGACTGAGAAAAGGGAACTGAGAACACGGGTGAGCAGGAGGGAGCTGTTTGAGCAGCAGGGAGCCAGACACTGGCAGCTGACGCCTCCCTTCCCACAGTTCAGGGAAGCACGGACACCCCAGTGGGAAGGTGGAGACCAGGGCTGGGCCCAGCCAGCAGACATGTCATGAGGTAGAAATTGGGAAAGTGTCATATTTGGCAGCTGGGGCTGGTCAGAAATAAACTCACTAAGGGCACAAATCCTGTTCTGTTTCCAGGGTACTTGGAAATCCATATTCAGAATCCGGATTTTTAGAGGGCACCTAAAACCCACTCAATATATGCCAAAATTTAGTTCCCCAAAAAAGGAGAAAGTTCTCCACTGAATCAAGTGACAACTTTAGCCCAGGCAGTGAAAAAACCACTGACAATTCTTCTCCCATTTGTACCTTTAAAGCATTTAAATCTCGAGCAGGGGAAGTCAAATCACGAGGGTGCATGAGGGGGCAATAAACGTCCCTTGGCCTCGCCCTTTGGTTCCATCTGATGTGAGGTGAATGCTGTGAAGGCCTGTCCACTGGCCAGTGGGCTCATGCCTTCATTTCCACCATCAGCCACCTGACAGCAAGCGCTTTGGTTTCTGTCTGTGTTTGGTTTCACAGCACGAGAACCTCAGAGTCCAGAGGTTTTATATTGCATTGCTAACTCACATCATGCTGCAATTTCTAAAGTGATCAGAGAAATGTCCTGAGCATTTTTATCTGCTAAATTCCTGTGCTCTGAAAGCCTTCCTTCACCTCTTTCATAGCACACACTTACACCAAAATAAAGAAACTCTGTTAGTCCTGTTGTTTAAATTTTATTACTCCTCACACTTCTGCAGTGTACATTTAGATTATTAGGTTGACTAATATTTCCTTAAAATGCTCGGAGAAAATTTCAGGGTTCATTAAAGTATTGCAGGTTCATGATCTGTGACAGGCATTTTACAAAGTGTCAGAAAGCTTCTCACTTGACAATAACATACTGACAGTCAGGGAAGCGTTCCTTTTTCTAGTGCTAATAATCAGCATTAAGGCATGTCATGGTTCCTGCAAGAAATCTGTGATCCGTACAGCTTAAGCTGACGTCTTTCTGCAGTAATGGAATGTACTCCAATTTCATGCATACGTATAATTAAAAAATAAAAATAATAGCTCTGAAAACCACCAGCCTCAGTTTTAGAGCTTCTGTCACATAGGTGAGAACAAGGGGCCCAGGCAGGCCAAAGGATTTTCCATCCCCCAAGATGTCTGTCCCCCACCCTCACCACCTTGCTGACCCCAGTTCAGCAACATTTACCCTCTTGCTTGGCCAGCTCCTTCCCATCCTCAGGGCAGGATGAGAGGAAGCACTGTTCCCACCTCCCCACCTTGAGAAAAGTGTCAAGCTCTGCAGGCTGTGTCCACATACCTCACCCACTGGCCAAGGCCAGCAAAAGAGGAACTTTCCTGTCCTGCATCCAGATTCCCAGGCTAGTTTATTCCTCAGTTGTACTGATCACAACAGGCTGAGGTAGCTTCCAGATGTAAGACATTTCATGTATTTATCCTAGAGATTCAATTAGGAGTCTCTGATGACACAGCCAGAAGGATGTAAGCTCTTCAAAGATGACTGTGGAGATGCTGGTCACTGCTGAGTTACTGCCTGAGAACATGCTGTGTATCATGACATAAACTGGGAGAATCATTTACTGGGCAGCAGCATCCTCTAATAAGGCAGCTCATTTAATTATGCAGTAACACTGACCTCAAGCTGCAGCTGGAGCAGAGAACACATGAAGCAGGATCTCTTTTGCAGGGCCAGCGTTACAGCCCAGGTACCACACCACAGAATTTACTGACCAAAGGTGTGAACCTGGAGCAGGGCAGCTCCTTGGGCCCTTGGTCACCTGCAGCCAGCAAGCATAAGGGACTGAACTTATTGAGTCAGACTTGGGTGCTGCACTTGTCTCCTGACAAAAACAGCCAGAGAAGCAGAATGAAGAACCAAGTGGCAAAATAGCGTTCAGTCTCTCTGCGAGAAACCCATGTTTCCACCATCCACTTGTTAATCTGGACTTTGTGCTCCCACATACTACTGGGTAAAGGGAGTATAAAGGAAATCTCCTCCCACCTTCCCAAGAGAACTCTTCTCCTGTGTGTCACAATGGGAAAAAAAAAGTATTTTAAAAAGAATTAATATTCCTGATATTTTAGAGTTAACTCACAACTTAGATGGCTGTCATAGTGAAGCACGTTTCTTCTAAGACTGCAGTCAGAGACTGCACAGACAGAGCTCTTGTTCGGCTTTGCCAGGGACACATACACATATAACAGACATATACATATTAACAAGACATATATATATATATATATGTATATATATGTGTATATATGTATGTATATATATGTGTGTGTATGTATGCGTGTATTAACCATTGCTCAGTAAGAACTGACAGCAGTGCATTGAACAATTTTTGTTGTTTTTCCCAGCACTGCAAGAACACATCAATGCTCCCCCGAAACTGGCTGCCAATAAAGTAAATAGCATCAGTGGTACAGGTTTTTGGCTACAGTGCCACAGAACTGAGATTAATAGCAACACGTACCCTTGATCATCCCCTATGTTAAGTGAGTCTCTTGTCAGCCAGTAAACTGCCTGATACTTAACCTCTGTATTTCCTGATGATTTATTCTTTACAAATAAATTGGGGTTTATTGAACGAGTCTCAGAGAGCTCCTTCCTGACCTTTCCTTGCTGGTTATGAGAAGGTTGAGAGCCTAGTGACATAAAACTGAAGTTTCAAAAAGGACTAATAAGATGCAGACAGCCCCAGTATAAGCAAAGCTCTGCAGCTGAGCTTGAATTTCTTCTGGCATGTGTACTGAAGAAGTGTCCAGTCTCAGCATCCCCATGCTTTTTCAGTCTTTGGGTCTTTGGAGACTCCAAACAAGGGGTCTGTTAATTCATGTTATGGCAGTTTTCATGCAAAGACATCTGTCCACCAGGAACTAAACTTCTTTTAAATGGGTCACTATAGCTATCAAAAGTAAATGACTATCAATCATTGCTAATCTGAACTGAAATGGAGCCACTGACCTCAAGCTGAAAGAGCCTTTTGTCTCCTACCAGCACCATGAACCATATGGTTTCCTGCCCTTTGCCTCTTATTTCATATTTTAAATAATCATCACTAATTGTACAATTGTTTGAAAATATGGGAGGTTTGTGGCCAGCCATGACCAAGTGGTATTCTTTCTTCCCATAGCTGTCACTTAATTGAAGAGAAAGGATCTGCTTAAAATTAAAGACTAAAAAAGCATCTCTTAATGAAATATTAGCCCTACTATTTGATTATTGGTCCTGCTTCTTAATATTTTGTCAAGTAGAATGTTAATGATCCTGCAGGCTTCAAAAATTAACAGCTTCCAAAGTGCCAAGGTCATTCTTGTTCTATATCAGAGTAATAAGAACATTATATAGGCAAGACACCAATGGAATGTTTTACATTAGGATAAACGAGTATCTGAGGAACCTACTTATCACAAGTCTCTTTTTATTCAGTGGTTTTCATTATTTTATATCATTTGCATTTCATCTGGCACAGTTCCCCTTTACAACAAGTACTCATATATTGCAAACATTTGATTATAGAGCTTAAGATAACACCATTCTTGTCAGACAAATAAACTGCATCACCAGCTATCTTTAGCTGCATCTGCTTTCTTTAATGAAACGTATTTTCCTGTAAAAATGCTGCCTTAAAAATCATGACCACACTAATTATCTATGGCAAGCACATCTTCCTCAACTAACGACAGCTCGAGCATATTATCATTTGCTCCAGACTTCATTCTAAAATTGAAAGATCCATACAGCTTGGCAGACTCCTTGGAGGATGCAAACCTGCTCCTCCGGTACAGCTCCCCTTTCCACATGGACATCATCAGCAGGCTGGAGAGCACCACACCCCCCAGGGTTAAGAGACACAGCCCAGCAATAACACAGCGGTCCAAGTGAGCACCGATCCTTGCGCTCTCGTTCTCCAGCCTCTCCATCTCCCGGGCAGCCACGGTGTTGGGATCCACAGTCACATCTCTGGGTACCACGTAGGAAATTATCACCAGCAAAATGCCACTAACCAGGAACAAAATGGCACTAATGAATCCATAGTCAACGGATTTCCCAGCTGCTGCCTCCGAGGCAGCGTCGTCCTCCTCGGAGACCAAGGACGGAGAATCGTGCACCCATTCAGGTGGCAGCTCCCTGCAGGAATGCTGCTGCAGAGTGGCATCCTGGGCACCTGTAGGAGTGAGGGGACTTCTTGCATGCTCCAGATTTACATTTTCATCCACATAGGTGAATGATGTCTCGAGTTCCTGGGCACAGCAGCAGGCTTTCTTCTTCCCTCCATCCTCTTCCCTAGGCAAGCACTCGGCTGGGTGGCAGGGCTGGGAGGTGCTGGAGGGGGCAGGGTGCTCCTGGGGCGAGGTGCCCAGGGAGGAGGTCTGGGGTGCCAGGGGGGGCTCAGCCACAGGGCCCCTCTGCAAGGGCTTGCAGTGCCGTTCACAGTGCAGGGCTGCCACGGCAGCGGCTGCTCTGGGCTTCACCTCACCCCCCTCACACTGTTGCTGCTCGTAGGGATGGGGGGGCAGGCTCCAGCCAGTAGCGGTGCCCAGGGGCACCTGTCTGCTCTCCTCGGCCAGGTAGAGAAGCTCCATGCAAGCCATCGACCTCGTCCCCACAAGCCTCCCCTCCTGGGCTACGGCATCCTCCAGTAAATGCTGCCCCTGACCTGCAGAAGCGGCTTCACAGTACTGGTGCTGCTGTATCCCAGAAATCTTCTTCACCACTTTTTCGCCAACGTTTTGTTAGGGACATGGCTTGTGTCAGCTGTTAAATGATTAAACAAATCCTCTCTGACATTCATTTCTTTTTGGTCTGCAAATGAAATAGCAGAGGAGGAAAAAACAACAACAACAACAAAACTGAACCCGACAACCTCAGGATGATACATTAATAAACCAAAGGGAAGATAATGCAAATGTAACACATCAGCCCTCCTCTCAACTGTTTGAGGGGAGATGGCAAACACGATTGTTTTAACCACGCATTTAAAACTGCAATCCTCTTGCAGATCCAAAATCTATTAGGGAATCTAATCAACCTTTGACACCACTATCCAATTAAGGCAGTAAGTATGCACAGAGCACGGGATAACCAGAAAAACTGTGTAAAATGTCAGAGAAAAGATATATCTGTTCTTTTAGAAGCATATAACTCCCATCCCCCCCTTCCAAATAAAGAATTTTACACTCAGATACACAGACTAATTAGAAAGAAACACGCAAATCCCATGTAGCTCAATAATCCAGGATCTGTATTCTCCGGTGGAAATCTGATAATCCTATGGGAAAAGCAGTGCTTTCCTATGTAAGATCTACCATTCATCTAAGAGCTTTTGGAATGAAATTATGCTTCAAAGACTGATGACTCAAAGACGGATATTACTTCTCATCTGCAATTAATTCGTTATTACCCCTTTCGCCTGGGCCCCCTCCCCCTCGAGGCCGCCCGGTGTCACGGGGCGAAGCCTGCAGCCCGACAAATGTGTTGCATGCGTAGGAAACACATGTGCGTCTATAGCACATACGTGATCGCTCACAGCCGCTGCTCACTCACGCTCTTCTCGGGACCTCAGCGAGAACCGGCCGCGCTGGGAAAAGCGATTCCCGCCGGCGCCGGGAGTAGCTGGATCCGCCGCCACCGAGTGACCCGAGCGATACCGAGGTGAGCGGCGCGCAGACACGCACGGGCACACACGCATCCCCGGCGGGCAGGAGCACGCCGCCTCCTCCTGCTGCTGCTCCTCCTCCCGCTGCTCCTCCTCCTGCCCGCGGGGTCTCACCTGCCCGGCGCGGCGTTGGCCCCCGCACGGACGCACGGACACACGGACACACTCACCTTCCTCCAGCCCGCCTCCGCCACCGGCCGCGCCCCCGGCCGCGCTGCTCCAGCGACCCCG